>CM037921.1:9554114-10154114 GCA_021346845.1 Apeltes quadracus | reverse complement strand
AAATTAGTTAAAAACGCAAGTGAAATTGACCATTCAAAGGAATCTTCATGCAAATCCATGCAAGTTCATTTTTTTTTTTTTTAAATGTACAGATTTTGGTGAACTAATATCACTTGTATTTTGCGTCTTGCATTTTTTTTCCAGAGTCAGAGAAGCAGAGTCGGATGGCTGCTTTGCTGGAGAAGCTTCATGCCAAACACAACGCGTCACGGCCATGGCAGGAGACCTGCAAGGTTGTGCGTCAGGCCATGGTGAGATTGAGACATCTTTTTCAAAAATCACAAGGCTTCTTTTTAAACTGGGTACCAATATTGTAGATTTTGTTGACGTCTGTAACCAGTTGTTGTTGGGGTCAGGTCTGGTTGTGCTCTGACAGCCTGGGTGCCTCTCTCATGTTATGGGCCTGAAGCTTCTTGTATTCTTCCATCATCAAAAGAGTTCATCAACGCTGAATTTGAGTGAAACATTCGTGGGACTCATTGTCTCTCATGTCAGAGGTCAAACAGGTTTATAAAAAGAATTGATTGGTTCTGTTTTAACCTGAGTTTTAATAGGTATTGGGTAGGTAGCAAAACTGATTTGCCATTGCTTAAGTGGGATTCCCTACACTGAAAATAATGAATCATTTATGTTCCTTTTTATGTGATTAATTACATTTGATTCAGTATTTTTTAATACTATTTAATTAACCCATATGTATCATCCAAAAATCCAACTTTGAAAAGTGTATTTGACAATTATCCCAACGACACACAAAAGAGACCAACTACCAAGCTGCTCGACTTACATTTTTTGCAATTAATCAAATAGACACAACAATACTTTTTACTTTATCAATGTACCTGCTGGCCCTGTGAAACTGTGATCAAATTGAAATCCCCGACGTGTAATGCTTACTCAGGCAGTGAAAAACAAACTTGGATATTACGTCTCGTTGATGAAGCACTTTTATCTTTTCTCCGCTGTATTATCTCATTTCTTCTGTTTAACGTGCCGCTGTGTCCCAGGAGAAACGCAGTGTGATGAATGCTGCAGGTCACCAGCTCGTGCTCACCTGCTTGGAGACCCTGCAGAGAGCGCTGAAAGGTGAGACGGTCGGCTCGAAGGACGGAAGCAGTGGGGGGGGGGGGGTTAAGGTCAACATGTTAGTTAGAATATGTGACTTTCCATCAGTAAATAAGGAAAGTGGATGCAAATTTACTGTTGAATTTGAATGAAACGGGGGAGTAAAGGTGTCGAACGTGCTGCTTTTTAGGGCAAACTAATGCAAAGGTGTTTCATTGAAATCATTAAGCTTCACTTGACCTTTGCTTGAAGTGTCAAAAATAATGACATGGCTCTTGTGATATGATTTGAAATGTCTTCTGTATCCTTTCTTTCCTCCTTCAGTTTCATCTCTACCCTCGATGACGGATCGTTTAGAATCCATCGCTCGGCAAAACTTGTGAGTTCTTTTCCCGTAGATGGTTCATACGATACTTTTTTTTCCCCTCCCCTCTCCGTGTTTATTTTTTAACGTCTTCTCTGTACAGCCTTGGCTCTCACCTCAGCCCATCGGGAACAGAGTGTTACATCACATCCGACATGTTTTATGTGGAGGTGCAGCTGGACACCGGTGGCCAGCTCGTGGATGTCAAAGTGGCTCATCAGGGAGAAAACCCCACGGTCAGTCTGCTGTAACTTCCGTATGGCTCCCTGAAGTGTGTCGACGTTTGTTGCAAATCCCTTTCTTGCGCGTCACAGTTTAATTATTATTCTTGATTTGCTGATCGCAGAGCTGTCCTGAGCTGATCCAGCACCTAAGGTGAGTCGAAACCACACACTTCACTGTAGGACTGACTATTTCCATTTTTTTGGAGTGATACAAGGTCCTTCAACAGCTTCTTAGATCTCTCTGAAAGCTGTTAAAACCGACTCCTCTTCCACATCAGGGAGAAGAACTTTGAAGAGTTTTCCAAACATCTGAAGGGACTCGTTGAACTTTACAAACTCCCTGGGGACAAGTAAGTAGGCTTTTATCCTCGATTTAAAGTTGTTGTCTCTATTTCACTTTTTTACTTATTATTTTAATTTATTTCTGTCCCGCAGTAAACTGAAAACCAAGATGTATATAGCACTACAGTCTTTGGAGCTTGATCTCACCAAGATGATGCACATGTTTAGGTAAGCACTCACAACGTCTTTTGTCTTTCTGTTACCTTGTACATCTCGCTTAGCGCATCTGAATGTTGAGCAAATTCAGTACACTGTACGTGTTCAATGTCGTTGTTTTGCTCACCTTTGATTGACTGGTTTTCTAGGTTAGCTACCAATGCTACTGCAGTAGAAACCGTCCTTCATGGCGGCGTTGGCTTGCTAACGGCCAGAAGTGGTGGCCATCTGGTTTCTCTTCAGTGTTACGTGTCCCCTTATGACCTGTTTGATGAGGGACTGAGCACTCAGCTCAACTTACCGGACGGCAATGGTAAGGCAGTGTGAAAGCAGCGAACAGCCATGTGATTTGCTTAAGAACCGTAAATATGCACGTGTGACCTCTCTCAATTGTCTCCCTGTCTGGACTCTTTGGATGATCTTTGTAGTTCCGCGTTCTCTGGGAGTCAGTGTTTTTGTGACAATCGAGGGAACCTCAGCCGTTTACAAGCTGCCAATCGCCCCGCTCATCACTGGATCCCACCCAGTTGACAACAAGGGGTAAGAAAGTGTACCTGCCGTCATGGGCGGACTCGTGAGACCCCACAAGGGAGAAGACCTAGAGGAGATCAGAGCAAAACAGCTGATGCAATTTTTTTTAATTATTATTTCTATTCCAGAACACCTTCCTTTTCCACTGTGACCAACTCCAACTGTGTGGACCTGCCTGCTTGTTTTTTCCTCAAGATGAACCGGCCCATGCCTTTCTCTCTGTCCTTTATCCAGAGGCTTGGAAATGCCACTTGTGTGTACTTCAACGTCCTAAAATTTGCACTTTAAGCCCAATGCTCATTTTTGGGTGGTAATTTTTTTACCTCATTCTTTCACAGCAATCCCAGTGTTTGAGAGCCCCCCCAGCCTCTCACCCCTCTACCAGTTAATTGTCCACAGCCAACACCAGCTCTTGGAGGAGGGCAGCACCACGCCGCTGCCCTCACACAACATGCACTTCTACTCTGTGAGCAGACGCACACAATCACGCCACACAGACCATTAATCCCCTCTGCCGTCTGGAAAACGTAGCGGAAGTTTGGTGAAAAGAAAGTTCTTGTAAACCTGTAACTAAACACTGGTTTTAGATGGCTCTGCTCAGGACCAAAAGCTAAATTCTTAATCGATTTAGTAGAAGAGAATATTGATTAAGTACTTCAGGATGAAGACAATCTATTGACATTTTAGTAACAAAACCGCTTTCTATGTGCTTCCCCAGGTGTTGCCCGATCAGCAGCACTGTTACTTCCTGAACGGTGACGCCCCGGTGCAAGACGGTCGCTGTCTTCAAGGAGCGCTGGTGTCCAAGATCCCCTTCCGCCACCCAGCACAAGTGCCACTCTTGTTGGATATAATTCGGCACCAGGCAGCCTATAACAACCTGGTTGGCAGCTGTGTGAAACGAACGTCCATCAAGGAAGGTAAGTATCTGCCCCCTCGTGTGCTGTATTCGGTGCATCAACACGCGCGTTTTTTTTTGTGTCTTGTTTGTCAAATCCCATTTGAAGCATTTTTGCTGCGGTTCCCTCAGACAGTGCCGGCCTGCTGCAGTTTGAAGTGTGTCCGCTGACCGACTCAAGTTTCAGCGTCTCTTTCCAGCATCCAGTCAATGAGTCATTAGTTTGTGGTGAGCGTCACTTTAACCGAAGTTCTAATCCAGCACAATATGTAATATCAGTATCCTTGGGTGAAAAGCAAACTGTTACAATGCTGTGTGCTGTCTGACCTCCTTCCTCTAGTGGTGATGGAGGTGATTGACTCCAGACAAGTATCCTGCAAGCTGTACAAAGGGCTGTCGGATGCTCTGATCTGCACCGATGAATTCATCACCAAAGTGGTTCAACGGTGAGTTTGTAACTTCCCGAATGCACAAGCGTTGTTAGTATGTCTTTTTTTTTCGATTGCATTCTTTGGTGATAATTGTTTTAATTCCCTCCCTGTAGATGCATGTCCATCCCTGTAAGCATGCGGGCCATTCGGAGGAAAGCAGAGACCATCCAGGCAGACACTCCCGCCCTCTCGTTAATTGCACAAACTGTCGAGATCATGGTGAAGAATAACCTGCCCCCCTCCAGCAGTCCCACCTACAACATGGCGGCGGGCGACGGAACTAATCCTATGGGACTGCCCGGGCTCGCTGGTGGCAACACACCCACTGGAGCAGGACTCCCTGGGGGACCTAATTTTGGAGGCCCAATTAATTCTCTTTTTGGGGGTCCCCGGGCGGAGAGGCAAGCCCCAGGAGGAGATTGCCTGTCCCAAGGGGCGGCTGGCCAGCAGCAGCAGCAGCAGCAGCCTGGCCAAGGCCACGCGGACGACTTCAACAAAGTCACGCAGAACCCCATACTGACAAGTTTACTACAGATACCTGGAAATGTGGGCTCCAGCCCCAGCTCCCAGAATGCACCGCAGCCCCACCAAACTCCACCCCCAACCTCCTCTCCTGCCAGCAACACCAAAAATCATCCTATGTTGATGAACCTGTTGAAAGACAACCCCACGCAAGATTTTGCCGCTCTGTATGCTTCCAGTCCTTTGGAGAGGCCGAATTCCTCATCCGGCTCCCCGCGGACTGAGAGCATGGGTGGAAGCTGCCCTGGTAGTGGCACCAAGGGGAAGAAGAAGCGCCCACGGGTGGTAGAAAAGGGTAGCCTCACGCCTGGAACTGCCGCAAGCGTTGCTTTAGGCATGAAAGGATCTTCGATGCCGCCGCACCACCAGCATCAGGTGTCGCACGAGGATGACTTCCACCGCGAGCTCCTCTCCATGGACGTGGACGCATCTCAAAACTCCATCTTTGACGTTAACCTCACCGGTGACGGCCTCGACACGCCCCACAGCATCACTCCGGCGCCGAGCCAATGTGGAACTCCGCCCTCTGGTCCCAGCATGCCTTACTCGCAGTCCCACGTCCAGGCGCAGCAGCAACAGCAACCACCGGGTGCCGTCCCGCCTCGCATGGTCCGCCTCTCTAGTTCCGATAGCATCGGCCCGGATATCACCGAAATCTTGTCGGATTTGCCCGAGCAGACGGGCAAAGTCAGCGGCGGGAGCCACGGGCAACACCCATTGGGCAACGGCGGGGAGGATGGAGGCCCCCTAGGCACGCCGATCCGTGACTCCTCCAGCTCGGGCCAGGGCAGCGCGGTGTTCGACAACGCAGACATCTTCAACACCAACAGCAACGAGAATCCCTTCACCGATGCCGCTGACCTGATTGCCGAGGCCGCTGCCACCGCTGCCACACCCACCAGCGATTTTTCCTCCACCAACTTCTTCCCGGACGCCGCCGACTTCAACCCCGACCTCTCCCCGAACTCGGGCCATGGCTTCTCCCAGAACTACTTTGACGACAGCTCTCCGAGCGCAGATGGTGACATGGACCTGGTGAAGGGATTTGGGGGAAGTAGCCAGCAAAATACCCCATCAGGAACACCTCAGAATCCCACAGCCCATGGGCAGAGCACTCCAGAGCCATCAATTAAGGACCCTTTTGATATGGGGATCGTTTTTGGAGGCACCAGTGGTGGCGGCAAACCGCTTCTGGGGCAAGCTCCCGATTTGGGCGACGCCCATGGCGGAGGGTCCCAGAGCCCCCTCATCATGGGCCTTGCGACAGCATGTGCTGAATTTAAAAGTGCCGAGCCCAAAATGAAACAGGTAGTCATGCGACCGAAAGATGACAATGGGGCGAGTGGGGGGAGCAGCTCTGTCATGGGAAGCAGTTCAACGGAGGGAAAACAGGTCAAACGTAGCAGGACTCCATCAAGTGAGGGGAAGTCTAAAGAAAAGCCCGCCAAACGCAAAAAGCTGGACACGGATGGGAAGTCGCCCTCGCACAGCTCAGGGGGACGCCCATACACGCCTCCCAGTGGTGGTTCAGGCTCCGGGGGAAGTATAAGTGGAGGAGGCTCCAAGTCTCCGGGGAGTTCTGGACGGTCGCAAACTCCTCCCGGCGGTGCCACGCCCCCGATTCCCAAAATCACCATTCAGATCGCAAAAGGCACCATAACGGGGGGGAAAACGTCGTCCCACAGTGGATACACGTCCAGCAGCTCGGCCACAAGCAGCACAGGCGGAGCAGGTGGAACCAGCGGCAGTAAAAGCCATCACTCCCACTCATCCTCGTCCGGTAAGATGAAGTCCAAAGAAGCCTCCGTGACACAAGGCAACAGCTCCAAGCCAGGCTCCACAGGAATAGGAAGTGGAGGTGGGTCATCCCAGTCTAAAGGCTCCTCTCAAGGAATGGGTGTTGGCAAAACGGGATCCTCCCCAATCGCCAAACATGGGCTGACCGGGCCGGGAGGCAGCGGTAGTGGAATGGGGGGTGGTGGTAAAATGAAGCCGCAGGGGGGTAAGCCTCCTGGGTCTCTTATGAATCCCAACATAAAGCCCAACATCTCTCCTTCTCACTCCCGCTCCAGTAACTCTGGGGACAAATTGTCCTCCCCTATGAAAATGCAGCAATCCCAGGTTCCAGGAACGCCTCCTTCTTCTAAGGCCAAATCGCCAATGGGCTCAGGAGGTGGTAGCTCCGGAGGGTCCAAGTCCTCTGGGGGAGGCATGGGCTCCCAGAAGCCAATGGGGGGGAGCTCCTCTGGTTCCACATCCTCCTCGTCAAGTTCATCTGGTTCCATGGCCTTCTCTGGAGGCTCTCAGTCTCAGTACGGTGGTGGTGGTGGTGGTGGTGGTGGTGGAGGAGGAGGGGCAGGTGGAGGAAGTGGAAATGTAGGCAGTGGTGGAGCTGGTGGTGGTGGTGGTGGTGGAGGAGGGGGGGGGAGGAGGAGGAGGATGCAGCAGCAGCAGTGGTGGAGGGGCTTGTCAAAACAATGCGAACAACCCCAACGCCAAAGGGAAGTCTCCTAGTCGAAACAAGAAGCCCTCCCTCACGGCGGTCATAGACAAACTGAAGAGCGTGGGTGGAGGCGGAGTGGGGGAAGATGGTTGTGAGGTGGGGCCACCAGCAGGGGGAACCGGTTCGGGACCCGCTCCTGGCGGTGGTGTTGGTCATTGTCATGGAAATGTTCCCAGCGGTGGACCTTCAAACGTGGGCCCTTCAAAGCACGGCTCCTCGTCCCAGAGTGCCGAGTATAAGCGGGAAAGGTCGGATAAAGAGGCCAAAGCCAAAGTCTCTGTTTCCGGCGCGAACAGTGGGGATAAAAAACAGCTGGAGCCCAAAGCAGGAGGCGGGAGCACAACTGGCTTAGCCAAAATCATCATTAGCAAACCCGACGGCGGCTCACCAACCATCAAGGCCAAAGTAACCCTTCAGAAGACGGTAGACGGGTCCGTTGACTCCATGCGTCCACAGATCTCCAGCCTCAAAGCGTCCCCCCTCTTCAGCGGTTCTACTCCCAAGCACGACCGCTTCTCCCCGAGCCACAGCCGCTCGCCGGGCTACACGCCGCTCAACCACGACAGCGAGAGCGAGTCGGGCAGCAGCTCGGTGGCCGAGAAGTCGCACCAGAACAGCCCCAGCTCCGACGACGACCAGGCCGTCCGCCCGCCTCCCCACCAGGACTACATGAGCGCCATCCCGCTCAGCTCGGGGGAGAAGCACAAGAAGCACAAGAAGAAGAAGATGAAAGAGAGGGAACGCGAGCGAGACAGAGAGCGTGATCGGGAGAGGGAGAAAGAGAAGAAGAAGTCGTCTTCGTCCTCGATGGCGATGGGGCCGTCCTCGCATCCGATAAAAGCAGACAGTTGGTCGCGGTCCCCCATCTCGGCTTCGGAGTCCTCGTTGTCCATGCTGGGTGCGGAGCGTCCGTCCCGGCCCAGTCCGATGTACATGAGGAATGAAGACGATGACCTCATGGACTCAGCGCTCACTGGCAACCTTTAATTCTTTTTTTAAAAAATTTTTTTATCCCCCACGTTTTAAACCTGTGCCTTTTTAACGTGAAAATAACGTAAAAATGAAACCTCTATTTATTAAACTCAAGCCGAGCATTGGAACCGGACCCAATGATATTGTGGCCCTCTGAGTGATCGTTATCCTGGTTAAGCTGTATTTTAAAGTCACATTTTACTGTTTCAGTATCAGTGGAGCATATCTGGTTCACCCATGGGATGCCAGGTTTAGATGAAGGTGGTTATTCACATACAAAAATTTCCGTAAGCTTCATTCAGGAAATGGTAAAAACGGTATATTTTCAGATAAATCATATTCCTTGTGTTTCTTGATATTGAATATATTTTGCCTTATTTCTTAAGTCATTGTTGCTACATACAAACAGATGCCACTAAATAAGTATGAATCCTGTTAAAAAAACTAAGTATTGTAAAGCAAGAAAGAAACTGTTTAATTGGTCCTTTTTAGATTTTGATACATTTGAAACGGATGTGTAAATTAGTGTAGGTGAAGACTGCAACGGATGGTATTTGATGACGATGACTGTTGATCGCAAGCTGGTCTTTTTGTTTTACCTGTGGAAGTTTTTGGAATTTGAAATAAATTTTCACTTCCTGAAAGAAGTGCGTTTTCCATTCATCCACATTCCTTTGAATTTACATAAATCTGTAAATATTTCATTTTCTAGATATTTCCAAATCATTATTTAATAATCTTAATATTCATTTATTGAATAAAAGGGTGACGATGACAGGTTTTTTTTCTTCCTTTTTTGTTGGCCATGTATTAATGGCTCACGCAGCACTAGATGGCAGCAGTGTACCTGGATGCACAATCAGTTTTCCAACATCACATGGTACTCTGGAATGAGTTCCCAGAGGTAATGCATCAAGGTTAAATTACATTTCACGCCTGTATTCACATGTATTACAGAGGAAGATTTGTAAAATTACGCTGCAAAGTAGGGAGACTAAACAGAAAGCCCTGGGGAAAAAAAAGATGCACAAATCAATTTTTTTTTTTATTCCAAGAAATGGCAAAATCCAAGAAGAATAAAACCAATGATTACATTTCCAACAATCTCCATGCTTCATCGAGAGGACTTCTCTCTGCCAGACGACACATATATTTGACTAAAAGCAAAGCTTAACAATACTGCTACAAATCTGATTTGATGAGTGAGTTGACTGGTTTACGAGTGGAAACACTGCCAGTAAATAAATACAACATCTTACGTCTCAAAAATAGGAGAGTTCTGACCTTTGCCCTCCTTCGCGTCCCGCGTGACACCCTGTGAAACCAAACGAGCCTCGCAGGCTCCCAGTCAGCTGATCTTCTTACCCACCGCCTCATGTTTCTCCAGACCTGCTGAATGGGCCTTATTTTGTCAGATTACCGAAGCACCCATCTGGAGGGGCCCCGAGGGAGGTCCTCTGACTCTTTGACCGGTCTGAACTCACTTGCCGCCCCCGTTGATGCTGAACAATGTTCAGTTCAGCTGAATACTGCTAACAGCATCCCCGCAGGAGGTCGCTTGAATGTAATCACCTTTAACATTGTTTTCCTACAGTGAGTCATCCAGAGGCCCCCTTCTGGGTTTCTCCCATTCTCCAACGTGCAATAAACAAAAAGGCCTCTGCAGATTTGACTGCTGGCAAGCGACCGAGGTCTAGGTAAGTAAATGAGATAAAGCAACCCGGCAGTTGGCACTAAGCTCCAAATTCCAAAACTGCATCAATAATTTACATGAGGGTTTGGATTTGTCGGCTTCATTCAGTACCTCAAGCAGAATAACTGACAAAGCCTTGGAATGGAAAAAGTTTGCAAAACAAAACATTTCGACAATGGATTTGTTCCGTTGTGCCGTTTGGATTTTTAAAGACAGGCTTCAGTTAGTTCCCGGAGTGCAAACATTTATTTGTTTTTGTTTCCCTCCAAACCAATTTGTCAAATAGATGAAAGCCCTTTGATTCTGCAAGCTCGTTTTTTCTCGACTCTCCATTTACTGTCAACTTTTTCAAACTGCTGAGTCGAGGCTTTTTTTATTCTACGGCTAATTTCTCCATTGTGGACCCCGCCACTCAAACTGTATGTGTATGCTTTACGTTCAATCTTACTGCTCGCAGTATATCCGCATCATCACCCCGTTATTCTATACAGCTGTTTAAGATTAAATCTTGCTTATTGGATTTGTGAAATAGTTTTTAGTCGCTGAAGTTAATTGTTTTTTTCTCCTTCAACTACCATATAGACCGTGTCAAGCTCCGTTGGCAGCTCAAATTCAGCCCAAAAGCTCCTTTGTTTTTCTTTTTCCGTTTCATATTAAAAGAAAAATTTTCACGAAGATAAGATGCAGCCGTGGTCATGTCCCTCATTTACTTTATGATGCAATCTCATCACTTTTCCCCTCACATTTCAGGAAGGCGACACTCAAGAGGACGCAAGATAGTGAGTTCAGCAAATTGCCATCTCCTCTTCGCCGCATACGGAAGGTTTGCGGGTTGTGGCTGCTGATGAGCCGTGTAGCATGGAAATATCCTGCCAGCTTATCCCGACGATAAGCAAGCGGGAGGAGGCCGTCATTTGCCAGTTAGTTAAGCTTTATAGCTGCTCACAGGGATGGAAATGGGAGAGTGCTGAAAAGAAGAAGGAAGCAAGAATAAAGGCAGGAGGCAGCGAGGAGGAAAGAGCATAGATTTATTTGCAGCCTGAGAGTGCTACATCCTTAACTAAGGATAATATTACAGAAACTCCTGAAACTCCCGTCTCTGGAGTAAGGCAGCAGCTTACAGCATGAAGGCAGCGCAACATTTTATCTTTTCCTGTCTGTGCAAATTGAGTCTCAACCTGAATATCAATTTCCTGGTTTTACTCAACATTAATAAAGAAGCAGTGGTGTCAGCATCCTCACTAATTTGTATTTGGGTGTGCCTGTTCATGTACATCAGCATTACGCACTGAGTACTAATTATTCTGACAAGTAATAGAACCGTGGCGGAAACAACTGAGGCAGAAATTTAACACTGTTTTGCATTCAGTTCCTGCGACTGAACTATGAACACGGCAGATTCATTTGTTATTCCCTGGACCGAAATGATTTGGAGCATCAAAATCACATTTTACCTTCACGTTCTTTGTGGGGCTTTACGGTTTCGTGGCTTTGCATGGTTTCTCTACTGCTGTGCTGAGGTAAGTTTTTACAACAGTATCAAGCTTTACAGTTATGCTGAGGCAATCTGAAGTGAGTGGCTGTAAAACTGTGTTGCTGGCGAAACATCAGCAGAATCGAAGGAAGTGAAGGCACATCCAAGTTCATGGCTGTGGTGTGTCGACGGCGAGCTTTTCACTACTTCTATTGCGTTGATTATTGGAAATATTATGGGTAAACCTTTTTTTTCGTGTGTTTTTATCTACTTTGCAGGGACTACGCTAAGTGTTCAGCACCATGGAGAGATCCTCTGCGCTCACTTTATCCACCACTTGCTTCCTCCAGTAATTTCTAAGCAGGGAATTGATATTATTGAGTAGTTTAAACAGACTGGCATCTGTATTGGTGCTAGACTGGGTCATTCAACCTTTGTCCTCCGCTCGTGTCTCCTGTCAGTGGCGGTTTTTCTGCACGATGATGTGTCTGTAAGGTTATCCGGAGCCCTCATTAAAATAAAACGAAAGTCTATTGCCCCTGTAATCCCTGTGGGTTACGGGGGCCGTGAGTCAGCAATTGGCGGCGCCAAACACTTTTGGCTTGTCCAACACAAACCCTGATGTCATTCTGGCCAACTGCCCGTCCTCTCCGCCCACCGCTCCCCCTTTCCACCCCTCCTGCCTCTCTCTCTCTCTCTCTCTCTCTCTCTCTCTCTCTCTCTCTCTCTCACGGATGAACTGCTTCTGATAAAGCGTCTCTCTTTTCTGGAGAAATATCTCTGTTTAATTCCAGTAGACGCTTACTGCTCTGATGCTGTGAGTGTGCTGCTCCATTGTAGGTTAATTGAGACGCTTCTGTCATGGTATGATGCCTATTATATTACTCCCAGAAGGTTTTTGGCTAGCACTGATACTTTGCATTTACACAGTGTGCACGCACGCACGCTTAATTCCATAACTGTAATTGATAAAGTGAGGTCCTAAAACCTAAATCCCTAAAGCAGTAAAGACCAAAATATGATGTGTTTTCCATTAAAAGGTAAGAAAAACACGCCGGGTGACATGTAGTGTGTGAACATTCTACCTGACAGCGTTTACCAAATCTATGACAAGCAGCCACACGCACCGTCAGAACCCGACAGTCTGTGAACAGCCGCCACTTGGTACAGCAGATCTGCCTCTGAAGCTAAATATAACTCTCACGTTTGTACGTTTGTCTTCAAGGGAATCGGGCGGATCAACAAAATGTACAAAGTGAAATGGCACGTGGAGAAAAAAAAAACACCTTAAATTATCCAGAACTGTTAACGGGCAAGTAGAGTGAGTATTTTTTGAAGCAGCTACCTTAGCAAGCAGTGTTCAGGGTTACCTGAGAAAAAATCTCAATATCTGCAACATCTCATACCTCTGGCTCCCGGAGGATGGCTCTTATTCACTTTGGTGATCTTTGGCAGTTCCCCTAACTCTCCCATGCGGTTTGTTTTTCCGTGAAACATCTTAACAGCTGTTGCATGGATTGCCAGGAAACCCTCCGCAGACATTCATGTCGGCCCTCATAATGAATTGCAATGACTTTGGTCTCCTGCCTCTCCATTGCCAGCAAAGCCGATCGGGTCAAATCTCTCGACCACATTCCTGCAAAGCAGATGTCACTGTTTAATTGCAAATGTTAGCATGATATCAAGCTAAACTGAGATTGTGGCTCATAGCCGCCTTTACATTAAACCGGCTTAACATCAGAACGTTACCCACTGTGAAGTAAGCGTTTAACTCAAACCACCATTGTGCAAACTTGGTCTTGTGAAGCTGTTTTGCTGTTCCAAAGCCTATGAAGCAGACTCTTGGCTAACCACATAATATTCATCTTTCATTGCTCACTGAGCGTGTAATGGTCTAGCTTGTGTTTGAGGCAGCGTGTAATATGTTTTCAGGTCAGAATCGTTTCGATATGAACAGGTTATTGCCGGACAATTTCATTTCTTGTCGTTCTAATTGGTTAATTTCCTCATGATGAAGTTGGCGTCCAAGTCTTGACCGCTTTGTCTGCCACTTCATCTCACTGTTCACTTCTACCTAATAACACCAACACAGACACACATCAGATGGAATCTTTCAATATATCGTTGTTTGTATTGTTGTTGTTTTTTTGGTCTCCTGTGTGGAGTAAGAGCAGGCGTTGCTTTTTACTGTATTTACAGTATGGCTCGTTAGCAAAACGCAATGCAACTCGTTTGAATGAATTCAGGATTTCACTCCTCGAGGTTGGCCCTCTGTTTGCTTTGTCCTTCTCTTGCTTCGCTTTTATTTCTCTCGAACCAAACGGACACGCTGAACACTTGCTCAGCTGTTTTGTGACAGCTTCTGCTTCTTTATAACTCACAGATAACCTGTCGTTAATAAAATGTTGCTTTCTTTTACTGAGAAGAGAGACGCGGAGGTATAAATAAAAAGAAAACAGCAACATAGCTCCACCACACGAAGAAAAAAACTGGGCCACGTATTCCACAAGGAGTGAGCTCACCATGAAAAAACTCTTCAAAGTGATAAATAACAACACAAGTCAGCTTCGCACATGACCAAATGTTTGCTTGTTACATCATGAAAGAGATTGGTCTCCTATCAGGAATTAGCAGGTTAACGTTTGACCCAGATACAGCTGGGATCTGAAGACTTTGAATTAAGATCTCATTTAAATAGAAAAAGGATCTTTAAAATAACACTTTTTTCATCTAGTGGTCTGACAGCGGCAAGCAAGGCTGAGTCAACTTGAAGCTTTATCGCCATTGTGAGACATCAAGCAGTAGTAGGTGTTCTCTCACCTGAATATTTAGATTCTCATGTTGCTCTTGAAACTAGTAAAATGTCCTTACAAAGTCCCTCCATCTGTGAATCCAATCGTCCTTAAATTATTTGACCTGTTCATAGTGCCAAAGCATTCACTGTTCCTGTTAAAAACGCATTACTAATGCACTACCATAGTTTATTCCCACACGTTTCATTCTTTAATTATACCACTGCATTCTTTTTATAAGCAGGGAACGTTCCTGAGCCCTGGGATGGACGTGTGAAAACTAAATTTACCTACTTACGGCTCTACCTTTTGAAGATTAGGATAAGACAATAGGTCATTCCCCAGTGTGATGCTTCTTTATTATGGACAAGGTGTCCCATTCAGGGGAGTGCCTATGCATAAAATCAGGAACAAAAAAAAGCCTTTGGATTTCAAGTCAGTTACTCAAAGGGTGTTTTTTGTTTTTTTTCAAAATATATCGGTAAACACCGTCAACATGTATGCGGTAGGAGCTACAAAAAACACCATGCCATTAGCAGTGCTTCGTCTATTTTTCATGTGGAGAAGGATCTGTATTGGATGGTGGCCAAGCAGCACCACATGGGAACCTGTCAGACTCCCGATAAACCACAAACCAAGCGGATCCGAACCAAAGCCTCCCAAAGCGACAACTAAATTCTCTGGCCGCCCCGCGCTGAGAAACAGCCGACGTCAGCTGTTTCACCAGGCCGCCTGCCGGCGATGTGGCTCCCCTTCCTCTGAAAAAAAGATGAGACACAAAGTCGGCAGACATGACGAGTGACAACGAGCAAACAAAGGGGAGAGTGTATTGACAGATTGAAAGAGTGCTGAGCAGAGAAGAACAGAGGATATAGGAGACATGGGTAGTACTCATTTGAGTGGATGGTGAGGGGGGAGGGGAGGGTACACTAGCGACAGATCACCGATTCCTGGTGGAGATGCTCGCTTCTTACAGCTTAACTTCACACAAATACAGTACGAACACACACATATAGATGCTGTGCTGGAGATTGTGCGCAGTGAAATGGGCACTTTAGGTAAGAGATATGTACCAGCAGTCGGATACCTGGTCACCTGTTATTTGTTGTTTAAATGTGTTCAAAATGTTAAATAAAACGTAAATACCTGGAGTCAGAAGGGTGTCAAACCCTGTTGTTGTTTGTGTAAAAAGGAGAGAGAAAGAGTGGACGGTAGCGTTTTGTAACTAGAGCGGAAAAAAAAGAGCAGTAAATAAAACATGATGCCACAAAATGGATCCCAGATAGAGCTCCAAAAATGACTGGAGAAAAAAAGAAAGAAAATGACTGTTTTTCTCCTTTCATCTGTCTTCCATGTGTTTTTCTGTGAAATATTGATGCTGTTTGTCAGGTTTTTTGGGTGCCAACAGCTATGAGACGTGCATAAATAAAACACCAGTTGGGCACTGAGATCGAACTGAAAATAACAAATAATCACTATGATATTGTGTGGTGGACTTTATATGCAGTGAAGTCACATCCTCGTCTGTTCAGGTTCATAACTGAACTGAGTGATACCATAGCTCTGTGTCTGACCCACAATTTACCGTGAGAAGCCATTGAGACGCATTCATGATAAAATAATAGAGATTACATTTGCATAATTACCTGCCGCACCATAACACAGTATCATTTCATTGATGGGGAATGGAGGGGACTTGTCAAGGACAACCGGGATTATTTCAGTCAACTGCTCCTAAAAAAAACTGGGACATGGTGTAGAGACCCACTCTGCCTCTCAAAAGAACACCTCGATCAACAGAAAGAGAAATATGTGTTTGCATAGATAGATGAATAGATAGATGGATGTTTTTACTCATGAATAAACTGGTTGGTTAGACAATAATATGTAAATATTAATGGCATCCGATGCCACAGGCAACATCCTAATGAATATTCACTTATCCAGCGAGAGTAAGGGTTATTATCACGCACGCGCCTCTATGCCCGTGTGAGAAGCAGGACAAATTAAAAGTCAGCGATATTTCTTTTTTCGTGGTTGTTTCTATATTTAGCTCACACTAGTACAATACAGTACACACTGAACACAAATACAATTCGCGGTGCCTCGGTTAAAAACAGCCTTAGTCTGGTGCGTATGAAACCGCTCAGTTTAACGAAGGGAAGGTTGATGAACAGTCACACATGCAGAGGCAGGCGGGCAGAGGGGAGCTGTCCTTGGTGCTGAATCAGCCATCGTTGCTTCGCCGCTGGTGTTCACTGCAGGCTGACGCCTGGGCCTCGGAAACTATTGTGTTGGAGTCTAACACAGACATTTCAAAGTGTTCTTTGGGGCAACTTCGGATCAATTTTTCAGCACTGGCATGCAAGCTAGAAAAGAGCGTCATGAGTTATTTCCCGTTTGTCTTAAGTAGTTGAATTACTGATTCACGACAGAACTGTTTTGGACCGTATTTTGTTTTGTTAGTTTGTTTCGTTTATTTGTTTGCTAAGGGGAACTTTTGTCTCAGGTTTATAGACATGCAGCCAAATGACCAGCATTGACCTTTGATGGTGTATTATTAATCTTCTTTTTCTATCGTCTGTACATACTACATGACACCACAAATACAAACGCTGCCTCTCTCAAACGTCATCGAGCCAGTCGGGACGCGCGCGGCAGGTCCCACCGGCGAGTTCTGAGACGTGTCGACCAATCAGAACGAGCCGAGCAGATCGTCACGGGGAAAATCAAAGTTGTCGTGGGAGCGCGCGCGCGCGCGCGTGTGTGTGTGCGAGAGGCTCGAGACGGCGAGGAGGAGAAGTGGACGGACCTACCGGCACCAGCCCCTCCTCAAATAAACCCCCTACCGCAGCAGAAATAAGTCCCCCCCTCCCCTCTCCCTCCTCTCCCCCCCACACGCCCCCAACGGGATATCGTATTATCGCGATGAAAGAGGACTTGACAGTTCTTGACTTGACGGCTCTACCTCGTCGGACCGTGGCGATGTTTAAACCTCTGCGTGCATAGTGCGCCCCCCCACCCGTTCCTCTGTCACCGTGGACGTCTCTATCTGGGTCCCGCTTGCCGAAGGAGCGTTTGCTGAACCGATATGACGGAGATCAGCGAAAAGGAGAACGAACCACAGAACCTCCACCGCCCGCCACGGGCCACCGTGCCCAGCCAGCCCGAGACCAAGGTACCCGCACACCTGTGCCACGTACCGTGCGCACCGCTTTCTCATTCGAAAAAAAAAATCGTAAAACATTTACGTTTATTATTCATATTGTTTGCAAGTTGAATTATTCGCGTTCGTCTCGAAAGTTGCAGCTTTGTTTTTCGATTAAAAATAAAATAGTTATTTTTCTGTCCTACGAAGCTAATTCTGCGGTTGGTTGCGTAAGAACTGTAAGCCGCTGTAATAGCGGCTTTAATTCCCGTAATTGACCTGACCTCAGAGGGGTCGCGTTGACATAAAGGTGCGTCTGTGTAGGACGGTGTGTGTCTGCGTGATATACAAATGCTAAGGATTCCATTAGTGCACCCATTGATGAGCCTGATATTCATTTGCTTGCTGAGGCTCAATTTAGTTTAGTAGACATCTGGTAACATTGTGTACTTGCCGCGTCAGCACTCTTGACTTTTTGGGGGGCCATATTGCCTTCTGTGCTTTCGCTGCTGGAATATAATCCGCCGCCAGATCAGTTAAAGGTGTAATTTGAGTAACTGGTTAGTTAAGAAAACCTCTTGTTTTGATGTCTTAAATCCATAATAATAATAATTTGGCCCTTTGGTAATAACTCCACTCTGTCTGTTCATGCTGCTGCTTGTTTATTTCTTGATAAAGCTCAAAGCGATTGCAAAAAAATAAAACAAGAAAAGGTGACCTTTCTTGACCAAAAGTGTGGCTGAGATTTAAATTGCCTCCACCTCGAGCTCCTTTAACACAAATGAGCGTCATGAGGGGCCCGAATTGCAGCTGCAACGGCAGCAACAAATCCCATTGAGGTTGGCTTCAGTTGGTCACCGCGTCAGGGACCCGAAACACGGGGGGCTCTCGCTCTCTCTCTGCCACTACAGACAAACACAATGCATTGTGGGTGTTGAGATGCTGGGTGGATTTACGAGGCAATCAGCCAGCAGATGTTTGCTCTGTCCAGCTTGGAACGGGGGAGCAGGGCTGGAGGGGTGGGGGAGGGGGGGGTGGGGGGGGGGCGTCATAATTCACACAAATGGTCGTCCGGGCACAGCGGCGAAGGGGAGGGGGCGCTCCTCCGAGCTGCGTCAGCAGAACCGCTCCTCATCCCCGCCGGTGAAGAGCGAGGAGGGGAAAGAGATTAAACCTCTGTTACAACTGCGGGTGGGGGAGTGGGGGGGTCTCTTTTCAGAGTAGTCCGCTCGAGGCTATCTCCGCGGCTTCACTTGTTACTCCCTGTCACTCTCAATCCTCTCACTTCTGCGTGCACAATGGCGTATTCAGAACTATTTCAACGCTCTGTGCTCTCTTCTTCATCTGCATCCATGAGGGTCTCTTTTTTTTCTTCTTTTTTTCTCCTTGTCTCTCATCTCCTCATCAGCTCTCCCTCCTTCATCTCTCGCTCTCCATTCCGTCTCCGTCTCTGTCTCCGCTCCGTCCCCCCGGCTCTCGGGGTGTTTGTTGCATTGACGAGTCGGCTTAACGGCGTCCTAGAGTGACCGAGAGTGAATAGTTATTCCGCCCACACCTACAGGCAAGGTGATGGGTTATTATTATTCCTCTCTAATCACCCGGACAGCGGGTCATTCAAGGGTTTTGCGTTTAACAGCTGCAGCAGTTACACGGTTAGTGATGCGTCTATAAAACATACCTTTGTCAAGAGACAGAAGTGTATGTTACACATGGAAGGAATCTGGCTTGATGGCTTCAGGACAATAAATAGTAGTGAGGATGAATTGACTTGATTATAAAAGTTGTTAAATAGATTTGTTTCTTCAACAATCCAACGAGATTTGACTATTAACCCATCAAGGCGAATCGTCCCTTTTGTTAATATGGATCATTTGCTAATTGTTGAGGTCGGAGGTGATCGGAAGCTGAGATCAGTTGCTGTTCATATGCTCAGCTATGTGTGCCAACACGAGAGCGATATGGATCTCCTCATCCACCTCTCGCCGGGAAAACAAGTGAATATTCATTTAACCTCTTGGTTGCTTTTTAGTGGAGGTGAAGTTTGATATCGACACACTATGGTGGTCTCAATGCTGATGGTGCGTAGCGGCGGCATGCCGTGGTCCACAGGGGCCTTTCACGCAGTCCGTCGCCTTCTCAGCCAACACAGAGACGTTCTCACGATGTGAAATGATGGCAACTGTTTTCCTCGGGCTTTGCCTTTCACACTGGCTTCCTGAGAGCTCTCGTCCTCCTGCGGTTCTTCTCGCTAACTTAATAATCAGCCTGAGCATCAAACGAGAGCAGGGTGGCCAGTTGAGTCAATTAAAGGTGAGTGTTCTCCTTTAATGCTCTGAAATACTTTTCACAGATGTGCAAACATGAAAATAATCACATTTCAATTTGTTGTTATTTCAGTTATTGAAACGTGTCGCTATAAGTTGGATTATCATAATGATAATTTGTATTTGATTAGATTTGGACAGGTTTTGACTGCAGATGAAGAGTTACACAGAGACGGAGACAAAATGAAGAAGAGACAAATAAATTGAAAAAGCAGGAAAACACACTGAGAATGGCACCGAAACACCGTCAACGTTTCGTACTTAATTGCGTCAACGCTGTGCTCATGTATCCGACTTTGAGCCAGCACTGTTTGGATTAAGTCATTAAATTAATCTCCTTGATTGGGTTATAAAAGGCTGCTGATCCAGCAGAATCCTGCGTGTTTCGGGGCAATCAGGAGTCAGTCGGGAAGAAGAATCGCCTTTATCCATGTTTAGTCCCCACGTTGCGTCGATGCGTTGCGACGATTGGACTGTGTTGTTTTTAGAGAAAAACTGTACGAACTAAGATTTGAGACTTCTTAAATATTTAACGGCAGTCAACAAAAGCTTGGGTTACCTAGCAACTATAATATCACCTTAATATCAACCCGAAAGAGCGTACGGCACGTGAGTTACTGCCTCGAATTTCCATTGAATTAATAAAGTAAATACAAAAACAACACTGTGGTTTAACACTGAAATAATTCACCAAGTAAAGTAAATTTAAGAGATTGTGCTTTAAAATGAATTTAATGCTCTTGCACAGATGTACAATATGTGTGAACGAATATAGAAACACAGGATGATACCAGCTACTTGCATTACTACTAACTACTACGGTTGTACATCAGACAAGGCTTTTACTAATATGTTAGATATCCTGGGGCTTTATCTTGAAGATCACAATTTAGTCTCTGTTAAATGTGAGCCCTGGTGAGTAATCAAAGTGTAACCAAATCGTTTTGAACACCCTTATCAGTGCTGTTCCTAAACCGTGTTTAAATCTAAGAGCCGTTGCCTGATGCTAACTGCGAAAGCTCCTTGTGCAGCTGAGCCCTTTGAACTGCTGAATGAGGAAATGCCTCCGAACTACGGACAGGTGTTTACGAGCCGCACGAAGAGCAGTGGTTTTGTAATACTTTAGACAAAAATACCAAAGCCTGTTCCTTTTCCTATGCGCACACACACACACACACACACACACACACACACACACACACAAACGCACACACATAGAGGTCAATAAGGGAAACATCTGGGGTGAAGAAATGTCAGTAAACGGTCAGTTTTGCACAGTTGTAGTCCTTTGAAATCTTTTACCCAACAGGGTGCCCCTGGAGCAATGCCTAATGAGGTCTCCTTCAACCTAAAGCTCAAGTCACGAAAGCAAGCAAAATGTCAAACTTAATCACTTTGCCGTGTACGGAATAACCCTTTTTAATATTATGATCAGCTGGGGATTTTCTGCAAAAGACACTGCAAGCCGTGTTGTGTGCAAGAGTTGGGAGACACTTGTGAGTCATTTTCTCAAAAGTCAGATAATGGAAGCACTTTTCCACACAGATCAGCATTAATCAACATTTAAATACTGTCATTGAAAGTCGGGCACAAATCACTGTTCATGTAATACTAATATTCTAGGAATATAAATATAAGGAATACTGGCTCACATGGCGCATTTGCATTTGATCTATTCATATTATCAGTCAATAGATTGTCGCAGCTCTCAACAATGCACTACACTGCTGTGTAACGTGTGTGTACGTCACAATGGCAGCTTTGGCTCTGCTCATGAATGTCACCGGTGTCAGAACAATGCTAAAACGAGCATTCTTATTCAGACCTGGCTTATAAACCTTGTGTAATAGGCGCCGGAGGACATGCGCCCACTGTTTGGCAGCTGAAAATACTGGCAGTCAAGTGACAGGATTGTTATTGTCCTCTCTCTCTCTCTCTCTCTCTCTCTCTCTCATTTTTATTTCTGTAAAGCAAGCCGTGATTGCAGTCCAACAACACACTCTGGACAGTATGATATGCGTCATAGCAGGATTCATTAGAGATTGAGCGCGTAGAAGACTGGAGTTGAATAGTTAACTCTGTGTTTAAGTGTCATTAAACATTAGGATTTATCCAATTGTAAAATTATTTCATGGGAGATTTTACTCTATCTGTTGTTTTTTGTCCTCTGTCGCCTCATTGCATCATATCTGTGTTGTAAAAATAAACACGTTTTAAAATAGCACGAGAGCCGTATTTTAGTGGCACCAGAATACATTTTTCCGCCTTTAACGGGCATCTTGTGTGAACCCCCCCCCCTTCCCCCCCGGTTAGTCATTAATATATCAATGCATTCCACACAACAGCCTATTTATAGAAACCATCACCAAACATCTGTGTGCTCTGTGCTCATTTTCGATCGACTGAAGAAGCAGCCTGAGACGTCTGCTCCGTCTCCACTGCACCGTCTGTCTGTCTGTCTGTCTGTCTGTCTGTCTGTCGGAGACGGAGGACGTGGTGCTTCGGGTTTTCAGACACACGGGGTCGTGTGGACTTTCAGCTGTACCAAATAAATCGTCGATGTAGCATTTTCAATCCATCTCCTCTCTCAATAAGCTCTCTCTTTTTCTTTATTCCATTTCACATGTTGTTTTGGCCTCGCATTATCTGATTGGCCCATACGCTTTCTTAAAAAAAAAAATGTTTTACTCCTTTGCTTCTTCCTGTGCCTCAAACAGCTGTCTAATGTAGTACGCCAAACTACTTTCACCGTAATGAGCTAATTGCCGTCAGTAGTTCATAGTGTGATGGGTCTCCAGTTCTCTGATCCATAAATAGACTTTTTAAAGCCTTGCAGAGAGACACAAGAGGGCCATGGAGAAATAAAGAGACTCATTGGGGCGCTGTTTTTTTTTTTTTTCCCCCGCTGAGGATGTTATGGATATAAGAACTAACACCGAAGGCTGTACTGGCACAAATTATAACCCAAAGCCAGTCACAATACGAGAGTAACCACGGATGATTGGAGATAATGAAGGTCGTGGTGTGATGCCCTTCAGCTCCAGAATTTGTGAAACTCGACGAGCTACAATTAATATTTTGTTGTGTTTATATGCGTACCGAGCACTTACAGTAACTTGGAGACATTTTCTCATGCAACGGGCAGCTTGCATGAGAAACCGGCTGGCTTGTGCATCGATGTCACACAGTGTAGAGGCGTGACAAAAATTGCAGGTTAAACCCTGACGTTATCATCAGATCCCCCTGACAGATTCTAAGCTCTTTGCCACACTGAAGCGTGCACGGACTAGCATGCACGG
The DNA here is from genome assembly GCA_021346845.1 of Apeltes quadracus. Classification (NCBI taxonomy): domain Eukaryota; kingdom Metazoa; phylum Chordata; class Actinopteri; order Perciformes; family Gasterosteidae; genus Apeltes; species Apeltes quadracus. Next base: position 10,131,376 of record CM037921.1, on the reverse strand, counting down.
ACTAGCATGCACGGACTAGCATGCACAGACTAGCTTTACCGATCAGAAAGTGCCAACCAAACTCTTCTAAAAGCCATTTTGGTTGGAGGAAAGAACTGAGCGAAGAAGAACTGACCTTGGTCCTGAACGGGGAATGTCACAAACACGTGTCACAAAGTGAAACAAGTTCTTGTGATTGTTGAAGTATTTTTCTTAACTTATATGACAGGATGTGTGGGATTGTGTAGCTGCAGATCCACTGATGGACTTTATAAAACTGTATGTATATAAATATGTATATGCATTACTCTTTTCAGTGCAGGTTTGTGACTGCGACATAGACTGCAAAGGATCTTACACTACCACCGGTCCAATTTTCAAGATCAGTCAATGTTACGAATTCATTGCAAGTCGCAATAAGCAAGCTTTTTTTCTTTTCTATCTTCGGATGAGTCCTGTTGTGTTTCTTTAATCTTAGTAAAAGCTCAGGAAGGTACATTTAGCTATTGATTGATCACTTATGGGCTGGCTCCTCTGCTCCTCAAGAAATTCTTACTAAGACTGGCGTTAGGTAAAGTTAAAAACCGAACCGAGAGGAACATCCATTACTGAATGGGCCTGCAGTCCAGCCAAGAAAAAGAGCCACTCGCTAATGGGTCAACAGAAAGAACTCTTTCATCGCTCAATCTAATTGGCATCCGCGAATGTGTAGCTTGAGGAAGACAAAAAAAAAGAAAATAGAGCAGCGTGCCGAAGGCCATTGATCCGAGTTTCTAAGGAGGGAGATGGATTTTACTTTGGCTTTCGAAGGTACAATGTGCAATGAGGGTGAAACCAACAGTTTCAACATGTTAGAAATAAATTAAAAAACAAATGCATAATTTAATGTAAGTCTGTAGAAGCCAAGCGGATGGCAAGCGTGCGAGAAATGGGGCCCGGCAGACTCCCAGATGAACCCGCGCGCATCACTGACCGCATCAAGTGCAAAGGTGCACGCCGCTCAATGAAAGCAATCAAACGTGAATGTTAAGGGCTATTGACGCCCGTGGATCCGCGAAGGACGGCATGAAGAAATGTGCAAAGGCTAAAAGATGGATGGCCAGAAGCGGGCCTGATAAAGCAAGGGCAGTCAGAGGGGAGAGCTGACGGAACCGCTAGTTAACTTCTCAAACGTGGCACATTTCCTCAAGATGGACATTTATTTTTCTGTCATTTTGTGAAGACACTTGAATTTCTCCTAGTTAATGACATAACATAATGTCACAATCAAATGACAGGATGGCTCTAGAGTTGTGATGGAGTATTTTGGATGGTAGAGTTTTAATTTAATGTTGCCTGCTGCAGCAAACTACCTGCCAGGGTTTATGTGGGATTGATTTCTTTGCAGCGAGTGGCGGATTGATGAAATAGGTTCTTTCCTGCTGTGCGAGTGCCTGCTGGCGTATTCTTGTTACTTCTTCTGGTGCATGTTCTTTGCTGTAACGTGTAAAGTGAAGCACATTTCTTTTAAACCAGTCGTCAGTTCACATATTCTTCAAAGTCGGCATTTCACGTTGTCTTTGTTTTTCTTTGTCTTCCAGTTACAGCGGTTGAAGCGCTCTCTGTCTTTTAAATCAGTCATGCGCAGCAAGAGCGTGGACAACTTTTTCCAGCGCAGCAACGGCGAGCCCCGCCCTCCCTCCGCCCTCGTCGCCTCACCTGCGCCCCCGCAGTCTCCTGCGCCCGTCTCCGAGTCGCCCCTGGCCTACGAGCGCTCCCCGTCGCATTCCCCGTCGACCAGCCCCGACCCCTCGCTGTCCTCGCGCTCGCCGGCCCGTCAGTCCCTCGAAATCGATGACCTCCAAAAGCCAGCCGAGGCCGCCGCCGCCGCCGGCGAAGACCCACTGCTTCCAGGAGCACGTCTTCCGCCGGCCCGCCAGCTGCCAGCGGTGCAAGCACATGATCCAAGGTAGGTCACCTCAGGGGTGTTCGGAGGGGAGAACGGCGTAAGGAAAGGAGCTGCTCGGCGAAATTGGATGAATGTTGGGTAAATAAATATGAGGAGGCATTTTTAGTCCGATTGCACCTGCTTTAATTATTGTGCTCCTCACCACGCTTCAGTTCCCCCGAAGAGAACCCACGCAGGGAAGGACATGCAAACTCCACTCAGAAAGGATCCGGCCCATGTGGGTCGACGTATGAAGCCAAAATCTGGTGCACATAGTTTTTTTTTTTGTTACAAAGCATCTCTTGAGAGTCTCTTTAATTGTTTGAAGCACCGGGAATGGCAGTTCCTTTTTTCAACATAAAAACGGGATGACAGTCCCGAAGCTGGAATATGTGGCTCGTGAAAAGAATTCGTGAACTTCACTCCGTAGTTGCACAAAAGACAAAACTCTTGATAACGCCGAGCGGCGACAAGTAATTAACGTCGCTGCTTCCCGCCTCCGTCGCCGGGTCTTTTAACCTGTTGCTGATTGCATGAACATTGACAGCTGTCTTTAGACCACCTAGCATGCGTTGGAGTGAATTGCCTCGTCTCTGCAGGGAACTCCAAGCAGGGACTGCGTTGTAAAGCCTGTAAGCTGCCGGCACACCTGTGGTGCTCGTCGGAGCTCTCCCAGCAGCCCTGCAATGGCAAGGTGAGCAAACCTCACACAGACTTCTCACTATGGGGCACCCGGAGATGTGCACCTTTTTGTCGCTTAGTATTATTAGTCTTTGTCATATCTGATCACATTGCAGTCGTCATAATGAATAACCTCTAATGTAGCCCATGTACTTCACGGATCGTTCTCCTGACGCTTGCCCCTTTTTTGTGTAGGGAATAGCTCCCTCTCATTAGCATAGCATTCTTAATCAGTAAACGCGCCGTTTGTGTATTAATAAATGATATTGAATGCAATGTTCTCTTGTTGCTTTGCTCATTTGGTCCCAGTAGCCAGGCTTAGCACGGGCAAAACATATTCTTTGCATAGTTAATTACACTTTATATTTCGCGCTGCAAATGCACGAGTTCTCTGCGGGGCAAGAGACCAACCCAGAATGCATTGTGTCGGCAGAATAAAACGGCGTCTGGACGCTGTAATTGTCTGTTGGCGTAGCCTTTCTCCCTGGTAACATGCTTAGCCTCAAAGCCCTCACCTCGTGGGAAGAGGATAAAGCTAACCAGCAGAGAAAGAAATGCAGAGGTTATAAATGGAGTGGTGTGTTTCAAAGGCAGATTAACGCTCTGGTAAATGTGTGAGAGGGCAGCAGTGGGCTCAAGTTATCTCCCGACTGCAAACGCCATAAAAGGAGCCGCAGCTGAGGACGATGGCACTGATTGGGTCTCAGGTCCGATCATTTTTTTTTCTACACTCGGCCTTTTTTCGTCCTTCCTCTCACACGGCGCCATCCGATCCTCCCCTGCCTCTCGTCCGGGTGCCACATTTCCTTCCTCCCCTCCCTCGGCTCTGTTGGAAAATCAATATCTCCCCGTACCAGCTGGTCTGGCTAATTCAGCGTGAAATTCAGTGTGTTTGGGAACGCACACAATCCCTCAGGGATATGACACGGCAGGCTTCCGCCGAGCCTTCGGCAGTGTGCTTATCCCCTTCAAAGCGAGGATTGGGCATTTGACTGACACCGGACGGAGGTCCACCGACTCTCAACTAAATCGTGTGATCCAAAGCGTCCCAAAGCGCAAACCGCATCGCATTTGAAGTCTTGTAATTGCTCGCGTCATTTTACTTGTTTAACCTTCGTTGTGCGGATTTGAATGAAATAGAATGAAATTTAGAAAGCGGAATGTTTTGGGAAAAAATGGCAGAAGAGGTTTTAAGATGAGTGGGAAGACGTAACAATCCCGTGTTTTTTTTAGCAGTAGCAATGCAGTCAGACTCTCGGGATGGCTGGAGGCCAGACGGAGCGGTGAAGGAGGAGAGAGTTCATTAAAGAGCAGAAGGAGACGTCGCCTCAGCGTGACTAAACATGAATACATTAAATCAGTGCAAATAATAAAACATTCGCAGAAGGTAACCAACTACTACCAACTGTACTTAAGTACACTTTTCAGGTGCCTGTAGGTTTTTGTTTAGAGTACAAAAAGTCTTATTTTCTTAAAACAAATGTGGTGAGACAACTTCAAAGTTGCATCCTAATGCTTCTAATAAAATATCAGATGTATTAAAACACTACGAATGGTACCATTTTTGCCTACTGTGTATCTTCAGTTTTGATGACTTATTACCTGTTATTTTACTTTTAATAGTATTTTCCCAGTGCCGCTTTGTTGCTTCAACTTGAGTAAAGAAGTCCTACATTTTTGTAACAAACAATAAAAGCGAAACATTAAGCAGGTTCAACCGGCACACGATGCATTAAAGAGTGACTTCTGCTGCTCTGGCTCCCTCTCAACCCGTTTTCTGAGTGCAGACATACAGTATGTGACCCTCCAGAATAAAGCTTTTGAAAATGGATTTGGAATCCTGACAACACCCTGCTAATCAATGTAATTAAACTTAAAGATGCCTGAGCTTTTGATTAAAGAAATAGGCCTGCTGAGCACTGCACAAAATAATTGCTTCTGCGGGAAGGCTTTCGACTCGCATCAATCCTCCCTCTAAAGTCTTTCTCCGGAGTCCAATCTGACCAATGAGTGTGGTTTCGGATGGTCTGCTCTCTCAAACTGACAAACAAAAAAATACAAACATTCTTTTCCGATCTCCGTCTATTAGAGAAGAAATTGAGAAAGTAATCTACAAAACAGCAAAATAATACCTGGACCTGTAAATGCGGTTTCATTTTTATTCAATGAAACCCCTGAATGTACCACATTGTTGACGTTTTTCTGATTGACATGTTGTTACCAGCATGTTTCACTCACTGTAAAAGTGATAAAAAGGGATGGCGAGATTAGATACTATCTTTATAAGTTTCTATTTGGAGCTCGCCGAACGGATTCATCACAGGTTCTGTCAAAAACGGCAGCACGGTGCAATTGTACCTCTCTGACTGATGAGTCGGGCTCTTCTTTTCTAAAGAAAGAAACACAATCAGATATCAAAGTATTCAATTTGATGAAGAGAGACCGACCGCATGGATGAATGGCCTCGGAGGCAGATAGGAAAACGGTTTGGTCGTACTCCATTACGCATGCAGTCACGTTGGGGCACATTAGAATTAATGGTGGGTATATTATTGCCACCATCAGTGTTAAGCGATGCAGTCATATTGATTTCATGATCCGGCACGAACGTGACAGGATAAAAATCATTTCAAAGGTTTGGATTTTTGGATTATTGCCGTGGTGTTCATGTTCTCCACAATATGAGCAAAACATTTTTAGATATCTACTTGCAATTGCCACATTCCTGCATCAGTTATTAACTGCCTCTTCCAGGTGTGACCTTTAGTGAAGTGCAGCGACAATTAAAGGGAAACGGCCTGTTCTTCATAATTGCTGCTGTTTGAGATACTTGAGTATTTTCTACCGTAGGTCGTTTTCTTGTTAGATAGCCAACAGTAAAGACATCTAAGGAAAGGCATCTTCGAAAAGCAATTCCACATGCCGAACCGTCACTGTACTTAAATCAGATGTTCGTAAACACGCACAGAGATTATAGCAGAATCGCTCAAGATATCAAAGAAGTGTTGCTGCTCGCAGATTTTACATCTGTATTTATTTGAAATTCGTTGGATTTGCAGAACTGCGGAAAACGCTCAAACTATTTTAAGTGTAAATCCATAGTATTTTTTACAGCACACAGTTTTACAGCACATCGTAAAATCACAGTTGAAAATCAACATTCTGCTTCATCAAATTAAGTGTGCCCCGATTTACATGTGTAAAAAGCAACTAGTTTAATCCACTAGAAAAAGAAGGGCATGAGAAGCTGTCACGTGATTTAAATTGAGTGCAAAGTGTAATATTTCTCTTTGAGCTATCGTGAAGTACAAGTCTAAAAATACATGAAATAGAAACGAACGAGTAAAGTACCTCCCTTAATTAACATGAAGCACAGTACTTCATTAAACACTCGTAGTTACATTCCACCACTGTGTGTTATTGTGTCTTTTTTCATGTTGCAGATCTTTCAATTCAATCATAAAAAATGAATCGAACAACCACCCAAATGTCAATCTATCAGCATTCATGGGAGCTTTTCAGTTGATTGACATTTCCTTCGGCCCGCCTCTCTCAGGTGAAACCGCACGGGTGTCGCCTCGCAGAGAGACGCGCTTTTGTCTTTTCTCTTTGCTCTCCCGCATCACGTGACGTTTCTCCTTCCACCGTCCTTTTTTTTTTTTCGCAGACTGGAGCCTTCAAGAGGAACTTCAGCTCTCCGCTGCTCACCGGCGACGCGCTGGGCGTGGTCACCGAGGCTCCCGCCGCCCAAGGTGAGCGATGGGGAAAGAAAAAACGGCGGCATGTGCGTCTGATATCAAATCCCGCACGCGTGTTGCTCTGTGTCACCTGTGCGCAGAGGCGGATAATGGCCTGGTGGACCCCGTGTACGAGGCACTGCGCTACGGGACGTCGCTGGGTCTCCTGAGCCGCTCCAGCTTCGGCAGCGTCTCGGAGTCGCCCTGTCACGAGGTACGAAGGCGCGCATAAAGGCCCCTCCCCCCCGGGTCCCCCGGGTCGCCATCAATCGTGGGGAGAATATTGCTAACGTCGCCCGCTGCTGCTCTTTCTTCATGACAGGCGGAAAGACTGCAAGACAAACTGGAAAACCAGCCGATAGCTGAGGAGGAACACATCCCAGGAAGTAAGTAGATCACGGCCCTCCGATGATTGATTGGTCGTCTTTCAGCTTCTGAGATAAATACGGGAAAGACCTGAGAGGAGCAGTTTAAACAGTTGGGGAAACTTCATGGGTTGATTTTGTTACCTTGACCCAGAGCCACCCAGGATGGATTTTTATTTCTATAATTCTCCGCGCTGACGAGAAACAATTCAGAAGTGGACCAATATTCTGTTTGTGGATGAATGTCAGAATGAAACGCGACACGCAAGAGAGGTAGTGTGTTCATTCTGAGCCCCGTGTCTTAAGTCCCAGGAGACGAATCATCTCTGTTCACACTGCTGTCGCGTTACAACAAACAACGTTGACTTAAGCCTTTTGTTCGGTTTGCTGCAAAGAGAGCAAGACCTCCTATGTGCATCCCTCCCTTCTTTTCCCGTTTCGCCTCTGCACTCTCTTTCCCACTTTCTCTGCTTTTACAATCCGTCTTCCCCTCACGCATACTATCTTTCCTTCCCCTTTTCCTTTTTCCCACTCGGCCTCTCCAGTGCTCACCCCTCCGGAAAGCGAAAAGGCTGATTCAGAAGACCGAGTCAGCCTGAAGGTTCGTAGTCGGCACTCAGACTTTTCTTGGCGAACATGCCGTCTGTCGTCCCCCTTTAAACTCTATCCTGTCCACTCAGGTGGAGATAACAATCCTCTCTCTCTCTCTCTCTCTCTCTCTCTCTCTGTTCATTTTTTCATCAGACTCCTAAGAAAGTAGAGGTCCACTCCATCCACACATATGTGGCTCTCTACAAGTTTCTGCCTCAGGAGAAGAACGACTTGGAGCTACAGTCAGTCCAATTTCTTTGCATACTGAACTGACTTACATGAGGGGGAAAAAAAAAAAATCCAATGAAAAAGGAGGACGTGTGTACCTGGCATTAATGTACTGACATTCACACGCCATCTGCCGTCTCTGCAGGAGGGTTGTTGTTGGGGGGGTTGCAGGGTTTTGATCGGGAGGGAGGAGTGTGCCGAGTTTGCCGGCAAGGAGAAGCCACTGCGTCGAGCGTGTGACATTTTTTTGTATGTCAGTAGGTGCAGGAAACTGCTGAGTGTGGTAGGACACCCACCACTAATCTGCAGGATGCGTCTGTGCGAGAGGGCCGTGCACAAAGTGTTTTGTCGCGTGCAAAGAACAGTTTCCTCTGAAACCAAACTAGTGTCACAGTTGCATTTGCAGTAATATACATGAAATATGGATAGTTATTCAGACTTGGACCTGGTAACAGTGTTGAGTAGCAAGACTCCGATGGCAACAAATATCTTGATATAAAACTGTGTCAATGCTACTGACCTGATGCTTCTTCTGTTTAAGGAAAACTGTTTTTGTTTTGTTTTTTACTCTAGGCCTGGAGACAGAGTTCAAGTCACTGATGACTCCAACGAGGACTGGTGGAAGGTGAGTTGTTGGGGGGAGGGGGGGGGTGAAGAAATGCAATATCCTCACTACAAATCTCTGCATAACCTCTGAATAGAAGTAACACACAGGCACTTGGACAAAGTCAAAGCTGAGTTGCAGCCGGTGTTTGTTTTGAGGCATCTGAAGAGCCTGACCTTCACCTGCCGAAGGACGCGGGCCGCCTGTCACCAGGGGGAACGTCCGGAGAGACGCCCACTTTAGCAAATAAATAAATAATAAGCAGAGCAACGAAACGTCTGCCGCTTATGTTACCGATGTAAAAAAGATCCTCAGCCGGGATCGACACATTTTAAAGTAAACGTAGATGGATTAATTTTGTTATAGTATTGAGAGTCGTTTCTAACCCACTGCAGACACATTACATGACAGGAGACTGACATTTAAACGCTGCTCCTGCCGTTTGTTAATGTAAACATGCCTCCGGTACATGTTGAGGATCCAACATCAGGAGACGAGCGAAATACCAGATTACCAGCTTTGCAAGTCTCTGCAGAGAGTGGAGTGGGATTACAGAGGCGTTCTGGTCTAGAACTGAGGTGGCTAATTAGAGAACTATATATATTACACACACACATATCTCTTTGGTTGATTTGAATTCCAGATTGGTTACTTTGATGAAAATCCGATGCGTGTTTTGGTAACCGGCCAAACGAAACACAAGGAATCAAATTGTGCGTAAAAAGAGCCGCAGTGGAAGCTGCTTGAGTGTTGAGGCGTGAACAAGGGAGACGAACGGAAACACGGTGCTTCCTCTTCTCCAGCGAGCGGGCCAATTGTGGCTCGTTGCAAGAGTAGTCGGAACCTCGCCACGAGCAATTCAGGGTCTCGTTTTTCGGTTTCAGCTGAAACTCAACAGAAAATATCTATTTATAACCGTGTGTGTGTGTGTGTGTGTGTGTGTGTGTGTGTCCGTGTTTGGGTGTGTTTACCAGGGGAAGAGCAGAGACAAGGTGGGTTTGTTCCCGGCCAACTTTGTGCAGCGGGTCCGCCCCGGTGAGCGCGTGTGGAAGGTCACGGACGGTTTCCACGGCAACCGAGACAAAGGCCAGATGACTGTGAAAGAGGCCCAGGTGAACGCCGCATCCTGCTCTCTCTCCTCCGCACACACACACACCGGGTGCTTTTTCAAACGTATGCAAATTCATGCAGAAAGCCGCCCGACAGAACGGAGGACAGCGCGTCTCACTTTTTTCGCCCCAGTCTCTCACATTACTGAATCCCCCCCCCGTGCCCCCTCACCCACTCTCCCTCTGTAGATCTGTGTGGGGAAGAACGAGCAGATCGACGGTTTCCTGCGGCTGAGCAGCGGGAAGAAGAGGGGCTCGGTCCCTGTGAAGAATCTGCTGGAAATATGACGGCGGGGCGCTCCTCCTCGACCCGAAGAAGAAACCTCGCCATGAAGGAGGTGCACTCAGGAGCGTGTACGCCGACACCTCACTGACCGCCAAACTCTCACCTCCCCACACCCTCCAAAAAAAAGAAAAGGGGCAGCGAACCTGCAGCTTGAGTGGAAGACGAGGCCACACGCGAGCGTTTGCCCGCGGAAGCTTTTTAAGACTTAAAGGAGGCTGGCGGTTCCCTCAGAGCTACTTCTCTCGTAGCACAACTTTACCCTGAGTGGTTGTTATCACACTCGCAACAGAAATGTAGCACCACGCCGAAGTGGCTAGTTGGCAAGGATGTCGGGCTCCACTTCTCTCGCCATTTTGCCCCATTTTGCGAATAATGGGAGACCTTAGTTTGACGCGGGCGCGTCCAAGGCTTGTGAGCAAACAGTGCTCATTTCACTGTTTGCGTTGAGAGAACCGAGAGGTTTGTGAAAAGAATGTAGCTGTCTATTGTAGTGGCCTGTGTGCCAAACTTCAGAGGTGTGGTTTGGTAGATGCAGAGGAGAGGATATGTCACGCCGATCTGCAGAATGCAGCTCACATTGTGTACACGTCGGCCTTTGTCGTGTGGGTTTATGATTTGCGTCTGTGTTACTCCTGTTAGAAAACGATTCAGGTAATTACACTGTATGTAAAGATGAAAAAAAAAATTGTTTTCTATGCTACACCTTGATCCAATGAAAGTCATAACACACACACACACGCTGGGATTTTCTTCAAACTGCTCTCCAGTGATTAGTTTATCGTGCGTTAGCTCTTCACGGCTGCGATGTGACGAATGCGTAGCGAGCACCTCCAGGAGCTTTGTTTCTTAAGCTGCCCTTCAACGACACTTAACCTACACGCTCACATTTTCGCAGCACCACTTCGCATGAAACTCTAAAATGCACCACCGGAATCTGCTTGGTGTCATTACGTCTTTTTTTGCAACGTGTACCTCTTTTGTTAAGTTCTGTAATATTGCACTGCAAATTGAGCATGGTGTGATTTCCTGACTTTCTTGCACGGGATAGCACAGCAATGACATACTCATTTGGGATGGGATGAGGAAAAAAAAAAGTAGTGTTATTTACCAAGAAAGTGATGAAGGACCTTCAGAAGTTCGGAAGGTCATGTTCACATCTTCAGCTGTCTGAATGGCTGATTATGTAACGGTGAGGGACTGTTATTGTTTCTGTTAAGTCTACACACACATTTGATTTATTGCTCATTATAAACCATGAAGGCAACGACAAGTTGCAGCAATAACTGTAAATAAAGGTATGACAGTATTTGTAAATAGCCTTATATATGCTCTGCATAGCTCTCTATCCAAGAGGTTTGCAGGTATCCATGAGCCAACTAAGGGCATTAATCTCAGTTAGAAATTACAGGAGATCATTATTTATTGTCCCACTCACCAATGTATGCACCTCTTTGCTCAATTACCATTCTGCCGAGTCAGCACAACTCTTTTCAAATACTATGCACAACAGTTCTAGTAACTCACTTTTTGTACTCGGCTTATTTCTTGTGGAGCCACAACTGTGTCGTATATATATATATATATATATATATATATATATATATATATATATATATATATATATATATATAACCTTTTGCTTTTGCAACAATTTGAATTGGGGAATCCATCCTTTACAAAGTGCTAATGCTAAACATTACCGTCACCGGCTAAAACCAATATTGGCTCAGGATCAGTTTTAAGCAGGCGAGTTCCTGCACACTACCAGGCTAGTTCTCTGCATGGCTAGCTGCCCTTTGGACCTCACAGCTCTCAATAAAGTCAGACAAACTGTCAAACCGTGTGCTCTTTTAATTGAGAAATAATGTTCCTTTGTTCTGTTCTTTGTCTTGCTCTGTCAAACTATATTATTTACCTCATAAATATTGGAATTACTGTTAAGCCAATGATGGCAGGAGTGAATAAGCAATACCACACTGTAAAAATACTGCTTTCCCACTAAAAGTTGTGCTTTCGAAGGTCTTTTTTCATCGTTAAATAATGTATCATTATTGATAATGCATTAACTTTCTCATATATATTACTGTCCCTTTAATCAATAACAATGCATCTTATGTAAAGGGGATACACGCAAAACATGTTTTTCATAATGATACATTTTGAAAGTTTGGGTTATTCAGTTTTTTTCTTTGCTCATGTTATTCAGAAAAAACTTTTCTGATATAAATTTAGATATTCAAAATAATGTCTTAAATAAAGGCGACATATTGCAACCCAACTGTAAAGATTTGAGCCTGTTTAGATCCTCAAAAGCACCTTCGTTTTGACTGTAACTGTGTGGGCAAGATGTTTCCGTCCAAAGAGGTGGACGGACATTGCCGGGCATACAACTGCTAGCATGACTAAAACAGCCTGATCAAGAAACGTTAAATGGTGCTTTTTTTCCTTCTAATTCAACGTCTGACTCCACACCTACATTTGAATCCATTTGAATCCAAACTGGAAATGTCTCCGTTTGCCGCCACAGAAATACACCCGAGATCTTTCATGGGACTCCTTGTTCTTAATGACCATAAATAATGTGATTAACTCACAATAAAATTAATTGGCAACCGATAAGCTGCTGGCAGGCCATAGACCACGCTGGCAAAGAGAGAGAGAGAGAGAGAGAGAGTGTGTCCCTGCTGTGGCGTGAGGAACATTTCTCAAATCATGACCCAGTTCTGTTATCCAATTGGATCAAATGTGATTTTGAGAGAGAGAGAGAGGAAGAGAAATATGTGTGCAACTGGCAGAACATCTAGCTTCTCGCACATTTTTTAAAAATCGCTGACTTCGGTGCTGAAAATGGCTTCGGTTGACATCCTTTTTCTCTTTTGAGCATAAAGCAGAGAGTGTAAGGCTCAGTGTCTCTCTCCCGAATCATTTTCAATCCTCCTTCCCGCTGCATGCGTCGACATCACAGCAAGACATTGAGTTGTTTTTTTTGGGGGGGGACAACGAATCCACACAAAGTAAAATGGCTCAATAGATGTGCGAGTTGTTACACTGTCTTCTTCTGCTCATATTCTTTGCACTTTTCGGACTGGGCTTTGGCTGCTTCGTAGGGGGGGAGGGGGGGGGTGGGGGGGGGGGGGTGATGATTCTAGCACAAGGGCGTTGACAAGGAGCACGAATATAACAACAATGCAAATTCAAATGCAAAAAAAAAAATCCATGCCCGAAATAGCGCTTGATTATACGGGCAGGCAGAAGGATCAGCACAGCGCTGTCGGAGGAAAATAAAGCCGGCTGCTGCTTGGCAGACGCGAGGAAAGAAACACCTAACGGACCCCGGCATCAAACACACAGGCAAATAAAAATAATCCCTTACTTGCTCTTACTGTCTGTTTATTTCAGCGTGAGAGGATATTACACACACAAATACATCAGGGAAGGAGACCAGCATATGCTCTGATTTTTCCCCCCACCAGCTAATCACCAATTCATCCCTCTGTCGCTTTAGTCTTAGTGGGCAGCATATGCTGCAGCAAGACTCCCCCGAAACCATTTGTGTCCATTATCTACCTGTCCACCGGTAGGCCCTCGGACTTTCCGCTCCAGTCGTGACCTCCACCTGCACACCTGCTCGCCTGTTTCCACTCTCCACTTTCCCTCGTCAGACCTGCAGCGTATTTCCGGCCCCATTTCCCCTCCGTTTCTTGCCTGAACATCAAAGTTGCACTGTTGCTTTGTTGTCTTTTGTTTTTGCTTTTTAGCTTCTCTTGCCTGAGCCTAAACCTGCACCCCGTCGACACTTGTAATAACCGTGAGTATCAACACCGCAGCTTCAGCACCGGACGGCAGCGCCTGAATCCTGGTGTCATTTTTCCTCCTCCCAGGTCTTGTGTCGTCGCCACCCTCTCGGGTTCCAGTCGTGTTTTCATTCCACTCCGCCTGGTAACTGGGCTATTAAAAATGAAGAGGGTACACGGAGATGCCATGTTTAATGCACGCTCTCGTCTCCTGCCTCTGGGGCCATACCTCTGCTTTCTCAGGATGCAGTGTGATAAATCCTGTGAATTGATCTTAGAGGTTGGAGGAAACAGGCCCCCGGGGGTTGAGACATGAAAGCTGCAAGCACGCTGAATGGGATGCTTTCTGATTTGTTCTATGTGTTGCTTTGTTTCTTTGGGTGGAGTATTTTAGGCTGAGGCCCAGGGCAGTTTACTGTTTATTCTACAACACAATATAAATAGATGGAACCAGTTTCAATCATGAAGATGGATTAGCTTCAAACTACTGTCCCCTGAACAGTTTTCAAAATCATCTTTCTATCTTAAAAGCATTGTCTTACAGATAAAACATTTATGAAGTGAGTGTCTTTGTAGAATAGGCTGGTGCACTCTGCAGAATGAGGCAACCTTCAACCTTCAAGTTATGCATTCATCTTGGTTTATAGTACAGATCCAATAAAGCTAAAAAGCGGATGATGAAATTATGCAGTTTTATATACATGGGAAAATAATTAATTCATCCATAAATTGTAATATGGTATATTTCATATGACACTGTAAATCTGTTCGTGTTACATTTTTAGCCAACGCAATGTGCCAGCCTCTGCACTATACACAGCATCTAATGTAATAATTAGAGAAATCAGAACATATTTTGGATCCAGCCCCAGAAATATCACCCAACTTCAAAAATGACCCTATGAATCCTGTGATTGATTAAATTGCTGCCATGTCATCCTATACGGATCGGATTCACGTTATTTCGGTTTGATTGCTACTGAGCAACCGTAACAACTTATTTTACTTACATAAGTATAAAACGACATCCAATGCAGGACATCCAATGATTTATCTCCACACTAAGCTGCTTCCTTGCTTCAGTAGCAGTTCTCTACACACAGTTTACGTCTCCTTGACTTTTGGGTAAACACACTTGTTTTGTCACAGAGTCTCCCGGTTTCCTACTTGCCTTGTAGTTACAGATTGCCTGCATGTGGTGCACCGTACGTTACCCCCCTCTAAGGATAATATATAATAGCAATAAGCCAACAGAAGACATCTGAAGGCTGAAGTACAAACACAGAGCTTAGTCCTATAGGTTGAGAGGAAAGGGTTTTGAGGCCAAATAGCAAAATTGTAATGTTATCGTTTTAGGAAATTCTAATAAAGTTTTTTCACAAGACCTTAATGTTACTGAATATTCTGTTCACTTAATTATCCATTTGAGTAAAAATGTAACCCACGGTTGAAAGCTATATTTGAACAGGACAGGCTTGTGTTTTTCTTATAAATCTAAATGATTTTTATAGCTGTGTAACAAATTGAAGTACTAGCTTGTTGGATTCGATCAATGAATGGTGAATTATGAATAATTGAATGCACTAGTGCAACACAATAGATATGAATGAGTAGGACCAGAGTCAAATAAACCGTTTTTAACTTTGACCAGATGGGTAGTTGCCGTGTTTTGGCTTCGTGGGATGATACAGAAGAAGCAAAGGATGCTCTCACATCCGTCTCATGCGTTTCCCCCTCAGGCGTATCGTATGTGATCGAATAGTGTGCTCCCACGGCTCCTCTACCTCCACCACCGTGGCCCCTCCGTCCCCTCAAATGCTTTCCCAATTTTAACACCCTCAGAAAATCTTAAAAGCAAACTTCAAAATGCCTTCGGTCTCTATGAAAAGGACGTGAAATCCACTGAACGGGTTTTCTTTGCGGCCTCCGAACGGCTCAAACGGTGCATTTTGTGGATCAGGAGACATTCAGCGTCTCCTTCTAAGCTCTTCCCCATGCCACCGACATGACTACTACATTTATACATACACGCAGACACAATTCCCATTTCAGAACTCTGTTGTTTTTCTTTTTACTATTTGCTCACTTCAGTCAAGCCCACAGTTTAAGTCATGTTTCCGCACAAACATCCGGTCTCGGTACGAAGCGGATCGGCTAAACCGATCTATTCAATTTGAAGTGTGTCACAGACTTGAAGGGGTTTTTGTGCCTTGGAGGTGCAGGGATTAGAGCATAGTTGGGGGCTGTTCTGTATTTCTAAAGAATCAGCTGAAGCTACTTTTTCCCCTGCTGCCAGAGTCAACACCTCGGTAATGAAAGATGGGGGTAAAAAGCAACACTATCCAGCGCAATGACGAATCTGCAAGACAGGGAAATGGCTGGTAATCATGTTCCTATGGTTCAAACTGCAGCCGATTTATTGTTTTTTAGATTTTTCATAGATGCTCATGAATAGACAAGTTGAATGTACGGAGTTGAGCGTTACTCAGAAGGAACATTTCACTTCCTTCTGCTTTTTTTCGACCGAAACATTGACTGTCTTCATTTCATTTCACACACTTCGTTGTGGAAAGTGAGAGAATTATTCATCGTGCAGCAGAAACAGATATTTAATCACAGCTGACTCATTAAATATTAAATGCAGCATTTAGTTTGGTCTCACTGAATTATCTGCCAAAGCATGTTTCTGTATGGATTCATTCGACTGTAAACACTGTGGCAGTAAACTTCCAATTTATAACTGAGCTGCAAAGCAAAGCCCCTTCATGTCTTTGTGCATTAGACAGACGAGCTGCCGCCACACAAATATATCTGTGAAAGTGAGTGCTTTGAAGAATAACACCTGTCAATCAAATGCGTGTAGGTTAATTAGGGATGTCTCCATCTGATTTTGCTTTTAACCACACAGTAATTCTGAATATGTTGCCCTTGATCCAATATCAGATTAAGGTCTACTGGTCTTGTTTTCAGTTTAAATGGTACAAAATAACCACAAAGCACCGACAATTAGGTTGAGTGAAATGTGTTGCCAGCAGAAAGCCGACACATTTCACATACTGATCTTGCAGAAGCTCATTAGGAAGGCTTTTGTTTAAAACCAGCAGGCTCACGACGTGATCACATTTCCTTGATGTTACCTGATGTCTTTTTAGTTGTCTGATGCATCTGTGAGCTGCGTCTTCCTCTTTTTGCCCCCCATTAATCCCCTAAAAAAGGAAACACGAGAGAACATTGTGAATCCTTCCCACGCTTTAAAGTATATCTCTATACAGTATATGTAGGCCAGGCAATTAGGCAGTTGAAGTGAGGAGGAAGAGAAAATAAAAAGGCGACGGTGTGGTGGAAAGGCTTTTTTTTATAAGCAGGTGAATGTGTCGAGTTACGCCTAACAGCAGGATCCCATGCACATTAAACTTGACATTTATCAATCCATCCAACGAAGACCCTTGTGACGCCACAAAGGTCTCTAGGGACATATGATGGCCAACAGTTAATTGTGCAAGCACAGGAGATAAAGCCCAACGCTCAATGCAAAGGAGGTCGTCAAAACGCCATTTCAAGATTTTACATGTGAAGCGTTTTTGTGTGAAAAACATTCTCTTTAATTACTCGAGTCTTCTAATCTCAAATGTTTTTGAAGATCTCCTGAACTTTTAAGCGTTCCCCATTTGTTTTGCTTTGGTTGAAGGCCAAATGTAATAAAGAGCGCTGCTTCATTTCATCTCCGCTCCTCTCCTTATCTAATCTCATTAAGAACCACGCTTCAGGAATCAAGAGTGCCTCTTGGTAATGAAGAAACACATTAACTGAGCTACCAAATGGCCTCAACGCACAATGACGTTTTCTCTCAATCAGCCACCTCGATTATTTATAGCATTTTAGTAAGACAAAGGTTTATCTAACATTTTTAATAAACGTATTGGTAAAGGTTACACCTTGTGTTAAAAGCATAGTTTAACTATTGATTTTTAAAAGGAAACGTAAGCGGATGCATTATGCCGTGCAAAGCTTTTAAACATAAAGGGGTTTTCCCTGCAGCCTTGATGTCTTACTGCTTATGCATGATGGTGCATGATAAGAACAGAAGCTACTATGAACCAGACTTAAAACAAGCTGAACATCCGCTAGTGAACCGGGAGTGAACTCTCCGGGTAAAGTTGTGGGATAAAATGTACGGAGTTCTTAGTCCAAGAGCCTAAAAGTTGTGAATTATTCATTTCTAGATTCCGGACTGTAGTATGTGATTAGTACGCAGCCATCGAAAAGAGTAATTCAAAGTCATGTTATTTCAACTCCAGTGCCACAAACACAAGATCCTTCTGAATAACGTCTGCTTTGAATCCACAGGAGAATCTCACAGCCGTCTGTCGGTCCTGGCGACCGACTGGCGCATCTGCAAACGCTTCAGTCACACTTTCTCAAGAAAGCGAGCGAGACGGGAGGCCATCGAGGCCGGAGCACAGAGCTGGAAGTGAAAACAACTTGAACGTCGGCAGCTGAGGTTTAATGTGGCTGTAAGCTGCCGATGTTTGAATGAAAGGTCTGAGTTTGAGCTCAAGAGGCAGATGAAAATAATATGCTGTGTAATTTGAAAAAAAAAAAAGGGGGCACTATCTGCAGCACGTTGTTCAGTTCACTAAATAAGAGTTATGGCAGGCAGTGAAAACCTGACCGAGTCTATTAAAATAGTGATTGACGGTAGCAAAGTGCAAGGCCAACATCAAGTGTGCTGCTGTTACTATAGAGCCAACATGTGATTGAAGTGTTGCACTAAATCAGCCTCTGGGATGAACAGTGTTTGAGGCAGTTTAAGCTGCAGCCATGTTTTAAACATCTGGATGAAGAAAATTAATTCAAATACGACTGGGATACTGGTGCTCTGCTGCCACTTGCTGGACCATTGAGAACACTCAAAAAAAAAAAACAAAAAAAAAAAGTAATACTTTCAAAGCCATATGAAGCAGGACCTCATACTAGCCCTTTGTTGGAAATCTAAGTGCTAAAATATCCCAGATTTTTAATAGCACCAATTCCCTTCAGATATAGTTTCACAATGATAGTTGAGAAATTATGGGAACAAACTGATTCCCAAGAATTACTTACTCCGAAATGATTACTTTGCCTTGCTTCTTTCACTCCTTACCTCCTAATATCAAGTAATTGTAGTCCATCACCAAAACAGGCAGACAATAACCACAAGAATGACAATAGCTTTTATCCAAATTTATTAGCAAGAAAAATGGAATCAGATATGAAAAACTTTCAATCTAAATTCACTTCTTTGCAGTTTCCTCCTCCTTGGAAAAGCTCTTGATCATCTCTTCCTTCTTGGCCAGGAGACGCTCTTCTCTGCGTTTGCGGGCCTCCTTGGTCTTTGAGCGACGAGCCTCTGCCTGGTCACTGTTTGTGTAAAAGAACATGGAGATTTTATTGGAGTGTCGTGATAAAAAAGGACACTTTCACAAAACACGTCATTGAACCACTGCAGTCAAAACTGCAGTTGAAGAAATTATTACAAATCTAAAAAAAACAAGCGAAAACGGCAACTTACGATAACAGCTTTCTGCGAGCCTTATCTGCCTTCAGCTTGTGGATGTGCTCCATCAGGATGCGTTTGTTTTTGAAAACAGTTACCCTTGGCCCTCAGATAGAGGCTGTGGTACCTGGAAGAAAACAGAAGAAATACCTCACAGCTTCTGGAAGCAAGATTCCACGTCCTGAAGTAGTTCAAAACTACACTGGCGTAGTAACCGGAGGTTCACACTCACATGTGCCTGTCAATTTTCTTGGACTCCCTGTAGCGACGAAGAAGACGACGCAGGATTCTCATGCGACGCATCCACGTCAACTTCTCTGGCATACGGGCGTTGGCTGTACCCTTTCTCTTACCTATGCAGGAGGATATTAAATTATGTTATCATGAAACCTACCAAATATTCAATATACTGCACGCCACATCATATTCACGACTCTTCATTCTTTTTGAGGAAAAGGACGGAAACATTACACACCATAGCCCATGTGACGTCCCTTGCGGCGTGCCAATGTGTTCTTGCGGCAGCGGGCACGGGAATGGACCGTCACAGGCTTTCTGATGATCAGGCCATCCTTCACCAGTTTTCGGATCTGCTGGCCTGTGGTACAGACATTCATAGCAACGAAGATGTAGGCCTTTAAAGCTCACATTGCACAAATATATGTACAGATGACTTCAAAGTTAGAAACTCACGAGAATTTGCGTTGGCAATCTCATTGGTCTCATTTGGGTCCAACCACACCTTCTTCTTGCCACAGCGCAAGACGCTGGATGCCAAGCGCTTCTGGAGCCTGTGCATGACTGGTGTGTTAGTTTTGCAAAAATGTCACATACAGCACCAACTGGTCTTGAGCATCATCTATAAATGTAAACTCTTAAAAAAAAAGGGGTCGGGGGTTTATAGCAAGTAGCAACTCCATGTCATTTGTTTGGGGATTTTGAAATTGCATTTAAAAACTGCATTGAGGTCTGTGTTTTATTGTATTTAAGTAAATTATGAATAAACTTTTGGCATATCACTGGGTTCTACACGGCGTTTAGTCAATGGCTTAATTGACCTCGTCTCTGCAAGCGAATGGGCCATTTAATCGGCCCTTTTTTAAACCTGGACTACTTATACGAGACAAAATATATTAACACGAAGTACACACATAAATTAAATGCATTCTCATCGCCTAAGTGAAAGTGGTATTAATAAACACAAGCGTTAGCCGTTAGCCCTTTAGCCGAGGGGAAAGCGAGTGCGTGTGTGACTTGCACTCCACCGAGAGGAAAAATGCATTTATCCACCAAGTGTTTGGTTGCAATACTTTATTTAAAATTCACCGACATTATTTATAAGATGGTTCAACTAAATATTTACGGGCGCTAAATACTTTCATCGTTGATAGCAGATTCGCGGCCAAGGATCCGCGACGTTTCAGTAAGACGTTCCGACATCACGTTGACTTGGTTATCTGGCTAACTTAGCTCACCATTGTAGGCCCAATGCTAACACCACATGCATTCTAGTAGAAATAAGCGACTTTACATATATTCGTCAGGGTGCAAGGCAGCGCACTTGTCTTAAATAACAAAGCCAACCATCAAATTAAATGTTTATTTAGAATAAATAGACGGATTTAAAATCCAAATGTGCTGCTTACCTCATGGCTGCTACTGGCTTGGTGGAAACGAAGAAACGAGGACGATTCAGTCCCAACCATTCAAGATATCGTCATGGGTTGACCAACTACGACCAGTTTTCAGAAAAACTTAAATAAAGCCACAGTTGGGTAGTGAGGGGGCTTTTTCGTACGTTATTTGAAAGCAGAACACTTATTTCCATATGTATGGTTAATACATCTTTAAAGGGACCCTTAGTATATTTATTGACCGACCCCTCTTCATAGCACAATGGTTCGCTCCAATGAAATGCAGTATAGGTATCCAACCACTGGAGGGCGCCCCACATCCATGTTTAAAACTTTATTTTCTAAAACGCTTGTTCTTTGTGTAAATTACATATGATGTACTATTTTTATGTTACATGTATTCAATTTAAAATATTTTGGCCTGGGGTTTTTGCCGTAAAACCAAAATATAATATAATAGCGCTTCAAAATAAGCGGAACTTCAAACGCTCACTTGTCCCACAGGGAAATATAAGAGACAAATATTAATCTCCTGTACTTTGAAGGGTCGCAACATGTTTTACATCGTCCGTGGTTGCAGCCAGTGTATGGATTGCAGCTGATAAAATGAATGAATGGAGGGGAGGGGGGTGTGCACGGTGATGCCCTGCCCTCTCCTGGCTCACAGCAGAACACCCAACTCGCCGCCGTATTGAAATAGAAGCGCTCCTTCCCTCCTGTGACACATTTCTCGTTGCCTGTCAGAGCTGCGCCGTCCAGCCTCCGGAGGAGAGCGCGCGGCTCCCGCGGGCTCAGAAGAACCAACGAACCAAACGGCCGCCCGCCCGCTTATTTTTCGACGAGTCCGATTCATTTGTTTAGAGAAATGACTCAGCGTAACGCAGCGTTCAAGGTAAGGCAGACCCCCCCCCCCCTCCCCGGCCCCCCCGACGAGCCGCAGCTAACGGGCTAGCGGCGGTGCTAAGCTACCGAGGTTGAAGTAACGTTAAACCCGTCTTCTGATGCCGCGCACGTATCGTCATGGAAACTGCTGCGTTGTAACGTTAGCTCACACGACGCGGTTGACGCGTTTGTCACCCGGTGAGTGCAAAACCCGCATTCGAGGAGGTTTGTGGTTCACCCTGACGTTAGCCCCGGTTACCTTTACGTTGACATTGAGTTTTTTTTTTTTTTTACATCGAACTATCGGCTTCTTCAGCCACACAATAAACACCCAGTAGCCGCACAGCCTAAATGCTCTCCCGGTTAGCATCGTTAAACCCTAACGGTTTAGGTTTTTTTTTGTCTGCCACATGAGGCTCATATTTGACAAAAGACGATGACCGACTTAGTGGTTTTTAATCATAAACACGACCCTCCAACTGCGGCCAACTTGACCAGTTTCTGCGAAAGTGACACACTGGGAGTTACTTTGCAGTACAAATCAGACACCGCGGGCGTCTCCGATGTGTGCCATTGTTGTCTGCCCGGCTAATTTTCCCCTGCACACTCCCTCCATCTGTCACACGGGGACTTGTGCCGTTTGACCTGCTTACGGCAGACAGCTTGGAGCATGTGTGGCGGATTAACCGAGTCCTGTATGCGGTGCTTCTGCAAAGTGGGGTTTGACCTCCATCGAATAAATAGAATGCGATCTGCAGGGAGAGACGCGGTCTCTGAGAATAACTGCCTTTTTTTAAATATAGAAACAACCACGTATCATCGTGATGGGATATAATTGTGATGATAAGGTGGATAACACGACTGGAAAAATAACTACGTAGCCGTGTCGCTTATACGTTGGCCGATATATTTACCTGCGTGGAAACCCACTGTGTTATTTACGGCTACGTTCGCCTGTCACCTGATCTCTCAAGCTTCTTATTCTTTGACGTCCTCGTTTTGCTTCCAACAAAAGTCACCCTATCAAGTGGACCACTCTCGGTCATTGACCCCCCCCCCCTCCCCTCCACACACACACACAAACACACACACACACACACACACACACACACACACACACACACACACACACACACACACCCCTTAAGTTTCCCTCATCAGTGTGCATATCGCCTATTACAATGTCAGCACTAAGACGAGGTAATGGCTTGCAAGGCATTCATCTGCCGATGGGCTATTTAAGCATGAAGGCTTTAATTTCCAAGGAAATGGAGCAGCGCCTACGTGTGAATGGCTCTTAACTTACACAGGACCATACAGTGTTTTAGTGTGCAACCAATCATTCACAAAGTAACTCGCAAACCTTCGTTTCTGATGATTTAGATGTGTTTTTCTCTTTTTTTCAGACCTTTTGGACTGTTTACTTAATTTTACTTGAATGAAAAATTGCGGAAACGACCGGCTGGGAGGTTTCAATGTCCATGTTTAACATTGTATTTGGGACAGTAAACAAAACCAGCATGTGTGATTTGGTAGCTGAATCTGTAGAGTTTTTAATACTTAATAACCTCTCTTTGTCTTTGGCGTCCACTTTGTCTTTCCCAAAGCTGTTAAGGGGACCTTCGGCAATTAAGGGCCAAGTCCGTATCCAACTATATAATCTTTAAATCTCTAAACGTTCAAAGGCTATTTAGAGATAGCCGGACCGTGGATGTGCAGTACACATCAGCGATGCCCACGAGGAACAGTCCTATCTGTATTGAATAAGCGCAAACTAAATGGAGATCAATGGTATTTATTTACATAAGGATCCTACTATTGTAAGCAAAAAAGGTTTCTAAGAGAAGTGTAAATTATTGACACAAAGCTATTGAGTTGTGCATGAAGGAGGAGGCAAATAATCTCAGCCATTTGATTTACGTCATGCGTTTTTCTTAAGTAGTTTCTGTCACCTGGTTGGTCCCAAACGCCGTCACGTGGCGTCGTCCCCTGTTGTGGGTTGTTGTTAGTTATTGGAACCACAGGAGACCAGCGCCCTACACCGTATACTAAGTGTCCGCAGACGAGAGCATCAACGTGACCCTGATGTTGATCTGCAAATCTGGCCTAACTGGAGCCGGCAGGTGTTGAGTGAACTTAATTCATACAAACGGGGCGATGCATTGTGTGTATGTGTGTGTGTGTTTTTAAGCTATTGTGTCCGCGTGTGGAGAGCTCCACCAATAAGCAGATCTTTTGTATTGTAGAAATCTGATGCAAATCCTGCTGTTGAAAAATTGTTTTGCATTGACTGGTTCTTATTCGAATTCGCTGAATGCTTTTTCCTATATTCAAAGCAAAATACGACTTCGTACGGTTTAGTCTTCAAGTCAAATTTGAGGATAGTGTTATTTTTCACACAAACCATTTCCAGAAACTGACAGGATATATATGTATATATGATTTAGGGTTAATTAGTAGGATCTTGCTCAGCAAATGGCAACTCTCATATTAGCAGGAGCGACGGCTGCAAGATTCAACCATGTGACATTCCTGTGTCCTCCCAGCTCGCCAGCTAGTGGGAGTGTGATCCGAGCAGAGCGAACAGGGACGGCGGAGAACATGGATCTGTCGGATGGCTTGTTGCTGCAGGTGAACAATGGAGAACAGTGGTGTAACCGCTGGAAACATCCCAACGACGACTCGGTAAACCGGAGCATCAGTTGCCCGTCATTAATTGCAATCAGCATTGCACGCGAGATCTCGATCTTGTCTCGGCACCTCCCCGATGAGTTTTGTTTGTGGCTGTCTTTTTTTTTTTTTTTAAAGGACCGCAGCACCAGCCCCTCGGTCCTGCGCTGTGTTGCCAGCACGTGGAAGGAGGGCCTGCTGAACAGAAAGAGGCCCTTCGTGGGCCGCTGCTGTCACTCCTGCACACCACAGAGCTGGGTAATTTAACACCAAATGTAATTAATTTCACCAGACCGCAGTCGCAATCGTGGTATTAGCTGTTTGAATGACAATATTTGTAAAAAAAAAACGTTTGTCGGGCCTTTTCAAAGACGCTATAAATCTATCTCACTCCAAGTGGCCATTAAAATGGGTTGTTTTTATAATCAAATGAAAATTCCATTTGTAACAGCGGAGGCTACCGCTGTTTTTGCACATGTATCTTTCTTTACACCACTGGGCTGAGTGTAGGAAGTGAGGTTTATGCCCCAGTAGTAACTGGTGAATCAGCAGTGTGACGAGTCAATAAAATACTCAATATAAGTTACTCCGAATGAGGCCATACTGACTCTGAGTAAGTGTCATGCTGGTCTGACACCGTATACACGATGAAAACAAGCTTGTTTGGAACTTTTAAAGATGCTCATCAGTCTGCATTTCCTGCATATAATTGTCCTACAATAATTAGTCGTCCAATACGGCTAAATTGAATGGAATATACATATATAAAGTCTCTTTTTTATTTTATTTTTTATGCATTTCTTTTTCAAATGTACAACCCATCGCTGTCTCTCTGGCTCTTGGCTGAAGTTCTGTGGGTGCTGTCTTCCTCCCAATATTAATCATCATTGTCTTGGTCCCAGGACCAACTGTTCAACCCCAGTATTCCATCTCTGGGACTACGCAACGTCATCTACATTAACGAGACCCACACCAGGTAAATTAAAGCAAAACCTACTCCTCATTGGTTTCACTTATTTCTGCAGGATTTTGCTGTAAGCAGCCCATTAGCCGGGCAAGCAGGACCTATTTAACTTCTGAAAGTATACAGTGAGCTGGTTGGCTCTAACTCCTCCTGCGTATATACAATCAATACAGTGTAGGCAGACTCTGGCCCTCCTGATAAATAACTTTAAGTCAGGGGGGAAGTGGAAAGGTAGACACTTGAATAACTTAAAATGAGTGTCAAATAATGAGCACATGCATAGAGTGACTGATTCAGAAGGCAAAACTCAGTCTTTAAACTACCCTGAAATCAGCTGAAGTATACATTTTTGTTTGTGGGTACATGTTGTATGAAAGAGGCGCAAGTTATGTATAGTTTTATTATTCATTTATAGACAAAAATATGTCAACGCCTCCATTAGACCCGCGTGCAGTATATTTGAGAACGTGTTCTCTGTTTCTCGGCGCAGGCAGCGGGGATGGCTGGCGCGCAGGCTGAGCTACGTGCTGTTTGTCATGGAGAGAGACGTCAACAAGGACATGTTCACCAGGAACGTAGTGGACAATGTGCTCAACAGCAGCGGGTAAACAGCCGCCCAAACGCCAGCACGCACATGTTGCAGCCTGCCCCTGTTGTGCAGCCGGGCCTGAGAGTGTGTTGTGTTTCCTGTCAGGGTGGAGTGTTCCATTGCGGCGGTGGCCTCAGAGTTGGACGCCGCGGGCCGCCACCCGGGCCAAGAGCACAAAGCAATCAGTAAAGTGAAGCAGAAAGCCAGGGCCTTCCTACAGGAGATGGTGGCCAACATTTCACCGGCCTTCATCAGGTACGTACCGAATATCCGAGCTGTTTATGTGTGAAGCTACCCACCTCACGTACACTCTCTAAAACAGCTCAAGTTTTGGGCTGTGTGATCATGCTCCACATCCTCTCACACTGCTTCCTGTTGTGCAGGCTGACAGGTTGGGTCCTCCTGAGGCTCTTCAATGGTTTCTTTTGGAGCATCCAGATCCACAAGGGTCAGCTGGAAATGGTCAAGAAAGCTGCTACAGAGGTCAGGAGAAAGTACACTGCACGCACCTGAAAAGAATTGTACTAATTAATATAATTATATGACGGATGCATTTCTGAATGTAGATTACAGCTACTGTGGACATATCAAATGATGCTGTGAGAAATGGGTTCATTTAAAAAAAAACGTCTGTCTTGTCTCTACAGCAAAATGTGCCAATGGTCTTCCTCCCCGTTCACAAGTCCCACATTGACTACCTGCTCATCACGTTGATCCTGTTCTGTCACAATATCAAAGCCCCTCACATCGCTGCTGGAAACAACCTTAGTATTCCCATCCTCAGGTAAAAGACTCGTCACGTTTGATCTCCAACAAAGGTGCATATCTGTGCTCGCAAAGTTAAGTCGCAGAGATCAGTTTGCTTTTAAGAACAAAGGGAATTCCTTAGAAATGCATATGATGGCCTTCTTTGCAAAGTATTTGAGGTTCTGAAACGGATCTTCTAAAGTCTGCAAAAGTACTATCCGTATATTAATATGTGCAAACAATTTTTAAAGACTAGTTGCACACACCTGTGGAAAACTAAGTAAAGGCAGTGGTTCCATGTTATTTAACAAGCCTTTTTCAAAAAACGGTTGTCATATTTATTGAGGAGAACTCCTGACAGTTCCATTATGCTCTTTAATCACGGTTATGTCATAGTCAATTCATTTTTTTTGTTTTACTGTTGTAATTACTGGAATGCCACAATTTTGCAGGATGCTCATGCTTCCCTTTTTAGAAAGCCAGGCGTGGAAGCCCCGTGATCAAACGTTCTTTTTCTTTCAGCACCCTGATCCGTAAACTCGGAGGATTTTTCATACGACGGAGAATGGAGGAAACGGGCGATGGAAAGAAAGACATTTTGTACAGGTCCCTCTTACATGCAGTAAGTCTATTCCTTTCTAGACCAAATGTTCATTTGTTAAATGTTGGCTCCTTTCATTTCTGAGTGACTGGCAGCTAGACATAAAAGCTTTTGTTACATAATGCTTTCTCCTTCTCGCTCTCGGCCTGTACTGAATAGTTAAAACTTAAAAGATTCCTTCGTATTGCTGATATCGGCACATCTTGGTGCCTCGTGGTGTACTGTTTTCAGACTTTGGTTGCAGTGGTGGCTGTGTAGCATTGCGTTGGACCTCTGTGATCTAAACATTTCCAATAATTACAGAGGGTTGTGTGCAGAAGATTTGTAAAAATATTTTTTTCACTCTTTTTGTCCCCAAAAATATGTTATGCTGTGAAAAAATGTTAAATCCTGTCTAATATCCTTTTAAAGTAAGTTACTTAAACACTAATACGATCGTTTTTAATGGTGCAAAGGCTTTTCTTCACTTCGCTGACCTAGATCCAACTCTTATTCCCTCTGTTTTTCTCTTAAGTAGGTTGATGCATCGTCTGACATATTTGGTCTAATGCACATAAAGAGTAGTAAGTGTAACACGCGATCACTGCAATAAGGATGGTCACATGGTTTGAGCTTAGTTCAATCCCGGCTGAAAGAATGAGAACTTTCTGCGATGTTTCTCCTACCCTCGTGTGTACATTTTAAATCTCAAGAAAGTCTGTGCTGCCAAAGAGGGAATTGGAGGCTGATTTTAAAACTGGAATCCAAACTCGTTGTTGCACTCTAGTATCTGGTTAACGTGGATCAATAGCTAATGAGAAAACCCTGAAGTAGAACTAATTTGAACGACTTCTACGTGAATGTTAATGCTCGTTCGCTGCTTGTGATGCACAGCCTGTAAATGTACTTTCTTTGAAACAGCCGAGCTGCTTCTCTGCAGCAAACGTCCACGTTTGAGATAGATGAGAGCTATCGGCTTAAGACATGAGCAACTGCTCTGAAGCATGACCTACGTTTAATCCCTCTGTCCCTCCAATATCACACAACACCTTCCAGTAAATGGAGTTCACAAACCGACAAGGTGACAATCAGACGGCCATTGATTAATCTGGCAGGATTCACAGAGGTGTCATTTACCAAACCCCCTGACAGAAAAAGAAAAGCATGTGCCGTTTTAATTTGGGACTTGTGGACGTGTGGCTCTTTAGAGTTGGCTGTGAAAAGGAATGGACTCAAATTCAGAACAAAGCTTCTGTTCTAAGAAGTGCCGCCATAGCGGGAGGCAGCTGTTCCACATATGGTGGATACTGTTGCACAAAGTGGTTGCCTTGGCATGCGCCCACTTCACTGCGGCCCGTTTGGGGGGTTAAAGCGGCGCGCCCAACCTCCACCTCGTGTCGGAGTCGATGTTGTGACACAGAATCTCCAAGTGTTCTGACCTGTTGACTTTAATCATCTTCCTCCCACCAGTCTCACTACAGCATCATTTTTCTTTCTCTCTCTGTGCTTTATTCGCTCTTCCTTCAGTATACAGAGGAGTTGTTGCGTCAGCATCAGTTCTTGGAGGTCTACCTGGAAGGAACCCGCTCCCGCAGCGGTAAGCCGTCTATGGCGCATGCGGGCATGCTGTCCATCGTGGTGGACACGATGTGGACCGGGTCGATCCCAGACGTGCTGGTGGTGCCGGTTGGCATCTCGTACGATCGTATACTTGAAGGCAACTACAACAGTGAGCAGCTGGTGAGTGCTTGGTGGACGTCTGTTGTTAGTGTCTTAGCAGTTCAAGGGAAACCGTAACAATAGATGTTACAGCATTTGGCTTTTTATGTTGTAAGTGACCTCCTGAACTGTTTCATTCCACCAGGGCAAGCCGAAGCAGAACGAGAGTTTGTGGGGGATCGCGTGTGGAGTGTTCAGGATGCTGAGGAAGAACTATGGCTGCGTCCGAGTTGACTTCAACCAGCCCTTCTCCCTGAAGGTGACTGACGTTTACATCAGCTTGTGTGCAGAGGAACCACAGCGGTTATGAACCATCAGACCGTTTTTAACTTTCGGCCCAAGCTGTTGCCTAGTGAAGTCTTCTCTATCACCACTGTATAGCTCTGGACTCTAAACGGAAGAAATTAAGGAACGTGGCTTGCTCTTGCATAGAGTTGAAACTGGAAAGCATTAGTTTGTTTGTCTGTCTTGCGGGTCTGCAGGAGTACCTGGACTCCCAGAGAAACCGCCATATTCCACCGTCCGTGTCCCTGGAGCACACCTTGATGCCCATCATCATCTCTGCACAGTAAGTGCAGATCTAACAATATGTTATATAACAATCTGTTATATCGAACCACAAACCCGCTGCCCCGCATTCCCACCTGTAATATCACGAACGGCCATGTCCTAGCCTGACTTCTCCCTCCTGCTACTTCACAGTGTGCTCTGTTTTGTGACCTCTGAGTGCAACACTTAAGTTTGCAGGGGCGGGGGGGCGGGTCACTCGAGTTCAGCACTGTTCTTTCAAAATGAAACCGATTGTCTCACAGTACAACAATAAGGACAGCAGCGCTCCATACCCATCTGGTCTGGAGTCGCAAGGTCTATGCCAGACGAGCCAATGCTATTTCATGAAAAAAGTACATTAAGTACATTTTTACATTAATGTAAAAAGAGGCTTTTTTACATCCATGTCTCACGTCGGTCTAAACTAATGTATTTAAACTCATATTGGTGGTTTCCATCATTTTACTTATTTAATCAGATGGGTAAATGCATGTTTATGCGTATCAGAGTGATTTTTACAAGACAGTTTTTAATCTTGATGTTTATAACTTTGTTGTTGTTGTTGTTCCAGGCCTGATGCTCAGCTGTTTGAGGGGCAGGAAGAAGAGCAGCCGAACAGAGAGCTGCCCAACGATATTTTAAGGCGACAACTTATTAACAACCTCGCCAAGCACGTCCTCTTCAGTAAGAAACTCTAAACTCTTTAGCCATGGACTTTATTACACCCTAACTATAGCCCTGTTACAGATCCCATTTAAAGGTCGTCATCTGCCTCAGAGACTCTCCAGTTCACTAAAATCACAGCAGTTTTTCTTTGTAGTACAGAAAGCCATGTGGATGGCATTCTGTTTAAAATGCTTTCAATCACGATGCCACATTCAGCTAAATTTCTTACGACATGCTCACCATCCTTTTTTTAATTTAAAATACCAGAGGACATGTTTGCTTTCCTCTTTTGTCTTTTTCTTCTGCATATCCATTCTTTTTTATCCTCCTTAAAAAGGGCACCTGCCTGCTGGAGCGAGGGCTGCACGTATGAAATGCTATCCATCGTGTTGCCTCTATTAGTTGGAATCCAGCACAGCATCAGTCCATCCGCCTCACATCACTCTGGGCTTTTTTAACCGCGCGGGGTAGCACTACACAGAAAACCGGTTCTCCCCAGCTCATTCAGCTGCATTCTCCTGCAAGTCCCATTTGTGCTTTGCTCTAAGCCAATCACAAAGCCTCCAGCTGGATGGCATGTTGTTTTCAGCCAATAGGATAAAGGGGAGGAAAGGGAAGCAGAGGAGGGGAGGAATGCAGTACCACTGCTCACACACGCTTTACACCCCAGAACCTGAGCTGTGCTCAAAATGACCACTAGTAACCCTTGTACACGGGCACCTACACATGCACACATTGGTATACCTAATTGCCTGCAACAAACCCGGTTAATTTCTCTAATGTATGCAATTGGCAAGTTTATGTATATAGGTGTTGGTATATTTGTTGTGTGTTTATGTTAAACTCTTTCCATCTTCTCTCACAGCGGCTAATAAGTCATCAGCGATCATGTCCACCCACATTGTCGCCTGTCTGCTGCTGTACCGACACAGACAGGTAAGTCTGGCTTTTCGTGTCCCCTTGAATACCACACCCTCCTGCTCTTTATTCATTATTCCTTCCCTTGCCCATCATCCTCTCTTACGACAAGGTGATCCAAATGTCACATACCTCTGCATGATCGTGATGACGGTCCCTCTCTGTTAGAGATCTCGCTCTTCCTGCGACCCCGCTCGTCTGCGCGTTAGTGGCGCCCCGCTGCCCCCTGCAGGCCCGCTGACAAAAGTGTGTTGCAGTGGCAAACAATCGCTGAAATGGTCTTTCTGTTCTGAGGAATTTGGCCAGTGTGGCGTGCAACAAAATCCAAACCCAGTGAATCAATTCATGGAGTCATTTATCACTGTATCTCCATTTTGGTGCTTATTTTGATTGTGTGCTTTTATCTCTTTGCTCCAGGGGGTGGTGCTGTCCAAGCTGGTGGAAGACTTCTTCAATATGAAGGAGGAGATCCTCTCACGGGACTTTGATTTGGGCTTTTCGGGGAACTCCGAGGATGTGGTCATGCGTGCTCTCCACCTGCTGGGAAACTGCGTTAATGTGACCAGCAGTGCAAATCGCAACGGAGAGTTCACCATCGCACCGAGCCAAACCGTACCAGCGCTCTTTGAGCTCAACTTCTACAGCAACGGCCTTTTCCACGTCTTCATTTCTGATGCAATCATTGGTGTGTTCAGAGGTCCTCCCTTATCTTTTGATTTCTTTACCTATTTGTTGTGCACCAAGTTTTTACATTATGAATTTCCTCAGTCAAGCGTTTTACTTTGACGTGTTTCCAGCCTGCAGCATCCTGTCATTGCAGCGAGAGCTGGTCGTGGAATCTGAGTCGAATCAACCGGCTGATGGTCCCAGCAGCCTCCCTCTGAGTCAGGAGAGGCTCATCCGCAAGGCCGCCGGGCTTTCTCACTTTCTTGTGAATGAGGTGTCGGTTGCACCAGTAAGCACAATTTCCTCATCTTTTTACACCCAAAATCAGCCTTTGCGTTTGTTGTAAAAAACACTTCCTTATCCCTGCTTACTTCTTTTCTATCTCTGAAAAGAAGTCTAAAAAATATTAAATTCGGACCAGTGTATCCTCATGCATTAGATCTAATTCCATCAGCTCTAGCTGGTGGTCACATGATAATAATCAGTTGTGTTGACTTTGGTTGTTTGTTTCTGTCATCGATTTTGAAAAACAGACGGTTCGTTCTGTGTTTCACAGTACATCTCCTTCTCCTCTCTCGCAGCCCTGCCAGACTATTTACCAGGTCTTTCATGATGCAGTGACCCGGCTGATCCAATATGGAGTTCTCTACGTAGCAGAGGTTGGTTTTCAGATACAGTCCTCACCGCAGGTGGACAGAAAATTGATGCAACCCCTGTGACTAATGAAAGTACATTTATGACCTGCTTGGAAAGTGTGGTCAAGTGTGGTGGAAAAAATGTTCAAGGCCCAGATGGATTTTTGTGTGTGTGTGTGTTGGACAGGAGGACCAGGAGGAACTGAGTCCCAGTCCCACGGAGGAACCCTGGCCCAAAAAGTTCCCAGAGCCCCTTTCATGGAGAAGCGACGAGGAGGACGAGGACAGTGACTTTGGAGAGGAGCAGAGGGATCGCTACCTAAAGGTCTACTTTAGTAGTGCTAATCTCCGAAAAATATGTTGAACCAAGACATTGAACCAACATCTAGATCCAAGTTTTAGCCGCAACACCAAGTCGCTAAACCTCTCTCCCTCTCCTTTTTTACTCCTGTTTTTAGGTGAGCCTTTCCGCAGAGCACCAGGAGTTCTTCGTCTTCCTGCAGCGGCTCGTCAGCCCGGTGCTGGAGGCCTACAGCGGCGCTGCCATCTTTGTCCACAGTCTGAGTCAGCCCATGGCTGAGTCCGAGTACACCCAGAGGCTCTTCAGATACCTGCTCACCCGCACAGAGAGAGGAGTGGCCGCTTATGGTAGTACTGCAATATTTCCTCACGCACTGTATGACGTCAGTTTTTTTAAGGAGTTATTTAAAGGAGATGTTTGAAATGAATCATCCAGACTTGGTTCCAATATAAGAATGGAATAAACAAATAAAGGGCACTGCTTTTTTTCTGTTTCCATGTATTAAGTCCACAACATTTATTGGAATAAATACAATGGGTCTATGTTATACTTCAGAGACAAAAATTGGCTTATGTTTTCTTCTTTTTTCCAGGTGAGAGTGCAACTCATTATCTGGTCAAGAACACAGTGAAGACATTCAAAGAACTCGGGGTAAGAGTGTGTGTGTATGAACACAAGATGTGTTGCTTACGGGGCTCTGGGGTTCCCTCCAACTGGATTAGAGTTTTCCTTGTGTTGTGATCTCCTGAAGGTGCTGAAGCAGAGAAGAGAGAACCAAGTGACGACTGTGGAGCTGAGCAGCACCTTTCTACCTCAGGCCAACCGGAACAAACTCCTGCAGTACATCTTGGGGTTCGCCCTGCTGTGACCGACACACCGTTCCAGCCCAGCCGGGACCGCAGGCTCCTTCCAATAAAGGGCTTCTACTGGTTACTTCTAAACAATCCCAGGTGCTAGTCTGAGGAAAGCTTTACCAGGAAGTGCCTTCATGTAACAGGAAGAGACTTGAAGACCGTCTTCCCTTTTTGTTCCAGTATCTGACTCCCCTTCTTAGAACTTCGCGGCTGATAAAACACATGTATCGTTCTTTGAAGAGGTACCGTAAGGGATTATCCTCTCTTTGGCATTGAAGACATGAGGTTTTAATATCATCTACATTTTAAACTTATGTATACTCAAGGAGGATAGTTGATAAGAATTACTTTTACAGCAATCTGAACAAATCAAGCAAAATATGCATAGAGAATAATTATTAACATAAACAACGAAGGCATTTTTATGTTGTCTGCTTGTTTTAAAGCTGATTTATTTTCTCCAGTGCACTCCACTGTCATACAGTAGAAAACATGTCTAATGTAGTTTGATGAAAGGCTGATTGTGAAAACAAATCCTTGTACAAAAGTGTCATCTGTAGTGAATTTAGATTCATTCACGTCATTAACTTTAAAAATGTAGGAACATTAGATAGAATGATTTTTTTTTTTTTCCTTGAAAGACGTACGTATCCTAATCTGCTAAATTAAATCGTGAAATCTAATCTAAACATGACCAATTGTACTACACAGTTCATATATCAAAGATGTACGCAGAAACTTAATCCCGCCGTGCAAAAAATATCTACTTGGCAAGCGTAAAATGTACCCGTCACAATCACAGCAGCTCAAGTCAAGTGTATTCAAACCCCCCATTGTGCATTAAGCTCTACGTTTTTTGATGATAAGTAAGTTTGATCTCTTTGCATAACAGCTTTTTCCCCCTGTTGATCAATGCAGAGCCCTTAGAACACTTAATACCAGCCATCACATCCACTTTGGTTCCAATGCAACAAGCTCAAACTCTTAGGTCATGACTTCCAGGGAACGTAGAGATTTGGGTTTGCCACTATTCTTTCTTATAATATACACACTTTATCAAAGCCAGTATCTCCGTGAAGAAAAGAGCGAGGTCTTTCTCCTTTTTGGATGCTTTTGATTGCAAACTACTGAAAAACAAAATGATTGTCCTTAACTGTCAGGTTAATCTATTCCTTGTTAGGTCCGCCACTTCAAAGACCGTTGGAAACTGAAAGTGGGTCGGATAAAGTTTTGTTCAAAATGCAAGTGTAAAAAAGAAATGGTGTCTGAGAGGTTGGGAGTCGAATATCTGTGGTAATAGAAAATAGGCAAGAGACAACATCGAAAGCAGACAAAAAAAAATAGATGAATCTTTGTGCATTTTAGCTGCTTAACAATGATCCCTTTTTCCTTTTTGCTGGAAAATCTAAAGACTATAAAAAAATAAATTGTAGAACATCTAAGTTGAGGATGATGTCTAAGTAAAGACCGAAACAGAAAGACGGCAGGTGTTTGGAAAGCGTGGAAAATTAAGTTGATACATTTCTTGGGTAATTAGAGGCGATGCTGACGGCATTTTTCTCAGACTGATAATGTGAAGCAGACAATGTGAATGTTGTTAACCAACATTCTCCACCTGTCAGGGCAATAAAAGAACTTTGGGCATCGGGTGTCTGGTGGTAAACATTTACTTGAGTATTTATACTAAAAGACACTGCTTGTTACAATGGACTGAAATGCTTTTTGTCAATGTATTAATTTAATAATATAAACCTGCCTATTTTTTGTGCAGTCTTTGGAATCTATGTACTAAATAACCCTGAGATGGAAACTTGTGGGAGATGCGTGTCGCTGCAGCATGTCGTAGAACAGAAGTGTACGTCATTTAAAGGTGAATGTGATCAAAGTAATTTGGTTTACTTTGGTAAAGGCCTTATCGAGCCCATAATCTGTTCAGGTCCCCATGCTGAGCCCCCACCCCCCTTGCCCCCCTCTCTGCCATGATTAAAAAAACTACTGCGTACTGTACTGCATGTTTGCTCTGGGCGCCTTTTGATCATCGACAGTTCAATGTGAGCGCCACTTAACCGCAGAATTGTATTTTCCAGTTAGGCGGCAGAGACGGGAGTTTGATTCTTTTGAATGTCTCTGAAAAGGTCAACGTGATGTTTGTGGAGTACTCGATGGTGTCGGTACGCTCATGATGCAGCCGCGCTGTGCTGCTTGTTGGGGTTACTGTTGAGAGTCATTGCTGCGTTAACAGCATCCCTGTACAACTATGTAACTTTGTAGGATAAAAAAAAACAAGCCTGTATCAGGGGAGCAGGTGTCTTTTTAATACACTGTAGTGATCTCTGGTTGTGTTTTTATTTGTTTCTTGTGCATGTCAACAAAGGTTATTTTGTGTGGGAATCCAAAAGAACACTGTAGATTGTAATTTAAAAACAACACAAGAGCAGATAACTTGTTGTTACTAGAGGAAGAATCACCAGGTACTAAAAGAAAAAAATAAATAAAGTGTCACTTTTTTGTTCTTGCTTTCTCTGAGCAAAGCACAATTGGCATTAGATTTTGTTTTTAAATAAATGAATGATAGATTAACAATCGTGTCTTGTTGGTCTTTTTATGCGTTTATTGTTAGCGGCAGAATGGGATGGTAAATGTTCAGGAATCAGTACAAAGTATTTCAATACTTAATCATCTATACGGTTGATTTAATACAGACATAGTATATATATTTTTCTCTTTGCTGAGATTTCAGTATTGACAAATATTTAATGTAAAAACGGGGGGGGGGGGGGGGGGGGGGCTTAAAGACACGACGCGTCATGTCAGGGAGGGACGCCGGCTCTCTTCAGTTCGCTCTCTGCAGGACGGAAGAGGACGGCAGACGGGGGTCCGGGACCATGAGGACGACGCAGAAACGAGTGTGCATCTTTTTACCGACCGAGCAGAACCTGGACTGTACCGTCGGGGTGCGTGGCGTCGCTGCCTTTGATCTTTTGTTTTAATGCATCATTTTGAAATTGAACTTATGCTTATTCTGCGTTTGTCTCAAGTGAATTAGACAAAGAACAAGTCTGCGTCGGGGAGGTGGAGAGAGTTTGTAACCATAACTGTACAAAAAGCTAACCAAAAGTTTTCTACTAAAATTATTGTTATGTACATTCTATCATTATTTCGTCTTTTTAAATGTTAATTTTAACAGGTTCCACAATCGGTAAATCCTTCAAATTCTGACTTTTACCGTCCGAGACGCGATAGTGAACCAAATCCAGTCACCACAAAGCCAAAGGGACTGCGATGTACTCATCCTTGTTGTGTGTTTGTAGGCGACAGCCAGAGGCGGCGAGGTGCTGAACTTGGTGTTGAGGCAGCTCGGCGTCAGTGACCTCCAAGTCTTCGGTCTGGCCGTCCTCAGAGGTCAGAAGGCGTCTGTGTGGGAGTTCGAGAGACGATGTTTGCAAATCATTTATTGTGCGATGGTGAAATTTAGGGAGGCTGATGAGTGAACCTACAGGCGCGCCCGTGGGGATAAAGACAACAGCGACCATGTTGTGTTTAATTAAATGTGGGCCTTTCATTCCTCAGACAACGAATACCTCTTTCTTGATTTCGAGCAAAAGTTGAGCAAGTATTTTGGCAATCTGTGGAACAGAGGATCCGCGATGGTAAGGAGATCTAGGGAGATTTTTAATACAAACTAATCTTCATGTTAAGCAATTCCTAATATGCAGAAACCAAAGCGATCAAGTCGAGCATAATGCTTCTACATTCATCCCCAGGTCCCGTTCATCTTATTCCTGAGAGTGCAGCATTACGTAGAGAGTGGTCGGCTGATATTGTGAGTCGCTGACGTCTCATTAGCACCTTTTTCGGGAAGCGAATCAGCTCCTCTGCACGTGCACAAGTCAATTTTCTGTCAACATTTGCTGACAACACGCCCTCTGGTTGTCAAAGGAGCAGCACGGTGCAGCAGCTCTACCTGGCTGAGCTGAGGCGGAAGGTGCTGCACTCGGAGAGCCGCCATCAGGAAGCTTTGTTCTTCCAGCTGGCGGCTTCTGCACTGCAGGCCGAAGTCGGGGATCTGGAGCACAGAGCGGACGAGGATGATGAAGTGCAGGGAAAAGAGAAAAGACACAGACCAGGCTTTCTTCCTGAAGATTACTTCCCTCCCTGGGTAATAAAAAAAATAAATAAAGTGCGAGCACTTGGAGCTAGCCTACATTTCTGCATATGTGCGTAACACCAGTTGTGTCTTTAGCTGATAAAGCGCCGTGGGCGGGACTTCCTGCTGCGGCACGGCCCGGCTTTACACGTCGAGCTGAGAGGTGTGACGCGTAGCCAAGCCGCGCTGCAATTTATAAAAGAGTTCAGCAACCTGCAGGATGGACCGGTGACCTTCTACAGGATGAAACAGGTCTGAATGCACAGAATTAACCAACCGGCGTGAACTGTCACATGACGTCCAATGTGAAAGTTGTGAGGAGGTTTCCAAGAGTGTTTAACTGTCCTGCAACTTTGCCTGCTACAATGTTTTACTCATCAAACTCTTGCTTCTTGGTTTGTTACGTTTTGTTACGTGCAGGCGAAAAAGGAGCCGAGAAGGTCCATCCTTCTGGGTGTGACACTGAAAGGAGTTCATATTTACCAGGTGGGTCTGGTTGGGAAATTATTTTTTTGTAAATAAACATGCGTTTATCAATTTATTCCTGAGTTTACGTGTGACTTTTTACCCCAAGGACTTGGAAGGGAAGCTGTGCTTGTTGTATGACTTTTCCTGGGCCGACATCGACCGCCTCACTTTCCAGGTCAGTCCCGAAAAAACTACACACACACACACACACACACACACACACTAAAGTACTCGTTGCATTCTTCTTTTTTTATTGAATCCTTCTTCCTTCGTGGCCTCCAGGGCAGTAGGTTTGAAATCTCCGCAGTGGGCTCTATGTGCCTCCCTAAGCTGGTTTATTACACTCCTTCAGCCTTCCACTCCGAACACGTCATGAGGCACCTTAGCGACAGTCACCGGCTTCACATCAACACCAGAGGAGTAGTCGGCTACATACAACAGCTGGACGACATGCAGGGTCAGACAGTAGAAAACTTTTAACAAACTGAAATATATGAAGGAAAACAAATATGGAAGTTTTTAGCCGGTTTCTCTAATCTCTAAATCACAACCCAAAGGGCCTTTATTCTTTTTCTCGCTCCCGCTTTCAGCCAGTCACTCCTACAAAGAGGCCTACATTTGCGACGCGACGCGTTTAGCACACAGACTGCGGAGCCACAGCGTGACGTCGTCGTCCGCGTCCGAGCGCAGCGCGGCAGCCGAAACCGTCACGGCTCGGCCCGAACAGGAGGAGGATGAGGTCACAGGTCAGGAGCGGAAACAATACACCATATTCCCCAATACATAATAACGAAGATATATTTATATACACACTTTTTTTTTTACGAGAAACATATATGACCTCTACAACCTTTGCAAAATCCACCAGTGGATGTTGAAGGTAGTTGGGCAAATCAAGACATGGATTTTTTATTAACTCCTGCATTTCTGATTGTTGCTGGCTATCAGGGGGACGCATTGAACATCTCTGTGTTTATTTTAACTGTGGCAGAGTTTGAGCTTTGTGTGGACGAACCGGTGGAGTCATTTGTTGACAACCCAGCTGAGTTGGCGTGGCTGGCTGAGCTTTCGGGCAATGGACGTGTGGGGTTACCTTTTTGTTGGGAAGGTCAGTCCGCATAAGCTTGAAAGTGTGTCTATTATTTAACGTGCTCATGCTGATGTTTTCTGTGCCCTTTCCTTTTCAGCTGTCGCCGCAGAAATGAAACAGGTGAGCAGATACCTCTGATGGTACATTTCCAGCACAGCCCGACTTCAAGGGCGTCAGTGATTTCTCTGATCTTTGTGCAGGTTGTGCGAGGGAGAGCCGATGAAGGGGTTTTTGTGGACTAACGCACAACCGTTGGCAAAGCGGATTCATTACAAGCTCAGGACAAGATCCCGGATTAAATAATTGTTGACTCTTATTCTCAAAAGAGTTTAGGGATAAAACTAGATAATGTGCTCTTGAAATAATGGGATTAGGAAAAATTAAGAATTTGCAATTGTCATGTTTATTGTCAAGTTTCTGAAATATATATATATTTCTGGAAACATTCTTAATAGAAACAATAAAGTAGAGTATATCAATTATGCAAATAATGAAGTCAAATAAATATATTTCTGTCAAAGCATTATTGTGGTGTGTTGGAATGTGGTTAAATATATTGTTATATAAAAGAATCAGTGAAATTGTGTGTTCTATATTTTTTCTCAATTACATATTTGCGATTTTCAAAAAATGATGTACGATTTAAATGAAGAGCCAACTTGTATATGACATACGTCACAATCTAGTCAGCCAATCAGCGCTGCAGACTGCGACAAAAACACGGAAGTGGTTAAAAGAGCTACGAAACCAAAGTTCAAGCTCTTCTGTTGTCGGAAAAATGCCACATCCACGTTATTATCCACGTCAACAGTTAAACACACAGAAAAGTTAGGTCACATTATTTGCCGAACATGTCTTTCTCTTTGGTTTGCGTTGCGGTTGTGTCGTTTGTTCTCGCCATCATCGGGCACATCTTGGGTAAGTGGCTGTGACGAAGCACCGAGTTGGCTTCCTTAAAATACGATTCAATTATTCCTTACCTGGTGGAGCAGCAGAGTAGACCAACTACATATAGACTTGCGACACGATTACAAACAACCCACATGAATCAGACGTCCTTACAGGTTACAGTTAAAGCTTAACTTTAGCATCGAATACACAGGTGGCTAGCGTTAGCTAACTTAATTAACAAATGGTGACCGTATAATTAAGTGTCATAGCTCAAAGGGGGTTGAAATGACTAGCTAAACCGTGATGGCGTAAAGTCGGCTAACAGCACCCCCACCCGGCTCATTTTCCTCTTCCGTTTCTCTCGTAACACCGGCCCGTCTGCCACAGTGGTGCCGCCTTCACTGCCCTGCGTCCTCGGCGGAACCGTCGGCGTGTGCTGCCTGGCCGGGATGGCGCTCGTCTGGAGGGACATGAGTTCGAGGATGAAGGGCGAGAGCCGGACGCTGGGCAGTCTGCTCGGCCAGTACCTGGCGGTGAAGGGCGCCGGCTGGCTCGGCAGGCGGCAGAGAAAGAAGCTCGAAGCCGACACTCTCGACGTGAAGCGAGTGCAGGAGCAGACCCTGCTGATGCGCCTGCGCAAACACGCGGACACAAGTTATGGAAGAAAGTATGACTTCAACTCCATCAAAGGTGCGTTACGAAAGAGACAGTCGTCATGCACGGACTTGGTGTTTTTGTTGTTGTTGTTGTTGTTGTTTGTTATGTTAGGTGCCAGCCGGACGACTTGAGTCGTAATAGCCCTCCTCCTCTGACAAGCACTTGTCCTCTGACCAGCTGTGACGTAACGTTATGTGTGGGGGTCTGCATGTATAAGTTAATACCATATTTTATACCATATCCAGTAAGCAAGGTTGAGGTGTTGAAGTCGAAATAATAATACAAATAATAAAAATAAAGTGACAAAAGGGCACGGCCATTATTGGCCATTGGCCAGTTTGATAAATAACATCAAATTAACTGCTTTCTCTTTTAAAATAGGAACCACAATTCGGAGTATTCCCAAAATTAATTACGAGTTCAAAATAAAAATTCCCAAAGGGTAATCAAGATGGTTTTCACTTGGTTTTTCAGACAATGTCGGCTACCGGGCGCGTCACCCCATCACCACATACGAGCATTACCGCGAGCTCATCGGACGCATCGCGGCAGGAGAGGAGAAGGTGATCATTTCTGAGAAACCGCTGATATTGGCCATGACCTCTGGGACGTCCGGAGCCAGCGCCATGCTACTGAGCACCAAGGACACAAACACAGACTTCTTCCTGCAGGTGATGATGACGATGATGATGATGCCGATGCCCAGCGTGTGTCGTTGTGCAAATTAAGCTATTATATTTATTTTTGTATTTTCGGCAGGGAGTGGCTGTGTGTTTGGAGGCCATGGGAAGAGCATTTCCTGCAACAGACAGCCTTCAGCGCACCACCAAGTTTTTCTACTCTCCTACGTTTCGCCAATCCGAAGCCGGTATTCCCATCGGACCGAACTCCTCCACTCCAGCCTCCTCCCGCCACATTCTCAACCTCTACACCACCCCAGCAGCTGCATTTGAGGTGCTGGTCAACATGACCTTCCCCTGATTATCTCGCCACGTAGGATTTTGGCTGTTAATTATCTTTCATTTTGAACTGTTTTTAAGAGATTTGAATTGCCCTCCTGATCAGGTTCCCAGTGAGAAGGACACCCTCTATCTGCATCTCCTGTTTGCTCTCAAAGATCCCAGTGTGGGAACACTGGAGTCCAACTTTGCTTCCACAGTCTTCTACGCTTTCAGTGCTCTACAGGTACAGAATAAATCATGTCATGATTTATTATATAGATAATAATTCCATTCCACGTAAAACACCCTCCTCGTTACCTTCATTCCCTCTTTACATCATGGGGTTCTTAGCTTAGTGGTTAGAAGTGCAAAGCAAAAATAAAGGAACGTAAATAATAAGGAACCAAAACAGGAGAAGTTGGAGGAAAATCCTTTCAGAAAATCTGTTTAATTTGTTTGATAGAAAAAGATTAGAAAAGTCATTTCTATCCCACCTTCTCTCTGTCCTGCAGGATCGCTGGCAGGAGCTCGTTGAGGACATAGAACAAGGGAAGGTTAGCAGCGCTCTGGCTCTGGAGACCAAAGTGAGGTCCAGGCTGGAGGCTCTGATGAAACCAGAGCCAGACAGGGCCGCTCAGCTACGGGCCCACTTCCAGGAAGGTTTCCGTGGGATCGCCAAGCGGCTTTGGCCCCACCTCCACCTGGTGCTGGCAGTAGACTCCGGCTCCAATCAGATCTATGGGGAAATGCTGAGGGAGAACTACTGCCAGGGAGTGCCTTTCTATTCTCCTTTCTACGCTGCTACTGAAGGTACGAGCCTGATTCCAGCAACCGACTGTGTAACTGAAAGATTTGTTCCATCTTTCATCACCACCGGCTCTAAATGTATGACTGGGCCCCTGCAGGTCTGATAGGGGTGAACCTGTGGCCTCGAGAGCCACAGAGACGCTACTTGCTGTGTCCCCGGTCAATGTTCTGCGAGTTCCTGCCCGACAGGAGCCTGGAGGAGGAGACGCCTCCCACGCTGCTGATGGAGGAGGTGAAGGAGGGAGAGAGCTATGAGCTCGTCATCACAAACGCTTCAGGACTCTTCAGGTCTGGTTTTATTTACAGCCTAAAATGATGATGAATGAAATACCATAGGAATGAAGAGATTATATTCACATTCTCATTTCTTTGTGTTGCTGCTGTTGCTGTATAATATCTAGATTAATGCTCAGACATCCAGCTTTCCATTAATATTGAAATATGCTCAGAGCTACTATGAAAGGTCTAATTATTATTTTTTAATTCTGGATGAATAACGCTGTCCTTCGCTGGGTTACAGGTATCGCCTCGGAGACATCGTGAAAGTAGTCGGATTCCACAACCAGTGTCCCATCGTCGAGTTTCAGTACAGGTACATTTTGTCCCCGTCCTCCCGTCCCGCTGCGTGTGATTTTTAGAGTGCGCGAAACAACAACAACGTGTGTTCTTTTTTGTCAGACGGGGTCAGATGTTGAGCGTTCGAGGGGAGAAGGTGTCGGAGGCCGCATTCCTTAATGCTCTGAAGAAAGCGGTCGCTCAGTGGGGGGGAGCTCAGCTGGTGGACTACTGCTGCGCCGAGAGCGGCATCATGGGTAAGACGCAGAACCCGCAAACCCCTCCGTTACAGGCAGAAT
Organism: Apeltes quadracus; assembly: GCA_021346845.1. NCBI lineage: Eukaryota > Metazoa > Chordata > Actinopteri > Perciformes > Gasterosteidae > Apeltes > Apeltes quadracus. The sequence goes on along the minus strand of CM037921.1, from coordinate 10,088,310 downwards.
TTAGGATCTGACGTATCTCTGTGTGTGTGTGGGGGGTTTTTGACTCCGAGCTAATCTTACCTCACGGTGGTGGTGTAGGTGATTCCGTAGGCGGCTCAGATCCTCACTACCAGGTGTTCATAGAGCTGAAAGGTGTGAGAAAACTCACAGAGGAACAACGATACAAGGTAAGACTTGTATGACATACCTATTTTTAAAAATCGATTGCCATCATCTTCCTCTGTGATATTCGCTCTCTCTCTCTCTCTCTCTCTCTCTTTCTGTCCAGTTGGACATCTGTCTCCAGCAGGACTCTGCTGTCTACAAGTCTTTTCGGGTCAAAGGCAGCATCGGACCGATGAGGGTGCAGCTGGTGGCCGGGGGTGCGTTCATGGAACTCCGCGAACACATGATGGCCTTCTCCAACGCTTCGCCGAACACCTTCAAAATGCACCGAGTGCTGCGCAGGAAAGAATTCGCTGAGTTCCTGCTGGGAAAAACTGTTTCCTGAAACGTCCGGTTGTTGGAGAAAGAGACAAAGCTTGTGGACTCTGTGGTGAGCGCTGACCGAATTAAATGGGTCCAGTTCTTTTTTTTATCTACTGCTCATGGATGGGTTTTTGTGCTTTTTCGGAACTCTACAACACAAAAATCTAAACATCACTTCATGTTTGAGAAATGCTGATTCGACAAATCTACTTTTGTGACTATATGTGTATGTTTATAAGTGTTTACTGCGCTTTTACCATAGTTTTGTTTTATAAAATAATTGATGGAGTTGTCTGGCATCATTAAGAACTGCTACATGAAATTATCTCTGTATTCCTTTTTGTTTTTTATGATCATGCACTGGAAGTAAGTATGCAATCTTTAGTGTCAGTCAGTCATGAGACATAATTTTTCTCAACTTGCTTGACACATTTGTCTCCGCAATTTAATCTCTGCAAGCTCTCTTTCCAGAAATGACCATATAGCTCAAGGCTACTGCCGTGTACTCTCAGTATCCGCTCTTTTTGAAGTCCTGTGGGCCTTTTTTAAAAAACCAGATTATTAAATATGGCGTTGACTGTGCCTAATGATTCTAATGCGTACAGCAAATAGCATTAACTTGCATTGTGTCTTCATGCAATATCTTAATTTAAGCATGACTACTTGCGCTAGAGGATTCACTACTTGTGTCTGGACTTTACAACCACTAGGGGGGGATAGTCACGTGTGTACGATGTCTGTTACTGATGCTTCTGCCGCTGCAGGTCTTATTGTTTGAATTGAAACAGTGGGTTCTTGGTCATGATCCTGACTTCAAGTGGCTTCATCATGATTACTCGTCTCTTATTGTAAGTCAGAACCTATAAAAACCACACGCAATAAGTGCACACAAGACGTTTTTTTAATGTTGGATCAGAGAGAGTAGAGACTTCTACCGTCTCTAGTATCATTTTTCTGATTTTTCTGAAAAGGATATATGCAGAATACTGAACAAGCCTGCATCAGAGATGACCCTCTTAGCTCTCTGGTTGTCGTTGCAATGCCACGCTTTTCTCCTGCAGGTCTCCCTTTTCACAAAATGGGCTAATATTTTTAGTAATGTCCCATTTCACTCGAGTTTTGTTGCTACTTGCACTTTTTATTTTGGCTTCATAGTGAGATCAGGTCAGTAAAGGACTCAAATAGGCCTTTTCATGATGATGGATACTCGAGGGAACAGAGGATGAGATGTTGTTTTCCTTTCTTGAGGTATCAAACAATGCAACGCTAACGTTTGTTAGCCAGCGATGTTAAAGTCTCCATCTTGTTCTTGTAGCTGGAAACAGCTGATGGTTATCTTGGCCTGCTTAAAAAAAAATCTGCTTCCAAGTACCTGAAGCTCAATAGTTGGCAAATAATATTTAGATTTTTATTTATCACCATAAAAGTACCTAACGTAAAAACATCAAGCTGTGATTTTTTTTAAATTGCCAGTCAGCCAGAAGGAAGTAACTGCCCCGTGCAAACAGATAATCGGCCACATATTCATTGCTAAGCTAATTTGTTGGTTGCTGGCTGCAGTGTGATATTTTCAACGAGATTTATCATCCACCCAAAAAACTGAAGCTATATATAGAGTGAAGAATACCTTTTGTTTAATTGCTTTTATTGTGAAATATTTCATACTTAAAAAGCTTTTTTTGTTTTTGTTGTGCCTTATTAGTGGGTTTAATATAACGACGACACGGTTGGTAAATATTTTTCTTCGTCCTTGCTTGCTCTCGCCGTGTATTTGTTCACTCGTGAGTGACGGATTGCCTTCTCTCTCTGATTGGTGTTGACTGAAATGGCGTGTGTCTGTCACCCTTGCATGCCTTGAGGATTTACGCACACAGCTTCCGAGCACATCCGCTCAGACACGCGTTAATTCAATGTAAACAGACATTTGAAGATGACAGGCGGGATTTCTCAATGGGTTTGCTGAGGGATGGAGGATGTGTTTGATTGAGAGAGGAGATGTTGCCTGTTTAGTGAATGATGCCGGATAGAGAGCTTATCTATTTTACATCTTAAGTCGGGATTAAAGCCGCAGATCCTCATTGAGATTTAAAGCAGTAAACAAAGGTCCTTTTCAGTTCCTTTTCAATGGAACAAATGAATTTGATTCAACCCTTTTTTGAAGCACCTACAAAAAATAACATCTGGGCGACAGCAGAGCTGAGGACTCTGGGTAATGTAGTTGGGATCGTATTTCCCCTTGCTGTCTGTTCGTCACTCTCTCGTATTAGACTAGTAGATAGCATGTTTAATGGATTAGCCTCTTTATTAGCGACAAGCAGAGATGGATGAACTACAGGGAGGAAAGCCATTAAAAATAAATAGCTGCGATGAGCTGCCAGGGCTTGAATAGGATCCGAGATGGGGAACATTACTGTCTTCTTGTCTGTGAGCTCCGTCTTCTACTTTCACTAGTTGGGGTTTTCCCTCTTTATTCTCCAAATGCTCACGTGTTGGATTGTCTTTTTTTTTAATATATATATGTCATTGGACTCAACACATGTTGTGTGTTGTGCTGCTTTTTCGAAAACCAATAACTACATACACTGTGGCTGTTAGTCCCCCCCCCCCCCTCCCCCCCAAGATTTCTTGCTCGAGGAAGCGCCCACGCAGCTGCTGAATCTGAAAGTTTTCCCAGTTTAACGACGCCCCCACAGGAAACTTTTGTATTTCTTTTCCTTTTCTCATTTCTTTTTTGTTTACTCTGTGACCCAATTTGCATACAGCCTCACTTGATGGATGTTCTCGGAGATACATTGTGATTAGGGCGGAGAAAGACTTAAAATATCAAACCCAGGATGTTGCAGGTTAAAAACACTTAAAGCAATTAGCTTGACTATCATGTTAATTATAAATGAGGGTGCTGATAGGTCTAAATAAAGCTTCAAAATGATATATTGTCATTGGTAGGGGATAATTTAGTTAAACTCACTACCTCCTAGTGAAGATGTCTTATTGTCCACTCTTCTGCTTATTTGCTAAAACCTTCTGAAAATGGCCTATAGGCCGTTTCTGTCAAAACAGTCCTTCTGCACGACAACATGACCAAAAATGGGAAGATCTTACACCTCTTATCGCGTTCCCTATTTTGCCAGTCCCCCCACCTAATCACTCGACGAAAGCGCGACCCTTGGCTTAATGAAAAGTAAGCAGGTGGAAGTGTTGGTGGGTAGCAATCACAATCCCCCACCAAGACATAGAGCTCCTGCGGGCTCACAGCCCTCATTAGTGTTGAGCGGCAGAAAAATATCTCACTCTATTCCACTTCACTGGTTCCTCTCCTATGTTCCCCCCCTCTCGCATCATACTGAATCCTGCTAGTGCTCAAATCTCACCATGGACAAACTCTGGATTCTTGGGTCAGTAGATACCAGTATGTGTTAAACACATACTCATAGGGAAAATGGGGGAAGAAAAGAGGGGAGCAGGGTGGAAAAGAAGACTCTGGAAGAAAGGGAAATAAAAGGGAGGGGGGGGGGGGGGAAAATAAGGAAGTCGACATCTGAAGAGAGACAAACATGGAGCCGAGCCACTCAAAAAACAATGACTCACCTGGGGGGAAGAGAGGAGAGGGAAGAAAGAAGGAAGGAGAGAAAGGGGGAAAAGGGGGGGGAGGGAAGGAGAAAAAGAAGAAGAAGGGAAAAAAAGGAAAATAGAGGTGGGTGGGGAAGGGAGGAGAAAAAGGAAGGTGAAAAAAAAAAAAAAAAAAAAAAAAAGAAAAGGTAAGAAGGTACATTGAGTATGAATAAAAAGAGAAAAAGGAAAAGATTAGAAAGTGAAAAAGAGAATGAAAGGAGAGAAAGGGAAGGTAATAGTAGGGAATAGTTTAAAAAGAATGAAAAAAAAGAATGTGAAATAGTAGAAATATGGGGTGTAATGGGATGTGCTGTGATGATTAAGAAAAAAAGAATAAATACAACTCTGTTCTTAACCTCCGCTGCCTCTCTCTCTCCATTACCCCCCCCCCCCACCCGAAAACCGGTCCCCACAGAGGATGCCAGGATCTCATTGGCTGGGGCATCACAGGAGTGGATGAGAGCAGGAGAGAGAGAGAGAGAGAGAGAGAGAGAGAGAGAGAGAGACAGAAAGCTCAAGAAGATGCAACTACTCTGGCACGGCATCTTGATAGCGCTGCGAGCCGAGGGAAGCGGGTTTAAGACGCGCGCACTGTCACTTTCTGTCTTGGGCATATCCTGGGTCCTCCTGTAGATGGAAGAAGGCGTGGACTGGCTCCCCGTTGCTGCTCTAATGAGCCCGCTGGCTGAAAACGTGCAGACGAGCAACAGCTGGGCTGACTGATGTGAAGCTCTTCGGACTTTTGTCTTTGGGAGACGGGTGACGACATTTTTTTATTTTTTATTTCTCCCCCCCCCTCCCCCGGTAGATGTGTGTCCCCGGCGGCACTGGACTGTCACCCTCGAAGTCGCCCCTGCTCCGGCCTGCAGCCCCCCGGAAGCCACCTGCCGCCCCTCCGGGATGGTGTGACCTCCAGCCAGCTGTTGGCCGTCCTGCATCTGGGTCAAGATGCCAGTGATGAAGGGCCTCCTGGCCCCTCAGAACACCTTCCTGGACACCATCGCTACGCGCTTCGATGGCACCCGTAAGTGCGACGGAAACTTCTGAGGCGGCGTTGTTTTATGTACTGGTGGTCTTGCACACAACTTACTGCTGTTTTTTATAAGAAGGACATTTTGGGGCTTAGTGGTGTCTGTTGTCTTGTCTCCCGACATCTCCTGTCCCCGTGTCACTATATCCAATTTAATGAAGGGACAAAAAACACTTTCAAAAACAAGAAATAATAAAAGCATTCGAGGTCTTAATGCGGGATGGCTTTCGGCACAGCAATAGGACTCATACTTTGTGTCTCCTCTGCTAGAGAAGAAATAATTTCCTGCTTAAACTTGAACATCAGCGAGATCCACTTGTTTTCAGGGAGGCGTGTGGTGCTCTGTATCTCAACACCAAACTGTCGCGGCTTCACGTTTGTCTCCGAACCATGCCACTGTAGCGGCGCCTCTTCTGCTCGACTTGTGTCTCTTGTTTTGTACGTTTGCGGCGCCTCCGGGGAGGTTGTGGCTCGTTGTAAACAAATACCACGGGGACGTCTGTGTTTTGCTCGCTTGCCGATTCAGCCTGCCCGCTCGCTGCTCCTCGTAGCTGCGTGAACCAACTACAGGCTCCGAGCTGGGTCTCGACACCACTCGGGGCGGGGGCGGGGGGACGTGAACGCAGTAAAATGAGAGACATTACAGTGTAATTGACGTGTGTGTGGTATGCCATTAACGCTTTGACTCTGTGAGCCATTCTAACGAGGTGTTAAATGATCTCTCAGGAGCTTAAAACACACGTTTGCCCAGCAGGAAAAACTGGCTGCTCTTCAAAATCCAAACGAAGAGAAGACTGTTTGTGAAATATAGAGCCAGCAAAGAACGTGACCCGAGAGGTTACGTGGAGCTGGGGGGGTGGGCCAACGTGTTGCATCTAACCTTCTGACTGCACTGTGGTTGAACCTCATCGCTGACCTCACAGGGGAAGAGCAAGAAAACATTTTTTTTTACTTTTTGTGTCTTTTTGAATGTGTAATAGCAACAAACAACAGAAACTCGGTGACAAACCTCGCGGATCTATTGTCTCCTCTTCTGTTGTTGTGTTTATTCCTTATTTATCGCAATGTGTGGAAACGGTCCGAGTGCTGAAGTATCTCAGGACTCTTTCTCTCGCACGTGTTGTTGTATTTTAACCACTCAACGTCAACAGTTCTAGACGGCTAATTTGCACACCTTCAGTTAATTAAAGCGCATGTGATGCATTTTAAACTAACTGTAGCAAAGTGTATATTCTTTCTCCTGGTAAATAACCCCAAAATGGCCGACATAAATGTACTGTATGTTGGCGGCGGTAGGACACGCCCCCTTGCAACTATTCGCCAGATTTTGTCACCTCTGGGCCAATCTCAAAGCCGATCGCGGGGCCGTGGCTCCTAGAAGGCTGGCGGAGTGCCGACAGCCCAGAATAGCTTCCTTCCTGTTGCCGGGGCGACAAGGTCCGGCCACTTGACATTGATGATGCTTGAACACTTTGAGGTCTTTGAGAAGATGACGGTCCGCTAAAGAGAAAACACTTGAACTTGCTATCCAATCAAGGACTTTTAGAATGCAGCTGGTCTCTTGTTTTGGAAAGAAGCTGCTTAAAACAAGTGGCATTGTGGGTCGTGCAGCTGCGATCTCGTTTCACTGTCTCTGTCCTCAACCTGCTTTAGCTCAAGGTGGTTGTTCCACTTTGGATGGAAAACAATTTGGCTCTATTTACACTCCTAAAACATTTTTATAGTGACGAGATAGTGTTTGTAGAGTTTTCTTCACTCAAGATGAATTGCTCTTTAATGACTTATTTGAAGACCGTTCACCTGTTGAAGGTGTGGGAGTTTCTCCTCGAGGTTGTGAGCAGGATTTGTGACATCACAACTACCCGTTCGGAATACGATTTACACCAAGGCAATTGCATTTTTTTGTGTGGTCTTTAACACATTAAAACAAAACGTGCCGATAATTCAAAACTTTTACAGACAATACATAACAAACCTGATGCATCTTTAAGCATCTCTCACTATTTCCCATTGGTTGAGAATTAAAAGAAGGCACACTGCCGACTGAGCAGCCACAGTTTATCTAATGTGTCGCTCCAATATTAACCTTGCCTAGTCGGCACTTTACTGAACGATTCATATTAGACTCGATTATTCATGTAAATCATCATTATCCTATTGCATTTAGCTATTTTACATGTCCTTTTCATAATATAAATACAAAACAAGACAGCCCTTTATGCAAAGCAAAACTAACCTCTGGAACAAATGACAGAGCTCGTACTCCACATTTTCATGCCGTTTCAGTGTAATTTCCCAAGTTTGTGGCTCTGAGGGATTTCGTCCACACTGACAAATGTTAATTGTACTGGGCTCAACTTCAGGAATAACCTTTTTTTTAAGGAACCTTTTTTTTTTTCACATTGATTTTAATTGAGCGCAGATCCTGAAATGGGAAAATGTACATCATACGGACCCCTCGCTATAAGCCGAACGTCAGATTAGGTTAAGTCACCAGCCCGAGCACAACGCAGGACTCTACTCACGGCAATGTCAGCGTTCCTGTTCCCCGAGGATCAGCGTGCATGTGTGTGCGAGCCCGGGCTTAGTTATTGTACTATACGCTGACTCTGTGTGATGTACGTTTGTCCTTCAATAATAACCCTGTGGGGTAGTTCTCGGACGTTCTATGGTGGTGTGATGGGGGGGGGGGGGTCACGTTACTCAGCACCACTTCTCACTTCAGAAGGGCGGGATGTTTGTCGTCTAACAGGCGAAGAACTTTGACGTTGCAGTTTTCCGTGTGCGTCGCTGCTGCTGAGCTTGTGCTGTGTAGTTGGTTTCAGTGTTGCAGCATAAAGGCCTGTCCCGTACATCCATCGCCATCTCCCCGCCGGCTCCTTTACACAACCTCCCCGCTGGAGCTTTCACATTGACGGCAGCGCTCGCCCCTCTGGGGCAGCGTGACCACATGGGGCAGCTGCAGGCAGTAGATAAGAGGGGGGACATAAACCCAGTTCTTAACACTTTTCTGTTAAAAGGCGAGTGAGGAACCAAAGGGGAAAGGAAGAGAACAGTCAGATTGAACCATATGGAGCTCATTGTCAGCCAGCTGATGAATGGACCTTCATGAGCAGCTGCAAAGGGCCAGAACACTGCAGACAGTAACCAGAGGATGGCTGAATTACTTCTGTGGCTTCTTTTCATTTGGTTTCACAGTTGCTAAAAATAACCCTAATTGATACAGTAGAGATCCTTCAGTAATAGTTGGGTTGGTTGTTTTTTTTTTTTGTTTGTTTTTTTCCCCACCTGGCTCCGCCTGAATATATGTTCTCGAGTGAGACACGGAAATCTAAATCTGCTCCTGGAATGCAGGTCTGCACCTTCCGTGGGAGCACCGCCTCAACCGGTGTGAGTGGGCGTGCGGCTTTGTAGAGCCCGTTGCACCATTCTCCCAATAAAGTCACGTTATGAATGCAGTCCATGTGGCTTTCTTTGTGATTCAGACCAGTACAGCACGGATCGATTTGTCGAAACGGGCATTATTCGGCCCCCAAAGGTTGTTGAAAGCGCTGATTTCAAAATATGCATCGAATGATTTCCCCACTCCATCGACTGAGAGTCTACCTCTCCTCGCACTCCAACCCATCTGCCCAGTAAGTAATGAAGTGCATATCGGTGGTAATTAGCTGTTGAGTCAGTGGCCGAGGCCCGTGGGCTTAATCTGTCTCGCGGAGGAGCTCGTGGCGCACGGACGCGATGCAGGCTGCATGTAGCAGCATCCCGTCAGATTACAGTTGTAGCAAGTCAGCACAGATGTGTAATTAAGGAAGCTGGTGCAGTGGAGCAGCCACTCAAAGCAATATCCCTGAGAGGATTACAGCCTCGGAATCAATCTCTCTCTCTCTCTCACTCTCACGCACACACACAGACACACACACACTCATAGAAGCGGTTTATCAAGAAGCGTCTGTGTGGGCAGCAGACTGCTTGCTTACAAAGTTGCCAGAGGAAATAAGTATGCTTTTGTTGAAGCTGAAGTAAAAGAATTGACCTTTTTTTTTTTTTTTTTTTTTTTTTTTTTTTTTTTAGAAGAGATCAGAGAATTTCCATGTAAAGTAAATCGCACAGGAACAGCTCATTCATCAATTTAATATCCCCAACTCAATCCGTAAAGAAATATTATAGGGGATATAAAAGGAACTAAATGTACCACATGCAGCACATTTCTGAACATATATCTAAACTGCATGAAGCACCTGAACTATATTCAGCATATGCATACAGTCTGTATCGTGGGAGGTTCATACAGTTCTACTTTTTGGAAACAATCTTGTAGAGAGTTGTTGAATAGATTGCTATGATGTTTGGAGGGTGTGTATGTGGCTTGAGCCGGCGGCCAGTTAGCTTAGCTTAGCACAATGACGAGAGCGAGAAAGCAGTGACTTCGGAGCAAAGCACCTGCTTTTGCCCTTTTGAAACCACAACAGCCGGATTTTCTACAGATCATTAAACAACATGTGGATGACAAGTTGCTGGTTGCAGCTTTTTTCAGTACCATGCAAACACAAGAGCAAATTAATGTCAAACCAATGATCTAAATGTATTTGATCCAAACAAAGAACCTTACCCCACCTGATTTTTAAACCTTGAGCCCCCCCGACTTTGAATCATGGAGATACTATATGACTGATGAAATCCACAATGTGAGGCAGCATTTTGTATTCCTGTTATACATACGCAGCATACAAGTTATTTCCCAATAGTGTTGGTTTTCACACATGCTTACAAAGTGATTTACGACTACACCTGCCCTTGACCTACTTGAAGGACTGCTTTAGGGATGCGCAGCAGAGATGCACCTATTCTTGGGTAAACATTACATAAACCCGAGATGAATGCGGTTGCTCTCCAACACTTTCTGGCTCTCTGATTTTGGGTGTTTTTTTTTTCTTCACTTTTCAAGAGGGTAATCTAAGACGGTGTCACAAAAGAGAATATTCATGTGACACGGGTTTTAAAAAAAAAACGCTGTCACTTTGCAGTCTTACATCATGACAACAATAATATATACACAAAGATATGCAGCAGATGTGTGGAGCAGAAATGTGCCAGTTTCTCCATTTCAAAGTCTGGGGAACAGCAAATGTAGCAAAGCGTAGCATCGGCATTAAGCCTCCTCTGTTTGTTGATAGATCAGACTAATGCCTGTCTCTTTCTATAATTCCACAGTGACAGTTTAGCTGCTGCTCACTGCACATCCCGGAAAGGTTGTCACCGCTCAGAAAAGACGTCCCCTATGGACCGCTTTCTGCTCAGCCTGGCCAATTAAAGCGCCGGATTTTGGAAGGCGCTGCAGCAGCTGTTTAATATCGCTCCTTCTTAGGCTCGCTCTCCGCGGGATCTGGTGAATTCACACTATACGTGTGCGCCTTCTCTGCTCGGCAGTCAGAAAAATCTGGAGTCTTATGTTTTCGGCAGAAATAAGTCTACGACTGTGCGAGGAAGTTTGATGCCTCGATGCAGATTTTTGCGAATAATTAGCAAAGAAACTCGCACACATATGCAGTCTCTACTGCATGTGGTATTTCTGCAGAAAACATATTTTGTTAAAAGATACATTTCATCTATGTTTACAAATGGGTTAACAAATCAGAAATTGTATAATAGATTTATTATTTATAATTTTAAAATGTGTTGTATGTGAAAGCTCCTTCCGCCGGTAGCTTTGGTATCTGGTCTGATGAAGAAGCCTCACTGCAGCAAGATTATTAAGGTCACAAGCGTCAAGCAACCGAGGGAAAATGTAACGTTAAACTATACTCTTCGCCAAGATTAATATTCCTGTGGGGGTTCTGCCCGAGGTAACGGGGACGGAATGCCAGAAAGACGCCTGGTGCAGCTGTGGAACTGTCCATGGTGCTGAAAGCAAGACGAGAAACCACAAGAGCCGAAGCTAATTTGCTTTGGTGCTGAATACTGAATGTTTTTTGAAGTTAAATAAAAGATGAATCAATTAGTTCTTACATGTATCCAGTTCGTTTAATGCAATTTATTTGAATGGTTTAATATCCCGACAATCAATTTAATGGTAAAGTCCCTTCATACCAGTCTGGTGGAAAGAGGGTCATGTGACTTCACGTTACTATAAAAGGCGTATAGATATAAATAAGAAAAAAAATTCAAGCCCATTTGGAGCCCAAGGATTGAAAATGGAAATAGTACATATGAGGTATTTTCTGTGTCTGTTTATATTTCCTGCATTATCACTAACGTGTGTCACTAACCTTTCTGCTCTTGTTTAACTCCAGTCAGCTGTTTTCGTATCTTGCAGCCCAGGAGCTATTTCCTTCAAACGACCACAAGTTCACTGCTTAGGGAAATTAATTCTCCCAGAGATTGAGTCCACACCAAAGTCTGATTCATGTTTACTTTGAACCTGTAAACTAGTGTTGAAGTTAACCTGCAAAGCTTTGAAATACGTCCAAGGGCCAAACAGACTTTGATTTCAGCGCAAATTACATTTTCTTTAGAACGAACAAATGTCTCATGTTGGCCTTGAACTTCCTTTCGTTCATTTTTCTTTCTACCTCCATGATGCTTCCTTCCTCCTGACACCTTTCCATGTCCTTCCCACAGACAGTAATTTCCTGTTGGGCAACGCCCAGGGCCACCGCGGCTACCCCATCGTCTACTGCTCCGACGCCTTCTGCGAACTCACCGGCTTCACGAGGACCGAGGTGATGCAGAAGAACTGCAGCTGCCGGTTCCTGTACGGCGCCGACACCAGCGAGCACGTCGCCCAGCAGATGGAAGAAGGCCCTTGAGGGCCGGGAGGAGTACCAGGCCGAGGTTCACTTCTACAAGAAGAACGGTGGGTGCGCGGGGAAGAGGATCAGACGTGGGGAGAGACTGTGCAGTGTGTTCAGGCTTAATAATAGGAATACAAATGGCCAATTTTCCTTAAGTTTCTAATGTTGTCTACGTGTGTGTCTATTTGTTGGGCTCAATCATCTCCTTCCGACTTCTAGCTAATCCTTCTGACGGTCTTCTGCTCTACATACGATGTCTTGCATGAAAGGGAACATACAACGACACAGTTTAAGCCTCTCCGATCGGCACACAGGATTATGTTTTCCGAACCCGCAGCCTCAAAGGGTTTGAACCGCTAATTACGCTGACGGATTATCAAATATCTTCCATAGGTGCAGAAGGCCTTTTCTTGTCAGCTTCTCGTTTTTCAAAGGACAGTAAGGAAGTAACAGCAAGACAAGACATAATGTGAAAAAGAAAAAGAGCGAGAAGATGAAAGAGGGTCACATTACTTTAGATTAAAGTCAATGCATGATAATGACCCCTGGAAATAGCTTTATATGTAACATCATTGATTATAATTCAGATTTTTTTTTAATAATCTGCAGATTATTTTACAGATCAGGTTTTAAAAATCCAATTGGAATTGAAAAAGAGAGTGGCCACACGGATATTTTCATCCTGCTTGTTTTATCCAACCAAAAGTTCAAATTCCAAAATGATTGAAAATAATAATTTTAAATAATTACATTTAAAAAAGGGTAAATACTTTACAAAATACTTTAAAAAATGTAGGGCAATTAATTTATGTAAATAAAGAAATAAAGAACAGTGCTCATAGTAAATGTACTTGGTTACATTCCACCGCTAGCGCCTGATGCTCACAAGCACAAAACACATAACAAGCTTCCCGTGTTGACTCACACTCACAGCTTTGTGCATCGACACTGTTTTCTTCCTCCATCCTTATCTATAACACACAGACACACACACACACACAGAGACACACACACACGCACACCAGGGATGTGATGATCGAAGTGAAACATCTATTCAGCAGTGGACAGTTTTTGCAGAGTTGCTAATGAGCACACAGGTCGCTGAGATCTACGATGCGCCTTCCCTGCCGACTTGTTATAACCGACCCTCTGACTGCACAATCCTTCCAACACGGTCCCTGTCTAATTGGAGGTATATTTTTAGAAAGGCTGTGCCACACTCGACATGTCGATGGCTGACAAGACACGGGACCTAAAGTCATTAATGAGACGCATCGCATTCAAACATGCGCGTGTCTGTGGAGAATCATATTTCATTCACAAAATGAAGATTTTCCGATTCTTGTTTCAGGCGCGGCCTTCTGGTGTTTCCTAGACATCGTGCCCATAAAGAACGAGAAGGGCGAAATGGTTCTTTTCCTCTTCTCCTTCAAGGACATCACTGACACCTACGGAAGGGCCCACCACAACAGCAAGAAGGAGGGTAGGTAACAAGCTCCAGCCTTTACATGCTTACTCTGGCCATGATTTACGAGCGGCTCATCATCCCGGCCTCCAGCTTTCATTTTCCCCCGACCGCGTGTGTTCATCACTGACACGCGCTGCCCTGCAGTTTTCGTTTCAGCTGGCATTGCTTCACACAATGTCTGTCCAATGGTGAGTGTAATTTGGCCAGTGGTGTGTCCTCCAAGTAGAAACCGGACACATTAAATACCAAGCAGTTTCCCATGTGAAATCATTTTTCATTATAACGGGATGTCTCACAAGAACATCCAGCACGAAATACCGACAGAATTCTGGCTTTAAATGCCGCGCGACAGCCCTCGGACGTACTTCTGTCTGCCGTGGGATGCGTTTCACGTGTGCCGATCTCTGGCGACAGGTTCAGAGGACAAGAGGCGCAGGAGGAAGAGCGGCCCCCACTTCGTGGAGGCCAGGCAGCGGGGACGCACCATGTTGTACCAGCTGACCACCCAGTTCTCCAGGGGAGGCAAAAGAGAAGTCAACCTGGGGGGCGTGAGTACTGCGGCCGCGCTCACACACTCCCCGATTGCTCACGGCGGTGTCTCTGTATCTTTGTGCCTCGACAGGCCCTCGAGTAGGTTTGAGCCAGATTCCCAGAGTGAGGCTTAACTTGCTCTGTTGCATATATTTGCATGGCAAGCGGTTGGCTTTAAATGGACGGATAGCAAGGTCAGTGTGGCCGCGGCCTGCTGGGAGGAACAATGCAGTTGTCACGAACGGTGAGGTCATAGGCGACATCATCGTCACTTTTTTGGGGCGTTTACTTATACGGTGGGCTCAGAGGAGACGGCTTTGTTTAATGCTACGATACACTATCATATACAAGTACAACCCATTTCAGCTCTGTCAATTGCTTTTCTTTTCAAGTGTCTGTGAGTGTGTTTCAAGTGCATTAAAAGGTACGTTGTTGTGGACCTGAGCTTCGCTTTGTTTCACTGCCACTTGTTCGGAACAAAGGCCTGCAAAGGCTTTGAATATTAAAGTCGCAATACACTCAAGGCAAATGTTATTCATGAGAGCGAGCTCCTGATTTGCTCTCGCATGGCAAACCGAAGCGGGTTTTTCTAGCGCAGCGCCATATTGAGATAATCCCACTTCCTCGCCGCAGAGGCTCAGTTACCAACTGGGTTTGTACTCTAACGGGTCCCTCACTACGTGGCGTCATCCCAGGGGGCTAAAAGCAATTCAGAACGTTTCTGGGGTAAATTTAAATGTTGAAGATATGAAAAAAAGGTGAAAGCTTGTGAGACGTGTGTGATTCAAGTGAAAAATGGCTCTAGAACACAATTCTTTAAGTGGTAATGCGTGCCCCTTACTTCTGTGTAACATCTAATGTGAAACCTGCAAGGATATGAATCTATGTGAAGGAAGGCCTTTTTTCTAATTTAAGCAAATTTATATTCGAAGATGACCATATTTACTGGAGATATTTTAGTCCAGTGTGGAAAAGCACCTGCTACAGACAGTGAGTGGGTCATTGCTGGGCAAACAAAAAACACGTGTAGGCACATATTAGACACTATTTAATTGGAATATGTCTTCATCTCTCATCCTCTGTGCCCTGGGCCACCCCTGTTTTGAGTTTTGGACGCTTCTCTACTCTGCAGCTTTTATACGGTTTCACCCTCTCCATCTGTCACTGATCTCATCTCCGCCTTCGGCTTCATCTGTCGGTATTCTCCAGTTTTTCCTCAAATGTCTGTTATTCCATTACTCCTATTTTCCTCTGCTTTTTAAATAATCTTCCACACTTTCTCTTTTTTTTGCACGACTTAGACGTTCAATAGAGGACCTGTAACTCAACTAAATAAGGGGTCAAACTACTCTTTGCCTTTATTTTAAGCACTTGTGTGTAAATGTCTAAATGACATGTAATGTAACGTATCGTCTTCCCCAATCAAGGACCTGCTTTTTGTCAGCGCGGAAGCCCAAAGCATCCTGGGAGATGTAGTTAGAAGTTAGAGTTTGAAGAGTGCGTGTCAGTTAATGAAGACCAGCTGTGGCTATGAAGCACGCAGTCCCACGTGTCCTCAAAGCGCTGGGCTTTTCTTTTCTAATCATCAGGATACGAACTGAGGCAAACTGCTTGAACTGCGACAGCTGTCAGTCTGGTCTTTCTCAATCAGAAAGTTATTTCGGTTTGAACAAATTGGATATTTTTTGCTTTCAAAGTAATATAATTCTAATGTTATTTTGCAGGGAACAATTTGATGATCGCGCACAGACACTGTGTCCTTCTCGTATTTCTCTCATCTTAAAAAGCTGTCCATTGTCCCCCGATTAGTTTCGGAATAGTCTTGTCTGTTCCGTCCATGTCAGCTTCAGAGCTCTCATATGCCTCCATTTTAACTGATCCACACCTCTTTGTAAAGTGGCCGTAGCGTCCAGAGACGAATAACTTCTCACTTCTCTTTTCGTATCATCGCTGTATCACAGTCGAAGGTTATGGCTTCTCGTCCCTGTCTCCTAATTGGTTAAGGCTATTGAGGGCCAAGTGCGTGGCGCCATTTGGAGAACTGTGCTCTCATTATGTGCAGAATAGATTCCCCCTTCTCATCAGCCAAAGCAATTCATGCTTACTGCAATTGGAATTTCTCAATAAAAAAAAAAAAAAAATGGAACGAAAAGGGCGAACTTTCAGAAATAAACGCAGACGTTGGCCGCTGGTCCGTACCGCCGGCGGCTTAAAACCTGATGAAGCCACGGCCAAATCATGTGTGAGATTATTAGGCGGCAATACGTTTCCCATTCACTGACCGCACCGTCATTTAGTGTCATTACTGCCGGACCATTTAAAGCGTTTATCCCTGTCTGTAAGGGGGCTGTCAGGAATAGATAACCAGCAGCATTAACATTTCAGCATCACTAGAGTTGCCCACCCTACTGAATCATCATCGGTCAGATCACAAGACAGGGTGTTGACATTTTAAATAGTCTGTTTCTGCAAAATCTTGGCGCAGCGACGTCCATCTGATTACCATTTCATTTTAGAGCCCTCCACCTCATGACCATCTGGTCATCAACTTATTCATTCATGCACTTTCCCACATGTGCGTTTTGTGCATTCATCAATGTCGGCTAAAAAAACAAACAACTAAAGCCACTTCTCTTACAGGGCATGATCGCGAAGCCTTCAGTACCGGAGTACAAGGTGGCGGCAGTGCAGAAGTCGCGCTTCATTCTGCTCCACTACAGCATCTCTAAAGCCCTGTGGGACTGGCTCATCCTGCTGGCCACCTTCTACGTGGCCGTCACCGTGCCCTACAACGTCAGCTTCACGCCGTACGACGACACCGTCACGGCGGCGCGCTCCACCGTGGTCATGCGACATCGTGGTGGAGATGCTCTTCATCACAGGCGAGTGTTTCTCGGACGATGTGGCTGGCTGAGGTTGTCCGTACGTTCTATAATGAACTAATCACATGCTCAGTTCATTCATTTTGAGGGCCGCATTTAGTCAAATCAACTCCTTCGGAACTCTCAGACTCTTCCTCGTATGCCTTTTCTATTTTCTATTATGTCACTTACCGTCAACCGTTGTATTTGCAGACATTGTCTTAAACTTCCGCACCACCTACGTGAGCCAGTCGGGGCAGGTGGTGTATGAGGCGCGCTCCATTTGCATTCATTACGCCACCACCTGGTTCTTTGTGGACCTGGTGGCTGCGCTGCCCTTCGACCTGCTGTACGCCTTCAACATCACAGTGGTGAGTGCAACTGGACAGCGATGATGTTCAGACGGTGCTGCTTCTTTCCCCCAGTGACTGCTGACACGCAGGAGATGGATTACTCATAATAAATAAATAAATATTCCTGAAATGTTTAGCCTGGGAAATGTCTTAGCTTGCACAAGGCTGCTGCTGTCTGCCTATGTCATCCCTAAATAGTGAACAGTTACTTCACTTCCTTTCAGACCTCCCTCGTCCACCTGCTTAAAACGGTGCGCCTGCTACGCCTCCTCCGTCTGCTTCAGAAGCTGGATCGCTATTCCCAGTACAGCGCCATGGTGCTGACCCTGCTCATGTCCGTGTTCGCCCTGCTGGCACACTGGATGGCCTGCATCTGGTACATGATTGGACGTAAGGAGATCGAGACCAATGAGACCTGGGACATTGGTGAGTCTGATTGAGGCCTCGCCAAGAGGAAGCTGCTCAAGTATAAAGTTTGGTCACTTTCCTGTGGTCACTTTCCTTTCAGATAGAAGATGATTTTTTACTTAAAAGGACTACAGCCAAGCTGAATCCTACAGTGTAAAAGCCATGCAGTTGTTTCTTTAAAAGCAAACATACACACACACACACATGCCAGCCTTTGTGAAAGACACACACAGACCCAAACAGCAAACCTGACCTTTGACCTGTGTCTCATTCAAGGGTGGCTCCATGAGCTGGGAAAACGCCTCGAGACGCCCTACATCAACAGCACGGTGGGCGGCCCGACGGTGCGCAGCTCCTACATCGCCGCCCTTTACTTCACCCTCAGCAGCCTGACCAGTGTGGGCTTCGGCAACGTCTGTGCCAACACCGACGCCGAGAAGATCTTCTCCATCTGCACCATGCTCATCGGCGGTACGTCTGACACCGGGGTCACATTCACCCGGAGTGGGAGATTTAGAGGGGAAGCTTTTATGATCTCCCGTCTTCCCACGCAGCGCTGATGCACGCTCTGGTCTTCGGCAACGTGACGGCCATCATTCAGCGAATGTACTCCCGGCGCTCTCTGTATCACACGCGCATGACGGACCTGAAGGACTTCATCCGCGTCCACCGCCTGCCGCAGCAGATCAAACAGCGCATGCTGGAGTACTTCCAGACCACGTGGTCCGTCAACAATGGCATAGACGCCAACGAGGTGGGGGGGTCCCTTTCATTGTTGTTGTCATGTAACTGCCGAGGGTGAGAGAGAGACAGACCTCGGGGGTCGTGTTTAGATGGGATCCGTGCGCTGCCATCTGTTCTGCAACACATTCACACCCCTTCGCAGCTGTAACTGTCGATGATCTCTCACATCCCACGGTCCGCCCCTGTGCACCCCCAAATTACGACGTCAGCGGCAACGCAGTCCGGTCCCTAAAATACCAATGAGTGCCACCTCCTCATCACTTCTGTCACGCGTCCGCAGCTCCTGCACGACTTCCCCGACGAGCTGCGGGCCGACATCGCCATGCATCTGAACAAGGACATCCTGCAGCTGCCGGTCTTTAAGGGGGCCAGCCGCGGCTGCCTGCGCTCGCTCTCCCTGCACATCAAAACGTCTTTCTGCGTCCCCGGGGAGTACCTCATACGTCAGGGTGACGCGCTGCACGCCAACTACTTTGTCTGCTCGGGGTCCCTGGAGGTGCTGAAAGACAGCATGGTGCTGGCGATATTGGGTGCGTGGCCGTTTTTCGTGCGTTGTGTTTCAGGTGACTGTGGAGTGGGACGAGTCACGGTCAATGTTTTACTGCGTTTAGGAAAGGGGGACCTGATTGGGTCGGACCTGCCTGGAACCGAGCAGGTGATCAAGACTAACGCCGACGTGAAGGCGCTGACCTACTGTGACCTCCAGTACATCAACGTGCGCGGTCTGAGGGAGGTGCTGGAGCTGTACCCGGAGTACGCCAGTGTGTTCACCTCCGACATCCACAACAACCTGACCTACAACCTGCGCGAGGGCAGCCAGGACGAGGTACTCGACGCGCACCGACTGCTTCTCGTCAAATGTTTCATTAGGGTTCCGCTTTTTGACGATCGTAAGCCCGTCTTATCAAATCCCATCCCTAAATATAGCTTTCAAAAAACGCTACAGAAATGTAAAATGTAATTTCATCACACGCACACGTTGTTCTGATTGAATAGATCAGCAACATACCGGACAACCCCGTCACCTCTCCTCCCCCAAAGGTGCCTTCGTCACTCTCCTTGAGACTTGGTCTGCCACAACGACCAATGGGGGGGCTGTTGGTGGCTTGATTGTCACACCAATTACAATGCGTGGGAGCCACTGTCAGGCCGCCGTATCGCTTCCCTGTCGCCACCCCTAAGCAGAGGCGGATGACATTACAGCCAGATACCCCCTCCTCCCCGTCTCCGTGCTGCCCGCTACCCCCTCAGTTATTTAAGACCATCCTGCACTAGAGGAGATATTACACATGTAGCACGTGACTGTGTAACGTGACGTGTAACGTGATGTAAGTTTTAAAGCCTGTTTTACAATTTATTTTTCTTCTCCCGCATTACGTTTCTTTTAGACTTATTACAATAATTTCACTGTCCACCAAACTCTTACGGTGTTTCCAATAAAAGAACTTCTCCACACCTACACTTTCTCTACCTGCTCAGCACCTGACACAGACAAAGCGAACCTCGAGTTAACAATGAGTCAATAGTGTGCTCACAGCTCGGGACAAAAAGCAGTTATTGCAGCTATAAGGTCAGCTTGAAGGGTTCGCTGTGGAATGACGGAGGACCGAGGAGCACGGCCGATGCCTTAAGGGAGGTGGATTTTAGAACGGTGTAGGGATGACTGTGCCGTCCCGGGCGGGATGGAAAGTTCATCATACCCCCGGGGGACCCGCCCTCAGTCCCGCTGTAATGAGCACGCTCGCCGCAGGGAGAGCGGTCATTAGTGGTGGAGTGTGAAGAACAAGCTCATATGACAACCACAGTTTCACAGAGATGATAAAGGCCTGACAAAGTTTAAAAAGCTAGAAACATTTCTATTACCCGTTGGATGGGATGATTCAAAACACTAACAAGCTCTTGTATGCACGAGGGAAGCCGTTGTGTAAGTAGGTCTTTTCTTTCTTCAGACAACAGCAATGCGAGTGACAGGAACACGTCCCTAAATGAAGTCAATTGCGAACCCATTTTTATATGTGGGACACTGAGGTATCCTTGCCCCATTAATAGCTGTTAATGTTCAATTAACGTCAGTTGGCACCAATAATCCGGGCCGGCTAATTAACGGGTAAGTATTGCCCCGGGGTTAGTCTTTGCAAGGAGGAGAATTGTACACATACACATAGACGGATTCTAATGTGTCATTACAAATGTTTAGTTGGATGTTTGAAGCTAAAGAGGATGTAAAGTAGAATACATTCACATGTTTTGGGTCTTTTGTAATCCTTGTTGCTTTCTTTTTGTCGCTGCAGGGCCTCAGCAGGTTTTCAAGGTCACCGAGGCTTCCACGCGTGAGTTAAAATGACACGTTTTACTTCTTTTTGGGGCTGTTTTTACTGATAGACGCAGTTTCCAAAACTTCTACGGTACGTTACAATGAGAAAGCCTGTTTTTCAATGGTCAAAGAGGCATTTGTGTCATGCATATCAATTCCAAGGCTTATCTGGCGTGTCCCCCTGTGTTTTTCTGAGACATACGATACCGTATTACTATGAGAGGGTTCGTGCAAGGACTTCCCCTGCAGCTTCAGTCTCATTTGGCACAGACAGAGCAGTTAAGTCCCTGGAGTTAGCTTGCTAGCTGGGTCAGCAGCTCTCCTAATGGGAAACCTTGTTAGCTCCTTTTATCCCCATGCTTATTGCCCCTCCGAATATTAAAATACTACGTGTGCATTTAAAAGTTTAATTTCCATTAAAACCAAGTGTTTGTATGACGAGAATGTAATGGATGTTTAGCAGGATTTGAACAATGTGATTACAAAAAAAACATCAGCTGTATCTCATTAAAATCTAAATAAGATAATAATGGCTCTTTATCACCGGCTTTCTTAATTAAAAAACTCATTTTGGGACAAATTACTCTCAAAATGATTTGTGTATTTTGATGGGAGTTATAAATTGGTCACATTTTCTAACGAATTCATGTGATTATTACTCCATTGCTTTCATATCCCCAAACTGAACCACAAAAGATCACATTAAAACACTATTCACGTCTTACAGGAAACCAGGCTCCCCTCCATCGTGGAAACTAAGGGCGATGACCCCGACGACTCCTTCCACCTCTCTCCGGCCGCGCGCTCCCGTCGCAACCTCCTGCTGCCCAACTTCAGTAGCCCCGTCCGGCGCACCTCCCTGGGGAACCTCCTGGGCGACGAGCTGCGACAGTTCAACGCCCTGCGGCGCTGCCGCTCGCCCAACCTCAGCCGCGGGATCCACGGGCAGAGCCCGTCCCCTCAGCCGCCGCCGAAAAGGGAGCACGGCCTCCTCAAGGCCGCCGCGCCCTCCACTCTAGCCCAGGGGGGGGCGTCGGGGGCCGAGAAGAAGCCTTCGAAGCTGCTCATCCCCACCGTCACCTGCTTCGGACCGCCAGATCTGAGTCCCAGGTAGCCGGAAAGCTGTTTCTGTTTTTAGTGGAAAGTCTAAATAAAAATACTTGGAGTGTTTAATGGAGTGCAATAGAATGGAATGTAGTAGTGTGATTGTGGTTCTGCTAGTACATATTGAATTGTTATTATATGTGTATAGTTTCTCCCTTCAATAACATAATGTTTGGTTCTTGATTTTCTAACAACTTTAAGCTATCGTCTAAAAATGATGGTACAGCAGATAATACGTATTAAATACAGTGTGACTGGGATTTTTATATTTATTCTATCTCATTTCTTGAAAGAAGTTGTATTATTATTGGTTCATTACGTAATCTCCAACTTTTCAGAGTCTAGTCTCTTGCCTTCTTCTCAAACACTTTGTTTTTCCTCCAAAGGCTGAAATTGATTCACAAAATTAGTTTTCCCCCCCTTGAAACTCCTCCACAGTGGTTTGCCTCATTAACATCTCACTGGACTTTGTCGCTGAAGTTCTGTCTACATACTCAACCTAGTTATTCTGGTAAAGAAAGTCTCTGGTGATCCAAGTAAGCTGTTTGTTGTGACAGACACCTAAAGTCACGGCGCAGGAGCCGCCGTCGTCCACATAATGTAAATGGCCGGCATTTGCATTGCACATTTCAACAGAGGTCACCGCATTTCGTTACCGGAGCACCTTATCTTCTTGGCCCGACCATCTGTATTCATAATGTATCCCTTTGAGCCATCCAGTAAGTTCTAGATATGGTTAAGTGCCGGTTCAGGGAGCTCAGGTGTCCGCCCCTCCAGACTGGGCTCTCCTCCAAAATGTTCAAACCCACGCGGGCCCCTGCTCGTCCGCTGTCTCCGATAGATAATTGAAAAAGCTCTACTGTTACATCAACTCCGGCTCCCCCCCCCTCCCCCCCTACCCCCCCCTTCTCCTCGCCCCCGTCTCTGCCAGGGTTGTAGACGGCATCGAAGACAACGGACACGCGTTCCACTTCAACGTGGAGCACAGCCGGCCCGGAGCCAGCGCAGGAGGCAGCGCCCAAGGTAAGTCGAACCGCCTCCGGCTGCGAGGGTCACCCCCGGGTGCCAGATGGCTGCAGGCGAACCCGAGGGTTCAAACGGTGGGTACAACCGAGTCGCCCCTGACTCCCTGTGGGGGGGAATATGAGAGCGCAGAGGAACGAAATGACAGAGTCGAAGAACACGTTAAAGGGCAACAGGGGGTCAAAGCGGTGGGCAGGTCGTCGAACCGGAGCGGCGTGCTGATGATGGCTGACGTTCCGGGATGTAGATCACGTTCAGTTCAGCTAAAGTCCATCTACTTTACTTCAGTTTAATGAGTGCTGAGGAAAGCAGGGATGCACAGCATTACCCAGCATTACACATTAGCAATCGGTGCACATTACAGGTTCCTAATCTGTAACTGCTTTAAAAAAAGCTGTGGCGTATGAGCCCAATTTTTTTTTTTTTTTTTTTTACCCATCAATTGCCCACTTTTTTTTCTGGTTGGTGCCTCATTAGTCCTCATAAGTCCTGCTCTGGTCTGTACGCTGTCATACCAGTCATGTTTCAAGTCTCCACAAAGTGCTGCAACAACATGTACCGGTAGTCACTTTCTACAAAGCTTGTCTAAACCCTTTCTTTCAATAGGTACAATATATGTGTGTCGATGTACATGCAATACCTACACATACTGTAATTTATAACTCTGGTAAATTATTTTTTCATTTTAATCACAAACCCACTGTGTGTGCGTTAATGTGCAACCGAGTGGTGTGCTACTGTGTTGACTACTTTTTTTTTATCTATAGACTCCACTCAGGCTAATGCTAATGCTACTCTGCTGCATGAGACACAGGGGGTCAAACAGATCATCAGCCAACTCAACCAAAAGGTAAGGAACGTTTCTCTACCTAAACTAAGTTTCATTTTAGAGACACCGACTATGAAACACAGGAATCATCCATTCGTTTTTGTTAATGAATTTTTCAGTGCCGCCCTGCAAGATAAAGCAGAATGGACCCTGTTCTTGTATCGCTGTCTGCTACTTCATTCTTCATGTTAATGTAAATAACGCAAAAGCCGATGCAGCAAGAGTAGCCAGATGGGCCCACGTAGGAGCTTTCTGAAGTAAATATTAATTAACCAGCAGGGGGCTTCTGCATTGCGCAGTGCTGACTCAACAATCTGAAGCAAAAAAGTTGGATAACAACCTCAATCTGCGTGTGGCCCTTCTCTGACCCTCTCGGCCTGTTGTTCAGCTACATTGTACCCAGCTTTCTGTTTACTTACCTCCCTATTTGTCTGCATAAGAAACTCATTTATCACTTTGTAAAGTTACCATTTTTCCTCAGTGTTAGAATATCATGTATACAGTCTAATAGAATATCCTCTGAATCTGTTTATGTCACAACTAAATTGTGTGCACTGTTCACGCAGATGAGCACATTAAACCAGGAAGTATCTAACCTCACCAAGGACCTGCACCACATGATGCATCTCCTTCAGGCCCACATGTCGGTGCAACACCACAAAGCCTCCCTGCCTTCATTCCCATATGGCCTCCAAACGTTGTCCAGCCCCTCCACAGTCCACAACGCTGGAACGCCCTTCGAGTTAGCGCCGTCCTTCCGCCCCAACAGCGACCCCGCGAGCCAGGAAGGTCCGCAGAGCCGCTGGAACTACAGCGGGTCTGCCGCAACCCAAACAGAGCGCCAGCACCGGCCTCGATCCCCCAGTCTGCCCCGCTGCGTGAACTCAGGCCCGTGTCACATGACGACACAGCTCCGGACGGGCCCGCCTCCTCCCGCGGCTGGTTTGGAAGGGTCCCACCACAGACTCCTCGGTGCCGGCTCGACCACCTTCAGCCAGTCCCAGCCCACTCTGTGCCTGCAGCCTGCCGCCGAGGGCGATGAACACTCCCGCCTTTTGTCCGGCGCCCCCGCAGGCACGTCCACGCACAGCCTGCTGGACTCGCCCCACCTCAGCTTACCGCAGGCTTCCCGTGAGGACATTTGCGCTCTGATGTCGGCCCCGACGTCCCGCAACCGGTTGCAGGACGCCTCCTGCTTCCAAAGCGAGGACTCGCGCCCCTCAGTCCGCCCCGAGTCTGCGTCTCCGCCCACGCTGCCGGGCCACCCGGTTGGATGCTGCGTGGATCCGGCCCTGCGGCGACCGGACGCCCTCGAGCCTCATCTTCGTCTGCTGGGCGACCCGTCCGCCGCGGAGCACACCAGTCTGGAGTGCCTGCTGGGGAACGGGGGCTCCACGGAGAGCAGGGACAGCGGCAGTGTGTCATCGCGGAGGTCCAGCATCGGTGTGCAGACGCAGAGCACGGAGCAGTCGTGGTGCCTGGACCTCACAGATTAAACCGCTTCCAGGGTGAACCCACCGCCCTCTGATTGGGGGGGGGGGGGAAACGGGTTAAAGACAAGCGACTACTTAAAGTGTTGTAAACCCTGCTGGAGAATGTCAATGCGTGCGGTATTTCCACGCAGTTTTCACCATTTCTATGCAAAAGCATGACGTTTGTGCATTATCTTGGGTTTACTGAAGTGTGTCTTTAAATAAAACATTTCCAATGTACACTATATATTTTTTCCAACATCCCTTAGAGCAGTTGATAATGCCCGTTACCTCCTTGCATGGTACAGCTGTTTATTCTTTTTCCTAAGGAAAAGGTTTCCAAAATAATGTGTAAGCATTCTACATGAGCACCTGTTGATTGTGATACTGTATTTGTAAAGCACACAGCTCGGAGTGGTCGGTTTTAATATATGAAGGAGCAAAAGTGACACACGCTTCACCTTGCATGTAGTGACTAGAGTCATTGAGCACTGATTGTTCATTGTTTTGAATTGAATGTTTTTCTCACCTCAGCATTTCCCACTAAGCAGTACACAGTATGGTTTTAATATTATGCCATTGGATATTTCCAGTTTTATGCTTTCGTAAAGATCCTTAATGAGATTTCTTATTGTTTTCCACACAACGGCCTTAAATATAGCCGTGAAATAAATGATTTCTTATCGTTCTATACTTCGATACACAAGTTGGCTGTGGATGGATGAACATTCATAAAAACAAACATATTTAGAACAAAGGGGAGTCCCACATCAAATACTGTCATTAATTTACTAAATAGGAATGCCTACTGGGGAAAAACATTCAGAAACTTCTTTTTCATTGATTTCTCTTTAGCTGACAAAATAAAGTATCCAGGAACAAATTAAAGTGTCCTTTATTGTGGCGTCACAAACATTTGATGTGTGTCATGTATTATTTACTTGCCAGGGAGGCACAATTCTGAAAATTGGAATTTAGATGTAATTCAGTCACGTTACCGTTGCAAGCATTAATTTGTTTGAGTTTGAGTTTATCGAGTTATGCTTTCATTTCTGTTTGATAGGTTGATTCCCAAACGCCAAAGTACTGTTACTTGTACTTTATTTGGTTATGACATGCAGCTTAACGTTTTTATGTGGGGTGTTTATTGTTCATGACCCCAGAGAGGTTGTCTTATCATAGTTTTTGTGTACAAGAATATATTTGAGTCATGCCTCAGTGTAGTCATACCTGTTGCTGAAGGAAGTTTGTGTGTGTGTGTGTGTGTGTGTGTGTGTGTGTGTGTGTGTGTGTACACGAATGTGCTTGACAAATTCAGAATTGACCCGTTCATATAAATACCAGCCTCTTGTGGTTCTTTTCCAGGCCTCAGAGCAAAGAAAAACATTCACTCACCAGTCAGTTAAAAAAATTTAATCCAATTACGCAAAAGAAAGTAAACTATTTTTCCTGCCTTTTCAGGTGGAACTGCAGCAGTGACGTCAGCATTATGTTTCAGTACACACAGATAAGATCTTGACTTTCATGTCCACTGGGTCAATTTCAACAGTCACTGCTAATAACACAGTGTACCATGAGCAGACACACACATAAAGTAAGTGTTGGGTTTGTTGTCTTTGTCTTGTTTGTGTGGTTTTGGTTCAATGATCTAAAGTACCAAATAGTTTACGGTAAGTCTGTGGTGGTCGAGCGTTTCTTCCATGGATTCCCGGATTTCAGAGTCAATAATACACTGGGCAAAGCTCAAAGTGACCAAATCCATCACAAAAGTGGAAGTAAGCAAATTCCAAAAAGAAAACTACTATTGTGATTTACACTGTGTTCAAATTTCAGGGCTGATAAAGCCTCTCAGGATCGCTAATGAGGCGCTGCAAAATGATTTTTTTCACATCAAATTGCACCACCTTCTGGTAGATAATATGCAGTAAATTGTGTTAAGAAAGTTGTGTATTTTACCTTAATGTGTAGAGATAATGTATTGCACTTATTCTTTTTCATCTTTTACATTTTAAGTTTGCAAATATTGGCATTGCAACCCTCCTGCCTTTGTATTAATAAGCAGTCAATGGTCTCAACCTACAAATACGTTGATTCAATCTTTTAGATTAAGGCACTTCATGTAACATTATATTTATGTCTTGCACAAAGTCAACAAATTCTGTTTTATAATCAAATAATGCTACTTCAACATTGCTGACCTCCAAATGATAGTGTGACAAATTTCACTTGTTGTGAAGTTACATGTATAAGTGCAACTTGTGGCCCACTGGTGTTGTCATTCAGGAATATCATTTTGTACTATAATTACTCTATTTAAACCCCTAACATTAAAATGTAGCCCGCTGGACAATGTGCCAATCAATAATATTTGTATTCTCGTCTGAGTGTCGTCACTGTGGGATTTCTTTATGACCTTGGTGAGTCACTCTGTTTTCCAGTTAACGATAAACTGGATTTCCCTAGATTGCTCAACAAGTCTACATAAAAAGGCAGCCAGCAGCCCTCAGAGCACACTTCTGAGTTATAAACACTACAGTTGGACGACTAACGAGGTGAGATATCTTTTTTTCATGTTTGCGTAATGAAAAGTGCTTCGAGCTAAATATATAATTTAATTTCTAAAACTTTCCCTTCTATTCATTTAGTGAAGCTCTGACCAGGTGAAAACATGAAGACAGTGATTCTTGCTCTTCTGGTGTTGGTGGTTGTGAGCCAGGGTGAGTTCACGTACAGGAAACACAACAAACTTGCAGTGTATTATTCTACTCTTAAGATATCCTCCTCAAACCAATAATAATCTGATTCCTTTAAATCATTATGTATCTAGTGTACAGTCCCTTGTGGTCTGGAAAATGTAGCACTGTTTGTGTGCAATGGTTGAATGCTTTTTTTCTCTTCTGTGTCCAGGTGAAGCCCTGAGGTGTCACTGTGGAGGCGCCTCGAAAACATGTTCAGGCCGTATTGACACATGTTCGGGATTTAATACAGTCTGCGCCAGCATGTTCCTGCAAGCTGGATCCCGTAAGTACAGGCTAAAAAAAATAAAAATAAAAATTATGTTTATCAGTTTAGAGTTATTTACTAAACAATGCAGGTTTTGTCTCATAATCCATCTTGTCTGTTTTCACAGGCGTCTCCTCTTTCAAGCGTTGCATGAAGGAAAGTGACTGCAGGCTGCTGCTTTCTACAAATGTAGCATCTGGCATCTGCTGCAGCACTGATCTTTGCAACTGATTCATGATGAATTGAAATGCAAGATCAAATTAAAGAATCAGGCGACATATTAAAGAATCAAGCAACACATCACTGTGTATTCCACTCTCATTTGTTTTGTACTTCTGCATTGGCATAATAAATATTAAGACAACCAGTGACAACCAGTGTCTTTCCTTTTCAAAACATCGTCTAATGCATTCAAATACAAAAAAAAAGTACAGTGCTTAAGTTTAGTGGTGCTTTTGGTTCTTTTACAGCAGTGAGTTGGCTTCTTCTGGCTCCACTTTTGAGACCGAGTTTACGGCCATTTAATTGGTCGCCAAATGCATCACATGACGGACGGAACCAGGAAGTATTTTGGTTACACAAGGCGGAAGCGTATATTTTACCGAAAGTGTTTTAGTTTTAGCAGAAAACGTTGTGAACTTGGAGCAGCACGGCTATTACTCACTACTCACAGGGTGAAGTGGACATTGTCTTTTGTGGTCGGTAAGAACGCCACCGTGTTATTTGTTTTCTTTTAGTGTTTTTTTCTCGTTAGCCGATGTTAGCATTGCTAACTCGTCTCATCGTTGTGAGCTTTAGCCTCACAGCTACTGTTGTTTTTTCATTTGGATTTGGTTATTCGGTAAAAGTTTGGACCAGCAGGTTAATCAGTTTGTTTGGAAGTTTTTATCGTTCCGTTTTCAATTAAAATAAAGACGTAATATCTAGAAGTTTCTTCTACGAATACACATTCAGAAACCTGTCGAGGCAATATACTAAAAGCTCTGTGTCCGGTTATAGTTCAATTATCAACCGATCAGAAACTGTTGTTTTTTTAGCTTAATCCCGTTTTCAATCTGGCCACAAAAGAGGTTTTCCGGAGACTTTATCCACTAACGTTCAAAACATGTTTTACTACCAGGGTCATCTTGGTAGTTAGGTAGGCAACACTGTACTGACAAGTGACATTTAGATGTATTTATTTTGAATGGGCTGTAAATAAGGATTTTATATTGGATTTTTCCGCGGATTCTTTTTTTAGTCAACGGTGAACACTTGTTTTTGGCCCCAAAATTTATATTTGACCTATTTTCAGTCTAAAAAGATGGTCCTACCTGTGTTTGTGCTTTTGTTGTGCCATGTGTGATAAACTGTTGTTCAAACATAATAACAACTCGATTATTTGGCAAAGTATTTAACAAATTAATAGATCATTAAAATATCTTCGTTGCTGGCCTCAAAAGCTATTTTGTTTTGCTATCTTTTTGTTTTGTATCAGGGGTTCTCTTAACTGGATCCACTGATTTTCCAGGACTTTATTCTTCTAGGTGGTCGGGGTCGCTCCACTTTGTTCCCCCCCGCTGAGCGTTTGGCTTCCGTCCCCGCTCGCCATCAGCGCCTGTGTCTCTCGACCCAGACCCGTCCTGACCCTCGTTGACCTGTGCTTTCAGCCCATCTCTGCCCCTTGAAGGCCTCTGTCTCTGTCAATGGCTGGGCGCGGCGGAGCATCCACCAGGCCGACTGGAGCCACGGCAGCAAACAAAATCTGTCAATTCAAACTGGTGCTGCTGGGGGAGTCGGCAGTGGGCAAGTCCAGCTTAGTGCTGCGCTTTGTCAAAGGCCAGTTCCATGAATTCCAGGAGAGCACCATTGGAGGTGAGAGACGATGGCACTTTCACTTTCACAATCTTGCATGGTTTTCAGTATTGTTTGAAATGTATAAATACTAGTGCGAATACAACACCTAAGATGATCTAATTAGCCAAAATAAGCTGAAGTTCTCAAATGTTAACATTGGCAGCTCTTTCTAAATATCCGGCAAACTTTAAATTTGCACCAGGAACCAAACAAAGAGTAACCATAGATTTGTACCGTTTTTGTAAAGCCTCATTTAATAATTAAGTTACATTTAAGAACTATCACTTTTACCTTTTACTTGCTGCATACATGATCTCTGAAGATGCAAACATATATTTAGTCATAAAAAAATTCTAATTCTACTGATCTTTACTTTCCTCAGCTGCCTTCCTCACTCAGACCGTCTGTCTGGACGACACCACTGTGAAGTTTGAGATCTGGGACACAGCCGGTCAGGAGCGCTACCACAGCCTGGCGCCAATGTACTACAGAGGCGCTCAGGCGGCCATCGTGGTCTATGACATCACCAACACAGTAGGTGTCCCCTGCAGGGAAACGGGATGACCTCTTAGTTGGCTTTAATGTCTTTCTGCATTATTTTGTGTTTCTAGGATGACTTTTTTTCTTTTTTTTTTTCTTATGTTAAGTGACTAACCTGTTGCTAAGGTGAGATAGAGTTCTGAATGGTGTAAAAATTGCGTTGTTTGTTTAGAAGCAGAGTAGAGCAATACCGCAATATACAGGATGCTCTCCAGTTGTTGTTTTCAGTCTCAAATTAGACTTGTTGGTGTTCAGACTTGAGCGTTTTGACCTCACACAGAAGCGTACTGTTACGACCCACCAAGGTTAAATATAGTTGTCATGTGAATAAACTGCGTGAGAGAAATAAAATCAAGTTTTGTTGCTCAATTAGGATACTTTTGCACGAGCAAAGAACTGGGTGAAGGAGCTGCAGCGGCAAGCCAGTCCCAACATCGTGATCGCTCTGGCTGGAAACAAGGCTGACATCGCAAACAAGAGAGCTATAGATCTTCAGGTGTGAATATAACTGCTTATTGATTTCTGATATTCACCCCTTTCTATTTATAATGTAATACGATTATACCATACTCGTCAGTTATGGACACAGTTTTGTACTATCATGCATTTGTACGCTCGTAGGAGGCGCAGACGTACGCTGATGACAACAGTCTACTCTTCATGGAGACATCAGCCAAGACTGCGATGAACGTGAACGAAATCTTCATGGCTATTGGTGAGTGCTTCTCGCCGCTGAGTCAAATTACCCCATAAACTGCTCGCAGAGATTGGTGAATCGGGCGAGACCGCAGATTGACCGCTCGTTTCTGCACTGGAATTGCTGACTATTTTCCAAAAACAAGAGAACTGAAACCTCTTTCTGAGCGTGAAGTGCATTAATAGGTGCTCGTTCGATAGTTGAACTGGTGAACAACAACATGGACCGTTTTCTTTGGGGCCGTGTAGGATGACTTGTGCGTACAAATAAACAACAATTTTGTAAAACATTACTGTGACATACAGGAAACGTCGTTACAACGCCGTGTTCACAGACGGAAGTGAGCTAAACGGCGTCCAAGTGTCTCACTTGATTTGGATCTAAAAAAAAAATGAAACCGTTTTAAATGTAATGCAAAAAACGTGTTTTTAATGGTGAAAAACCATTTAAAATTGGCTTCCATTCTGAAATCTGTGTGGTCCTGTCCCTGCAGCAAAGAAGCTACCGAAGAGCGATCCTCAGGGCGGAGCCGGCCAAGCGGGGCGGACCCGGACCGGAGTGGATCTACAGGAAGCCGCGCCTCAGAGCCGCAGCAGCCAGTGCTGCGGCGGCGGCAATTAGTACCAGACGATGAACTTAGTAAGCGAGCCCTGAACATCGTTTTAAGGACGGCACGTAGCTTAAAAAACCCAGAGAGGCAGGAGAGGGCAGAGCCATTCGCCACCTCTGCACTTAAACCGAGATTACAGATGCGATTATCTGGATCCTCTTTGATTTAAAGGAACTTTCTTTTCTTTTATTAAGAATCATAAGCTAGAGGGAATTACCAAGACCCCTTCACTATTTCCCTGTTTCCCTATTACCCACACCCTCTGTCTGTCTATCTACCTCCCTGTTCATCTTCAGCCTCTGTCTCCGCTGATTGAATTCTGTCTGAGAGGATGGTTTCTTTTTTTTGATGGGTGATGCTGAGGCTGTTTCGCCATTTTCCCTTTTCGTTCGAGTGTGTGTCCGTGTGTATGTGTATAGTACGTATCTGTACTGTATATTGGCAGTTTACTTTTCTACTCTTGTCATTTCCCTCCTACATTGATCATCATTATGAAAGCTACAAATACCCAACTACTAAAGCTGAAATCGCAGACGTCAGCGATTTGCCGTATTGCAGTTAAGAGAGCAGCATCTCTTCGTTGGGGACCTGGACTTGTCACAGTCGTATGGAAAGATCTACTTTGCTTATTGAAGCAGGTTGTGATTTAATAGGCTACACATCTGAAGATGTTTCTGAACTGTGCAACAAATGCAGTTGTTTGCATTCATTGTGTATTGATACCTGTAACACCAGAGAGTTGTTAGCCTTTTTTAAAAGTAAAAATGAAGTGTAAATTGGACAAAAATGAAATAAAAGTAATAAATAACGTGCACAAATCATTTTGTTTTGCGTGGTTTTGCAGTGGAACGGTTATGGCGTTGCATAATTATTAGCATACATTTGGGAGGGTTGTAAGTACAGCTAAAAAAAAGACATCAGCCTATATATAAAAATATAATTTGTTTTTAGCGCTCTTAATGGTTATTCGGTTTTACATTTGTATCCGATTTTTTGTTTATTTTATCAAAATCTCTAAATCAGCCATCTGATTCTGACTTGTAACAAGCTGCTTTAATGTATATTGTATTCTAAATGCATATTAAATCCATATGCATTTTCTTGTTTTGCAGTCAAGACATGTCTCTCCCTTTTGTAGGTCGACAAACGTTTTTATTTTTTCCACGTTGAACGCACTGATCAGGAGAAAAGAGCTGTGTTAATTTCATATTCATCTCTAGCTTGCGGTTTAGATCCTTACTCCAGTTATTTATAAATATATGCATCCAGCGTTTGCCTTTGTGTCTAGAGATCCTGGGTGGGTGTAAATTGTTCAGTAATGCCTGAAATGATCAGCAGAAACGGCATCAGTAAACAGTCCCAACCACTAGATGGCAGCACAATACTAATCGTGATACTCTCTTCCCAAACGTGTCCTTTTGAATGTATGTGTGACTAATAAGGTACAAGTTCAGAGGTAAGGGATATGTACTTCATGATGTATTTGCCAAGTCTGTTTCCGATGCACTTGCGACATTACACCAACTTTAACGCCTCATCCAAGTGTAAAAGATTTGATTGTAAATACAATTTTGCACTATATATATGTGTGTATATATATTTTGTTGTGCTGCAACAGTAAATGCTGTGTGTCCCATTTGAGGGGATGATCAACACAAGAGGGAAGGACGAGCATTGTTATTGGCTAACACATTCAGGTGGTTCAGCTCGTTGTACGCTGCGACAGCAGATGCTAATGTAGGAATATGTCTGCTTTCGAAGCTGAAATAGATGCAGCAGATTCACGTTCACGTGAAAGAAAACAATTTACGCGAGGGAAAATGGTGTATTTATTAGACTGACAGCCCTGCTATTGTGATTTTGATGCCTTAAACATAATAATTCCCGTTTTAAATCCATGACAACGCACACACATTAAAGAGGGGCAGCGACCTCTGCCAGAAGCAGGCGGACGCTCTGTTCACAGTAAATGATTTCTCATTTGTTGAGCTGTCAATCAAGATGTGTTCTGTCAAAGAGAAACTCATTTCATACTTGGCCTAATGGTGTGAGAGCTGGGCTGTAATTGACTGCGTTTAAAAGGAGAGGATTTGCCAACTAAAAGGAAATGCAACCTTCTACGTGTTCCCGTTGTTTGTATATATTACATATGTGTGAATTACAGAATTTAAACAGCAAATTAAATTCGGCGCAGTGTGGTGTCCTCATCAATACAGGTTTCTAAGATTGGCTTTTAGTATTTTAATGTTTTTACGCTTGGGACCAAATTTGAAGGCAGTTCAAAAGACAAAAAAAGAAGTCAAACAATTCAAAATGCTCGCTCTGATGGATTCCTTCTATCTTCCCGGACAGAAGGAAATGTCATTAAGTACCAAGGGCACGGGGACACGGTATCTGGGCTGCATTCTGCGGTTTGAGATCCCTGCAGATAGCAGGCCCCGTCTGTAATGTGCTGCGCTAATGGTCTCTTATCTGAAATGAAACATCTAACTGTGTTGCCACCGGAGAGGATTCCGGTAAACAGAATAAACAACGTGTTAATTTGGGACGTTTTCAGGAACTGGTTGGCTTATTGTGAGAGTCACATAAACTTTGTTTTCCCCGTAGCTTATTTTCTAAAGTCTTTATTCAAAGCTTAAATTCCTTTAAGACTGCGAGGATTTTTTATTTTATTTTGAGCTGTTATTCAAAAGTATCAAACCTCACAATCTTCCCAAATGTCATCTTTGCATAGTTATTTTTCTCTACTTCACAACGTCTGCAGAACACAACGGCACAGCTGGGTGAGATTTGCCGCATCACATTCCTCTTTAGATCAAGAGGATACAATTCATAGGCTGTATGTAGGATTTCGTTATTGAAATCTATTTAGGACTTGTCCGGTAATAAAATAAAATAAAAACCCACATACGTGTGTTTCCATGACTCACCTGGATGTTGAATAACCTTCAGACTTTGAGAAAGTGACTCACTGCGTGTAAAAAAAAAGTACTCCAGCATTGAAATCGATCGTTGTCTGTTGACCTTTTGTTGACCTTTTCTCCAAGGAAGCGTCATTTTAGTACATTAACAGTAAGTTCTTTATAAAGGACAGCGTTGGACGATTGTGCACACATCTTACCCAGAATGCATTGTGACCCTTTGATAATTTTCATTAGGCACCTTTCTGAGAAGCTTTCATCACCAAATTATATCGTTTTTAAAATGCTCCCTCAAACATTACAGTTTGAAGTGATTCACTTTAAAGCATCAAAAACAAGACATAGAAGGAACACATTTTATTTGATCATCCACACATCTAATATATATATATATATATTTCAGAAATGATATATATATATAAACACAAACGCATATATAGCCAACCCAGAAGTAGAAAAATAGTTGACAGTGAAGAATAATAGCGCACAATAAGACAGACGACCTTTGACTTTGAGGAAAGGGCAGAGTCATTTAGAAACATCCATTTCATTTCCTGTCATTTGTCACATCGGGAAAGGATTCATTTTTCTGTCTTATCTGAAATCTATAGACGGCTTTAGGCTCAATAATGTGCTGGACATTCAATCAAGGCCACAGAATCCCTCACGCGGTCAGAGAAGTAAATGGCCAGATGCTCGGGCCTTTGCGGTGGACGAGCACCGCGTGCCACGTTGAGTCAGAGGTAGATCGTTGTACTCGCACTCAGGAACTGTTAACTGTGTTCAAAGCTGTGAGCTGCAGTCATTATCTGCCTCACGAAGGTACTACAATGTTCTCCTTCACGTCAAATACTTCACTGGTGTCCCTCGAATTGCCGCTTCAATCAAACTTTGGAATCAGAAGGCGTTGCCATGGTGACCAGGTTGAACGGAAATGTGCGTGGGGCGAGGGGGGGTTGAGGGGGATCCGGGTCGGAGTGAAACGTCCTCCAACGAAAGCTCTTAAGAGGACAGCGGAGCTCGACAAACCGCACTTTGTGTGCGTCCCCGCTCTGTGACGTCACCCGACGAGCCGCGAGATCTCACGCCTGCGTCACCTGTGCTCGCGTGCGCGTACGAGCACAGGTGCACCTGTTATTTTTAGGGCCCTCCGCCTTGTGCCGCTGCGGGGTCGGGGCGGCGTCCCAAAAGGACTTCAATGAGAAGGACATAGCTCGAACTCCAAGTATGTTTCCAACGAGCGTCCGTCATCGCCTGGCAGACAGCTGACGCTGACACTCGGCGGCCAGAGCGAACCCGGGCATGCGCCCGTGTCACCGGGCTCCCGAGTTCCTCTCCGGGAATCTGCTTTTGAACGTTGGCCCAACATTGCTAACGAGGGGCTCTGCAGAGGGGTGGGATCGCCTCCCCAGCGCACACGCGGCACTCAAAGGTTAAGGGGGGTTTGACACGTCAGAGCGACACAACATTTTCCTTTGACCCCTCGTTGCAATTCGTCTTAATCCTAGTGGCTTTTTTCTGGTTGTGGTTTTTAATAGATTTCAAGGGAAAGCGTTAGGATTGTTCCAAGGCCGCACACGTACTATGTCTTTCGGTTTCGGACGTCTTGCAAACAGTAGACAAAAGGAGTAAATGATTGTTTCAGGGTTCTATCATTTAACCCTATAAACACAAAACACAGCCATTTATAACGCTCAGCCAGTGAGAAGACAACCCAATAACCAGAGGCTGCAGATTCAAATCACAAAGCCTGCCGCACAAACTGGAGGACCAGTTGCATTATGGGAAGTGTAGGATCCACTGTTTGACTCATAATGGGGATGAATAAAGAATTTAGATTTCTTGGCCTGTTCTGCTTAAATTTCGACGCGTTTTAAAAGAAGAATGTTCATATATTTTGGTGGTGGTGTCATAAATTGTAACATTTAAGATCATGAGTTTACTTAATCAGCCCTGGCCGATACAATGCCATCCCAATTTCAAGAAATATTTATAGAATATTATTTTACTTCTGTTATATGTTCATTTTAATATCCAAAACAAATATTTTCATTTCTGTCTTAATAAAACCCGTTATGTCCGGCTCTACTATTGGGAGCTTTAAACACGTTGGATTTTTCTCAAAAACACGGGGAATTGATATGTTGTGAGTAAAATGATCCACAACATATCAATTCCCCGAAAAAATGTATATCAATGTATATCCGACACGTTGTTTTGAGCTTTAAAAAGTTTGTCATGTTGAAATAATCGTATAGTATAGTATAGTATAATAGTTTTTTTTTTTATCTCCGCTTAGTTTTGGCACAGACTCTATCTCTCTCTCTCTCTCTCTCTCTCTCTCTCTCTCTCTCTCTCTCTCTCTCTCTCTCCCTCTCCCTCTCTCTCTCTCTCTCTCCTGTCTCTCGAACAATCCAGTCGCACGTTAGCCGCGCGCGCGCGCGTTTCACCGTCTTTTGGACTCGCTCGTGGAACCGGAACGCGCGCCACCGGGAATGGAGAGCAGCCACGCAGGTAAGACCACGCGGTTCAGATGTCTCGTCTTTCGGCTTAACGTTCTTGTACTCCTTTTTGTTGTAACGACACCCGAGAGACGCCGGTGTGTGTGTGTGTGTGTGTGTGCGCGCGCATTTTACTTTCCTGGTACCAACGCTGCATTCTTCTAATTCGGATTCAAACCGTTTATACAATTTGGACTTGGATAAGAAGTTTCCTGTAACGATATGTGTCTTCACTTTGAAATAACTTTATAATTTAACTTTGAACAATGCCGTTGTGTTTCAGAGGCCCGAACATGAAGGTGTTACAAAGATGTTTGCTGTGGTCTTCCTTCTGATGAAGGTCATTTGGTTGGAGATGCATGTAGTCATTAACGTTTTGTAAAATTGAACCTTTGCCCACAAAAGTAAAAAAAAAAAAAAAAAAAGTCAAAGCTTAAAGGGAGACAGCAAGTAGGAGACAATCATAAATGCATGAAACAACAAAAGACAACGCAGCTTTGTTCACAGCGTGTCTAATTGAGAAACATTTGCCTTTATTTCCCTTTCCTGGTTTGTTTTCAATATACAACTCAACTTTTTCGATCGGTACATATTGGTTCTTAATTGTATGTATATACGGTGGTTTTTATCCTCTGAGTAAGGCTGAACAGGCAAGAGAAGCAAACAGCTCTGAATGTATTGTGAGCCCCCCCTCCGCCTTCCCCCCCTGGAGAAAAATAGGGAACATTGAGACATTCAAAGGGTCTCTGCTTTCTGACCAGCAGTCCAAAACCAAAAGTTGTTCATTTTTATGTCATTTGAGAGGGAAAAAACAGAAAATATTCAGATTTCATTAAGATTTCTGGCATTTTGGGCAAAAACAAATGTGAATTTATTTGACTTAAAGGCTCGACTCCTTAATATTGTTAAGCCACCTTCTGTGTGAGCCTTGCTCGCCATATTTCTGTTCAGTGGTCCTCTTCCTGTGTGTCTCGCATCACGTCGTCACGGAGGGTTGCCATGGCTCACTCGGCCGCTCCTCAATTCAAGCAGACCCACTTAAACGCCCGGCACAGGCCACAGGGTGATCATCATCATCTTCTGCATCCTCTTTAAATGACCTCGCTGTCCTCCGTCCCCCCCCCCCCCCCCCCCCCCCCCTCCGAGTGAGCTTCAAAACCCTAAATGTCTGCAAATGACGCCCGCCTGCCTGCCAAAGATGCTCTTTCCGACTGCACGCACATTTTTGCTGTGAACAAAAGGTCCTTGAATCATCAAATCCCGCACCTCCCGCCGCCCACTCTCCAGGGTGATGCCGTAATTTTGCGCTAGCACTTCTCCCGTGTGAGTTCCTAGTGTTTTTTTTATCCGTACCTTCTCGGGTGTGTGTGCACAGCTGGAAGCGACTTCAAATTCTCGAAAGCAGGCTTCCCCCGAAGGACGGAAAAAGTCGTGGATGAAATGTACTCCCTTTGACTGACGTCACAGAAGGCTGCTTTTAAAAGAATTGGGCATCCGAGCACATCTCAGGCCTTCAAAGATGCAATTTTGGTGGCACAAAAGCTGGACCTAGTCTGAGAGGACTCATAGCTCATCGCTTTTTAACACCATTGTGAGGACGCTTAATGTGTGATGTGATGGTACTGAAGGTTTTTTTCATTGAATGTCACCAACTGAATATATTTGACTGTTGGGCAGACGAAACACGCCGAGACGTTACCTTTTGGTTTTAGGGAATTGTGAAAAAAAAATAATTAAAAAAATCTGAAATTGACTTTGCAAAACAAGACGTTGCTTGATTTAGAGAATAATCAGAAGATGGATCTTTAATTAATTGAATCATTACCAGTACTTGAATGCCTTTTCATTAGTGCAGCCGGTCAAAAATGCATCTTTCAAAATGGCTCTTTGACCTCGTTTGGGGTTTTTGAAAGACATTTTTAGCAAATGTTTCTTTTCGTTTTTTTTTTGTTTGCTCTCAATTAATAACCACCATTTAAAAAGAGACCCAAACCAGTAATGTGTTTAGCCATCTCTCAAAATCCTTCCAGCTTGTGACAATCAAGCATTCGGCCTTTAAAAAACAATTAGCAATAGATAATCTCTTGGTAAAAGGCGTAATAATTTGCTTCAGGAAAAATACACTGTGGTTTTTACGGGAGTAGATTGTGTATTCCTCGGGGACTCTGGTGATTATTTTTGTCTGCAGGACTGTGCAACTGACTCCATATACATTTCCTCATAGTCTCTCCGACATCACGGCGGCATTGATCACTCCAACTATCTCAGGCCTTTTCTGTATGGATCCAGCAATTAAAATATTGATCTAATAGATTCTTAAAAAGAAAAGCAAGCCGAGCTGTGAATGTTCGCCTTTAAGCGTTTTTTCATTTCTACAAAGGATCCATACCTCGCTTCCCTCCCCAACCTGCAGCTGGCTCTGTGTCAAATTCAGAGATTACCTCGATCCCAAACGCTGGCGATGAAGTTGACTGACCGGCGCGTCTTTTGTCTCCCTCTCTAACTTTCTCTCCCACCTCACGGCGATCTCGTCTCTCTGTACTTTGGCACCTTGCCACCTCCGTCTGTCTCGGTTTAAAAAAAACCCTTCGGCCGTGAAATTGAGAATAATCATGTGGAACGAGATTGGGACGGGAGCAGCTTGAGCCGCGGCCCTTCGCCCCGTCTATGGACTCATGGCTGCTGCTGATAAAAATCCACCGGGGGATTTTACAATCACCCGCGCGACGTATTTGTTGACGTGTGAGGAATGTATATATGTTTTTTTCTTTTCCCGTCATCGGCGGGAAGGTAGAGAAGATTATTCTGCGAGAACCCATCACCCTCGTGGCCTTTAGTGAACCACACAGAGCTGTGATCCCATTGGTATTCCCAAACAACATTGCTGGTGTGTGTTTGTGTGCGTTATTGACGTTCTACTGGTTCATCTCCTTCATCCAAAGCGCCTCTGGATATAGTTGACAAGATAAAATGCAAATGAAGCAGGATAATTCACAATGTCGTAAAAACATTAATGAAAAACGCCTGAGAAACGTACAAATATGTGGAAGCCACAGCGCGGCCGGCAGACTGTGGTTATTCACTGCGGTTTATTTACTAGATGTAGTTCATGCAAACTCCAAGCCAAGCAATGGGCCTTCTCCGTAGCGGCGCACTGCAATAGTCTTCTAATCGCGTAATGATTATGTAGTAATTTGATTCAAATCAAAGTTAATCAGTCTTTGATCACCTTGAAATTGCTGGACTGTTTTTCTGGTTGTTACGTGACTTCCTGTTCATTTATGTGATATTTAAACATGCTCACTCTGTAAAAGTGCATCCTCAACGTTGGAATTACAGTACAGTGACTTGTACTTCATGTTTGAGGTGTTTATTTCCTTTGCAGTTCTACATTTTCTGTTTTTATTGAAAGTGTTTACAGCCTCTTAAAGGTGCAGATGGATGTTAATAGATAATAGTAATAATCCATATTGGAAAAACGATACTTCAAATCTCATTTTCTTTTATAGACCAACAGTCTAAAACCCAAAGATATTCAATTTATGATACATGATAATGATAAAAGCGAGACGATGATTAAGAAAAATCTTAACTGATTCTTCTAACCAATTCATTAAGTGTTTTTTACTTGGCGAAAATATGACGCGTGTGATTGATATCAGAGAAGCAGCCGTTTACTACTTTGTCGTCTCTCTTAAACTCTGTCGTAACTCTGTCGTATAAACTCTTTGTTTACGTCTCGCATCCGCCACGTAGCGGCCCTTGTTTTGTCATCATCACGCGTCGGATGAGTGTCCTTCACGGCGACCAGTGTGATTGTTTACTTTCCCCGCCGCTCACAAGAGGAGAGGAGTAAAAAGGACACCTCGCTGACTCCGTCCCGACACAAAAGGTCCTTTAAGGTGCTGCAGCGAAAGATCAATACAAAACATGTAATGAAGTGAATATTGTCGAGAGGCTTTCTGTCTGTGACACTGACTTAAATGTTTGGTTACACCTGTACGTGGTTTTTAAAGCTCGTACGTCACTACCTCGCTGTTGAGCCT
The DNA here is from genome assembly GCA_021346845.1 of Apeltes quadracus. Lineage (NCBI taxonomy): Eukaryota > Metazoa > Chordata > Actinopteri > Perciformes > Gasterosteidae > Apeltes > Apeltes quadracus. The sequence continues at coordinate 10,047,148 of CM037921.1, read as the reverse complement.
CACAAGGAGACACACACACACACACACACACACACACACAACAAACGAGCTGTTTGCACGTCACATTTTGACGCCTCGGTGTAGCGTTGCAGCTGTTCACGGGGACAGAGCGCCAGGCGGACGGACGCCTCCGGGGCTGCGTGGGATGCCGAGTCTCCGTACGGTCCATTACCTTTCCCCCTCCCCTGTGGCTGCATTGCAGGTGCAGATTCAACGCAGCAGGCAGCAGTGTGAAAACATCTCTTTGTGTGTGTGTGTGTGTGTGTGTGTGTGTTTGCAATCACAGATAACGCACACAATCACACAGAGACCTGCGCAATGCGGTGGTGAGTGTCTTTGACGTGCTCACAGAGAAAATGCCTGTTTGTAGAATCGGACGTGAATGTCTCAGTGAGAGTAAATGTGTTTCATTTGGCTTATTTTTGTCCAAATCAAGGTGTAATTGTTAAGGTATTAAATCCAGTCGCTCGCCCATTTTTTGAAGATGGTTTGACTGTGTGGCCCTGTGAGTATTTCTTCTCAACATAAAAATGGATTTTCGGCCTCTCCTCCAGACAATTCTCATTGTGGGTTGATTTTTTTTTTTTCTTCTTTTTTTGTGCTGCAGCACAAAAGACTAACTGCTGTAATCAGACTGCCCGCTGGAGGTCCTGTGAAGTGCAGCATCAATCTACTCTCACAATGAGCGGAACGCTGCCTCTGCGGCCGCAGTCAATACTTACAGGGCCGGCCCAAGGCATAAGCGAACTAAGCGGCTACTTGGGGCCCCCAAGCAGCCCTAGTTTTGTATTATAACCTCACTGTATTCGTTTATGATTTTCGATATAACAGTATAGCGTGACATTTGTGCCAATTATCTTCTAGCACCAATGACTGTGCGTGGTGGGAGGGGGGCCCCCCAAATAAAATTCTGCTTAGGGCCCCCAAGAGGCTCGGGCCGGCACTGAATACTTACACAAGGGAGAGAATTACAATCGTCGAAATGGCCTCCTCAATCGATCGGGATTATTATATTGACCTGGTGTTTTATATTTTTAAGTAGATTCTTTTTTCTTTTCGCCTTCATACAATAGGCCGTGTCGTCATGTTCAGAAACCACAATCTTTACACAGGTGTGTGTGTGTGTGTGTGTGCCAAGAGACGAGAAGACGTCATCTGACGAAAGAAAAAGGAGCTGACTTAGCCGACGACGTATGAAGCCACAAAACGGTTAAAAAAACGTCCCCTTACACCTGATTCGCCGTGTAGTTTTCTCCTAAAATGAATCGGCTCTTTGTTCCTCAGATGGAGTGCTCTATTCTCTCTAACGGCCATTACCACTGACCACAAAAGAGCGCTGAAGCGGGGCTAATGAAATGGTCGTTAATTGCAGCGGGGGGCCATTACAGTGCGTCTCTGCTGCTCGCCCGGTGCCGTCTGTTCATCCGTCATGACTGAATCACCGCCGGACTGAACGGTCCGCTGACCACATCTGACCCTCGTTCATCCGACAAAATTAGGCGACTTTTTTCAAAAACCCAACTGTACCGTTCTAACGTTCGTTGTGAAAACTTGCCGTTGTGCGACAAGCGGTGAAGTAGACAAAACGGGAGCCGGTTCAGAGCGCAGGATTGTGAGTATACTCCGCAAAAGCTCACAACACATTTTAATGACATCAAAAGTTGGTAATGTATAATATTGAAATAGAAATTGTTATTTCAAGTAGTTATTTTCAGCATTTACTGTCTATTAATTATCAAAAGTGAATCAAACTGACTCGGACCGGCCTATTTTTTGGGGACGAAACAATCCATCCTTTGCCCAACCACCTTGACGCACCACTGAGATGATTCAGGCCATTAAACCCCTTTTACCTGGGGAGTGCACCTAATCAAAAGTCAATTCAATTTAGCCTGTGAGGTTTCCAATACGAGTCGGCACAGATAAGAACTTGGAAGATGGATGATTAGGGGGAATGTGAGCGAGCGAGAGAGAGAGAGAGATAGAGCAGAGATCTTATCTGCAGTCATCTGTCAGCATTCGCTCCACAAAAGAAAACACCATTGAATTTCCTCACTTTGTGGTCAGACGCCTCAGCGATTCTCATTGAAGTGAACCGTAATTTCATTAAACAGGTTAATTGCTAACGCAGGTGGCGGAGAATCAACGTAGTAGCCGAGTCATAGAGTGACCCAACGGAAAACATTGGACGCAGTGTTACTGCTGAGGGCACACGGGGGGCTTTAGCATCACTTCCTCTGTTTGAACCTTTTGAAAAACCGATCCCTTTGTGCGGCCTCTTGGGGGGGGGGGGGGTAGTGCAACTGCAAACTGGTTGTGCACAAATATTAAACTCACAACTCGCTCGCAAACTACTTGATCTGAATACCAAAAACTGTTACGAGCTCAAATTGATGATATGAATGAATGCAGCACAGGGTGTCAACACGGGCCACCAAGCAGCACAGCAACCATCTATTATAATCGGCCTGAATCATGCCAGACACCATCCAGGAAGACTAGTGTTATATATATCTATATAGACAGTTGATCAGATATTTTTGCCGGTCCTAGGGGAAGAAAAAGCATTTGGCACTTATAGTGAATGCCCTATATAAAGAGCCAGGGGTCACACTGCCGACGCCACACGGTGTGTATTTGTGAGCTCCAGACGAATGACTTGGGAAAACCACCCTGAGCCCGTCTCGTAGTCGCTGCCGTTAGTCATCGACTGCCTCCCTCCCTCCTCCCACCTCCTGGCATCCCTCCACATGGAGAGCATACGTTTCCTGGCTGGCTCGCCATCGGTTTGCATGAACGTGTTTAGCATTTTACTGCTGGAGTTCTGGAAGCCGTGAGGAAGTACGTCGGAGCCAGGGGCGTGGGCGCGCTGGAGGAGGGCGGCGTGGCCGCAGATTGAGATGCGGCACGTGTCTGTGATGGAGGCGTCGAGGGGGGAGGGGCCTCCGTAACCCGTGTTATCAGTGCCTTGCAGGGACTGATGGGGGGAGGAGGGGAGGGAGAGGGGCTTAACCCTGCTGTGCCACCGAATGCAAACCCTCAGGAGAACCGAAGAATCCTTCAGCCCACGTTCCTCACGCGACTACCAGAGGGATTCTCAATCCCCGTTATTTTTAGAATCTGAGCTATTGAGTGCAATAATGGAATTGATCCCGACTACCTTGACAGTTGAAAGCAGAAATATGGCAAGTCAAAGGTGGAATATCGTAAGAATTGTGTAACTGAATCTTTTGACAAATTGTTTTTTTGGTGGCCTTTACGGCTTTATATGTATACGGAGCTGAGCAGAAGTATATTGGAAGAAGGAATTATCACGTTGAATAAAAATCCCAGTGAGGCAAATGGAACATCGGCTGTATTCTCCAAACAGCGGTACATGTGCTGGAGCATTGGCCACTTCATTTCACACTTTCAGAACATTTTGGGGCGTAATGTAGACGTGCCAATGCATGCAATAAACCGCCCCTAAATGTATTCATAACAATTAAATGGAATTTAGGTCAAGTTTTGTTTTTTTAGCTTTGAGAGAAGAAAGAGGAGGAGACTTCAACAGTCCCCCATCTCCCAGGGAGGAAAGACGGAGAGCGGCACAGTTCAATCAGCTCTCCCCTCCTGCCTGAAAGATCCCATTTAGATCCTTTAAAAACTTCAATCTACTACAATCCAAAAATATAACATATCATCCTGACTTAACGCAATCGCTCTAGCTGGAGCGAAGGTTAGCTTAGCTCAGCACAAAAACTCTAAACGGGGGAAACTGCTAGCCAGACTAGCCAGACTAAAAAAAAATCACCACATCGGTTGCCAGGCAACGGAACTAATTGTTTCAACCTTTCCATTAATTCAGTGATTGATCAAAGAATATACAATATACGGAATATTGTGCTTTAGGGCGTTGCAATATTGTTCCTTTTGGAAAAATGAAAACCATTTAGTTTCTTTTTATTAAGCAAACGGACAAGAAAATGTGTGTATAATTTTATTCACTAAACTGACCAAATAAAACCGCTAATGAATTGTTGGATTCACCAAGTGTATTAAACAAAGTGTTGCATTGATTTTTTTTTTTTTGTGGAGGGGGGGGGGATTATCAGCTACTTCCAATTTTGATGATCGGGACACTTTCCTGTTCGCTGTTAATTTCATGGGTCTAATTGCCCCAATGGCGTTCCAGGACGCTGCAGTCAGTCACGCATGGGTCACATTGGGTAGAAGCCTCGGGCCCCCCCCCAGATGGCCGGTGACAGATGTCCATAATTGCTGTCGCCCTTGGTTGGAGTGCAGTTCCTCCCTCTGGATAAAAGATAAAAAAAAACAAAAAAAACAGTCAGGGTTTGGGTGTTTTTTTTGCATTTACGCGGAACGGCCCTTTTCACAATGAAATATTGTAGTCGAAACTTTCCGCTTTGAGTTGTTTTATTTCAGTGTGCCCGGCCTCCGTTTTTAGAGACACCACCTGGGGGAAGGAGATTACATTTAGTCATTCCTGACAAAGCCCTACCTCAGCAGTGTTTGCATGCAGCGTGAGTTTACCTTTCTTAAGCAAATGTGTCAAGGTTTGTGCTGAAAGACAACAGGGGTTTACTTTATTCCGAGAAGCCGCGGCTGCTGTATTTCAGTTTGTGCCAAAATGTGACACGTGTTTCCCTCCAAACAGCGGGGCTCTGGACAAGACAAGCAGTTTTGTAATTAATTCTATTGGTTATCGCATTTGTAATATTGTCGGGCAAATGATGACTGTTACATCTGACAAATCACAGTGTTGCACGAGACCGCAAAGTTTCACGTCTGCGCTGTCATCACTGCCCTGTCGCCAAAAAACGCAGGTTGCAAAATAACAAGGCTTCATTGTGTCATTTTCATATCCTTTGTTCCTGCACTCGTGTGTCAATAGAAATCCGAAAGGCTCTTTCCAAAGCTATTTGACCAGCCGATTTTTTTGAAAGCAGGCAACGCATTCATTTGTTTAGCGACGTTACAACGTATTTGGACACACATGTGTGATGCAGGAGGAGCCGAGCTGCCAAACGCTCCACTTCCTGGCCAAACAGGAGGCGACCCGGACTGTCGGGTCCTGAACGCATCAGAGAAGGTGACAGCTGATTGGCCGCTACACGTCCTATCTGGCTGTGGAACGGTCCCACAAACTGACACACCTGTGTGTGTCTGTGAGTGAGTGTGCATCTGAGAGACAGAGAAAGCGGGCTTGTGTGTGTGGTTATTTGCTTATTGTATCTGAGGCTCTTCTGAAAGCTAGTGTGTGTCTGTGTGTGTGTGTCTGTGTGTGTGTGTCTGTGTGTATCAGTGGGTGTGTTCTCCTCTGATACCAGTGGTCTAATTAAAGAGCCGGCTTGTCAGAAACATGTTCCATCTTTGCTTAACATTGGACCTAATCTCCAGCTACAGAGGGGCGTGTGTGTGTGTGTGTGTGTGTGTGTGTGTGTGGGTGGGCAGCATGTGTGTGCGTTATCTGGGGATTGCTGTGAGGTGTCCACAAGATAAATGCCAAATCATTACAGACGTTTGGGAACTAAGCCAGGCTCCCTGTGTGTGTGTGTGTGTGTGTGTGTGTGTGTGTGTGTGTGTGTGTGAGAGACGGGGGTTAACCATCTTGCTGGGACATAAGTCTGACTACACAGATGCATTGTGGGGACTCGCGTTTTATTCTTTGATTGAAAAATGCAGATGTATTTTTTTACTTTACGAGACAACAAAGAGATTTATTTTAGTTACAGAAATATAATAACTAACAATTCTAAATCTATTCAGTTATTTATTTTTCATAATATAAACTTACATATATTTCCTTACTTAGATTTTCAGAAGTCGGACATGTGCTTGTTAATTTAACACGCGTACCACAAGATTTTATAAAAAGCGGCCAGTAGGTTGAAACAAAGGATCAGACAGAACGGAAAATGTATTATTTTGTCATTTTCATATGTTTGCTCAACAATTGGCAGAAATAAAAACCCAACGAATTGAATTCAATAATTTCAATAACCAGCCATGTTTGAACATCACCTCACTAACTACACGCAGAGTTCTCTGGAGATAAATGTTGTTTTTGCCACACAAAATTGATTGGTTTTTGAAAACGGAAAAGTGCCGTGGGAGACAAACGTGACACCAGCAAAAGCTCCAAAGTGTGTGGTGATAAAATATGACACTGAATACATCATATCTTGATTCATGATGGCAGGCAGTGATGGGTGGCGTAAGCAGTACATTTATCTGGCTTGCGTAATGTAGTTTACTTTCCTTCCCCTTTTTGCGTGATGTTAAGCAAAGGTTATCCATGGTGCGCTTTAAACCATCAGAACTGGGCCTCACGGCACAAAAGCCTGAGACCCCCCCCACCCGCGTGTTGAAATGCACGTCGTCGTCATCCCGTGTTTCCACAGGCCGGTCGAGTCTGACGGAAATGCAGAGACTAAAAATATGCACCCGCTTAACAGCTCCCACTCACTTACCTAACCGAGTGAATCACTGCATTACGGGAGTGGAACATTCGCGAATGACCTTGACGTAGTGATCTGAGACTTGGGATACCTCTCGTGCTGCGGGGATTGTGGACGCCAACACCCCAGGAGTGTCTTTTGCGCGTCGCTCCGAGGGTCGCGCGCGCTGTGTTTCTGGGCGTTATAATGGCTGAGATGCACCTGTGTTCCTCACTTGTGGGAATTTATTGAGTTGACTTCGTTGAACCCTCAACATGAGTCATACTTCTCCTCGGGCTTCTTTTCAAAAGTACCGGTCTGATTCTAAATCCACCGCAGGGACGAGCTTCTTCACACAATTAAGAACAGATATCCAGATTGCATTTAGAATTTGTCGATTTTAAGTTGTGCTTCCACTGACTGCTCGCTTGTAGTTGACCTCGGATCTTGAATCCAGTAAACCTCTTGTTAACGTGATCTGCACACTGTCTCAGTGGTCTGGGACAGCGTCATGAAGCGTGATACAGAAGATTGAACATCTTCTGTCGTCGGACTGAAATCTCACAGCGTTCACTCGCCTCCCGTACGAGCTCTCTGCAGAATTCATAGTGTGCCTCGCGCCCCTCTGCACTTCTCCTTCCCACCCCCGCCTTTTATTCAGGGAAATGCGGCTCTTTTTCTCCCAATTCTTTGCCTCTGATGCCCAAATTATGGGATAATTGAGCTGCAATTTGTGTGGAAAAAGGTTCCAATTCATGTTTTCAGTGGATGTGCGGCGTTGCCTAGCAACACAACTGTAACGTTGACCACCTGTCGCTCAGTGGTTCGCCGTGTCTTTTCGACGGTCAGAGAAGACGCACCAACTCATCGCCCTCCAAACAGATCCTATGAAGTGTATGAAGAATATGACATATATTCCTGCAAGTCCAGTTTTTTCTTCTTTTTTTTTTTTTTCCACGCGTGTCTGAGCACCTCGCCGGCTGTGGTGGAACCGCGCGGCGACAGGTGTAGCGGCTCATCTTGGCACGACCGCCCCCCGGAATAGAAAAAGAGCGCGCTTAATGCCGCCACATACCGCTTACAGCTGAGTGCTGTCAGTCCACGTCTTAGCACATCTGGAATAGACCGGCTTGTTCCAGGAAGTATCCTAGATCGCACACCACAAAGAGTCAGGCGGGCTGCTGAAGGATCTGTTTTGACTGGAGAAATGGCCAGTGTGAGGTTAAGGAACCAACGAATAGATACTTAACCGCTGGAGCCTTTTTAGTTGAATGTAGTGTAGCTAATGTATACATGGAAGGTAGTGGCTGTAACTTCTTGTTTTCTTTCTATGACACCGTGGCAGAATTGCTTAACCCTACGATTCAGCTATAATGTCTCATTCTATAATAAAAAGCTTGGACGAGAGTATTTCAATCTTAGAATTCACATTTTCCTACTAAGGACTGTGATTGACACCTGACTTTTTTTTTTCTCCACAAAACGCATATACGTGTCATAGAGCAAAAATGGACGCTTCCTCATCCATGTAGGCAGCCGTGTGGAGACCATTACGCTGTTTCTACAAGCTAGTGCCTTGATGGAGTGGCTTATGACGTTGGCAGGTCGTTTCTGCTCAGCTGTTTCCATCAATAAAGCAGAGACGTGGAGCCTGCAAGTGACGGGGAAGAGACTTTATTGTATCTGCTTGTTTGAATCGTTTTAACGTTTTCTGCTCTGCAGAGTCACTTAAAACAGGTTTTATATGCCAGAGCTTTAAGATGAATCCCTTCTCTCTTTCTTCAAGACAAGATCCGGCGACGCACAAATAACGGCACAGCCTGCCACCTTCAACTCTACGAAGGTCAGCGAGCGAGAGGGAACACAAAGCAGCGTTAAAGACTAACGTGCTTGTCTTTTGTCTTTAAGCCGCACAGGCTGATGAGTGATGGTATTTAAAGAGCTGCCAAATAGCTTCACTATTAAGTGGACAGCACAACAGATAAAGCGTTAAGAGATAAAGGTGCTGGTTTTCAAACAAAGTGCTTCCATGAGACACAGAGACATAGAGACATAGAGATGGTACCGCCGGCTCCAACCAACCGGGTCGCTACGCTAAGCTCTTTGTCCTAAAACCAGTGAGTAACTCGTCAATCTTCTTATTCTAATCCTCTTATGGCGTCCAGTGGTGCTCCATGAGTTCTTAATTTTGTTTGTTTAAAACAATATATATTTTATATATAATTTTTAAGTTATTTAACCTTTTCACTGATTGGACACCAAACTTTCTATTTCAGAAAGTGCATTAACTTAAATTTCAGTTTGTTATTGACATTATTTCAACAAGTTAACGATTTAAAAGTCACACCAGGCCTCTGCTAGCTGTTACGCTGTAATCATTTCTATAATTAACTATTGATGGGCCCAGAGGAAGAGCTATAAAGCCGTGTAGTTTCTATTTGGTTTCATCATAACTGTACTGGAAATCCAACCAGCAGTTCAATATAAATGCCACTGTAATTATTTTAGTTAATTCTTAACATAAAATATACATTTTTTTTATTCTTTGTTATGGAACTTCATGTGACACAATATTCTTAAATCAACCTCAAACTACTTTACGGATAAGGCAAACATTTTTATTTCATTACCTCACCATCTTTTACCCTTGAAAATGTATTTTTACTCGCATGCCTCCACTGTGAACACACATCTGAGTTAATCCCTAATTAGTTGTAGTAAACGAAGGCCAGGTTCGACTTCCTGCAAAAGCTTTTCTATTTAAAATACACTTGTAAAGGTCCCGCGCTGAGACGTGAGTCGGGTGGAGGGTGATGGGTGTCCGCATGCGCCGCAGAGGGCGGAGCCCGCCAGCTGCACCCTGAGGTGGAGGACAGGCGGAGAAGCTCCGGCTGTGTCGCAAAGTGCCAACGGGAAGCAGCAGCAGCAGCAGCAGCAGCAGCAGCAGCAGCTGCCGGCCCGGCGTTTTTGTTTTTAACGGAGCCGTCAGCAGATAGATGGTTTAGACGTAAACCAGTGGCGTCAATGTGCAGTAATGCACCAAAATACCGGCTTAATATTGTTAGTTCAGTTACTTATGCGTAAACAAATAAATCTACATCTTCAAGTCAAGTTAACAAGTTGGATGTTTATAATTATGTACGGTCTGTAGTTGCCTGTGAATTAGCTTTCAAGTCTCTTCTTCAATTCAAAATACGATGGCCGGGCGATGATCAACAGCTGCAACGTCTGTGTCACAAGAAAGATGAGAAACGGACTTTTGTTGGTTTTGGCGTCCCCTTAGCCCTGGACGGAGGGACCACGTCCATGCAAACCACCTAAAGGGATTAAAAACCGTTCTTTGATGGCGGATTATTTACTGACTAAACACTTTGGATCCTAAACTCGTATCCAGCAGCTGTCTGGGTAAAATCATTTTCTCAGTCTCGGCCCCCTCGGCTTCTTTGGACGCCATAGTATGACGGGGGGAGAAGGGGGAGGAAAAACAATGTGTGCAGTGGAACGTGTCAAACAACCTACTCACCCAGGTAAGATTGATTACTCAATCAGTTGATCATCAGAACATTTCATTTGGATGGCCAGAGAAATCTATTTGAAGACATAAATTTGGGATTAAAAAGATGGATTTTTCTGTAAAAACCGTACAAAACGGTGGTTGAAAAACGACCCAGCCTGCATAATGCATCCTTTTAAAACATAATTGCTGGTCCATATTACAGCAGGGGAACATAACCTTTTTTTTCTTCTTTTTTTTTACACTTAGCAGGTCTGAAAGGCTCTCGTGTCCCCCTCCACCGCGAGGCTGTAGTACATCATTCAATAATCATGTAGATGGGCTGCGGCTTTGAAGCCCGTGCTGCCGGTCGGACGCTGATGAATTCCAGTGAACACATTTCCTTTTCCACTTTCATCTTTCCCAACAGTCAAATTGAATCTTCAGAGTGACGAAGATTGTCACCAGTGAAGGCCTCTTATTGAGGGCGGGGTGGGAGGTGGAGGGGGGGGCGTGCCGCATTCAGCGAGGCACAGTGACAAAACAAATGTCCAGCCGCATGCAGACTCCACTGATGCCACTGTCACGGGAACCTCAGTGGAACAAAGAAGCGACGTTTCTACATTCACGACAGAGCTGGCTGCAGTTTTGATTCATGGCGTCGTTTCACCCGCTGATCGCTCAGCCGTCACAAGCGTTAAAGGCTGTGCGCCTCCCACACAAAGAAACACGGCGCGTACCGGCTCTTTATCATCCGGTGGAGACTTATCTACAGGCCGCACTGGTCTCTGTTGTTAATGCGTGCCGTTCCTTTTTTTTAGCCTGTGCATGCGTTATTCCAGAAAAAAACCTTGCATGCTGCTCTTTAATTAGGATTTTTAGGATTAGGATTTTGGATAAATCAAAGCAATCTTTTTTCATGTGCCTTTAGAAATCTCCTTTTTTAGAAATGTTTGCTCAAATGAAATCTCAAGCGGCGTAATGGCGGTGCACACATAATTGCAGTTTGAATCGATCAAACGAAAAATACCAGTATTGTTCTGCTCTGAACAGAGCCGCGATGCTCTGTTGCCCCCTTGTGGATACTTTAACAACATACATTTAGAAACAAATGGGAAATGCATTTCCTATATTGCATGAAATTAAAACATGGCGCTTTTATCCCTTTTTCTCCAGATATGAAGCGTCCAGGGAGCCCTGACAGCGGCCGTCCTGCCGAGGGTCAGCGCGGACCGGGGGAGGACGTGGAAGAGGGAGAGGAGGAAGAGGAGGAGGAGGAGGAGAGGAAGGTGGCAGCTGTGCACAGGGCCAAACGCGAGCGGCGGCAAGGCAGCAGCAGCAGCAGCAGCACCGCCACCATGTGCCGGGTGTGCAACATCCAGCTGAACTCCAACGCCCAGGCCCAGATCCACTACCGAGGGAAGACGCACCAGAGGAGGCTGCGCCGACTGGCGAAGGCCGTCACCACAGGTACGCAAAGCCTGCAGAGGTACCGCTGCCGCCTCTGCACTCGTTTCACCTCTAACAGAACTGTATACTTTATTATTTGGGTTTGGGACGTGTGCTAACTGCAACTTTAAAACTTTATTCTATTATCTATCCGGGGGAAGCATACAAGTGTCACAACAATCTCAGAAAGTGTGAATGTGACCTCTATTTTGCTCCGGTGTGCTGACAACACAACAGGGGAGGATTTGTCCTCTGCGAGGAAAACTGGCACATTTCCCTGAAGCAACGGGGGAGGGGGGGGGGGAGTGGGCGTCGTTTAGGAAATACTTCCTTACTGTAATAAACACCTTTCCAAAAAAGACCCGCAATCGTTTCCATTTTTGGCGTAGGGCTTTGCACGCGCTCGTGGTTTATTGTTCGGCATCCGAAGCGTCGTCACAGACGGCGTTTCAAACACCCGGCCGGCTGCAGGCCACACGTGTCAGAGCTTTCTCATCCAGTAATTGATATTTAACATGAGTCTCCCTGAAGGGCCTCTTGTTTCCTCACACAGGGGGACACGGGGGGAGTGGGGGGAGGGGTGATTTCACACCGGCCATGTTGGAACTGGTTAAATGAACCCAGCGGTGTTTAACCCCTTTGTGTTCGGGTTGTTGGGGAAATGGATAAATAAATATCACCGCCGTGAAACTACTTTTGAGGCCGTTCTCTCTGCTGCCCGCCGTCAAAAGTGGAGAGGCGAAGAAAAAAAAAAAAAGAGGACGAGCCAAGTCAATCGGCTTGACTGTTAAGTGTTATTCAGCTTGGGCTGCGATGAAAGCAGCCTAATGATACCCGGTTCCTCCCCACAGCTGAACTAGCATTCCCCTTTTTCTCCAGTCGCACAAAGTGGTTGCTGGAATTGAAAAGGGGGTTTTAATAGGGTGCCACTCACTGGGGGCCTTTTGAAAAGGGAACGGACCGGCGCCGTTTCCCCTTCCTGCACTCAACGCCCAGCGGCTGAACCACCGGCGAGTCGGTTCAGCTCAGAAATTATGGTTTTCACCTCTGCAGTACGATGTGTGTGTGTGTGTGTGTGTGTGTGAGAGACAAACTCACATGAGTATCCTATCTATCTGAAATTAATATATAAATGCAGTACCAAATACACTATTTGGTAATCGGCGCTGTGTAAGGTACAGACTTAAAAGTATGAAGTCACAACGGCGGCAATGTCAGACTTTCCATTTCCGAACGCTTTTCCTTCCTTCTCCTGTGTACCAACGCACAGTAAATAAACGGTTACACACAAAACCGCCGTGCGGGCGGCGCACAGAAAGGCACCTGCATGCTGAAACGCACCGTGTGATTTTTCCAAATGGGACATTTATCAGCTGGAGCGTCGTGCTGCTTAGCAAAAAGCAGCCATTTTTAAGACGTCTCTTGGCGCGTCACCGACGGCAGGAAGGAGTGAAGCAGCAGCCGGTGAGACAGAATCTAGTGGGGGATGTTGGCTGTTTTTTTTTTTTTTACTTGGCTGTTGCTCTAGACGGCACAAAGAACCCCTTCAGGGACGTCCTGTGTCATCTAAAGTGAAAGTCTGAGAAATCATCCTGGGAGCTGTACCTGGAGTCTAGACCCAAAGAAAACACACAGAGAGTGAATACAATCCGTGGCCGTCTCCCAGTATCAATTGAACCCGGAGTCCCCATGTGTAAATACAAGCATGCACAGGCGTCGTGCAGTGAGTCCGCAGCCAGATTAAAGCATGCTTTGCCCGCAGCCGACGCGCAATCGCTGCGCTCGAGGCCGCCTCGCCGCACGAGCCTCTGAGTGCAGCCGGCTGAAATCAAGTGTATGACTGTCAGGATTTGTCAGCGTTGTGCATCCACAGCGCCCTTATTGAAGGGGACAAGGAGCCAGCGAGGAGCACACAGGGCAGACACAAGCAGTGTGTGTGTGTGTGTGTGACTGTGGAATGAATAACAATGCATTGAGGGCCTGCTCCCCCGGCCCCTTAGCGCTGTGTCCTTGTCTCCATGCTGCCTTTACAGATACCCAAGTAGGTGCAGCTGCGATGCTCTAAAAACTCTGCCTCTCCGCCTCCTCAGCAATTAAAAGCAGAAAGCAGAGAATCTTAATGGGAATTTACACTCTTGGTATTTAAGTTCGCCATGACTTTACTCAGTGAAATTCATAATTCCGCTATGCTAAATGCTGCTGTATTAAGCGAAGGTCCTAAGAGGTTAGGAACCACATGCAACAAGAGCTGCAGGCACATACTTAATCTTAATTGGCAAAGCAACTAGTTGGAAAAACGGCACAACTAAATGTTGTGGTGTAAAGCGCAGTATTTCCTCTTGGGATACGGTGTTCTAGTACGATGTTGTATTTCATACACTACTTAAATGAATCTACTTCTTGCCCAGAAGCAGACTCCGCTCTGCAGTGTGTCATCGCCATGTAATCCTCCAAGGATTAGTCCGCAAATTGAGCAAGTAAATGGGTGAATAACAATCACTCCCACCTGCTCATTAAAATCAACACTCTGCTGGTTGCTTGATTTCAAATACTTTTAAATTGGCGTTGAGCTGGGAAAGAGGTGTACTACTGATGTGTTGAGCTTCCGTGACTTTGTGTGTTCGTAGCGGGGGTGACCCTCTTCTGCGTGGAAGCCTGATGCTGCTGTTCTAACAGGAAGCCTAAACCTGATGCAACCTGATGCAATCCCACAGATTAAGAACAGATGATGTTAAAACCTAATCCGTCTTTTAACCCGCGGATAACGGTTCATAAACGTGTCTCTTTGCAAGCATGTGGCTGAAATGGGTTTTTCAGTTGCGCGACATACGGTGGAAATTGGATTAGCCTTTTCTCCAATCTGATCCGGGCCACTTTCGTATGTGTTCCGATATCTGATCACTCTGCGACAGCTGTGAGACCACTCCTATTGAAATTCTGCTTCCACAGTTCATCTGCTAAATTCAGCGTCATGTTTCCCCCCCTCAACAGATGTGACACCGATGGGGGAAACCCGTCGTTCAGGCAGACGACCATTATTTGGCTGGAATCACAGATCAAATGATGTTAAATCGTGTCCCATGAATGGGAAACCGTAGTTGAAATGAAATCTATGAATGAGAAACTCCAGATTTGAACTCGTAGTAGAGGGTTAACCTTCACAAGCACAAATCTGGGATTTTATGGAGGAAAGCTGTCGCACAAATAAAATACAACTAGGCTGAACCCTAATCCATTGCTGTTCAATAACAATGTTGATTACATCCTTTTCACCAAAACGATAATGGGAAAAATAACGACTATGTCCCGCGTGATTGACTCCGGTATTTTGATTTGAAAGCACTGCACACTCAACCTATTGGAAATGAAAACGGCAGCGTTATAAACGCTTTACTCTAATCAAACAGGAGCCCAGACCAGACTGCAGCGTCTCACAAGGAGGCGTACAGAAATGATTCAGCTCTTTGGAGAGCATCAGGGCCCAGCTGATAAATGATGCCGGGAAGTAAACTACATGGAAATCACATTTGAACGTCCTAAATGACGCGTACAGGTGGGAAGAGAGGTGGAATGCTCATGCAGTTTATAGCCAGTCCCATGCCATGCCTCTCGCTCCCCCCACCCGCTCGCTCGCTCTCTCGCTCTCTCTTAAAGCCTACAGAAGAATATACGCACTTGCTCCTGCAGCCTCTCAGCACCGCGCTCTTTGCCGCCGCTTCTCGTTCCGCGCTCGGCGGCGCGGGGACTGACGCGCGGCCGCGGCGCGCGCGTCTGCCGGGGGACAGGAGCTCATTGGGGTTCATCCGCGAGGAGGCACTTTTGGGTGTTTTGTTTGTTGTTTTTGGGGCTCGACTTTTCTGACGGGGGATCAGCTGACAGCGGGCGCCCGAATCAAACACAGTGGATCTCAAAACCACGTGGAGATGGTGTTCGGTAAGACCATTTGTTTCCTCCTGCGTGTCCCAGCTGCCACTTATTTTTTTTTTTTAGGGGCAGTCCAACGTGCGATTCGCAGAAAAAAAATGTCTTGCCACCGTTGCTCAAGGGCAGGCGCGGGTTTCCCTTGACCCACCACCGGCCCTCGTTCACGCCCATCTGCACCCACATCTGCACCCGTCGCCTGTTTGTTTGTTTGTTTGTCTAATCGAAGTGTGGAGTTCAGAGCGATGCAACACTCCCTGATGTGTCGACTCCTTTTAAAGCCACGCAAGAGCCGCGTTGAAATCACTGCGCAGATTGCTGGCAATTATGTCTTTGCCTGCCAAGGGAAATATGCCCAGATTAGCTTGCATAATTGGGACCTGTTAGATAAAGGCAGTGTGGGGATTTTTTTCTTCTTCTTTTTTTAGCAAAGGAGAACGCTGCCGCATGTTTGCAGAGTTTTATAAAATGTTTTAACCACTTTTATTTTACCGGCACACATTGGTACTTGTTGGCCGGTCTTCAGTTCGTAGTTTGACCTCTAGATAAATGCATGCAGATGAAAGAATAAACGGTGGCACAAAATGAACGTGTGGTAGACATGGTAGTGTTTAAGCATCTATATAATATAATATAACCCTTTCAGCCAAAACACGTCAGGTATCTGTTTTATATCACTTAATACTTATCGTCCGGGTGGGTTCGGATCATGTGACCCTGACCTCTGGTGAGTTAAGGTGGGCAATCTTCGATATTTTGTAAAGAAAACAGATAATTGTGAAAATGATGAGCGGATTAATCCGTCAATTAATTCTTAGTTGGAGTCCATGATAAAGGTTTTTGATTTTAATTTTGGATGAACACGTGATGAGAATGAGAAATCATTTCTTATCTCTTAAAATATAACAGGCGCAGGTTTAAATTATGTGTGTGCGTTTGCATTTTGGGATACACTTCAGTGGTTTATGGACACACAGTCACACACACAGTGTGCGCCCGGATCAGAACTACGTGTGTGTGTGTGTGTGTGTGTGTGTGTGTGTGCGTGCGTGCGTGTGTGTGCGTGTGTGTGTGTGTGTGTCAGCAGCTCTGGATGCTTTCTTCTTTAAATGGCAGATTAGGGAGATCAAAGCGAAACGGTTGGGGAGGAGATAACTGTAGAGTTTTGCCTGAAGGCCTTGCTGCAGCTGTCCCCCACCCCCCAACCTCTCCATCCCCTCCACCCCCGCCTCCACCCACCGTCGAGAGCAGCGTTTTGTAGGCTGCAGTGACGGCCTGTGTTTCTATGGGCTGAACCACGTGGCGCACACAGCGACACGGTGACTGCTTTAGGTAATTGGGTCTAAAATGTGTGCCGGTTTTTTGTCCAACTGTGAATCTTTGTTGGAAATTATTCTTTTTTGTTCTAAAAAAAAAAAAACATAATATTCCAAATTGCTCCATACTAAAATACAAAAGATGAAACAACTCATGCGATAAAGCCAACGAGCGAAAACAACAAGACACAAGACGATTGATGCGTAAAAATTCGGTAGAAATTGTTTGGTAAAACAGTTTAACAATAAAATAGTCCAGACCGAACCATGAAACAGTTAAAATTATGAAAGCAAGTTGACATTGTAAAATAATGTATTCCAGTATTTGGGGCACGTCGTCCTCTTGTTGCCCTCTGCTGTCAACTAACAAACGCTGCTGTAAATGTTAACATGTTAATGGCTTGTGATTACAATAAATATATTGCCATAATGTGAACAGGCTGGCTTGACTTGTGACATCAGACCTCTTTAGTCTCTTTTTATAAGGTGGCCAAATAAGTCTAAACTTGACTAAAATTGTATTTGTGCCTCTAAAAATCTCTACAATGCACTCTTATAATAAAATGCATTCTACCAGCAACAAAATCAGTATTATATATCAGCGATTACAAACACCATAGACTTACTTTGAATTGTAATAAATGATAGTTGGATTTAATAACCTAATGCATGGTAGTGGAGTGAAAAATATAGCATAGTATATTAAAATAGAGCAAAAACACACACAAAAAAAAAGTAAGACCGAAGTTCATGAGTCGGTTTGTGTGGGACCATTAATTTTCCTGATTGAGTTCAAATTCACTAGAAGCAGCGTTAATGACTCATTATTCTAATTCAAGGGTAATGAGTGTGGTTTTAATTGCAAAAGTGATGGTGCAGATTATCATAGAGAACAAATTTAATTAGCCTACTGTACTCTGACTTGGTGCCTTGCGTCATCCAGCACATCAGTCCTTGCAGTCAAGTGCATGTTTTGGAGGATATGGCGACGTTATATGTGACCTTGACAATAACACAAAATGTCAGAATCCATATGTAACGGAAACCAATTCTACAAAATTCACTAGCAAATTCCCCCCATTTTATCAAAACAGGGTACAGTGTGACTCACATCATGCATTTTCCAAATGTGCCTTAGGAATGCAGCTTCATGCCGACACCATTAAGTCGTTTAAATGGTTTAGACAAATGGATTTCTCTCTTTTTTTAGAGCTCATTCAAGTTCAAGTTATCTGGTGGCCAGGCCTGTGACATGAGGGGTCTGGAGAGGAGGAGGAGAGCTTTTCTTTCAGCGGCTCTGACATGTCAGGCTCAGGGTTTGGGGGGGAAGCACCCGCGGTGGCGATCAAAAGATTTTCCCAGGAACACTTGTAAACTATCTCTGTGTGCGGCTCCGCAGCTCATCAATCAAGTTGATTGGCCCCGAGGGGTCTGTTTGGACAGAAAGCACATTTTCACTGTTCCGGGAGACAGTCAGGGGTTCGCCTCTTTTTCTCAGGATGACTCAACCCCGAGCGCCTGTGGTTAGAGAGCAACGGTGTACGGAGGCTTTACTGTTCGCTCTCCGATGCTGATGAGTCATTTTTTGAGAACTACTAAAAAAGTGCTCATATATGTGCAGTTGTGCACGGATATGAGCTTTAAAACAACCTTGACCTTTTTGTCTAAAAACAATTTGCTTGATATTTATCGACCATCGAGAATAAATGTTTTAGACCGATTGTCATGTGTCAAATGAAAGAAGATCCTCTTCCACTTTGAAATTGTCTAACCCGGGTTCCAGCGCTCGTTGTGGTTAAAGCATTTTCTTCGTCGCCGCCATTGGGGAAGAGACTCCCGAGGACACTTCCAGGTCCTTCCGTGTCCTTTAAACACGAGTCCCAGTACCGCTGTCCACATGAACTGTGAGGGAAAAGTGCAATGGATAGATCTTGAAAATAGATCTTGAAAATGCCTTGAAAATCAAGCAGAAAATGCAAAACCTGCTGAAATATGCAGCCGTTAGGAGACATGACATTGCCTAAAAATGTTGACCACAGATTTGAGTGCTCTCTATTAGGAAGTGTTCCTGAAGTGCACGATGTGTGCGTGACTAGATCCGCCGCAGTGAAGTACCTATAGGTTTGAAGTTGAGTGTTGATGTTTCTCTCCGCCTTGACCTTTTTCTTAAGCCGCCTTCTTTGCCCAACGTGATGCTGTGAGTGGGATTATGTTTCCCTTCCAAGCATCTCATGAAGTAAGAGTTCCAAACTGCAATTAAAAAAATGTTTCTATGAACGCGCCGCTTATTAAACAGGTTTCTAAGTTCATGAGCTTAAATGTGCTCACGTAATTCTGCCTTTTTTCCCCCCGTCATAAGTGTGTCTTGATGTGCGCAGGGCTTTTTCTTAGATAACCCTTAACCACACACAAGTCCTCTTCCAAGCACCTCGCTCCATCGGCAGACAGCCAGCGAGGATCACCGGGACAGAAAGCTGCTAATTACTAAGTTCACGGGGCGGATAAAGCCGAAAATGACTTTTAAATATGAATAAGTATGTGCAGCACATCTGGTGACTGCCGTTCAGTGGGTCTGATTAGACTCGGTCTTATCTCCACCCGGGCAGATGGTGGCAGTTTGTTTTTAAGAGATGTGCGTTTCTTACTTGTCTGAGTTTCGTGCCAACAGTCTGCATGAAAACACTGCGGGCGCATGATGTCAGTGTTTTAAATTAAATTAAAACCCTCCTGCGTGGACATCAACCACTCGTTGCTTCCTTTGCAGAACAATCGCGACGCCCTGTGATTCTTTTCATTTTTTCATCCCAGATTTCACCTTGAACAAATTCTTTTAGAAGGTCATGTCCCCTGGGGGGGGAAATGGGCCCCCGGTGCTCCAGCAGAAAGTAGGGCGGATTACCAACGCGGGGCCCGGTCTGTGCTGGCTGCCGCCCCCGGCAGGTACAACTCCTCAGGAAGCGGCCGGCCCTGCCAGATGTGGCTGTTGGGGGGGAGGGCGGGTTTAAAAAAACGGCGACAGCCAGCGGGAGAATCTATCTGCCCCGTTGGTCGCCGGTCGTGGGCCTAAATGTTACTTTGTCACAATAAAGATGATTTATTTAAAGAGCGCGCGGTGCAAGAGAGGGCCAGCCTCTCGCGCCATCATGGAAATTAGGCTTTTCGACTTCCACCGTATTGTTTCCAGTCGAGGGAGCTAAGCCGGGATGTCGATGGCGGTTATAATGGAAACGCCGGGCTCTTCGCCTGTTGTGTAAGCAATAAATGGCATCATCATTACAGGAGAAGCGCAGTGCGCTAACCACTTCTGTTTCATGACTCAGAAAAGCTGTGCGCTGCGTGCTGTTATGAAGTGGAAAACATAGCGTTCCGTCTTCATCATTTTGGAAGGTGCTGCGCAGGCTTTGCAGCAAAGCACTGTCACAAGCACTCGCACTTTTTAGCATTTCCGTTTCATGTTCCGCAGCGCTTAATCCTGCCTATTGGATTAAACTGTATGACCGAGTGCTATTCTGCAATGGAAAGATTACTGTTATTTAAAGATACAGTGATGTGATCTGCAACAACATAATGCGCTGTGCAGTAGTGGCTTAATGCAATGCAATTATCTCACTTATGCCACTGAAAAACAGTCATCATAACTGTATATTTATGTGCATGTATTAATTACATTAATTTCTCGCGGTGATTGTAACTGTAGGGCAGTAAAGCACAATTCTGATCTCTTTATGGCGTATTATAGTAGTTGTTAGTATTAATGATGAATAACAGTTGTAAATTGTAATGTCTTGTAATTAAAAGCTCTCCATGGCAAATGTCAACCAGGGATTATTAAAATATTACTATAGGCTAGTTTATTTATGATCAATGTAACGATGCCCTGGTGTCACAGATTACCAGCTTTGTGGTTTCCAAAATGGAAGAAATACAAATAATTGACCTACTGTGAATTCAGTATTAATTCAACACTTAATGCATCATGAGCCGACAACCTTGGAAATAAAAAAAATCCACTATGACCTGAGCTTTCCGTCACATTTTGAGATAGTATATTAGTATAGAAGCATTATATGTATAGTAGAATTACGTATAATTCATTAGACATATTGTATTGTTGATGTTATAGCAAAATGTGTGTGAGGTGAAGAAACGGCCGTCATTCAGCTGTTAATGTCACAAAGCAGCAAACGGGGGATGCTGCTGGTTGCCGTCGGAAACGAGAGTGTGCCTCCCAAACCGCCATGTTGGTTCAGACCGAAGGCCGGCTGAGACGGATGATCCCGGGGAAATGCATTCACCACGAAAGGAGCCGGCGCCGTCTTCCCTGTGATGCTTTCGCTCTGATTCGCTGCTATGAAAGCGTCTCTCCCCCTCCAGACCCCCCCCCTCCTTTTTTTCCCATCCTTCTTGAAAAGATGCCATTTCCTTCCTTCTGTAATAGCTGTGATGTTGAGTCACCCAGAGACTAATCCTGGAAATAATAGAGATTAATCTTTTTCCCCCAGTTTTATTCTTTTTTTTTTTTTTTTTTTTCCAAAGTGCTATAATTTCTCCAGCTCGTAATCTTTTATCCCTTCTCAATACGTGGCGGTTTGGCTGCTGTGACCTACACGCACAGCTTCCCTCAAGAAGATATCTTCCTGCACAGAAAAAAAAGAAAGTGAATTCAGATTAGCCAGCAGGAACTGGCTCCTTTTATGAAGTGTGGAATTACTTTTATTGTTGAGCAAAGAATAGGGGAAAAAGGTGACGCGAGCCCTTCCCTACCGACGATACGCGGTTTGTCTGCTTCAGCAGATCCCCGTAACTAGCTGACCTGCAGCTCCGTCTTACTGGACTCTACTGCATCAATCGGTGTGTTTATAGATATATGAATATATGCAGTATTTGTTGTGCATAGCTCATCAACTTGTGAAAATTCTTTTCCCCTAATCCCCCTTTTAGCATCACATATGGAGTCGCAAAGTGCATATTTCGTGTGTCGATGTGTTTATCTCTCTATTTATTCGCCGCTCCAGGGTCCTCGGCGTATGTTTTGTTTTTTGTTTTTGTGGAAAACATTTAAACTTTATCTTAATACGGGTAACTTTAGCCTCATTTGGATAACTCGAAAGGGAACCATCCCGTCGGCACCGCTTCCCCTTTTGTCGCCCACGTTGTTTGCTCAACTCAAAATGCAGTTAATTGAACGTTTGGCCCTGCTGTGTTTTGTCAACATCTGTCCGTGGTTGCATCTCTCCGTCTCTCTTTCACTTTCTCTCATTTCTCGTGTCAAGCAATTCGATGCACTATACTGGCACATCAGTGGCACGTGAACGGTCCCGGTGGAGCCTTTGTGTTTGTGTGTATTCATGTTTTCCTCTGAGATCCGCTGTGCACGTTACACACGCAGGATCAAATAAACAGTGATAATCAGCTGTAATCACTCTAACATTTTAATCGAAAGAAGTACACGGCGCGCAGTCGAGTGACTGTAAACCGCTGAATAAACAGAATGAACCGCGGATAAGACAAGGCGAGACCACAGTTAATTAAATGCGTATTTGTTCAGGATTAACATTGTAACAAGTCTAAGAGTTACCAAAGATGATTCTCTTCTGTTCTCTCTTTTTTTGGTTGCCTCTGTCTCGACTGATAAAACGGCCAATTTGTATTCAGAGCTTTAAATGAGATGAAACGCACTCGTCTTTGTGTTTGCATGTTTGCCATTCCAGACGGTCGGCCTTGGTTTGTTAAATGCAGCGTCTTGCAGATAGTGAGGCGGCGTGCTAAACCCCTCATCGGCATGCATTTATTCAGTTGGTCTGTCTGTTGACCATCTGAGCCAGATAAGTATTTTTAGTCTTTGTCTTTCATCTGTTTTTCGTGATTCTTTGACAGTCAGCATTTTATTTTGATGGAGGTGATGGGCAGGGGATGGCATTGACACTTGGTCCGTCGTTTAACCGACAGAAATAAATATTTTTTAACCACCATAATGTCTCAGCGCCATTACCTGAGGAGCCTTTTGATGCATGCAGTATCGTTTTGTTTTGCTCTGCTTTGTGTTTCACACGACATAAGGTGACGGTGAACGTGGACGGATTTCAGTTCAACGTATAACGGGGGTTTGTTTCACTTTGAATCAGATAGATAAATTCTGGTGCTTTTGCTATATTGACTGGCAGAATAAAAGTACCCTGAGACATTTGTAGCTGCAGGCGAAGATAAAAACGGAAATTCATTGGCTTATTACTGCTGAGTTATTGCCTCAAAACAACTCACCTACACATTATTTTTAAACTTAAAAGCTAAAATGAATGCTAACATCATGTGTGTATTCCCCCCCGCAGTACAGCTCGTAGCAGTTCTTTGAGCATGTTTCAATTCTGCAAATGTTTTCCTCATCCCTTCTGCTTCCTCTGTTCTGTCTCTCTGCTCAGGCTTTCAAACCGTTTTGAATACGGTACCAGATTAGTAAAAATATGTTAATGCTCAAGGACTTTCAATCCGTCCTCATCCCCAGAGATAAAACCTTAAATCCAGAGGTAAAGGAGCAGGAAATGACTGTCACGTTGGCACTTTGGAATAACAGAGTTTGACTCGCACTTGAAGACTGACTGTATTGACTCTTTCCAGGAAAATACATATTATTATTATTATTATATTATAGGTTTTGCTTCTTAATGCTGAAAAAAAATCTTCAAAACATTGCAAAATCTTTCCTAGACCTCAAGTTAGGGAGTCATCTTCCTCCAGTCGTCATCTGGTGTCTTAATTCTTCATGGGAGAAAACATCCTTCCTTGTGCTCTTTAAACCAGACCCTCGGGTGTCATTCCTCAATACCTGAATCTTTGCAAAAAAGAAAAAGACCATTTTCATCTAATGGAACTGCCATAACCCCGCCCTCACTTTTTCTAAATCAATCAATCAATTTTATTTTTAAATAAACACACAAACACAAACTGACTCCTTGCGTATATTCATTTTCAGTGTGATTTACACATGACCCTTCACATTGTCCCAACTTCCAGAGCACACAGGCGTTACAGCGCTGACGTAAGACGGTGCTGTGTGAGCCCCCTCGTGTTTACTTTGGGCCGTAGACAAAGGTCAGTGCTGCGCTGCTCCTTAAAGCATGAGCAGCCTGAGACGCCTTCAGGCGACGACGCGGGATGGGAGGTCATGTGAAAGGAGACTTCAAGGCGTGATGTGATGCAGTGAAGTGTGCGCGTGCGTGCATGCAGCGCGTGCAAGGAGACGACAAATGGGGTGAGCGGGAAAGACTCGCACGGTAAATCAGTCTGTCGGCTCGTGACCGACCAAAGTCTGAGGAGGAACGAAACGGCACAATCACACCTCTCTAGTGCTGCGTTTAAAGGCCGGGGGCATTCGTCAAGATGAACGATGAGCTCATACGTCAGGAAAAGGCCACACAACACCTCTCGCCATTTATCCGTCGCTATTACGGAAGTCATTAAAGCGCCACTGAGTTAAATCGTCCCAACGGGTCTTCCTCCGTTTCGGTAGATAAGTATTCCGTAAACAGAATGAAGCATAATGATGCGACCGTCCCTGCCCGCAGGTACCCTCCCCCCGAGCCAGGTGCACCCGCTGCTGGGCTCCCTGGCTCTGCCGAGTCGGCCCTTCCTGCCGCGGACTCACGCGCAGCTGGAGCACTTCCTGCCGCTGAGGATCAACGGCTCCTCGCCGCTCAGCCTCTTCCCCAACTTCAGCACGGTAAGACCACGGCGCTCGTTTCTAGTAAGAACACACACATGAGGCTGAAGGGACTCTACCCCCCGCCCCCCCCCCTCCTTCCCACCCACCCCAAAACCGAAAGGAAAGATTATTTTTATTTTTTTATTTTTATTTCTCCCCTAATCACTTTTGCGTTGAATGTGCGTTTGTGTTCTCAGATGGACCCGGTGCAGAAGGCCGTGATCAACCACACCTTTGGCGTCGCCCCGTTGCCCAAGAAGAAAGCCGTCATTTCCTGTAACATCTGTCACCTGCACTTCAACTCCACCGTGAGTCGTTGAATCTTTTTCATTGATCCCACAAACCGAGAATTGTTTCTTGTCTTGTCCTTTTGTGCTTTTATCTGGTAAGATGAAATAAGAGACAAAAACTACTTCAAGTTCAAGTGGAAAAATAGCACTAACTTTACTCGCTGGGAGCCTCTCCAGATTTGCAACATATTTAATCAGAATTGTCTAATATCTCATTTTTATCCTTACAATTAGTAAATATTGAAAGGAAGCTTTTTTTCCCCTCCTTATCACACCTGCCCATTCATATTCGTTTGCCTCCCGCTCCTATGGACTTTGTTTATACATATTTGCATTTATATTGTTAGGAGGAACCTTGGTTGAATGACAATGACTCCTCTTTAGTGGAAAAAAACTCAAAGAAACCAGGACACTGACCCGAGCACACGAAGCCGCCCCCACTTTCCTTCATCGGCCTCTTTCTCTCTCCGCTCTGTACTTCTGCACAAACCGCGACGCTGCAAGGAGTCTCCCAGCTAACAGCCCCTCTCCTCCTGCAGCCGAGCTGAGAGTGCTGCTTTACGCAGGAGTTGGATGCCGGGTTGCAGGCAGGTACCAGGTCCCAGCGGGGGGGCGGGGGAGGGGAGCTGCAAGGAGTTTGACTAAAGGAATCGCTCTGAATATGCCAAGTCTTTTCATATTTTATACTTACTGCTTGCGTTTGCTCAAAGAAATATAAAGTTTAACCAAAGTTAAAAGTATTTCAAAGTTTATTTCATAGTAGGCTGTCAAGGACGTATGACCATTATTATCAAAAAGAATTCACTTTCCAGAAGCTATGAATGTGGATTTTGGACCTGGCGGCTACATCTAGCGCTGAAAAGTGATGCCATTTCTGACCGAAAACCAGATCATGGCTGCTTTGGTTTGACAGGTAGATAATGTTAACATTTTGGTTGCACGGAGAAAGTCCTAATCGTTCTACAGTTGTACTTATGTCCACCCTTTTACCCGTTTCAGTTGCTTCGAAGATGCAAAAAGAAGTGGTAATCCAAGAGATAATAAGACAATGATTAGTTCCGAAAAGCTATTTGTTGCTTAAACAATAGAGTTCTTTATTGCACTGAACCTTTTTTTTGGCTCAGTATGAAGACAAAGCTTGATGGCTGTGTAAACGGTGTCTAATTCTACTACATAAGCCGCGGCGTGCATAAATAAAGGAATGGATCTGAAAACTTTTTGAAAAATTATTCCTTTTAAGGTTGTTGAACTCCATTAAAGAAAGCATGACAGATTCCAGCCTGGAGTTTGACCATGACGTTGTAATTCTGCTGCTCCCTTGTTGGGGAACCCTTGTTGCTCCCCGAGTACGAAGAGGTCGGGCAAACAGTGGTGTGAGAACACGTGAAGCTGCTTGAATCGAGGTCGGCGGAGGCCAAGCAGTGCCGACAGTCTCCTTGAGGGATTCTCTAAGATCTTTGCCGCCTTGGGACCTTCACTCGACATATGAATGTCTGGTGAAGTTACTACGGTGGAACACAGCGAGCGCCACAGTGTGCAGACCTTTCCTTCTGACGCAGTTGAATTTCACGCCGAATGATCAGCGTGCACTGACATTCAACGTAGCCAAAGGGGCCGTTCACCCTTCGCTCAACCCCGCCCCCCCCCCCCACACACACACACACACTTTGATCCACGGTGGTACCCTTCCTGTTTGTGTAGCAGAATACGCTCAGTGCAAAGTGTTTTGTGGGAAGACTCCTCTGCACACTCTGCTGGGAGGCTGTGGGCGGCGTGTGTGTGCGCCCGGGAACCGGATCATTTCAGAAGCAACAAATGATCTTGAACAGAACTCAGACTCTGTTGATTTGGTTGATGTGCACTTTGGTCCTTCATACACAGGAATGCACTAGTGTGGCAAAGGACGTGAGCGCTCAAAGGTTGCGGGGTGTTATATATGTTGTTTCAGAAACAATCCATTGACAATGTATATTATTCCTTTTACCCCCAGTAGTTTTTAGGGGGGAGGGTTGTTTACAGAGGATACTCATCTCATTCACAGTGAAGAAAATGCCCAGTTTAAGCACATGAATAGCACAGAGCCATCGCTAATGGTAGCAGTAACAGCTGTGCTAGTCCTACAGCGACAATTACAAATGTTTGCTTTAAACAATGCTTACTTTCAATAGAAACTAGTTTTTAGTTAGTAGTAAAAAACAAATGGGTATATTTAATCAAAGCACATGCTGTACAATTAAAGGAAATAAATAACCCGAGGTTCAGGCACCAGCTCCTTTCAGGGCTTCGGGGCATTATCGGCAGATTATCAGCAGATGGAGATGGAGCTCATTTGTCATAAAGATGACTCGGATATCATAGAAAATGTTATTGAATATTAAGCCAAGCTGCTGTATAACACATTGTGCATATAGATGAAAAACAAACACTCTACTGCTGTATTATTATTATTTGCTATATTGCTGTTTGCTAAGTAGAGCATATAAAATGTATAGATTAGCTGTGTTGCACGGAGATGTATGTGTGGATTACCCGTAAGCATTTCTTGCTTCAGTTCTTGTTTTTTTTTAATCTTGATGCATATCTCCTTGCTGGCTCATGCTTCATCTACAACCATTCAGAGCCATTTTGGGCACTTCCCCAAAAGTGTTCTCTTGCAACAGAGGACGGCGCGGGGGGCATTTTGTGTTGCGGGAGATACACACGGGCCATTTTGTGTCTCGACGAATCAGCGGAAAGAGGAGCCAGCGAGCTTAAAGGAGGGTCATGAGATGCCACGAGCCCAACTGATGCACATTTGTGCACATTTGTGCACAACCGTGACGGCGACGATGATCAAAATGGCGACGTGACTCTCCCTCCAAGTCAAATGCTCAATCGCATCATTTTATCCGTTACTCCATGGAAGCATGCGAAGCCAGAGAGCTGGAACAGATGGAAAGATTACAGTTTGCTGATTTCATGCTGTCCTTCATTAATTTAATCACGTCGGTGATCTGTGATACATTCTACACTGACTTTCTTCTCTGTGTGTGTGTGTGTGTGTGTGTGTGGTGGTCAGATTCAGGCGGAGGCCCACTACAAAGGTCACAAACATGCTCGCAAGATGAAGGCCTTGGAGACTCAGAGGAACCGGCAGAAGAACGGTCACAGTCCGACCGCAACGGGGAAAGACCGAGGCCGAGAGAGGGGGGGCGCTGGGAAGAGGGACGGCGCCCACAGACTCCCGTTTGAAAGACATAACAGGTAAACATCTTTCTCTATTTGAAGGAGCCCACATTCTCGGAGTAATAAGTGGCAATTGGAGAGACATAAGCACTGAGTCTTGGGTAGCTGCCGCTCAGCTGGCTGATTACCGGCTATTACCTGTCCTGCTATCATCGGCTGTGCCACATGGCTAATTACTCTCATCGAGCAAAGAAGAGAAGTCTCAAAGAGAGGCTATATGTAGTGGTGTTCCTTACTTTTAGTTTGATTTTAGTTAGTCGCTCAACATATCTCAAATGATTTTGGTCCTGCTGGGGAAACACATTTGTTTTGTCGCTTCTGCTTATCAAAGTGTGTAGAAATGATGGAAAAAGAGCTAGAAGTATGAGTTGTGTGTGTCCACCAATATTTCCTTGGTGATCTGAGTGATTAAAAGAGTGGAGAGGTAAAGGCACAGTAGACCAGTCAGGCCTATTTGCAAAGCCAGAAGAAAATACCGTATTTTTCGCACTATAAGCCGCCCTGGACTATAAACCGCAGGTGTTTTAATGTTTAATTACCATATGTCCCCTAGTGGCCGTTAGTTGTAAAAATCCATAGATTAGATGCACCGTTATTTCAGCCGCAGAATCGATAAAAGGGGGAAAAGGCGCTGCTTATAGTGCGAAAATTACGGTAATAGCACAGCAGGTGCACAGAAATGTAATGAATCTCTAATTACAAAAATATGTGTTCAGAATTCGAATTCGATGTTGGAGCAGAATGAGATGTTCTCATTCTGCCTGAATTAAAAATGTCAGCCTCCTCCTTTCTTTACCCTTTCCAGCTTTTCTTTTAATTATCGATTCCTTCCCCCATTTTGTTTCGGCAACTATCAATTTACTTCAAACGTCACAATGATAAGCTAGTGAGATTCAGCAGTTGCCACGGTTTTTGATTGATGGTGACAGACAGCTGCAACAGAGGGAGCGAACAGTTGACAGAGAGATGGAGGAAGAATGATCGACCGTGTTCAAAAATGAAAGGGGGTTGATTGAGTAGATAAGAAAGTAGGGCAGGGTAAGAAAGTATAGTAACACAATCATATAAGAACAAGTAAGAAAATGAAAGGTCGGCTGCACAAAAAGGCAGATGAATGACGGAATGGAGGCTTGCATTAGTCAAGAGAATCTATCCTTAAAGTGATAGCGTGCAGTTCATGTAGTGTTGTGGCATTAAAAATCTGCAATAACAGCCGTCAGCGATTTTGCTCATATTTTATACGGCACGCCCATTTTTAGTGTTTGAACACGTCGGCTCATGGTGCAACTTCTCTCTTTATTCATCCGTTCACAGGCCTAAGTACCTCACCCCAACCAGAAAAACTCCAGGAATCGTTGCCCGCGGTAACCACGCCCGCACAGGCGCCACCAACAGACTCCTCCTCCCTCCGTTCTCCTCCGCTCGCCCCTCAAGTCCCCTCCTCTGGCTCTCAGCTCGATGGTCCACCTTCAGACAGTCGGCCTGCAGAACGGTGCAGCCCGGCCCCTGGTCCAGCTACGCACTCCCACCCTCAAGGGAGCGCCGCGGGAGGTGAGAAA
The DNA here is from genome assembly GCA_021346845.1 of Apeltes quadracus. Classification (NCBI taxonomy): domain Eukaryota; kingdom Metazoa; phylum Chordata; class Actinopteri; order Perciformes; family Gasterosteidae; genus Apeltes; species Apeltes quadracus. The sequence continues at coordinate 10,017,756 of CM037921.1, read as the reverse complement.
GAGGTAGCGATGGAGGTGGTGAAGGCGGAAGAGGCTGAAGAGGCCAAGAGCGACAAAAAAACGCACCACTGTCCTATGTGCAAAGTGACTGTCAATTCCAGCTCCCAGTTGGAGTCTCACTGTAGTGGTAGGTTCTGAAAGGCTTCTGCTTATACTTAAAGCTAGTGCGTTTTGTGACTCTGACTCCCGGTGCTCATCTTCGGTTGTTCTGCATCAGGCTCGAAGCACAAACAGATGCTTGACGGTCACCGCAGCAGCCACTCACAGCGCAGGGTCAAGACGACATCATCGCCCAGGCCCACCAGCCGAATTAGGCAGCGGATGAGCAACAAGACCAGAGCGGTTGTGGGTGTATCCAGCAAGCCGTTTAACTGTGAATTGTGCCAGGTGTCAGTCAACTCAGATACACAGCTGAAGCAGGTAAGTGAGTTCACCCCGATATTTGTAATATGACTAATTGAACCACCTCACCAAGCTGCTGTATAATATCTAGAAATGTTAAATCCCTAACATGTGTTCTGAAGGAAACTAAACTACCCGGTTTGTTGGCTGTCAGAGCTGTCCTGAATAAATCACTTCGTATTCCTGTTCCCCTTTTAGCACATTAGCAGCAGGAGACACAAAGAACGTTTGGCTGGGAAGCCTGTCAAGGCGAAGTTCACACCCTATAATAAACTACAGTCCAGTGGTATCTTAGCGGTGAGAATTAGTCACACAAACACACACACACACACATACAGAAACATTTTAAAGGAAATAAACAATGTTCTCAACAGATCTGCCTGGCACATGTCAACCTATTTGCAAGGGGGGCAGCTGCTTAGTGGTTTATTACAAATAATAAAGATCTATAAATAACAACTAAGGGTTTCGGGTTGTTATGTGAAAAGCCCCACAACATCAAACTCTTTCTGTAGTGTCAAAGTATCCGATACATTGGTTCATGACCAAATCCAAATCCCCGCCCAACTAACTTCTTCAGCTGAACTTAATTTGTAGCGCTAATTAGCATATGTTAGCACGCTAAGCTAAGACGCATACGTGGTAAACGTGCATGCATAACATCCACCTGTTAGCTTTACTCAGCTTGACTAGCATGGCTTTGAACCCTTGGCCTTGCTCCGACTGAATGTGCGTCTCGTCCCTGCTGTCAGACTAAACTGGCCTTGCAGAAGCAGCTGTCCAAGGCCCTGCCGGCAGGGTTCCTGACCAACCACTTCAATCCAGCTGCTTTGTGCACCATGGCGTCCGGACCCTTGGCGTTACGGTTTCCACCGTGTCCAACGGCCTTCATCCACGGCCCCCTGATCAGCCCCACGCTCTTCAGGCCCGCTCCAGGACCTCTGAGGGCCACACATGGACCTATTATCTTCTCTCCCTACTAGCAGTGAGCCACGCTAGGCTAGAGGACGTACAGTGGAGAGGACCCAACTTAGCCAAATTTCAGGGCCGACTGACATGGGAAGGTCCATCGCTCCGCTGTTTTCACTCAACAAACTTTTGAGTGCATGTTCCCCCGGAGTCTGGACCCCTCTTGAAGCCATAATGACAAGCATCTTTTAGTTTTGTGTATAGGACAATAATATACTAATAAACTAGAGTATGTAAATGTTATGTGTTTGTTGCCAAACTTTTTAATTTCAGAGCTGTTCTCTGAGAATCCGTTGTAGTCTTCAGTCAAGGAAATTCACAGTGAAAGCGAGTATTTCCATACAACCACCCTCCTCTAATGGAAAAACAGAGTAATATCCATAACTACCGATTGCTGAGGATATTGAATCTCAACAATTGTACATCTTTACAGCCATTGTCTGATGTGGATTCATTCTACTTATTTTAGACTATACTTTTTTGTTTCACTCTTGCTCTCTTGTCTTATGAGGTGACAATCAACCAACAGTCTGAAATGATGCCAAGAATACTCGCCATATGGAGACAGACTACATACATAACGAATACAATGAGATTTAGTTAAAGTTATAAAATGTATGTGGATTAATAAGTTATTTGATATTTACAGCTTGATGCTGTTTGTGCAATATGAAGATACAGGCTGTGCTAATTCTCAAAATGGTTTATTCACAGATATTTAAATGTACCTTTGATGTCTTTATTAAAACTGTTATTTTTGTTATGGAGCTGTATTCAATGATCGTTCTGTAGAAATCCCGTCCCTTAATGTTTTTGAAGTGCCACCTGGTAAAGTTAATGACAAGTGTAAATGTGCATCAATTGCAATAATGTAAATGTTATGTGCTAAAAATGTCAATAATGCATTCTATATGAACTTATAAATACTAATGTTTTTTACACGTTTGTGGTGTGTATTTCTTAATATGCAAATATGAGTGCCTTACCATTCATTTGAAATATGAATACAAGCTTACTTTGGATAAGAAGCTAGAAATGAACATTGACCCTCAAAGGTCCTTGAACAAGGCCCACGCTCAGTAATAACTTGTGTCTCAGTATGATACTCTTATATCACCGGACTCTAAACTAAAGTTTGAGTAAGATCAATTATAACACAAAACATGAAGTTATCACCTTGAGTATAACTCATGCTTTGTAATACTCTTACGCCATCTAGTGGTTATTTTGTAAGCAAGACGCAAGATCGGATAACCTGCCCGGTGATTTAACCTGCACTGCCATACATTTATATCATAGAAAAAAACAGACGATATGGATTTAAGTAGTTTTAAATGCTTTGCATAATAATGTTTGTAAAAACATTTAAACGCCATTTAATTAAATATGTATTATTGACGCACTAACCTAAAATCCATTGAGTTAGCGTGATAGAGAGCTGGTTCTTCTTGTACCAGCAGAAGTTTATCCTACTGTTTCAAATAGGTTTTGGGTCAGTCGAGGTTTAAAGCTAGCCCAGTTTAAAGCAGTAACATTAGCACATTACTAACGCCACTTAATTTTAGTCATTTTTGGTAATATATTTTGCAATGTTTGCAAGTTTACATTATATTGAACTCAGATTGAATGCATACACTAGCAATATTTGACATACAAGCCCAGCTTTGAGTATATTTTAATTAATGTTATATCTTAGATGCAACATTTTGCATTCTTTTCTGGCCTAGTTTCTCATGACCTAAAAAAAAAAGCTATTCCGATTAGTTCCCGGAAATGACGTCAGTTCGTATTCGTCCTTTCTAGAAAAAAATGGCAGCTGTTGACATCGACGTGCCGGTGGACACAGAACCTCAAATCTGCAATCCGGCCGACATGGAACGGTAAACATAAATTAGTCCGTCGGGTTTCTTTCGGCTGGGTATAAAATGTGACAATAGACCGGGATTCGCTGGCTGAACTCAACCGCCCTCAACTGACAAGGTTCCGGGACAACGGCGCGGTCAGCCCGCAGATAGGCTAACCAGGCTAGCTTATCAGAGAAAAACGGCTCATTTAGAGTTAGCTAACGTTGAATCTTTTTTTATAAACGTCAGCCACTCGAGGTCTTGTAGTTTCAATGATTCCTGACGCCAGAACTCAAATTGTGGGCTCTTCAATGCCATTTATATTGACGATGTGTTCGTTCAAGATAACCGAACCCAACGTTAGCTGAATTAATCAGCGTGTCCTAGCCGTGGTGTCCAGACATGCTCAGCTAACTTACAGCTAGCGTCTTCAAACAAGCTCTGTATTTCGAGTCTCGTTGGTCAATCAAGCTGTTCTACGTAAACATGTTAAATACAGACGCGAAGAATAAGGCGTTAGTGTAGTCTATTGGTGGACATTTACAATATATGGTTTCCGCTTTCTAGAAAGTTCCATAAGAGTCAGAATTAGCTAACTAACTTTAATTGGTGCTCAACCATCAGATTAACGTTATCTATCGTTTGTTTAACTTCGCTAAACACCTAAAACGTTCTCGGTTATTTTAAACATTGCGGTCCAAGTGTCACACAAAATGTTAAGTTTTAGAGTTGGTTTGATAATCAAAATGTGACTTAAGTCAGCGTTTGTAACTAAAGTTGTGACCTGGAAAGATTCTGAGTAAAATGCAGTTTGGTGACATAATTGGACAATTTAAAAAAAAAAAAGAAATAATCAAATTTAATACAAATAGAAAATATGTCCAAATGACAATGATCTGAAAGGCCTCCAATAGTGACATCTGGGTCGCTCTGTATTTGCAGATGAAGAGAGATGTACATGGTATAGATGCATGTTCTTCTGTCTTTTCTGGTAGGCCGATTAAAAGTTTGGAATTCTAGTCTCAAATTTTGTTCAAAAGAAAAGGCTGAGGCTTATTTAACATTATTTGCTGTTATTACAATGGAGGATCAGTGATTGATCATGAGTACTTATTTATATTCTAATCTTAAAATGCAAAAGTCTCTCTCTCTCTCTCTCTAGCTAATGAAATCAAGTTTCAGTTGATCACTTCCTAATAAATACGAGTTATGATCATTTAATTCCATGTCTTATAACGACAGACAGAACATGTCAAAAATGGCATATACTAAAGAGAATACTCAGTTTGTCTATGTTTTTTACAAAGTTGATCCTAAAATCCGCTGTGTGGCCTAACTACTATATACTAGCACAAAAAAAATATTTCTTCCTCAAGCTTACATTTTTTTCGGCACACAACCTTTTAGGTTTTTTTTGGCTGTTGGAAAATGTTTACTGGTGTCACTGACCGGTGTGGCCCGAGAGCATCACTTTCAAAGGATTCAATGCACAGAGAGCATCTCAGCAGCTGCCTTTTGTGAATCACTTGGCACTTTTACAAATGTTACTTTGTACGATTAGAACTGCAGGTTTGAGGACTGCTCTGCTGGCCGCGGTTCCACGTGTAACTTTCAGGCACTGCCTTATTTGTAAGAAAGTTTCTTGATGGAGATTAGTGGGTACCAGCTGGTCTGGTTAAATGACAGTTGCTAAAGCAGTCATGTTCTGTACCTCTTGGCGTATGGAGGGCTTTGATTGGATGACTGATGCATACAGGTTTTTTTTTTCTTACTACTGTTCCTCCCTGATGTTGGTTTGTTTTTTTTCTCGTTGCAGTGAAGCTGAAGGCTTCAAAGAGCAAGGAAATGCATTCTACAGCCAGAAAGATTACTCTGAGGCTTTCAACTACTACACAAAGGCCATAGGTGAGATCACAGCTAATTACTCATCAATCTATGTGAACGCTCTCCTGTTGAAATGTCAATAGTCTCCTCTAATCACACCTTTCATGGCAGATCATGAGACGTATGAAAAAAAGGGGCCTGTATGACATGGCTTCTCTTTTGTCTATCTCAAGATGCAAGCCCCAGAACTGCCAGTTATTATGGGAACAGGGCAGCCACCCTCATGATGCTCTTCCGCTTTCGAGAGGCCCTCGAAGATTCCCAGCAGGCCGTGCGGCTGGATGACTGTTTCATGAAGGTCGGTTTGGCATCTTCCTTCTCATTAATAATAATAATAATAATATCAGGCAGTAAGTTGTTTTTAACACAAGAAGGAAATGTCCTCCCCGTGAACTACAGGGCCATCTACGTGAGGGCAAATGCCACTTGTCTCTGGGAAATGCCATGGCAGCGAATCGCTGCTTTCAGAAGGTCTTGGAGCTGGAGCCCAGCAACAAAGAGGCCCAGCAGGAGGTGTGCATCACCTCAATTTATTTGACGCTATGTTTATTTAAGAGTGCATTCAATTACATACTAGGCATGATATTGGAGCCAAAGCCTGAATACTACAAATCAAGGTGTTGAGTTGATAATTGGTTTGATCTTTTTAGAATAAGAGTGCAGCGACTCTACTGGAGTACCAAAGGATGGCAGATGTTGGCTTTGAAAAGCGGGACTTCAGAACGGTACTTTACAACCCGTCTATTTTTCACCAATCTCTCAAAACAACACAGCTCCATCTTAGTTGTCATACCAATATGATATCAGAATATCCTTCAGTTTGTAATGAATATCAGAGCTAAACACAATTTGACAGATTTCAAAAGTTTTTTTTCTAGTAGTTACTATCCTATTTACACACACAAAGGTTTTTACAATGAATACAAATAGAATAATTTTTATAAGGACTACATACTTAGCTTTTACAAAGTTCCAAATATCTGCATTTATTTCACGAATGACGCTCAACTGCAACCGGCTTAGTGAAGTGGCTCTTGCTGTGATCCAGGTGGTGTTCTGCATGGACCGGGCTTTAGCTCTGGCTTCCGCCTGCCACCGCTTCAAAATCATCAAGGCCGAGTGTCTGGCTCTGCTGGGACGCTATCCAGAAGCCCAGTCCGTAGCAAGGTAAGAACCGCAGGTGCACGATGTGTGACAGTTTGGTTACAGTGATTATTTTATTTTAAATTAGTGCATAGTTGGCATAGTTAGTTAGTCCGTCATAAGAACGAGCGATTTGATTATAATACAACTTTCTTTTACAGTGATATCTTGCGAATGGATTCCACAAACGCAGATGCGCTCTACGTGCGAGGCCTTTGTCTCTACTATGAGGACTGCATCGACAAAGCCGTTCAGTTCTTTGTCCAGGCTCTGCGCATGGCACCGGACCACGAAAAGGCCCGGCTGGCCTGCAGGGTAAGACGATGGCATTGTCTTCTTCTTTCTAGTTTAATCAAAAGAAGAAATGCACAGACATTTGGTTGATAGAGTGGTAAATAATACCCGTTTGTTAAAATAGTATTTTTGACATTTCTTGTATAAGACAATTGAGTACAAAAAAGCAATAACAGAGAAGCACCTTTATTTGAAAAAAGGATAAAACAAACTATCCGTTTCTCCCTTTTGTACAGTTTGAATGGCATGACAATGTAGCTAAACACAGCCAACACACAGAGACGGGCTGCGATACAGAAGATATATTTTTCAGTGCCTAAATTGCAGGTGTGTGTGTGTAAATGTTGCTGTCTCGTTCTAAATCAGAACGCCAAAGCCTTGAAAGCCAAGAAAGACGAGGGCAACCAGGCATTTAAGAGCTGCAGCTATCAAGCTGCCTACCAGCTGTACACTGAGGCCCTGACGATAGACCCCAACAACATCAAGACAAACGCTAAGCTCTACTGCAACCGAGCCACAGCAGGCGCGAAGGTAAGAGGACACGCAGCCGCACGGCACCTGGTGAACTGTGCCGTCTGTTTGTTTGGAATGGCCGCCACGGACAGTCCGTGTGCTTTTCTAGCTTTGTGTTCGGTTCAGTGCCCGATGACGTCTTCCTCATCCACAGCTGAAGAAACTTAATGAAGCCATTGATGACTGCACCAGTGCGATCAAACTGGACGACACTTACATCAAGGCCTACTTAAGAAGAGCTCAGTGGTATGCTCCAGTCAATATGGGTTCAACTCTCCTGGTCTGTGTGTTCGGCATTGAGCTGTTTGAGAGTGACTTTGTCTGTCCCATAGTTACATGAACACAGAGCAGTACGAGGAAGCTGTGCGGGACTATGAAAAGGTGTACCAGACGGAAAAAACATCAGGCAAGCCGTTTTTGTTTTTTTTTCACTTTTCTCCTTGTTTTAAACTCCAGCTGGTCGGTTGTTCCCGTACTCATATTTTTGTATTCTTCACAGAGCACAAGCATCTGCTAAAGAACGCACAGCTGGAGCTGAAAAAGAGCAAACGGAAAGATTACTACAAGGTGCTGGGAATCAACAAGAACGCCTCCGAGGACGAGATCAAGAAAGCCTACCGCAAACGGGCCCTCATGCATCACCCAGGTAGACCCGTCGGTCCGAGTAAAGACAAACCAACTTTTATTACATTGCACGGTTTCTTCATCGGAGTAGTTTTATGTTCTTGCAGACCGCCACAGTGCAGCAACCGCGGAAGTGCAGAAAGAGGAGGAAAAGAAATTCAAGGAGGTCGGCGAGGCCTTCACTGTGCTCTCCGACCCAAAGAAGAAGATGCGCTACGACAGTGGACACGACCTGGAGGAGGAAAGCTCCTTTGATGGCGGAGGTAAATGCTTTAAGTTCTGTTCTGCGATTCAATGTGCGGGACGTTAGTGGAATGAAAGAACAATTTTACACTTCTTATTCTAAAGGAATGCCTTTCAAAACATGGTGATGTGCTTTTTTAGAAAGTCAACTATTGGGCTCTTTTAAAGAAAGAATGAATTTACAATCAATACATTGTAGATGAAGTATGCAATTTTTCCATAGCAGACGTTTAGGCTTGTTAAAGCTTTAAGTACTAGCTTGTCTCCGTTAAGTTGTATTTAATGACTACAGTTCCAGTGGTATTGGTTTGTTATTGAGGTTTTGCCCTGGAAATGTTTAAAGTAAACGATTGGATCAGCAATACGTCCTGAAGAAGCCTCTTTTAAATGTTTTTAAAAACATATTTTTGCATTTACTTTCTCTAGATTTTGATGCAAACAACATCTTCAGGGCTTTCTTCGGCGGCCACGGTGGTGGTGGAGGAGGAGGAGGAGGTGGGGGAGGATTTAGTTTTGATTCCAGTCCAGGTATTTAGACATCCAGTTTAGACGTTATTTTGTTAATTGAAGAACAGGAAATTGATCAGTTAAAGTTTGATCTTAACTTACATTTTTCTTTCCTTTTTTCCCCCCCATAGACTCCGGACCTGGAAATTTCTTTTTTCAATTCGGCTAAAGTAAAGGCGCATGCGGCAAAATGCACACTGCAGTGGAAAACAAAAGAGTTGGACCCACAGTCACGTCCTGATGCTCACACTCCTGAGTGTCTCACAAAACATCCCCACTATTTTTTTTTTTTTTTTTTCCCAGGAGGTTTTTGATTATTGCATTCACTCGTAAATTTTCTCAAAAACAGTGGGGACGAATAAGAGACTTAAGTAAGAAATCATCATTGTAAATAAAGAAGTGCTTAAGTCCTTTTAAGAGATTTGGATCAGCTGATAAGAGCATGTCTTTGTTGCCAAAATCTAAATGATATTAAATATAGAAATCTTGTGAAACTGTCTCAACCTTCATGAAGGTGACCGGTAGTAAGAAATGAATTGGAAGTTAAAGCATCTTGGTTGGTTTTAGACATCACATGGAATCCGTTTCTATGGTTCTCCTGGAACAGCCTGTCTCTGTAGAGTCAATGTACTGTGGAAGTTCAATGTCAAAAACTGACCTCAGGACAGCCTGTTTAGGACGGCCTGTTTAGGACAACGCTGGTCTCCTGCGAGTGTGTTCAGGTTTTATTGGCTCCTTTGCCAAGTGTAGAATCGATGTGCAGGGTTTTCAGTTTTTCTCCATGCTGCATTGTATATTTGACTCGAATGTAAAGTGTTTTGTGTCCATAAATTGTTTTCTCCTTCAGTCTTCCCTCGGTCTTTATATTTATTGCACTGTGGATTCTAACCTGTATACAGCAGAATGCCAGTGCCCATTGTCTTCCTCCTCTTAAAAAAACTCCATTTTTGTTTTGGTTTCCACGTCATTCTTTTTTTTTTTCAGACTGTAATATATTTGTTCTGAAACGGCCTAAAATCAGCACACGTAAAACATACAGATTTTATTCCCGTAAAAGCACCCACCAAACGTCTGTCCCGCTGTCCCAGTCGAATGCAAGTGGTGCCTTATAAGAATGATACCTTTCAGTAGAACCTAAATTAAAAATTCAAGACAATATCCCTGTTGCAAAAGGCAACAGCTACGCTTGTATAGTACGTTTTTGTTTTTTGATGCACTCGCACAGGACGTATTCCATATCTGCCCAGTGACTGAAATTGAAATTTGCATGCAAATTCTTTTGTCTCAATTACAAAAGACTTCGGCACATGTCATCATCAAGCACACCTACGTGGCATCCATCCATACCTGTCGTTCACGTTTGGTCAGTACAGCCCTTCCCTTACTTGTTCCACCTGTTTTTAAGGGGCACTGGTAGTACGTTGGAAGCTTCTATTGTAAATTGTTCTCACTGATCATTTTTAAAACTTGTCACAGTATTAACGATGCGCTTTTCTTATTGCAAAAATAAAGGCTTGTCTTTTACTGTAATGTTGGACTTTTTTTATTATAATCAACTTGACCATTTCATTACTAATTTTACTTATGTTTATGGTACAATATTCAAAACAATACAGTCTTCAGGGACTTTGAAATGACCCCTGTGGATTTCACGTCTCATCAAAGGAGTTCTTCAGCCAATGTCTATAGATTCCTAATTATTCATTAAATATTTAATTAAATCATTACAATATAGAAAAAATGTACCAAAGCAATGTGAAAAAAAGTCATATTAAAAGTCAAAAATGGAATGGCATTCTCAGCTTAAATAGATCTTTGACTCTTAAAGATTTGTTTGGGGAAATTATTCAAAACAATTCAAAAGACATCGGGACATGAGCTGATACAATTATTTAATATTTTATTATTAATTTATAGCACTTGTAATTATGATTAAGTATGTTTAATATTAAAAAAGGGTTAATTTAAAATATTTTTGAATAGTGTGCATTTTAAGTAGCAGTTTTTTTGGTGTTTTATTTTAGGGTGATGCTTTTTAAAACACTGGGCGTAACCAGCAGCCCCACGTGACCTCGTTTAAACCAATCAGGCGCCGGCAGCGACGCGTAATCGGTCGCCAGATTATGGTGCGACGGAGGGGTACGAGTGAGGTGGCAGCTGACAGGAACCCGGGTACCAGAACGAGTCGTGACTCTTCAGCTGCGTCGCGTTTGACCGAGACGCGATCCCGTTTACCGTCGAGACGGTGAGACTTTCCTCGACGAGGTAACTATTTTATCGCTTAATATTAACTCCAACCCCCTGCTAGCTCGTGCGGTTAACCGTTAGCAAACGGCTGTTCGCAGCACGGCGAGGCTACGGCTCGTTAGCCGGACGGGACTTCCAGGTTAGCCGCCGTTGCTGTGAGGTCGCGCTGCGGAACCTGCTGTGACTGTCATCCTACCGCAGTTTCCTATTCCGCTTTCTTTAAATGGAGGTGATGCTAGATTAAACTGGGAATGAGAAAATTATTAAAGGAGAAAAAACAGGCTATTTCAAACTATAAGGTCTCGCGCTAGTTATTATTTCCCGTGACATCTCTCTCTCCCCAAGCTTTGCCCCACCTAACTAGCATCCTTGCACCTCGCCTCCTCTCGAAGAAGTTGCCCCCCCCCTTTAATTTATTGCTTGAACCTGCTCGGCTAGCGAGTTGAGCCTGCGGAGTGGGTGTGGTGGGTGGCCGGGCACAGGAGCTCCATTCACTTGGCCCTGACGCGCAACGACGGAAGTTTGCACACAGGAACACGCGACGCTAACTTCGGCCACTTCCCGGCTCCTTGAGCACCAGCTGTGTCTGAAGCAGTGCACTACTCTAACCCCCCACCCCCTTTTTTTTGTAGCCCCTGTGAGGCTGTATACCTCCTGCTCCGGTTCCCCCTCCACTTACAGTGACACATATTTTTTACGGCTAGATGGCTTCAAACAATGGAGATGACCCGTGGATTATGGCTGGGTAAATACTGGGACATCTGTCTCTGAATGTATGACAGGATAGCGTGCTAAGCTAAAGCCTAGCCAGCCCCCACCCACACCCCCGTCCCCTCTCTCTCCCTCCCAGGGTCACATCATCACAGACTGGACTCCATGAGGCCACAGCCGGCTCGTGCTGAGCATTTCAGAAGCTGTAGTAAAGAAACACTATGAACGGTTATCGTTGACACAAAGGCAGATGAGCTCGGATGCACTAGTCTCATCACTGCTTATCTTGTCTTGTTTTGCCTGGAGCGCGTGTGGTGAAGGTGGTTCGTGGACCAGTTGGGGCTGTTGGGACCGATTGTTGGCTGAGCCGCTTTGGCAACAATGGCAGTAGTGTTTTAAAACGGGACCGTCGGTGCATCAAGATCTGCTCAGCCCTCATACCTGTACATCAAATGCACAACCTGTTGTGTCATTCCCAAACATGTATATCCTACTGTACTGCATCCCTCTGGTATCTTTGTATTGTTTCAAAGGGCTTTAACATTAATTTGAACCATAATTTGTGTTTTGTTTTCATCTAATTAACACAAACATGGGATGATGTTTTTAACTCTGTTGGCTTCCCTCCTTTAAAAGGTCCTGTGCTCGCTGGCGCTGCCATGTCGGCAAAAGCCATCTCAGAGCAGACGGGAAAGGAGTTCTTGTACAAGCACATCTGCACCGCAGCTGCCGTGCAGAACCGCTTCCGCTACGCCAGCGTCACCGCCGAGACCGACTGGGAACAACTCTCACAGGAGCATCCATGGCTGCTGACGGAGGTGAGGGAAATGGGGAATTAATGCCTAACCAGTATCCTACTTAAGCCTGGTAACAGTAGTGTTGATGCACATGTGGGGTCTTTGCTTTAATATTGTTCTGATCAATCTTCCACTTGCTTCCCTGTAGCGGCTGGTGATCAAGCCAGATCAACTGATCAAACGGCGTGGGAAGCTGGGACTGGTCGGCATCAACTTGGACCTGCAGGGTGTACGAGAGTGGTTCAAAGCCCACGTCATGAGCGAGACCACCGTGAGTAATCGCTCTTGTCTTGTCGGATCAATAGCAGCCCAGTGTTGCCTTTTTTAATTTTTTTTTATTTTTAAGACAATGAACAGAGTAACCGATGCATGAAAGGGAGAACAGGGCTGAGATGAACAAGCAATTTAATATTCCGTAACGGTGTTTGTTGTGACAAGTCACACAGTGGAAATGTGCTGCTTTTTAAATTATTCACAAGTAGTTTGATTGGCTGACGCGTCTTGATGTCGGTCTCAGTGCAGCTTCATTGGTCACTTAGCTGACTTGTCATCCAGGCAAAGAACAGTCAGTCTTTTGTCGACCACCAACAAGTCTGTGCCCCCGTCCCCCCATTCAAAATTACTCCATTTAATTTGCTCGGAATCTGCTCTGATAAAACAAAAAAAAAAACACCACTCGCTCTCTGCTGTTGTACCAGCTCCACAAGAACTTTATTTTCTACCTAATTTTGGCCTTTTGTCATTCAGCGTACACATGTTTTTCTGAAGAGTGTCAGTTCCTCCGTGTTTATTAGCCTGAGCAGCAACCAGTCCTGAGCGGAAAGGTGGTTGTGTCCCGTGCCGCAGGCCATGTGGCTTATGTTTAGATCAGCCGGGTCAAAGGTTATATAATGCCACGGGAGGAGGAGGAGGCTGGTCTATTCTTGTCCACCGTCCACAAACATGTGTGGAACTTGCTTCATTTTTGTCTATAACCCTCTCGACACAAACTGCAAGTTAGTGTCGAGTTAGTTGCAAGTAAAGATTAAAATGGATAGACCAATTAAAATGATTCCCAGGAGCAGAATGCCGCGTCCTTCACTTCCATCGTCGATAACTAGGTTGGACTAACGTGCTTGTGGTTTGTGTTTTGCTTTTGAATAGGTTGGAAAGGCAAAAGGTGTGCTGAAGAACTTCCTCATTGAGCCGTTTGTTCCACACCCACAGGTAACGTCGGCTGGCCTTCTCAGCCTCCATCACATTTATGTTTTTTATTAGTGCAACGCCATGCATTGAATTTAGGTCATGTGATTTTTTTTTTTTTTTTTTTTTGGGTTGATTCTCCCTTTTTATCAAGTTGTGTGTGTGCTTTGATGCATGTATGAAGGTCAGTTTTGTTAAAATAAAAAACTCGGTGTTCCTCAACATTCTATAAATAAGTGAGAACCAAAGCCCCGCTGTTGGCAAACTCAATAAGTTTGTATATCCTTGTGCCACAGGAGGAGGAGTTCTACGTGTGTATCTATGCCACACGAGAAGGCGACCATGTGCTTTTCCACCACGAGGGAGGCGTGGAGGTGGGTGACGTGGACGCCAAGGCTCAGAGGCTGTTGGTTGCAGTGGACGAGAAGCTGAGTGAGGAGCAAGTGACGGAGAAGCTCCTCACTCACGCTCCAGAGGAGAAGAAACAGTACGGACACGTCCTTTTCTATTGCGCATTTGTTTTTATCTACAGCAGTGGAGTTCTCTTTAATCAACCTCACCTCAGAGAGACGCCTCCTGCGATCAGCCAGGTGTTGTGTTTAAGCAGCCGTATTTTTATGTTCATCATCCCACATTTCACTCAAACTTGGTTTTAGTGGATCAATTCCCCAAATTTGTTTGTGCTGGCGAATCAGAGACTTTCTCTCTTCATTGTAGTTTGAAGGGTCTTTTTAATGTTTTTCGGTGACCTTCAGCAGTGTGATTTTTAGATCCTTGTTTTTGTTCTTTTACAAATACCCTCCCTACTAAGCAGAGAACATGCTGATCTTTTTCATGATGCATAACATTTTTGTTTGTGTTCTCAGACTGGATACTTGTTTGGCATCACCATAAGTTATTTATAATGTAGTGAAAGCAAGCACTGGTCTACACACATTTGATCTATTTTTCGCTTCTCTGGATTTTAATAAACTGCTTTTTTTTCTCTTTTCTTTTCAAAAGAGTCTTGGCCAGTTTTATAGTTGGCCTCTTTAACTTGTATGAGGATCTCTACTTCACCTACCTTGAGATCAACCCCATAGGTAAGTTTAATTACTGACACATTCATCTCACTGGTGCATGCATATTGTTCTATTTGACTTTTGGACATTTTGGAATAAAGAAAAGTATTGCATAAAAACGCTTCACCTAATTACTAAGGGAATTATTTACTGAGGGAATTATTCATTCATGGCAGCAAGTTATTAGTGTGTGTGTGTACATGCAAAACTGAATCTTAATCTGAACCCTATATGAAATCCTAAGGAAGTTGACTCGGTGGATAAACACTCCTTTTTAATTCTGTCAACCAGTTGTCACCAAAGATGGCGTGTATGTGCTCGACATGGCAGCCAAGATTGATGCCACAGCAGATTACATCTGCAAGGCTAAGTGGGGTGATGTGGAGTTTCCTCCCCCATTTGGCAGAGAAGCATATCCAGAGGTGAGATCTGAAGTACAACACAGCAGTTTTCTACATCGAAAACAAATATTCCAGATGTAGTGCCTCCGCCCTTGGCCTTATTACTGCCGTTTTTCTATTTCAGGAGGCGTACATAGCTGACCTGGATGCAAAGAGCGGTGCCAGTTTGAAGCTGACCCTGCTGAACCCCTGTGGCAGGATCTGGACCATGGTGGCCGGAGGCGGGGCTTCAGTAGTCTACAGGTAGGCTTTATATCGAGCCTTTGTAGCAAAGAGGAGCCACTCAAACTGTTTTGGTGCATGTAAGACGTACTTAATATTTCATTTTAAATACGCTTTTCAACTTTTGTAAGACCTCAAATAAACACAAAATGTGTTGCACTACTGAACTCTCGACTCTGTAGTGACACCATCTGTGACCTCGGCGGGGTGGATGAACTGGCAAACTATGGCGAGTACTCCGGCGCCCCCAGTGAACAGCAGACCTACGACTACGCTAAAACCATCCTCTCTCTCATGACGCGGGAGAAACACACACAAGGTTTGGAACACTCGGCACTTGTCAGTTCGCCTTAAACTCATAAAGTGTTGGTTTCTTTCCTCTACGATGTGGCCTCCTCGCACTCTTCTGGTGTGTCACGAGGCCACGGTGTCTGCTAGAGGCAATGGACCTCACGGCTGGCAACAAACTGTTGTTGAGGAGTCGCGTTTCATGAAACGTAACAACACTCGTCTTTATATCCTGCAGGGAAAGTGCTGATCATCGGAGGAAGCATCGCCAACTTCACCAATGTAGCAGCCACATTTAAGGTAATAAATCTTCACTATAATGTTCATGTCAGACTCTATTACAATATGCATGTCCAAATGGTGTCTTGCGCACCAAGATGTTAAAGAACCTTTTCTGTTTTGACTTATTGGATTACACAGCCATGCAGATATTTCTGATTAAGTCTTAGTTGACTTGCTTGTCTCTCTGCTCAGGGCATCGTCAGGGCAATCAAAGACTACCAAGGCCCTCTGAAGGAGCACGAGGTCACCATCTTTGTTCGTCGTGGCGGGCCTAACTACCAGGAGGGCCTGAGGGTCATGGGGGAAGTAGGTGAGTCGGGTGATGCTTAAGATCACAAAAAAGAGCCCGGTCTGAGAGCAAGAGAGTGGAATGACTAGACTGTGTGATGTGCTACTTTGGTAATACTGCGTGTCGAGCCTTTTTCAGGTGATTTTATTGGATCACATATCACCAAAAACCCGCCTATACGGAGACAGACAGCATGAATGCCAGTTCAATTTATTTGTTTATTTTGTAATCCAAGCTTACTGTTAGAAACATATTTGGACTAAGTTGTTAAACTCTTTCTGCAGGGAAGACCACAGGTATCCCTATCCATGTGTTTGGTACCGAGACCCATATGACGGCCATTGTTGGAATGGCTCTGGGCCACCGGCCAATCCCCAACCAGCCCCCGATGGACGCACACACGGCAAACTTCCTCCTCAACGCCAGCAACAGCGCAGTGGTATTTTCATCAAGTTATTTCATCAAGTACATTGTGAAATGGCTTGAAGTGTGAGAGTTAAATTGCTGGCAAATCACCTGGCATTCGAATACGGTAACGTCAAGTTATCAAAGGCTTTGCTTGTTTAAGAGCATTCACTAACTTGTGTTACAATTTAGCCACGATTATTCAAACGCAAAGCTTTGAGGCTTTGACTTGGAACTTGTTTGAGAAGCTTACTTGTAAAGCATAATGTGATCTTCCTCCTTTTTATTGTCTGTTGTTTTTAGCCTTTTCTGTGGTCCTCAAAGTTCAATAGTCAAACTCAAAGTTCAATATTGTTTTGAATGACATAAATGTTTCTTTTTCTCATTACCAGACTCCAGCTACAACAAGGACCGCTTCATTCTCCGAACCCAAGACGTCCAAGGAATTCAACCCGGCCAAAAAGTCTAAAGCAGATCTTCCAGCAGGTGATCAAGGCCGCGTCGCCCACCTCCCCACTCCGTTATCCGATTTTTCCATCTCACTTTTCCTTGCGCCCTATACTCCTTTCCTCCAAACTCTGCTTTTTGCATTTTTAATTTTTTCTCTCTTGTTTCTCCCATCTCCTGTTTTTCTGCACAAACTGTTCACTCACCCTCGGGTTTGTTTTTCGTACTCGTTTTTCTAAGACTCTCTTCATTCTATACTGTGGCCTCTGAAGAATATGGTCACAGGCGATTGGAAAGGTGAGTGAAAGGTGGGCCATACACCTCGTTGCACTCGACACTGATCCGCCTCTTCTTGCCACTCGCCAACCTAAACTAGAAAGAAGTGCAAGAAATTGGTATTCGTATTTCATCTTTTAGATTAGTTAAAAACTGGAGAAAATTGTAGATAATCCACGAACCAAGCATTCCTGTTTCACGATGCAAATACAAGGATCTTAAATGTGTCATCTCTAGACTGATTTGTTTGTTGCTGTGTATGGATAGTTTTATTTGATAGTTTCAGAACATCCAGCAAGGGCTACGTGGACATATGGTTTTGGCTTTGACTATATATAACTTTTTTTTTTTGCTTCTGTAGCAGCTGAACTTTGCATGGTCTTTGCTAAGGTGTGCCTTTCTTTATCAAGTGTTTTTAAAGACAGCACACAGTTAACAGAATTTACTGAAGTCTGTTGAAAAAATGATCTTAATATTATTATCTTAATTTCTTTTTTGTGCTCATTTTTTTTTATATTCTGTGTTCCGTCCCATGGGGTCACAGAAGCTCAGGCCTCTTCAGGCTGCAGCGGAGGTATGGAAGGGTGTGAAAAACCCGTCCTCCTGCCGTCTCTGCCCTCTGTCCATTTCCTCCACCTTCCCAGTTTTGTGTCTTCCCTGTTCCCAGTATGTCTTTTGCTGTTTTGTCTCCCGATGGAAATATTTTCTGAACAGATTTGGTTTTGTATTTTAATTTAAATCATAAGGATACCTGAAGACAAACAGCCAGACAAAATCGATCATTTGATTTTCCTTCATGGTCAGACCCATACATTTCATAATTTGGCTTTTATGATCTATACATACGTATTACATTGAAATCCCAGCCATGCACAAGCCCTGTAAAACGTGTCTCGTGACATTACAAACATCCGTTAGCGAAGCGGCCGTAGTGCTGCACATGTGACGGCTCTGCGCGACTTTGTAGGGATCAGAACCCAGAACCACAGGACGAGGTGATTCTGGACAGAGAGAAGAGACTTGGGAGGACCGGGACTAATGTGTGGCAATAATTGACTTTACAAATGTCTCCAACCACATGGTACACTAACATGTTGACATTCTGTAAATCAAGCACTACTGCTGGGATGTTGATTATTGGAAAATAATGTATTTTCAGAGTAACTTGGTCACACTTATAACAATCCAACAGCAGCGTTTGTCAACTTAAAAACATGCAAGTTTTAATCCACAGGAAAAAGTGTAAACTAAAGTAGAAAATATCCTTTTTGCAGCAGTGTTTGCACTGGCGATGTTTTTTTTTCTCTACCTCCTGTACCTTTTTGAGTGAGTTCTTTCTGTACTCTACCTGTTGCCATCCCCATCCTGCTATATTCCCGAGCCCCTCCTCTCGCCTCCAGTGATTTTACGTGCTGTTACTTAACTTGTCTCCTTGTTCTTCTAGCCAAACCTATGACGCTCTTCAGGAAACAGACAAAGGCGATCGTCTGGGGCATGCAGACCCGCGCGGTGCAAGGCATGATGGACTTCGACTACGTGTGCTCCAGGGACGAACCCTCCGTGGCGGCCATGGTCTACCCCTTCACGTAGGTTCCCAAAGACCTAAAGTTAACTTCATATTCCACGGATTGTCTTAACAGTGCTGCTATAGCTTATCCAACGTACTGTTTCACTGCAGATGTCGATATTACTATTAATTCATTATCCCCCACGTTTGTTTCCCCCAGTGGGGATCACAAGCAGAAGTTTTATTGGGGCCACAAGGAGATCCTGGTGCCGGTCTATAAGAACATGGCCGATGCTGTGAAGAAGCACCCTGAGGTGGACGTCCTGATTAGCTTTGCTTCACTGCGCTCCGCTTTCGACAGCACAATGGAGTCCATGCAGTACCCACAGGTAGGACGATCAAGTGTGAGATGGATGAACGTGTAAGCCCACACATCGCTGCGCAAACCTGTGAGATTCAGACGGACTCGTCCAATTCTGTTTTTAGATCCACACCATCGCCATCATAGCGGAGGGAATTCCTGAAGCACAGACGAGGAAGATAATCAAGATGGCCGATGAGAAAGGCGTCTCTATCATCGGCCCTGCTACAGTAAGAAGCAATGTTTCAACATCAGACGATAACGGAAAAAATAGTCTGCATAAGCAGAAGATGATCCATTTTTACTTGACTTAATTTTGATAGCCATTATTTTCTGTCTCGTAGGTTGGCGGCATCAAGCCCGGCTGTTTTAAGATCGGCAACACGGGTGGCATGCTGGACAACATCCTGGCTTCCAAGCTGTATCGCCCCGGCAGCGTGGCGTACGTGTCGCGTTCCGGGGGCATGTCCAACGAGCTGAACAACATCATCTCCCGCACAACCGACGGCGTCTATGAAGGCGTTGCCATCGGAGGAGACCGGTACGAGAAACTGTTTACCAGATATTTGCTGAGCAGTGAGAGAAAGTTGAAGCCTCTCGTACAAAAAATGAGTGTGTCGATTTTAGGACGATGCATCCACGACCTTTTTTTAAACGCTTGTGTTCTCTTCATCCAGATATCCGGGCTCCACCTTCATGGACCACGTCCTACGTTACCAGGACACTCCAGACGTTAAGATGATTATAGTGCTGGGAGAGGTGGGAGTAGCTCCATGAATGTTTACCTTTTCAGATCAATTTAGTGTTGATTTTGTTATTTAATTTACTTCATATTTAATACACTTAATATTTGGGCAGAAAAAGCAACATCTTTTACTCTGGCTACCCAGATTGGAGGCACGGAGGAGTACAAGATCTGCCAAGGCATCAGAGAGGGCCGGATAACCAAGCCGGTGGTGTGCTGGTGTATTGGAACCTGTGCTACCATGTTCGCCTCAGAGGTTTGGTGGCTTTGTTGCAAAAAAAAAGTAATTCACTATTGGATTAAAAGTTTTTAAGCTCATCCCGTCTCTGCTGTCTTTAGGTTCAGTTTGGCCATGCAGGGGCGTGTGCCAACCAGGCTTCCGAAACCGCAGTAGCCAAGAACCAGGCCCTGAGGGATGCTGGCGCTTATGTACCAAAGAGCTTTGATGAGCTGGGGGATGTCATCAAGTGAGAAATGCGTCACACAGTCGTACCAGAGTTACCATGACTTATTTTTTTATTTTTTTAAACCCAATGTTTCTAATTTGTGGTGAAACAGGACAGTTTATGATGATCTGGTGGCCAATGGAACCATCGTTCCTGCCCAGGAGGTTCCTCCCCCAACAGTGCCTATGGATTACTCTTGGGCCAGGGTAAACTTCACCTTTACTCCTTTTAGTAAACCTCGACAGCTTTGCAATAATGAGTGGTCACAAAATCTTGTAAAGCAACAATTTAAGGGAATTTCTGAGTCTTCAAGTTTTTTTTCTCTTGTGTTTATCACCGGTGTGTCAGAAGCCACCTTCAATCCGTTTTACTCTCCACTTGATTTCCTCCAGGAGTTGGGTCTGATCCGGAAGCCGGCCTCATTCATGACAAGCATCTGTGACGAGCGAGGCCAGGAGCTCATCTACGCCGGCATGCCCATCACTGAGGTCTTTAAAGAGGAGATGGGTCTAGGAGGAGTGCTGGGCCTGCTGTGGTTCCAACGCAGGTCTGTCTGAAGACCAGACGACGGCAACAAATGACCCCGATTTGAAAGTTTAATTACAAATGCATCTTTTCAGTGGAATAAGCTGCGCTTATGCTTCTGTTTAGGTTGCCGCGATATGCCTGCCAGTTCATTGAGATGTGCCTGATGGTGACGGCTGATCACGGGCCGGCCGTCTCCGGTGCACACAACACCATCGTCTGTGCTCGCGCCGGCAAGGACCTCATCTCAAGCCTCACCTCTGGCCTGCTCACCATCGTCAGTACTGCTCGCACGCAAACAGCGGACAAATAAAATGAAAGTAAGCGGAAAGCCCAGCATGTCTGAAACATGGTTTTATTCATAAATTCTAGGGGGACCGTTTTGGAGGTGCTCTGGATGCAGCTGCAAAGCAGTTCAGCAAGGCTTTTGACAGTGGCATGCTGCCCATGGAGTTCGTCAACAAGATGAAGAAGGATGGCAAGCTGATCATGGGCATCGGACACAGGGTCAAATCGGTATGCAGTGCTTGAGTTTATTTTAATAATGTCGCTAATTTATTCAATAAATGAAAAATGTATTCCTTTTTCTTCTTCTCAGATCAATAACCCGGACATGCGGGTGCAGATTCTGAAGGACTTCGTTAAGCAGCATTTCCCCTCCACCCAGCTGCTGGACTACGCCCTAGACGTAGAGAAGATCACTACCTCCAAGGTACATTTCACCTGGATTGGCAAAATTAAACATGATCATTCTTTGTACCTTGAAAAATAATATAAAATTAAACAAAAGTAAATGTACGGCATCTTTGGACTTTAACCTTTCCTCTTAAGTTAATATTGGCAAATCACTTGGCTTGCATGTATTTCTCTGACACTTTATTTTTTTCAGAAACCCAACCTGATCTTGAACGTAGATGGTTTTATTGGTGTTGCATTTGTTGATCTGCTGAGGATGTGCGGTGGCTTCACACGGTAACACATGTTATTTTATTATAAACCCCTTTTTCAATCTGGAAAAATTCTGTTGCCAAAGGTCTATTGCCTATTTGTCTTTGTCGATTGCAAGCACGCCGTCCTGTGTTGTTTCTTACGTGAATGTTTGAACTGGTTCCAGAGACGAGGCGGACGAGTTTGTGGAGATCGGAGCACTAAATGGCATCTTTGTCCTCGGACGTAGCATGGGCTTCATTGGTGAGTCCCATCAGACGGAGCCGACGACACTCGAGTATTCTCAAAATACGATATCTAACAAGTGCCTGTCTCCCATTAGGACATTACCTGGACCAGAAGAGGCTGAAACAGGGTTTGTACCGTCACCCCTGGGACGACATCTCCTATGTGCTTCCTGAACACATGTCCATGTAACTCCCACGTTACACAATGAATACGTTTCCAGGTGTGAATGCCCAAATGAGTCACATGATGCGTACTGTCAGGGTGTGAATGCCGTGGCCTGGGCAAAGCATTGCAAGGTGATTCTTGATAAAGGAAGTCGTTTTTACTGAGAAAAGGGGGCGGTGGAGGGGGAGATATTTGTAGATATAGTTTTTGAAAAAAATTATTTAAACTCAAATGTAACTTATTCCGTTTTGACCACAGACCCGAACCGATGCAAACACACAACGTAAATTGGTACTTTTAAAATAAAAGGGCAGGGCTCTAAGCACATTTCAACCCAGAATCCTGCATTACGGAGTCTGATCATTCGATCTGCTTAAACTCAACGATAATGTTTCGGTTTTTTTTTTTATACTACTCACAAAAATGTTACCTGCATTTTTCTGTTTTAGGCCACATGACAATGTGCTTCATCACCCTCCCTGGCTTTGAGTATTGCACCTTAGTTTAGTTTAAATTAAAAAAATGTCAGTTTTGGGTTCCTTCTTACCTGTCGCCTGCTAATGACAAAGATCTTTGTCATCACAAGATAAACCAAAGTTTTTTTTTATCCTGTTTAAAATAGAAATTGGTTCAATTGGTTGACATTACAAAGCGTATCTTAAACAAAGACTAAATAATATGACTTGCGGGTCACTCCGACATTACGTTTCCCAAACTAGTGGTTGACTTGAGTCTGCTATTGTACATTAGATACAATTTTGAGGCATTCATAAAAAGTATGATTTGAACTTTTGTAAAAAGTCAAAAGGGAGAAAAAAAAAACATTTTTAACGACGGCACTTTGTCGTTGAACGCATCTTTTGGTGAGGGACCGTGAAAACTGTTCACTGATGGCAAATAATCATAATATTGCTCTGTAATAGAATTGTCCAAGTCTTGGCACCAACACAAACGCTTTGTACTGCCCACTGTGCGGCCTGCTGTGTGTGATCTTTGCTGTTTTTGTTTAACTGTGGGAGGAAAAAAAGCTTTTTTTGTAATATGCTGCAAATAGTAGTATAATAAAAGACTTGTTTACTTAATTGTTATGGGAGATTTTTTTAATTAGTTGTGTCAGAAAATAACTGTCAAAATAAATCCACGTGAATTGTAGAAATACTGTGATACCTGGATTAAAAGGTAAACTTTTTTTATACTGTTTTAGTGACCTGAGACTTCAGTCGAAATTGACACTTGTAAAAAAATAATTTCAAATATAATGCAGATAAAACATCTACCGAAATTGGTGAACAGTAATTAATGTACTCTAGATCACTGATTAATGGGCAGTGTAGGATGTTTTTTCTAGAATCGTTTATTAAACGTCACCAGTAAATTCACAGCGCGCATGCGCGAATCCAGTGCACCTTGTGAATAAAAGTTTCGCTATAATCAAGGCGTTTCAATGCGTGAAAAAATAATAAAAGCAATTACATTTCAGATTGTTTTATTTTTCAGATTGTTTTATTTAAATATGCGTCCGGGATACAAGTCGCTTGTAGCAGTGAGGTTTTGGCTTGAATCTGAGCCTCCCATTGACTCGCCAGCAAAAAAAAAAAAAAAAAAGCTCATTTTGAAATTGCAAAGAAAGACGGAAGTGAGCGCTCCTGTTCTGCGACCACACGACTGAACGCCGCTGCGCACGCCTGTCATTTATTGATGTGTATTTCTTTGCTCGACCCACTGCTCATGAGTGATTCCCAGACATAGTTCGTTTTCCTCGGACTCGGTCCCACTGCGGCATGTCGGTGGCGGCGGCGGCGGCGGCAGGTGACGCGCCGGAGGACCGACGCTGCGGTCCGACAGGTGACGGGGAACCGGAGGAGGCCGAGAAGTTCGCCTGCTCGACCCACTGCTCGGAGCTCTCCCGCAGGCAGAACGAGCAGAGGAAGACGGGGCTCTTCTGCGACGTCACACTGGTCTTCAGCTCCGGTGGAGGAGGAGGCCTTGGGGGCACGGTCCGCACCGTGTCCGCCCACCGCTGCGTGTTATCCGCGGCGTCCGAGTACTTCAGGCTGCTGCTGGGCGGACAGTTTTCCGAGTCCGTGTCCGGGCGCGTGGAGCTGAAGGAGTGGAGCTCTGCTACGGGACCCGAGGCGGACACCGTGGAGGGTGTTATTCAGTTTATGTACACGGGACAGATCCGGGTAACCACCGCCAGTGTGCACGAAGTGTTGGAACTCGCGGACAGGTAACCACTTTAAAACTGGAAGAACATAAATCAAATAATGTGATGAGCCACACCTTGACCTCATTGCGCCAGCAGGTGCGACTTCCTCACCTGCGGAACATGGGCTTTTATTCAATGTGATTTCGGACTAGAACTAACACGATCGCTGTATTTAATTGGGGGTGCATGCTCTGTTGGATTAGTATTGTTAAAATAAACCGCAGTGGACGTTTCTTTTAATATTGTTAGTCAAGTATAGACTATGTAGACCAAGACGATACCATGACTCGGCAAATTCCCTGAAACAAGAACTGAAGACCCCACTGGCTTCCCATCATTGCTTTAGCTTCACTGTCACAGCTTCCCATTATTAAGTAAAAAGTAGGTGAAAAAGAAAATAAGATGATAAATACAAGTTCTAAGTTTGTACGCAGGTTTTTTTTATTATTCAATTTTTACTGCTTTGTTATTTCCGTGTCGTCCAAACGGCCTTATTGTACGGTGAATAACTGCGTTGTGTTCACTCAGGTTCCTGCTGTCGCAGCTGAAGAACTTCTGCGGGGAGTTTCTGATGGCGAAGTTGAACCTATCCAACTGCATAGCGGTGCACAGCCTCGCCCACATGTACACCTTGGACCTGCTGGCCCAGGTAGCCGCCAAGACCATCCGAGCCAACTTCAGCAGAATCATCCGCAACGAGGAATTCCTCACGCTCCCGTTTCACCTGGTGCGGGACTGGCTGTCCGACTCGGAAATCACCGTGGACTCTGAGCAGGAGCTGTTCGAGGCCGTGGTGAAATGGGAGCGGCAAAACCCCGAGGAGAGAGGGCCGCATTTTGAGGAGCTGTTCGGCCTTTTGAGACTCACTCAGATTTCTCCCTCCAACCTCACGCGGGTAGTGAGAAAGGAGCCCCTGGTGGCGAACAGCGCCGCGTGCCAACAGCTGGTGTGCGACGCCCTCGAGGTTCCACGCCGTCCAATCCGCCGATTCGGAACTGCGCGAGTCCTACGATGCGGCGATCCAGCCCCGCCTGGGCCAGAACATGGATGTGATCATGGTGGTGGGCGGCGTGTCGGAAGGCGGCGACTATTTGAGCGAGTGCGTGGGCTACTTTGTGGCCGAGGACCGTTGGGTCAACCTGCCGCACCTCCACAACCACCTCGACGGACACGCCATCGCCGTCGCCGACGGCCACGTCTACTGTGGCGGGCTCCATGGAACCCAGCTTCGCCAAGACGGTGGAGCGCTTCAACCCCGGCCTCAACGCCTGGGAGGAGGTCAACGGCCTGGACACTCGCAAGCACTCCTTCGGCCTCACTTGTGTCAAAGACCTGCTGTACTGCATCGGGGGCCACGGCAACTTCAGCGCGGGCTTCAAGGACGTCACGGTCTTCAAGCCCGAGCTGGACGAGTGGCACAACCTGGAGCCGGCGCCGAAGATACTGCGCGACGTGAAAACCGTGAGCGTAGAGGACCGCTACATATACGTGACGGCCAGGACCCCCGTGGACAGGGACGACGAGCACGGACTGAGCACGCTGACCACCTGCTACGACACGGAGAGCGGCACGTGGCAGGAAGCGGACTCCCTGCCGCTGATCGACAACTACTGCGCTTTTCAAATGGCCGTCGCATCCACCAACTTCTACCACACGGCGTCTTGCTGCGCCAGGAGCTACAAGGTGACCGCCGAGGCGGCCAAGCTGAAGGTGAGCAGGGACATCAGCGACGACATCCTGGGGAGCCTCCCTCCGGAGGTCCTCAGCATGGAAGGGGCCGCCGTCTGCTACCTGGGCGACGACATATTCATCATCGGCGGGTGGAGGAACTGCAACAACATGGACAAGCAGTACCGCAAGGAGGCCTACAGGTACTGTGCCGAGAGGAAGCGCTGGATGCTGCTGCCCCCGTTGCCGCAGCCGCGGTGCCGCGCCGCCGCCTGCCACGTTCGCATCCCGTACCGCTGCCTGCGCGGTTGCCAACACTACCCCATGCCGCAGAACCTGGCTCGCCAGCGAGACCGCATGCAGCAGATGCAGCAGCTCCATCGCCGCACGCTCACTCTGCGCAGGCAGCTGCAGTCTCAAATCGAATGTTGAGGGATTCATTTAGTTGGTACTTTTAACATTGTTGCTTCCATGAAAGATTTGGCTTATTTATGTCCTTTTTTTGGCGTTTGTTTAGATGAAATGCCTCCACAGCCTTACCTCGGGATGGTTTTAAAAAATTTTTAAGATTAAGAACTAATTAGACACGCTTCTAAATGATCAGTTTCACATTGTATTTTTGGCCTTTTATTGGCTTATGCCTTACTTTTATTTCGCTACAGACCTGTAAAGATTGCGGACTTCAAACAACTGTTTACCTGTGATCCTTGTTAACAGCCGATGATGTCATCATACTGTATGTTTTGATGCGAGTGAAGGGAGTTTCACCTAGAATCCGTGAATCGTGAAGAGTTCACCGTTGAGATGTAAAATTAGCAAAATAGAAAATGTCTCTTCATTGCGTTGGTTTGCAGAAAATAATTAAGGAGTTCAGATAAAAGATGGTGAATAACAACTAGCTGAAGTTGAACTTTTTACTCCTCGCACCTTTGTTTTCTACCTCCAGTTTCCGTCATGCTAGTTTGCACTGTATCTTTATGTCGATTGTCTGTCAAGTGCATGTTTTGTGCGCCCGACTTAAAACCGACCACCATAAATCAGACGTTTTGTTGCGTGTTGAGCAAAGCACATATTGGGGAACATTGTCGTCAATGATTATTGGTTTCCCACTTTTTTGTCATTCCAATGGATGCATTATAAATATGTATTATTTAATTTTAGCTAGTTTAAAAACGCCTTTTTTTTATTTCCATGTTTGCTGGTCTGTTTTAGTCTGAACTTTTTGTTGTTGTTGTCCCGCTTTGTTTTAGGATTATTGGCTCCGGTGCTTAAAGACGGTGGCTTACTGCAATTTTTTTGTTTGTTGGTTTTAGTGGACTATTTTTTTCCAATGTGCCTCTGGCAGGGTTCACTTTCTCTCAATGCACAACAGAATGTATTAAACGTTTTACTTCAAGGAGTTTGAGGTGTTTGTGCAGAGTCTTTTGCGAAGTAGGAACCTTATTCGTATTACGTAGTTCCGGGGGAAGGATTTCGGTGCGACAAACGAGGAACGTAAACAAAATGATTCAAACCACCAGCCGACTGAACTGTTAACCTTATTTGTTTGACATTATGTACTTTTAACAGTTGTTCCGAGGCGACGTTCACGTTCCTCTCAGACTCTTTGGTTAGAAAATGGTGAGTCAACGTTAAGTTCAATCGGGTTTTAACGGCCAGCTGTTCTTTGTTAGCTAAAAGTCAAACAAACCCTTTGTGTTTTTAATTAACAGTAGGGTACTAACGTTAGCTTGTAATGAATAGAGAGTGGTGGGTTTACCCTGAATACACTAGTTTAATATCCGACTGCTGCACGTTACAATTAATTTAATAACAATTTCCTATTACTTTACTTATTATCATTGGAATTATTAGTCTCCACTGACGTTGAATTATATGATTGCAAACAAATGCTATATTGTGCATGCAGTTAAACTAATTGAATTCCCTTCTGGGTCCCAATGTGAATTAATTCAGTAGATTTATATTGTCCCTAAATGATACCAAATCCCCTGTTGCATCTTGGGAAAATCTTATAAAATAACATAACTGTGAAGTAAATGCTTACAAAAAGGGGTCCCTCCCTGCAGATATGCCATGTCCCGTGGATCTACTCACCGGTGCGGACTGTCTGCACAATCTGGCACCAGCTGACCAAGAGCGAGGTGAGCGAGCACGATTCTTACCACATCACTGTCCTCCTTTTCTGCTCACTGCGTCTGGATTAAACATTGATATTTTGGACTAAACTCGTCTGTTCAGATCCCTGAGCTGGCCAAGTGCTCGGTGCTGATGAAGGAGCGCAGCCGAGTGGAGGAGACCATCTACGCCATGCAGCGAGCAGGTGCAGGCAGCCTGCAGGTGAGTGTTCAGCGCCTCGTCAGACGTCAAATGCAGGAAATGACTCCAAAACATATGTTGTTGTTTTTTTCTGGAATTGAATAGTTGCAATTGCTTAGGAGAACTTTGCATAAGCAAAAGGAGTGAACGGTGAACCGCAGTCAGAACTATTACCCATGTTAAGCTCTTTTCAAAATACTTACTCTTCTTTAAACTACTAAGTAGAAACTGCACAAAAGTATTGTGGTATCCAAAAAAGCCTATCCCTTTTTTTTTAAATTCATTTTTGGGGACTAAAATAAACATTTTCCTCTACAGTAAGATTAAGAACCACCTTTGTGGATTTTCCCCGTAGATGCCCGTGTAGTTGTAAATGAGAGTTGTGAACCTTTAGGAATAAATACAACTACTTTGCTTGCCCGAAGTTCCAACCCCCAAAAAGCGAATGTGTGAATGTATTATGAATTTGTATTTTCTGAGTCTTATCATTCTGATCCAGTGGGTCGTATTTCCTCAGGTCATCTCAGACTTCGACATGACATTGACCAGATTTGCCCACAATGGAAGTAGAGTTCCCACCACGCACAGTAAGCACCTATCAACTGACTCTTTGGAAACATTTTCTGCCACCATCTCGTCCAAATGTTGTTTTTATGATGCAGAGGCTGAAGCTTAATGGTTCATTCAGTTTGCATTATTTTATTACATATCTTGGGGCCTTTCTTTCTCTTTCCAGACATCCTCGATAACCGGTTGTTGATTGACGAAGATTGCACTAAGAAGGTTAATAATAAACCACCATATAATTGTTCCCACTGCAGCGACATGCACAAATCCAACTTTGTTCCAACCCAATGAACTGGAAGATAAGCTAATGTTGGCTGCTCTGCAGTTCTTGTCCCAGAAAGTACATGCTGATGCGTCCCTCGCAGATATAATTAAGAATGTTTAATATTATTTGTTGGTCCTCTTGTCAGATGAGGGAGCTGTTGAACACATACTATCCCATAGAGATTGATGCTGGCAGGACTACTGAAGAAAAGCTGCCCCTCATGGTGGAGTGGTAAGAATCAAGCATACTGACCCAAATACCACCCGTTTATTTGAATTAAAGCCTTTAAGCACAAACTTTGAATATTTAATTGACATAAAACCCACGCTGCTGTGTGGTATTGTTGAACTTGGCCGTAACACAGATTGTGTTTATTACTCTCGCGTTCCGAGGCCTGCGATGTTACATTTAAGTTTCTTTCTGCAGGTGGACTGAGGTGCACAAGCTGCTGATTCAGCAGAAGATCAGGAAAGACATGCTGGCCAAGGCTGTAAAGGAATCCAATGCAATGCTCAGGCAAGCAATGTGCTTTAGTCTCACACCAACCAACTGAGCAGGTTGCACCAAATGGTCTTGGTGGATTGAGAAGAATTGTTTGTGTGTGTGTGTGTGTGATTTCTTTAGGGGCGGCTACAAATTGTTTTTCGACCATCTGACGGAGCAGCAGGTCCCTCTGCTGATCTTCTCGGCTGGCGTTGGAGACGTCCTGGAGGAAGTGATTCGACAGAACCACGTTTTCCATCCCAATGTCCACATCATCTCCAATTACATGGACTTTGACCAAAGCGTGAGTCCGCCAGCACAAGCAAGACTCTTTAGTGCAATTATACATCAGTTTATTAATTTTAAGGCATACAAAACT
This sequence comes from Apeltes quadracus, assembly GCA_021346845.1. Taxonomy (NCBI): domain Eukaryota; kingdom Metazoa; phylum Chordata; class Actinopteri; order Perciformes; family Gasterosteidae; genus Apeltes; species Apeltes quadracus. Next base: position 9,987,910 of record CM037921.1, on the reverse strand, counting down.
GCAGTAGTAACCAGGAGAGTAACAAAGAGATTGTTTTTAATAAGGGGGTCCTAAGAGCCTTCAAAGGCCAATTGATCCACTCGTTCAACAAGAGGGAAGGAGCTTTGTTGCATGCCGCCGGCCTCAGGGAACTGCAGGGTCGACCCAACGTTCTGCTGCTAGGAGACTCTCTGGGAGACCTGACCATGGCCGACGGCGTCTCCGAGAACCAGAACATCCTCACCATCGGCTTCCTCAACGATAAGGTGAGGCAAATGTCTGCTCTCGTTTCTTCTGCCGGCACATGTAGTTTGGGGTTTTCTAGTGTCGGTCTTGTGTGTGTCTCTCAGGTGGAAGAGCGGAAAGAGTCGTACATCAACTCCTTTGACATAGTGCTGGTGCAGGACGAGACAATGGACGTCGCCAACGCCGTCCTCAGATGCATTACCTCATTGAGACAAGAACTTTGACGCGTCACTTACCTCAAACCACACCTGAAAACTGGACTGAACTTTTCACAGAAAAGTTTACTTGACAGAGCTATCCTTTAAGATATTGTAACATTATGGATGTTAAACATTTTAATGAAGGTCCTTCCCAAACACAACTATCCCACAAAGATAGAAAATAGTTTGTTTTTCAAAGTTGAATTAAGCAGTGACTCCTGTGCCTCTATTAGTTAACATTTCAAAACTACAGGACATGGTGCAGTATGTTATCACAAAGAGTTTTTTCAAATTTAAAACAAGGGGAAACGGTATTATTTTTCTTACAAATGTTTTAATTTGAACTTTCATGGTCACTCAAAAGACAAATCATACAAGACGGAACTCCACAAAAAAAAAAACCCTTAGCATTATTTTCTTGTCATTTCAAAAAAGGCTCTCTAATGTGTACAAATAGTATTTATTGATGATGGAAAGTATCTTGCTTGTTTTTTAAGGCGTTGGGGTTCATCCCTGAGAGAGAACAAAAGTCATGTATTTCATCACAACTCCTCGTGCCTCGCCTCTTCCCTTTCCCGGTCCTCGTCTACCTTCAGCTTGAGCTCATCGGCTGTGATCACTCCATCTTTGTTTCGGTCCTGGTTGGAGAACATGTCGGCAATGACGCTCTCCATGATCATACCGGGCTTTATGCGACCTTTGCCCTCCGCCACCTGCAGCTTGATGAACTCCCCAAACTAAAAATGTGGAGAGAAAGAAAACAGCGTGATGTGGTCATTGTCGTGATCAATGAGTTTAGAGTTGATATTAAAGAAAACACCGCATTAAACAGACATTTCCATGACATATACACTACTTTCTCAGAGTCCGACGGAAAACGACTTCTCATTCTTCTCACAAGATGGCGCCACAGTTAGAACTGACTTGTAGGTTTCAGGCATTATACTGGCGAATATTAATAAGCTACCTTTTATTACTAGATTAGTATAATTGTGCTTTTCTGGGTACCCAAAGACGTAGGTTATGATAATCTTGTAATTTCCCAATCATAAATACATGCATATATTCTGTACAACCATTAACTCTTGATGTGGTGGTGTAGTGACGGCCGTAAACTAACCTCCTCCTCTGGAACCGCTGCGTTGTTGTTGATGTCCAGGGCTGTGAAGAGGTCTGCGGGGCTCTCTTCCAGCCACACAAACAGGTAACCAGGCGGCACTCCCTTCTCAAAGCTCACCAGTTCCACGTCGAAGACCAACACGGCGCTGCCCGGCACGCCAGTGGCTGACGGAGAGAGAGAACGCACCTTAAGTACGGGTTTACTTCATCACAGTTGAGCGAACTGACGTTTCTGAGCATTAATAGCCTCACCCCCTTTCTCTCCGTGGCCGAGGTGAGGCGGCACAGTGATCACCCTCTTCTCCCCCACGCACATGCCGCGCAGGCCTTGGTCCAGGCCGTCGATCACCTTGTCCGACCCCAGCACGGCGTCCTGCAGGCTCTCGTAGTCGTGCCTGGGAACGAACAACGTCGATTTAGTCATCGACTTGAGCGACGCCGGCGCGACGAGACGAGACGTCGGATATCCGGGGCCGGCTTACGAGGAGAAGAGCTTGCTGCCGTCCACCAGCGTGCAGTTGTAGTGGTAGCGGACGAGGTCGTTCTCCGCGGTGAGCTCCTTGCACTCCTCGGGCTTGTGGATGATCTGGACGTTCACCGTGTCGTTGGGGTTGTGGAAGTCGACGATGTGAATGTCGAACACCAGCACGGCGTTCGGGGGGATGACGCCACCTAGATCCATCAGGGAATAATCTTATTTGATTTAATTATATACATAATTATGCTTTAGTCAACTCTTGATCACTGTCATAGTTCTATTTCTTTAATGAATCTTGAAGAGGAAAAGGCTGATGACAAACCAAAGCAACCAATAGTTTCTTTTTTAATGAAGTTTAAGTGCTAAACAGTTGTACAGCAGCAGTCCTTGTCCCCTTTTCCTATCCAATAAAGGAATTATATACGTGTACTTTTTTTTCTTTTTCTACTTTATCAATTCATATCTGCAACTGCAAACCACCAGCGATTGAATCAGGAGGCAAAGCTCCAGTATAATTCACCTGCTCCTTCTTCTCCATACGCCAGCTTTGGCGGGACAGTGACCCGACGCCTCTCCCCCATGCAGACGCCCAGCAGGGCCTGGTCCATGCCCGCAATCACGTACCCCATCCCGATGTAGGTGTTGTAGGTGCTGTTCCTCTGGTAGCTGTGGGCGGTAACGCGTGTGGTTGAATTAGAAATGTACTTTAAAAAAAAAAAAAAAAAAAAAGACGAAATGCCCTGAAGTGCGCATCTTTGACGCGGGCTCACCTGGTGTCGAAGGTATCTCCGTTCAGGAAGGTGCCGTTGTAGTGGTACCGCACGTAGTCCCCAGCCACGGACTTACGAGTGCACGACTCCGGGATCACCTGGTTCTCGATTGTGAGGTTGTCCTTCGAGTTGTGAATGTCCACCAGCAGGGCGTCGAACACCAGGGTCGCCTGGGGGGGAATGTCTGCACCTGGTGAGCAGATGAAAAGGTTCAAACATTCCACCTGGCGACATCATGAATGTGAAAAAATATATATAAAAACAGTCTTTATATCAATTACATGGGTTTTCTTGATCTGATCTATTTTTTCTAAAGGGTAAAAATATGGCCTGGAAAGGATAAGGAACAATTTTATGATTAAAGAATGTAGGATGAGCTCTGGAAAAACATACGAGTGGGATTACGAAGGTTTCGGTGAATTTGTTAAACCACAGAGGAACTTGGGCCATCATGCTGTTATTCTTGGGCTTCTGTGGAGGAAGATCTCAATCTAAGCAAATATTTACAAAAGATTTCCATCCAAGCAAATATTCAAATTTTAGTTGAAAAATAGAATTAGATTTGCACATAGCAAGACGTGTGATGAAGTAATTTAACTGCATGAATGCTCGACTTTCTATGTAAATGCAGGCTATTCATTTAAGATGTAGGAAGATTGAAATATTGTGTTCCTGTGATCTCAGATTCCCTCATGTTTGGAGAAGACTGGTTTTAAAACATTTTTTTTATTAAACCACCATGTGCTTTTTACCTGATCCCTTTTCTCCGTAGGCTTTGAAGGGCGGGATGACGATATTTCTGATCTCTCCCACACACATGCCCACCAGGCCTTCCTCCATGCCCTTAACCAGCCAGCCCTCACCCACCAACGAGTCGTGGGTCTGCTTCCTGGTGTAGCTACGTAGGGCAAAGTCAAACACACAATATACCTGGATGACACAGTACAAACACACAAATGAGCGTTTCATTCGGACAGGACACTTTGTTTCAAAGCATGAAGACAAGAATGACATTCATCTTTTCTGGCTGTGGTGGTTTCTTAGGGCGCTGCAACTGTTAAACCGCTTTTTTTAACAGAAGTCAGATTACCTGGAATCGAAGACGGTGCCGTCGAGCAGCGTGCCGTTGAAGTGGTAGCGCACAAAGTCGGAGCGCATCACGGAGCGTTTGCAGTCTTTGGGAGTGCTGATGGTTTTGGTGACAACCAGGTCAGCTTTGTTCCACAGATCCACCAGGTGGACTTCAAATACCAGGGTGGCATCTGGAGGAATCACATCACCTGGAGAGGAGTTTGATCAAAGATAGACAGCAAAGACGTGAACAAAAGCCTCTTTGGAATGACACCGTAAAACCTGGTTTTAGTTCCTTAAATAGACCCCAGTTGAAACCCGGTGCTGCGTTGGGTTGTAATGGGAAATCCTGGTTGAATTACTTTGATGTATTCATACCCATTGGTATTGGACAAAGTTTCCAATTGCCGCCCATTTGCATGGTGCTATTTACAACACGGCAGTACTGATCGGTCCGTTGACTTGGGGGATCCCTTGACTTTCCTGCGTGGCGCCACCAGCATGTCATTTCTTCACTTGTATGTGAAATACTTCAATACCAAATGGGTAGTTTGGTGCGTATTTGAACAGTGACATTGATGGTCGCCAGATGTCGGAGCCTACGGCCTTCGACTCCGACTCTTATATTAATATTAACATGTAGCTCAAAGCAGCACTGTGCATGAGTAGGCGACGGGCTCACAGAGAAGCTAGCATGCAGATGCTAATTTTTTTTTTTTAAATCCATGACACTGAGGATAAAATGAACTGAGGTGCCATGCGGAACTCCAGTTAAAAAAAAAAAAAAATCATTTTAATTTTATTAAAATGTATATATATCACACACACACTAATATGTTTAATGACGCCCATAATAGCAACTGAGATATAAAAATGAATTGAGATTGCATTTTCACACAGGTTCCTTCAATGAGGCATAATTGCCACATAGACAACTCGGAGCCTGCTGGGCCAACCCTAAAATCTCGAATTTGAATCTGCTGTGATTTTTCGGTTGAAGAAAAAAAAAAAAGAAAAAAAGAAGCAAACCATAAACATCCAGAACAATTGTCTGCATGCCATTTTTTCCGTTTACCTGCCCCGGTGCTTCCGTAGGCCAGGTGCGGCGGGACGGTGATCGTCCTGCGCTCGTTGACGCAGATGCCCCGCAGGCCTTTGTCGATGCCCGCGATGAGGCGGCCCTCCCCGAGCAGGCCCACCTTGGCTTCCCCCTTCTCATGGCTGCGAAGGAAAAACCAAAAAAAAAAGGTTGACAAAAGCTCCAGTGGGTCGACTGTAAAAAAGGATGCAGGCCGAACTGTTATAAGGGAAATTCCTTTTTTTTCTTTTATTAACTTTTTTTTTTTTTTTTGGAAATACCCGTTAACACCTCCAGCCGTAACACGTAAAATCTCAAACGCTGCACGGTTTCGCCTAACAAACGTTTAAAGCGCTTTCGTGGCCTCCCCAGCATCCACCAACCAACGTTGAACCCGAAGAAACTAAACTACGACAAAACGCATTAAAACCTCTTCAGATGCAACGAAGACGAACTCACCTCGACTCAAACGTTTTCCCGTCGAGAAACGTCGCGTTGTAGTGATAGCGGACGTGGTCGCCCTCTTTGGCTTCTCTGGCGCAGTTTTGGGGGATGAAGCGTCTGTCCACGACTACATCTCCTAACACGGGACTGGGGTTGCACTGCACGGCAGCCCACGTAGCAAGGAGGAAAAACGCAACGCAGCTGGAAAACATCTTTGCACAAACGAGGTCAACTAAGTTTTAGAAGGGATTCGACCCAATGAAAAAAAGGAAAAGAAAAAGATCAAAAGTAAATGGTGCCCGGAGCCGTTTGCTCTTTTCACGCAGAGGGCCGATGTTGCAGAGGATGAGAAGGGAAGCGGTGCAGGAATGCTGTAAACGTGGACAATCTCCAGCCTGCAGTGAGGACTTTTTGCCAGAGGGAAGGAATGTCGGAGTTGGAAATGGGAAGCGCCTCCATCAAGTTAACCTCTATGGTGAAAGAGCACTACTTCCTTTAAAAAAAAAAAAAAAAAAAAGTAAGATCGCAACCGAAGGGATTGGACACAATTGAAATTTCATTCTTTTAGTTTAGTTTGAATCAAATACGTCACCTTTCTGTAATGGCATGTCGTTATTTTAATGTAGGCCTGTTTTAAGTAGATTACAACGACTAGACCACTGCGTGGGTTCAACGGCCCCTTTTTGCTTTTATTTTGAAAGGAAAGTCGCCCATTTTTTTAGGTTCCTCACCACATCCACAGAGCAGAGACCCGCCTCCTTGGATCCGAGCCGTGAAGTGATGTGACAGCCCCCCCAAAGTTTAAACTTTTGCCGTAGAACTTTCTAAATGTTCTCTTTAGCAACACAATTGTTTATTTTCTATTACAAAACATCTCAATGTGACTGAGAACCAAATAGACCCCAAACCATCATGTGCAAAGCCAATATCTTTTTACCTATCCACTATTTTAAAAAACTAAACTCTTAAAAAGCAGGCAAACTTTGAATAAATATACAGTCTGTGCGTATATGGAGAATACAACGGAACACACAGTCAGTTATTCAGATATGTTTTAATATGCATTTCAATATACAATCATATGAGTATTTACATAATAGGCCAAGCTAATACTGGTTACTTTCCTGTGTGAATGAACAATGTGGACTTCCCCGTGTGAACGGTGTCGAAATCCTTCGGAGGAGTCCGACTGCACCGTGTGACGGCAGACAGCAGCGGGTGAACACCGTGCGACCTGAGCTCCCAGCGGGAATCACATCCTTTCAAACCCCGTTGGACTCTAAAGTGCCCCACACGGGGACAGCATATCACTGCAAAGGTCGGAGTGTGGGCTACAAAGACATCAAACCCGTTTGAAAGTGTTCCAAAACATAACGAGAGCATTGCACAAAAATGTGAAAAGAAATCTGTAAATATCGCTCGCAAAAAAAATGCTACCATGTTAACTATTTCACCGACTACCGATCGACCCATTGTGCTAACAACAAAACCGCCAATAACACACAGATTACGGCAATATGTGTATCACATCCCTCAGTCAAACCTTTCCCGAGATAGGTCCAAACAAGCACCAGCCACAGAAATCTCAACTTCGCTTTTCAATCACAATTTGTTACTTACGTTTGTCGTTTTCATGCAAAATAAATTATTTATCCCGTTTTTTTTCGCTGCTAGACGCTAATCGCTACCCGGAAGTGTTATTTCACACCGGAAACGGTTTAGTCCGTATACGGCTGAGATTTGCGTTTTTTTTCGTTTGGGATTTGTGACGGCCAGTCAGTTTGCGAGAAAACACGGGCTTTCTCCATGGCTGCGTCTTATTGACTAAAAGAGCAGCCTTCGCTATGTTTACCTCAATTCTATTGGCTCTGACCATTAAAATGAGGTGTCAATCATCAAAATCGAGCCAGGATTGGCTGAGATGTGCCCACAGTGCAAAAAGCTCTGGATTTTAAGTCTCGGCTGACCACTCTTTACTAAAACCGCTCTAGATTTGTCTGCTTCACTTAATTAAATCAAAACTTTGCACAGTTACTGTATACAACCAGGGCTTTGAAAGGGTTTTTAGCCTTGGTTCTCAATGTTTTATAGTGATGGATACACTGTACTTTTCTTTTTTCCAGGCGGACTTTGAAAAAAAAAAAAAAAAGTGTTCCATCTTCATTTATTTATTAATTAGTGACATGTATACCAATATTTTACATCTTCCAACTTGTATAGGTTCCCCTTTATCCTACAGAAAAGAAATTGTCCAAATAGACTAAATATTTACAAAGTTATTGACATTCTTATTATGGGCATGCCATTTTCGGAGCAGAGGCCAAAAAAGAGGCTAGAGCTAAAAGGGTTAAAAAATAAGTTAGCGTTTTGTAGTCAAAAAAATAAACGGCCACGACTAACTGCATTGATTTGAGTCACGTCGTTGGGATTAGTTTTATTGTGTCCCATGTCAGAGGCAGACAAAGGTCAACGTGTTCCTTTAATGCTGTGGGTCGACTGGCAGTGAAACTCAACTCTTGCGGCACCTGTGCAATTATTTAGTGAAACAAACCAACACTAAAGACACAAGGTTCCTTTACACCCGGCGTTAAAATACTTTTTTTTTTTAATCTCAAGATAAACTTTAGAGATCCACAATACTACGAATATAATGAGTTTAAGTCTGATCTAAATACGAGACAGATTCTCTGTGCATAACTACAGGAGGACATCTTCTTAACCTGATTTAAGATTCTCCGAGCTCCAGAAGGGGAGACGGAGACAGTGATGCACGTTAACGACCCTTTTTTTCTAAATGCAAGGTCTCTGACATTATTTATAACATGTACACATCTATTGCTCATCGATCGAGTCGGTAAGAATTCTAGTTTTACCTCAGCAGTTCGAATGAGCACATGATGTATGAACCAAACGACACTCGAGACATCTTTCACTGCGATCCAAACGATCAGCCATCAGAGGAGCTCTTAAGCTGCACGGATTCAAATCTTCAAAAACAAGTAGCAGTTTAACGCGGAGAGGCCGGAGGAGTCTTCTCTCTCTCCCTCCAGACTTGTGCTTTCATTCAGAGCGGCAGTGACTCCCTGCTGTCTTCAGAAGTCAACCTTATGATACACTATGTACATCAGCACCCATGTTCAGCATACTTGTATGTATATAGATTATATATCATACAGCGGGGGAGAAAAAAGTGAGACACAACTAGCTTCCCTGCAGGCCTAAACTATTACACTTGTACATTAATGCAGATTTATCAACGCATTCATTTAGAATGGTCTATTGTTTCATGATGAATGACAGCGTAAGACAAAGTATGGCTAATACCGTGGAATGTAAAGTACCAGCACACAAAACAACCCTCAGCTAACCATCTTTTAAAAAGGGGTTAAAACACCAATCTGGCTGAGGGGGAGCTTCGACTAGTGGAGGAGAAAATCGAGACGGGAAGTTGAGTAAACACACTTCAGTTTAACCGTGCGTCCCGGACAGAAATTTTCACAAATAAAAAAATGAGCAAAATGAGCAGCTCGGGAGGAGAAACATCAGCGCAGACGGTGTTCATGAAAGTCACAAACAGAAAAGGTCTGAGGGATCAGAAGTGGAAGACGTCTCGTCCCCTGAGAGCCGACTGGACAGCGTGGAAAAGAAGACAGGACAGCGAAGAGAGACAACTCAAACTCACGAAGATCTGGAAAAGAGAAGAAGGAAGGAAGGAAAGGAAATGTTGAGGAATCTGAAAGCCGGCAGGTCGGCAAAGACTTCATTTAAATACTTGACTGGTCATTGAAACATTAGTAAAAAGGTTTTATTTCCCATCACCAATCGTCAAATGTTTTGTTCTGACCATCAAAAAGATGTTTAATCTACTGTAACACAAGGAAACGTATCAGTTTAGTGGATCACTTTCTGTTGATTGTCCTACAATTTAAAAATCGACTAATCTTTGAAGCTGTAATGCAGATAGAAAAGAATAAAAGGAAAAAATAAACTTAAAAAAGGAGTTAATTTTTATTATTGAAAGTCTTATGAAATTAAATTCACAATATCAACACTGCAGCTATATTCTAGAAATGGCAGCCGGGTTAGTGAGGGCGCAAGCAGTACAAATAATACGAGTCAGTTAGCGATGTTCCCCAATGCTAAAATAACATAACGATTTGTGCATCAATATATGGAAGAAGACTGCAAACTAGCATAAGCTAAATGAACACTGTGGTACATGGCAGTGGCCCATGCAATACACTCATCCATATACAAATAAAACGGTTAAAATGTGTGAAAAATAAAAATAAATAAACGCCCTATAAGCCAATGAAATGTGTGTAACGGTGCTCAGCTGATAAAGAATCAGAGGCTTCCCATAAAAACAGACCGCGTTGTGTTTTACACAACGAACTGTGGTTCATAACATTTGCCGGATCAGGACTGAAAGGCGGGGTCGTACCTTCCTCTCCGGATGTTTCTGGAGCCGCAGCGAGGCAGGAACAAGATGGAGGGAGCAGAGAAAAACAGGCCGTCAAGTAGAAAGACGCTCAACTGGGGTTTCAACATGCGCGAGAAACGGAGCGAAGGCAAAAGAAAACATGCAACGAACACGAGGCCTCAGAAGCAAAGCATTAAACGAGGCTTTTCACACCTATTGTGTGATGTATACATATATGTGTAAAGTATTCCATACAAATAAAGAACAGACCTCACTCTAACACGGTCAAATATATGCTTTGCTGTATTTATGTGAATTTTTTATTACCTTCGCAAAATGCGGAGGTTATGTTTTGATCGCTGTGTATTTATGTATTTATTTATTTGTAAATATGTTTGTTTGTTATTCGCATAACTCAAAAAGTATTGAACCGAATCGATTTTGGGAGCGATTGGGTCAAAGGTCAAGGTCACGAAAAGGTCAAAAAGACACTTTTGACCATAACTTCCTTCATAATCGAGCTATTGTCATGAAACAAACGCCATATTGTTCTATGACGAAAAATGACGTCACAAGATGACGTAAATTTGCGATTTTCGAACTTTTCAGTTTCGACCATATAATTATATAGGACCTACCTCAAGGAGGTCACACACCACTTTTTACGATGATCGGACTAACCGTTGTGACGTCATTGACGTTTGAAAATGACGTTTTTCAATTGTGCCTAAAATGTCCTAATATATTACATTCAAATATCTATATCAAATATCTAACAAAAGTTAGATATTTGATACAAAAGTAGCTGCGGCGAAGGTATGCACTCTACCGAGTGCCCATTCTAGTTTTTAAATGTGATTTATAAATACATTATGACTAAAAAACATTATGACTCGAGAGTGATGTGTAGAATCAGTTTCTTCCCCCGAGTGTTTAAAGCTAATCAATCATGAGTCTTTAAAAGTCAGATATAGCGAGAAATATCTGTCGCAATTTGTCAGAACAAAGCTATTCAAATTACAATGGTATAAAACAGAGAAAACCCGTAAATCTGTGGAGCTGGAACGAGATAGTGGTATAATAGTTACAGTTATAATTATAATTAGTGCTTCAAAGTACATAATTAATGCCACAAAGTACATCAAAGCCAATAAAATGAAAAAATGTTATGAACGTTGGTTGGTGACTTCTTCGTCATTACATTTGGAGTTTACCAAAAGAGAAAAAACACAAAATGTTGAGCGTATTGATCAGACGACAAGCAGAGAATTGTTTCAGCGGCGAGCTGCAGGCATGTGTGTGTGTGTGTGTGTGTGTACAGGAATGCAGCAGGCGCACACAGATGGAGACATGCCACAGCTCTTACTTAAATCCCCATCCAGTTCCCCCGAGGACTATTGCTGCCACCAGAATTGCACCAGCAACTGAGCCTATAATTATATTGGTGCCACTGGGACCTGTTGGGCAGTGAAGGAGTGAACCAGTGAGGGGAAAATAAAAAGCACAAAAAGGAGTGCAGAGTACCAAAAGAAACGAACAAAATTTGTTATATGTGTATCAAAAAGTGATGCTCAATATTGTGATTTAAGTTCCTGGGTGTTAAAACATCCTTCATATTCCTTTTCTGCTTTGCATTACTACTGTTGAAAGGACTACAAGTAGACAAACTTGTGCCTTGTACCTTTGTACTTCTCCGGGCCGTCCGGCGGCGTGGGCACGAGGATCGGGTCGAACACGCTGCAGTCCTTCCCGGTGTAGTCCGCATCACAGATGCACTTCACCTCGTTGCTGCAAGTCTGCCGAACAAAAGAAGACGTCAAAAAAGCGGGCGGACGCGTCGGTATCTCCCTGCTTCCCACGAAGCTTCCGTTTTCCAAGCGAGCCAAAACTCTCCCCCGACAGACTCACCCCGTGATGCGAGCAGACGCGGGACGACGAGGACGAGGAGCCCGGGCAGGTGCTGAGGTTGAAGGTGGCGACGGGGAGGCAGCGGCGCTCCAAACACATCATGTTGGGCCCGCACGGCGCCCCGTCCTCCACGTAGCCCATGTCCAAGCCGTCGTCCAGCACGGCGTGGCCGCCCCTGTGCAGGTCAGGTTGGACACATGCGGGTCATCCACCTTTTGGTTTGGTTGCTTGTTACACACCAATAATACCCGTTTCAACCCTTCACTCTCTCTGCGAGTGCCCAAAAACAGTAAGAGATCTACACGTTTAAACGCAGTCATCTTGAACGACTTGAGTCGGGAATTCCAAACGTGTTGCGCAGCTTCCTGTAAGTTGAATCCATTCAAGTGGGCTGCTCAAACTTCGCTCACCTGCAGTCCAGGTATCTGTTCTGATGGTGGATGGTCAGACTGGTGAGCCTCCCCTGAAGCTCACCAAACCTCGGCCTGTCCGTCAGATTAGTGCACAGCAGTAGGCCGCACAGGACGTCCCTGGTGGAGACAAAAAAATAAATTAAAAGAAAAACAGTATTTGCCTTCGAATGCATTTGATGACGCCGGGGTGCTCGCTCACTGTTTGTTGCACTGCACCCATCCCTGGCCACTGGAGTCCGGACCACAGTTTCCTTTCTCTGTTCCCTCAGAATTAAGCTTCTCGTAGCAGAACCTGTCGGCCGAGTCTGAGAAGACAGAACAGAGTCTTTTTTTTTTTTTAACCTGGACAAAGGACGGGGCCGTGGCTTGACTTAACGCAGTGCCGGCCCAAGCCTCTTGGGGGCAAATGTCATGCTATACTGTTATAGCATAAGCCAGGGGGCCCCAAGCAGCCGCTTAGTTCGCTTATGCCTTGGGCCGGCCCTGACTTAACAGCTTTCTTGACAGGACATCCAGAGGGCCGTGCGTCATTTAGAAATAAAAGCCGAATGTCCAATCCAAACCTACTGTAGCCCCACAGTGTCCTGCACTGGCCGTCTCTGGTCTTACAGCGGCCTCCGTAGCACCGACCCTGAGCACAGAAAAAGCATTTCAGCAAAAACGCGACAACAGAAGCCGTAGCAAACGTTCCGCCACTGACGCTCTGGCTTTACCTGTCCAGCTTCGCACGTGTAGCCGTCTAGCTTGTGGACGTTGTGGGGACACTGAAAGAGAGGGAACGTTATCGGCCCGTCCGTCCTCCGCGACGGAGTTACAGACGTCTGGGCGCGCGTTACCTGGCTGGAGTCTCCCATGCAGGTCTCGGGGATGTCGCAGTCGTTGACGGCCTCGCGGCACGTCGCCCCCCTCAGCTCGTACTGCCGCGAGAAAGAAGAAGGCGTGAGGCGTGTGGGACTCAGCGGGGGGGGGGGGGATCGTCAGGAGGAAGCGCTGCTCACCCTGCAGTCCCTGCAGCAGAGCCCGTTGCTGCACATTGCATTGTGGGTAAGGGTGCACTTCTTGCAGCAGTTGGCTCCGTTCCGTGCACACTCCTGCGGATGAGATGTTCATGGGTCCTTTTTTTTTTTAAACTCGGTTTTTAAAGGCGGTAAGCGAAATGTCGTCCTGAACAGATTCTCCAGTTTAGCTTCCTGAACAGAGACAAGCTTTTCTTGATGGAAAATGTCAACGGAATGTCTGACACAGGGACGGATTGAGATCATACGAGCTGCTCCAAAAACGGATTGGTTGTCGTTTTAGCTTTTTCAAATAGATTAAAAGACAAAAAGGTGTGATTACACCAAAAGGGTCCAAAGCCGCAGTCGTGATATTGTGTGTTCATAATAACAAGCAGTGCGCTCACCACGAGCGATCCACAGTCACATTCCTCTCCCGGCTCCACAAATCCATTCCCGCACTCTGGTGGGTCCAACAACTACAAGATTTATGAGAGATAAAAAAACCCCCATTGAAACCAACGGTTGGGAAGAATCTAGAATGATGCCCGAGTGTCTCTCACCTTGCTGGGCTTGTTGAAGAGACAGCTGCCTCCTCCCTGCTGGAGGAATCGCAGGTACTCGTCGATGCTGCAGCGGGAGAACTTCCTGGGCAGGTAGTAACTATTCAGTAGGAGGAAAGGAAGAAGAAATCCTTCACCGTCATTTGTCGGCAACATTTGTAACATCGGAAAAGCCGTCGACAGTCTGACCAAAAAGGTGATGTTGGATAGTTTTTCAAGCAACATTTAAAAGGTCAAAGAAACAGTTAAATTTGAGTCCCGTTTCATGTGTTGCTTAATGTGCTGCAGGTCTCCTTCTGGATAAAAAAGGAAGCATACCCGGTGTCCTCCATGATGCAGCCCAGCCACGGGTCAGGACACCTGCAGTCTCCTGGACACATGCACATAAAACACATTCTTTTTCACCACTTGGGGGAGCTGTGAGGAGATAAATACAAATCAGCACATTCTCAGTGCCAAATCAAAGGAGCGCTGTGTAAAGATGTTTAGAAATAACAGCGATTCAATTTTGAACTTCATCCCGAGACAACTTGAGGATGTCCTGCTGAAAAGTAATTCAGGAAGTAAAATGGTGGAAAACTGTGTCTAAAGTGACACGTCACAAATTCCCTCTTAAGGTCCCCGGGCCAGATCTCAACTGACCCCCCAAAAAGAGTCTCACCTGCAGCCAGTCGCTCTTTGTTCCTCAGCATGCCGATGTTCTGGCCAAGGCTTTGACTCAGCGTGATGGCCATGGGACCCACACTGCCAAACTGAAGGCGCGCACACACACACACACACATAAATCAAGCTAATGACATCACAAACAAAGGGATTGTGAGTGATCTGTTACTTCTTCATGATCTGTGGCTTATCTCTCTAATCTGATCCAGGTGAGGGACGAGTCTCACCTCGTTGATGCCTCCGCCCCTGGTGACCGAGCAGATGCCCCCGATGTAGGCCGCTTCACTGCGGCTGCTCATGAACGTCCTCCCCCTGTGGCGAAAGGGAGGGCAAGTAAATAACAGGCGCAGGAGGAGGAGGAGAGGGAAGGTGAGGAGGACGAGGAACTGACGAGAAGAGGTGGACGGCGTCGCAGCGTTCCTTGATGCTCTCCTTCCTGTACTTCATGAAGTCACGCAGGGTGAGCAAGGCGTCCTCGCCCACCGAGACCCTGTTTTCCGAAGACCAGGTTTCCATGGCGACCAGGACGATGCGAGTGTTGAGCTGCTCCTTGTAGATCTGGAAACGTCAAAAAGGGAAAAATACCGTTTTAAAAAATGGATCTCCCTAAAGTTATTCTACATAATACCTGAGAGCAGTTGAAGAAAAAGATGAAAGATTAAGTCATCGTTGAGTTTAAATTAAAGAATAGGCAAGGGAATTGTATAATAATTAAAACTATCCTCTTGTGTTTATATCAATCGGGAGGAAATCGAGACTAAACTTCAAAACAAAAGCTTCCTGGTCGTGGAAAATAAATAATGAAGTTGGAGATAAATATTACCGATAAAAGAGACGGTTAAATCAATCTCCATTTTTGACAGTGAGAGACAGGCAGCAGTCCGTTGCCATGGAAACCAGCACCACTGGGTTTTTACAAATAATGAGGACTCAATAGACATTAAAAAATGAAAACTGAGTAAAACAGCTTGTTTTTGTTTTTCTATGGATAGTAAAGTTTAAAATGTAAGATAAATAAGCTCTGAATTGTGGGACTCTAAATTACTAAGTTCAAGAAACGTCCTACAATAGGTTCACTAGGAATGGGGGCCACGGCTGTAAAAAAAAAAGTAAGTAAAGAAAGATGATGGGGAGCTCATAGAGAACTGAGCAGCCGTATTTTCCACTCACAGCATCGGCCATGTTCACCACCGCTTTGGCAAAGTTCTTCGTCTGAGTGGCAGACCGACGAAGCTGCACAAACTAACGAGAGAGGAGGAGAGGAGAGGAGGAGAGGAGAGGGAAGGAGAGGAGGGAAGGCGTCATAACGTTCCCTCTGCGTTATCTTTTTTTTTTTTTCCTGTGCCGATTACAAAGTCCTACCAGCGGATTAAAATCACTCACTTCAATGAACGTCACGCTCACTTCCTGTTAATGCCGTCACGCAGCACTTGGGCAGATAAGGGAGAAAAAAAGAAAAAAAAAAGTGCTTCACACTCACCAGCTCGTGGTCGTTAACCACCATCAGCTCGATGTACTTGGTCTCGGTCTGAACGGTGCGCTGAGCTTTCCGCACCTGCAGGGAGCACAAAGAAATGCACACAGCACAAACTAACACATCTGCATTCGCAACATTGAACATGTATTACTAAATAATGTACAGAGAAATAGAGCCGGTAGATCTATATGGACCATGGCTGAGAGCTCAGCCCATTTGAAGCCGGTGAAAAGAGAACAGAAAAAGAAAAAACAGAATTGAAACTAGAAATCAATGTTAATGTTTGAGGTCAAAATGCTGTTAGAAAGGTGCAAGTAATCAAGTGTTATCAGCATTAGTATGCACATTTGGCATCTCTTTGAAACATTAATTATCTGCCCATCTAAACGCCGACGTTTCCTTCATGGTGGCGTGTTTTAGTAAATGATGTTCCCGGCCGTCCGTCTGTCTGTCCGCCCAGACGGACGTGTGTCGGAAGAACCGTCCGAAAACTCACTTGTCTTTTTGAGCGCCTGAGGACTTTTGTTCCAACAGACGACTCGCCCTCTTCAGACCAGCTGTCTCCATCCTTCAGCTCACCCTCTGTCCGTCCCCTGGGCTCGGTGGCGTTAAAAGGGCACCCTGGGAAACACACACACAGACACACACACACACACAAAGTGAGAGGAAAAGTGTCTCATCATCAGACCAGAGCTGGATGTAACTGTATTTTAGTCCAGAGGTCTGCAGGAGAAATCAATATCCAAGCCGGCGGCGGAAGGGGGGAGAGCATAACTAGGAGGGGGGAAAGGAGGGGGGTGAGTAGGAGGAAGGAGAGGACAGTTTAATGCAAGGGCGGGACGAGCAGCTGGGC
Organism: Apeltes quadracus; assembly: GCA_021346845.1. NCBI lineage: Eukaryota > Metazoa > Chordata > Actinopteri > Perciformes > Gasterosteidae > Apeltes > Apeltes quadracus. The sequence continues at coordinate 9,971,230 of CM037921.1, read as the reverse complement.
AACCCGAGCAGGAGGTTGATAAAAAGTGTGTGGTTTGTGTGACAGCTGGAGTCGTGCAGCAGGTACGAACGAGGCCACTGAGGACGAACCATTCGTATCGTCACTTAGAGGTCTCGCTGTGGTCCTACCTGGACAGGGAGGTGGGAAGAGGTCAATGTCCGGCATACGATACACAACGTGGTCACCGTGTTCCTGAACGGCGTCCTCCAAAAGGCATAAAACAAAAAGTGACAAAGAGACACATACATTTACGAAGTTAAGGCAACTTTGAGTGGCTGAATCTTTGCATCTTTCTTACTTTGGATGATTTGAACTAAGAACACTTTGAATTCAGCATCAGTGTTTCTCTCTAAAAAAAAAAACTGGACCTCAAGCCGGAAATAAATCACATCCGTGCATCAAAAAAAAGCATTCAAAGACCTCGAATCATAGTGGCTTTATCAGATTGCAGCCGTTGAAATGACTTTTTACTCTAAACTGAAGTGGTCGGCATCGCTGCGTGAGGAACCGGCTGCCGTGTCCTCCTTTCGAGGGGGGAGGGAAAGTGCTCCGGTGCATAATTCATCAATTAACAGCCATAATGGCCACAGCACCGCTGGAAACTGTGCTACACTCGAGCGCGGAATAAATACTTTATGAAAATGAGCCATCCGAGATAGAGGAGAGAGCGAGAGGAGGATTTCGAAGATGAGCCGGGAGGATATTGATCCATCTCTCCAGTCTATGTAACAGAGCTCCTTAATGGGGGGGAGGGAGGAGCCTCTTCCACTCTAAACACTTTTCTCCCCCCCAGGGTCACTCTGCCTTACTTCCATTTCTTTTTCATCCCAGATCTCTTCTGCAATCCAAGCAGGGCTTTTTTTTAAAGGCTCTAAAAAAGGCCTCTCATGCGTTTAATCAATGATTTGAAATCTCTCCCCGTTTGTGAGACCACGTGGTGGATTGTGTGTCGACTCAATACTTTCCATACGGGGATAGAGTGACACCGTCTGGGACGACGGTAAGTCACGGACACTGCAGAGAGAGAAAGCGACACTGTGCGGGACTTTTAACCGGATTTTATTGAACTATTGCGGCCATTTTTTTTCCGGGAGATTCGACGTCACCACCTTGCTGCCTCGTCTGGATGCACGTCAACTATCCCTTTGACTAGTTTCTCCTCCTCGACGTCCAGACTCACCTGTCCACCGCCGACCGGTTCAATCCCATAGGAGAAGTTTCCGTCAGAAAACATCCCCCTGTGAATCGGCAAACACAGCCACATGTTAGTTTTGTCCCGGGCGGACGTCCTTCCGGTCTCATTTACTTGCGCCGAGCTAAGCGGCTACATATTACATCATGGATGAGAGCGAATGGCGTACCGGGTTCTACGGGGTCGACCCCTTTACTCATCAAAGACTCATGTGTAAAGTTTCAAACATATGACACCGAGCTTCGGGTCCTGACGCAGTAGATGTTGGGAGGGACGCGGGGGTCGGGACTCACCGTAGGCCGCGGCAGGTGGACAGAGCCGCCCAGGAGCCCGGCCGCCCTCGCACGCGTCCGTGGTAGTAGCAGTGCTCGCCGCCCTGGAAACAACAAAAAAAAGACTTTGACTCGCTGAACCCTCCGTCGTCCAGTAACGAGTTGACACAAAACATCCAGGGACGACCGGAACTTCCCCTTGTTGAGAAAACTGACCCATTTAAAAAAAAAAAAATCGAAAAGATTCTAAAGGCACTCTGCAAATCAGACAACAGAATGAATCCCTGTTATTCATGTTCTTTGTAATTGTTCTGCAGCCAGCAGTTTTTTAACAGCAGCGCTGCTGTGGGACGCTCATTCCACACCTCGCTCCCAGATGACCTCACCTGGTTCTATAATAATCCCGCCAAAGGCCCCGCGACTGGATGGTAACGTTTTAGAATATAGTGTTTCCCCACCGCCTCTCACAGGACGGGTAGGATCCGATTACATCAGAGAAGGAGACTCGCTCGCCGTCGTCGGGCAGGTTTAAACGCGTGACCCGGCATCAATGTTTCAGACAGTACAAAGACAGAATAACTCTTTAGGAAAGGACTGTTCGTGATCAAGCAGGCTTTATTTGAGCGGAGGGAGACTACAGCAACGCGTCTCTGTGTGTGTGTGTGTGTGTGTGTGTGTGTGTGACGGTCAGTTTCAGGTGCTTGTAATGAACCCTAATGAGTCATATCTGCCACCCGAGCCGGCCGCTGTCCAACACGGCTGATAGACCAAAGAGAAAAGAGGCGTTGTGGGTTGGCTGCTGTTAATGCTCGGTCAACCGTTTACCCTGAGCTGCAAGTTAACCCCGGAACACAGCACAACCTCGCAGACATATTTTCAGTAAAAAGGACGAAAAGAACACTAAAAAAAATCTGAACAGAGTGAAGTAGAAACTGCTTGCACGCACAAAACGGAGGAAAATAGACAGTTACGACACGAAGAGAGACAAGGATTAAACGTGACATGTGAGAACTAAGCGAATTAGAAAACCTGGAGTTTAATGTGATGTCCGGACTTTGACTCGGCATTGTTGAGCTAACGGGCGGAGCGGTAATCAGACACGGGGAGCTAATGTGAGGTGAAAGGACCGAAAGCATCGGCAACAAACATTAGAGGCCATCAAAGAGAGTTTGTTGGTGCGCAAAGAGACCCTAAACGGATTTAGGCACGTCTGACAATAGAAAGGAAGAAATATTTGTCTATATATATATAATATATATAATTGCTGAAGATTCCCCATCTGGTTCCAACGGTAAGGGCGGACTGTGGTCATAAGATTTGGTTTAGTTGGTTCTGGAAATGAACATCATTTGAATTCCCCTCACGGCAAAACACTACAGACCCACGCTGCCGCTGCCTGCTGGTACCCATGGCAACCAAGCTCTGATGGGTCAGGTGGTCGTCGACCGACACAAAGAGGAGTATAAGAGAGACGGCGAGAAAGGGGGCAGAGAGAGAGAGAGAGGGAGAGACAGAGGCTAAAATAAAGCACCGAGGATGGAGTCCGTCTGTCCCAGATGTTCATGAAAGGTGGAAGCGACCGGAGAACACAGCAAAACCCCCGGAGCCACATCTGAATCAATATAAAAAAAGTAAATTTGTCTAATAAGCACTTGACACTCATGTTTTTATGTAGAAGTGACACCGCAGCAGGCGGCTGGTTGGCTTAATTTAGCACATCTACTGGAAACAGCTCGCCTGGTCATGTCCAGTTATTAAATCGAACGAATGAATGGCTCGATTAGTGACGTTTAGAGGAGCTGAAAGATGCAAGCAGTTTTCTTCTCATCAAACTTTTGGCAAGAAAGCCAGCTGGGTGTATTCCCAATGGGTCAAACCATTTCTATTAGATTCCACGAGAGTCTTACCATATTCTGTGACAGCTGCCCATTTTCATCGAAGTGACGCTCCACATAGTCTCCGGATAGCAGGTTGCTGGAGAGAAGAAAACGGATTAACATTGAATTTCATCCTGAATTGAGTCATTTGTTTGAAAAGACAAAAAATTGCAGGACTGCGGGACTACCGGCACCCGTTACGGGCATTACAGCAGGTCCGACATGACCTGCTGCTGGAAACAAACCCTAAAAAAAAAAAAAGACCAGTTCGGTGCCCAGATGTGTGCAGATGTGCGAACGCTTTCGAAAGTGGCGACCTACTGGTTGAGTTCCAGGTCAAGGACGAAGGACTTGCCGAAGGCCTCCACCAGGAAGCTGCTCTGAGCCACGTGCACCGGCTGAGGGAGGAAGAACGGACCGAGGTTACCGTCGGATTTATCACGATTGTCGGTGGCAGAAGATATGCATAAAGTATTTTAGTATACTCTTAAAAACACTGACACTATTGAATCTCCATCAGTTTAATTGAAAACAGCTACAAAGCTTCAGAAAAGAAAGGCACGGCGTATTTCGGGGACCCCTCCCAGAAAGGGAGATGACTTTGTCCATCCCACGAGGCCTTTCAGGGTGAACGCTGGTGTTGCGGGAGCCGAGCCGAGCCCACGGACTCCGCGGTGGCTCCCATCACCACTTACTGGCCGAGCTGAAAGGCGGCTCTCGTGTGTACGGCCGTGCACTCTGCAAACCACTCAATAGCAATCTGAACCTCCGCCGGGTCCGGTGCAGTGAAAAATAAGGCGACAATGGCGTGTGAGCAGAGATGAGAAAGCTGCGTCAGCGCTGGCAAGTCCCTCAAGCTCAAGACACATATCTATGGCACAAATAAGATGGTCATAAAAAATAAAATCAACATCTAAATGTGCTCATGCTCATTATTGGTACTATAGTATAGCACAAGTTAATTGATGTCGTTAACGAGCCATTTTTTCCCTTAAAACATTGACAGGATGAATCTTATTTCTAGTTTGCAGTGACACTTTTCAATGAACGAGTAACAAGGACCAGAAGCGTTTATTGACAGTTCATTGTCGAATGAAGCACTCTTATGTTCTTGAATTGAGATCGGTAACTTGATTGCAGACCCCCCCCCCCCCCCCTCACCCCTTCTAGAGGGGTCCCACACGTACTCCCACAGACAGAAGGTCCCGGGACGGCACGCGGCCCACAGAGGGCGGCTGAAGGTCGGACCCGAGTCGTATCCACTGACCACTGACGGACAGGCAGCGAAGGTAAACGAGAGAGGTGTGAAATATAATCTAACGGACTAGAAAGGAGGAGGCCCGGCATCATGTGGGGGGGGGGGGGGGGGGGGTGCCAGACACTTGGCCTCAAATAAAACAGGGGTGAACCGGGGAGTGACAGAGCAGGGGGAGGAGAGGGGGAAATCTATTTTCTAGGGATCTAGAACGTCACTTTATTATGCAACATTTTGATCTCACTGCATTCTCCACAGATATTAGATATTATGATTTAAGGTTATCAGAAATAGAGTACAGACTCTAGTACCAAGTTGTCAATGTGACGCTTTAACAGAATATAGTAAAAGCAATACCACCAAAAACATGCGATTTAAGGAGGCATGGACAAACTATAAAGCAAGATGATACTTTAAAAAAGAAAAATGCACCAGGAGAATGATGTAAAAAAAAAGGCGAATGCATCTCTCAAACTATCCTAAAACCATTCATGATCAAAAACGGTAGACAGGCACTTTGCGTAATCTATCCGTTCACACCCAGTTATGGAATCTATTTTAGGCGGGAGAGGGCGGTAGCTCATCCAAAACATGAACGACAGCCATTTACCGAGTGATCGCAATTGGATCCCGACAACAACTTTTGTACAGCGAGTAGAAACCCGAGATTAAACGATTTGTGGGGGGCACATCGCCCTGAAGCACGTGCTCACCTGCGCTTCGGCGGTGTGGTTTCTGACCCGCGTGTCCAGGCGGCTGTGGAGCAGCTCCTCCTCGGAGTGGATCCGTCGCAGCAGCCGCTTGGGCTGAACCAGCTCTTCTGCAGGCGGCAGCCTTCCTTCCAGACCGACTGGTTCCCTCAGACCTGCAAGAGGCCACGGGGAGGTTCAGCGCGCGGGCGGGCGGGCATGCACGAGCCGAGCCACCGCGAGGACACGCGGGTCTGCGGGGGTCTAAATTCTGCAGAATTCAACAATAACTCCGGTGGGGGCGCATGCGATAACCGACCAGAAAAACTGTTAATTCGTAAAATTAATATTTCCCCCAATGATGATCGGTGTGATAAGCGGGAGACGAGCGTCTGCCTACCTGTCCCCGCGCACCGCGCGCACACTGTAGCGAACAGCAGGCATCGCACAGCGTGCATGGTGCTCACATAGTCCCGGGGATCCTCCGTGCAGCGCCCGTCACAGCGAAGCGATCGCAGCCGGGAGCGCAGCTGCAGAGGGTTTGCGGAGTGTTGTTGACAGCGACGACTAACACAGCGGCGGGGATCCTCCCCGCGCGGCGCCCGCATCTCTCAACCTCTCCCCCGCCTGCCGCGAGTTAAAAGCCCCCCCCGGCTCTATAAGCGCGCGCGCACACACACACACACACGCACACGCACACACAGAGAGAAGGGGCTTGGTGGCTAAAACTCGAGTTTACTGAATAAATAATGAACAATTAAGGAGGACATTTAAAAAAAACAAAAACAAATCAGGATTATTTCAATTATTTTAAGTGACGTTAGTTTAAACTTGTAAATGCATTTGAATATTGGATTTGCTTTTGTTCCAATACTTAATCACAGCCCATATCACAGCACAAGACCGATCATATTTTTCTCATTTCTATATACAGAGTTCTTTCAGACCTGGGGGGTTCTTAATATTCTAATATCAAGATTCTAAGTAGCAGGAAAAATGTCCTGCCAGAGTCTTAACTTTGCTTATTGCCTCTGATAAAGGTATTCCTCCCCTCTGAGTGGAAGGAAGTTGGCCGGCCTCCGTTTAAAAAGCACAATGTCAAAAATGTCAGGAGCTGAATATGATTCACAACCTTATAACATTTGCTGTTTTTCTTTCCATAAGTCAGTCAATCAAAACCGGACCCAGAGTCCTGTTGAAGCGGTTTAGTGTTGAATGTTTGATTTTTCTAACTAACACAGTGCAATACTATTTGAAATTATTATTTTCTCATTTGAATATCTTTATATTGAGATACTAAATCAATACAAGTTGCTTTGAACACAACATTCATATTTCTCCCCCCAAAAACTACGCGGCAGAAACCAAACATTCCCCAGGGTCACTCAAAGGCTCCTTTCATCTGGATCTGGAGTCTGGATAGTCACGTGTTGCGTAACGAGGCTTGGAGATGAGCTATCAAATATTGTTTTGCGTCAGCTGGAAGTGGGGCAGATCGGAGGAGCCAAACAGGACACATCGACCCACCTGTCCTGCCCTCATCTTTCCCATTTGGCTCTCCTTCAGCCGACAAGCAGAGTCAGCACTTATCAGGCCGAGGAGAAGCATTAAACCTGCAAGCCCACAACCTTCTCATGCTTCGAGCAAGAAACACTTTTTCATAACTGTGCAGGTTGTTGTTTAAAAGCATTTATTTAAAAACACTGCACAAGAATTGAATTTAAATGTTCGTAAACAGAACAGCTCCTCCTTCCACATGCTGAAATAATGAGTGATGCCTCTTTGCTTGTTGCAAAGATGTATACAAGAAGTTTGTAAGATATTCAGATTTTGGACAACATGAGATTTTTAGTTATTATAATGAGCAATGACAAGTCTGTAACGGTAGAGTGCCGTAACACTTCAGACCCTAAAAAGAGAAGACTATTAACCTGCCTGACACACACATGCAGTGAAGCATCAGTCTCCCCTTGACAAAACACGTCTTTTGGCTGACCTTCAAAAGCCGGGAAAGGCAATTTTACATTAATCAGAGATTTGCGTGACGCGGGGAGTGGAAGTCCTCCACTGTACGAACGCCTCGTCAACGCCAGCACAAGTGGGCTCCGATCCAGACGCAGCACTCACAGTAATTGCGTGTGGCCCTTTCGGAAAAGCCTCATTGAATTCTTAACAACCCTCTATGTTCCCAGACGTAGCTGCTGAATGACTTCCGTCAGCACAACATACGGCTTTGGGTTCTGTGCAGGGTTGAGACAAGAACCACAATGGACGTTCTTCATATTGATGGGAATATACTTCCACTAAATAACATCTACCTCTACGGAAATAAATAATAATCAGCATCTGTAAAATAAAAATAAAAAATAAAAACAGCTTAATGTAAAAGTTTAGTTCGCACTAAGTCTTAAATATTTATTCAGTGTACACGGCCTTGACTCATTTTGATGAGCTTAAGCGCCGCCATTCGTTTTTTCTCCGGATTTGCCGCTACTGCGTGGAAACGCACCACTCCAGCTGCCTCGCACAGCCTACGGCTCCTTTCAAACCCCCAGCGACACTGTCCATCAGTGCTGAACCTCAACGATTTGCACAACAGTCCTGGAAAATACGGAAGGGTCCCCTTTGTCCCCACACAGTGAGGTTGCCGGGGCCGACGGCTGGAGGGCCGTGTGCAGCCGCGACTCGTAGCTGGCGTCGCGCATCCAGGCGCACGGCCTGTGGAGGAGATCCGTGTTGAGCTCGCAGCTCTGCTCGGCGTGGGACAGCGCGGGCGCGCGGGAAGCTCCGAGGCGCGAGAGCAGGCCGCAGTCCCAGTCGGAGTCCGAGGACGACGAGGGGAGCGAGCCCAAGTCTGGGATGAGGGCCGACTCGATGCACACCGAGGTGGAGTGCGACAGCGCCCGCTGAGAGTCTTGACTTGAAAACGCACTCCGAGAAGTCTTTGCCTTTGTTGGAAGATCGGCGACTGAAATCCCACCGTGACCTAAAAGGCCCGTTTGACTTGATGCCTCGGTGAAATTCGGTTCTGCAGGCGCGAAAAACGTGGTAAAAGTCGGTTCGGACTCCAGTGTTTTCACAGTGCACGTGGAAAAGACCTTTGGTTTAGGACTGGACTGTCTTATCCGACAAGATCCCTCATGTTTTGGCGTGTGCCTTTCTGGTTCGGCAGGTGTAAGTCCTTGTTCAATCCAGCTGCCCTGCGTATCCAGATTCCGCTGTAACCCTCCTCCTTTTGCTGAGGCGTTGTTCCGGGACTGGCTGACCTGCAGCGCTTTTTGCCGTTTGGCGTCGTCGCCATCTGTCGGGGGAGGGACCGAGATCTTCGTGGCGACATTGTAGCGCACGCCAAACCCCCGCGGGAATACATGTTCTCACTCAATCCCAATATACCTCCTTGGTTTACACCCTGTGCTCCTTCTGAATAGGTCAGCGCCACAGAGGAAACGTGCGTTGTGGAGAAAGGATCGGGGACATGGCGAGACACGCTTTCCCCGGTGTGCATTTCCACCGCCTCCTCTGCAGTGTACTGTTGGGGACTGAGGACGGGCGGCTCGGAGTACGGGCAGTGCGGCTCCATTACGTAGGAGACATAAGGGACCTGCGGGCTGAGGACCGGCGGCAGGGAGTAAGGGTCAGGAGATGGGCAGAGCCTGTCCGAGTTGTGAGCTTGTGGTTCAATATGCAAAACGGGCATGACTGGACTTGAGGTGCGGGGTTGGATGTCACCGAAAGGCTGGAGGTCAGCAGGTCGGGTGGGCGAAGAAACCGGGAGGGGAAAATTCACCCCTGTAGATGAGCAGGGACCCCTCGCAGGACTGGAGAGGTGACCGTGAAACGATGAACCCCGCAAGGCCCGGACCGCGTGCTCCGCCTCAGCATCCGTGAGAGGCTCCAGCTCACAGACGGGAAAAGGAGGCGGGGGTCTAGCGGATGGTACATATAAGAAGACAAAAAATAAAACGAAAATCCTCCATTTCCACACGGCTGAAATTGTTGTGCAGTGAGAGAGAAGATTACGGCAGATTCACATGATTAGATTTTTTATGGAATGACAAACTCACCGGTTCAGCGTTTCATCCGCCGGTTGAGCCGATTGGGGGGCGAAGCCCGGAAGCATCTCAGCCACGAGTTCGTCCAGCGCGCTGTAGTTTGAGGCGTCCAGAACAAAAGCCCGGTGCTGATCTGACTGCAAGTGCTGCGAGGCCCAACAAAGACAGTCACAGACGACAGAAAGAAAGTCAAACAATGATCGCCATAAAAAAACCGTTGTGTGCCGACAAAAAGCCGAAAAGATTCGCACCTCCTCCAGACTAGCGAAGGGTTGATGGCAGCATTCGCAGAAAGACACGTCTTTTTTGCGCGGCCTCAAAGGTGAAGGGTTACAGCCGAGTGCCGTTTGAGATTTGTCCTGATGGCTGCTTTCAATTTTTTTCTTATTCCTAATTTACAAAGAATGAATAACAATGAGGATAAATCCTTAATGATTTTTAACACGAATTGTTAGAATTAAAAAAAATAAAAACACTCAACATCCTTCAAATGCAGGCAGTTAGACAAACCTTGTTTTACCGTCGTTTTGCTTTTCAAACAGAGGAGGCGGAGATTCAAAGGGACTAAATCGGCCCGAGTACCACAGAGTGGGGAAGACCAAAGATTGCAAATGCAAGGGCTTGTATTTCCTGGTTAGAAACAAAACAACATATACAATACACAAAATGTAAATTCAATAAATTATCGTTTATCATCATCATAGTATTTTCTCATTTAAATGATTTAAGTCCACTTTGCAAAACTGAACGTGAAGTCATTACGCCAACATTCAAGAGTTTCAGGGGTCATGAGTTCTCTCACAGCAATGGCCTACACACATTAGCCAAAGCACTTCAATTAACTGAAATGAGAGGGCAAATGAAAAGACCTGTTAGCACATAGAGATCCCCTGCAGGAACAGGCAGCGGAGCTTGCAAAGCTTCATCGAATAGAAATTGTATCTGCTTGAGCGCTGGGCTCTTGGGGAGCAGCATCACTTGTCACAGGGCTTGTCACATTACACGATGACTCCTCAATTAAGAAAATCATCTGGGCTGAAATGTAAACCTACATGACAAAAACCCAGTGGGGTAAGGACGGCAGGGACACAGGGACGGGTCACAGAGACTCGTTTTACGTGAAAAGCAATACAAAAAAATGTTTTTTAAAAAGGATCTGACAAATAAACATCCATTAAATTAACCTGTGCACGCCAAAAAATACATTACAATTCATTTTGGTTGAAAAAGATGCTAGAATTAGTATTTTACACTAATGACAATCTGGACGAGGTCTTTCGTAATAATGAATTTACAGAGGATTATCAGCCGAGTGAGGACGTCTCCTTTGATAGGACACTTTCAGCCGATGTTTAGCAGCTTGAAATGCAAATGTACTGCTTTTGTTCACTCTCAATGTTCTCACAGAAACAAGAAACGCTCTACAAAGCCACTGCACCTAGTCAGCACCCAACAGCCAACAGACAGGGAATAGACGACAAGCACAGCAAAGCATTTAGCAGCCAAAGAGTCAGATATTTCCCCTATGGACTTGAGGGGATTTCTTAAAGAGTGGAGGACAGGTTACGGTGTGCACGGTTATATTTGGAATGAAATCTTCCCCCTGCTACAGAGAAAATAAACAAAAAACTGCTCCGGCTGAGGGATTAAAGTCACCTGCTTATGTCTTCAATTTTAAGAAAGGGGGACCTCAACGCTGCAGCTGTGAATCAGAGAGCAGACAAACTGTTAAAACAACCACTCACAGAAATAGTGATGTTGGGAAATGAGCACAACAGCACATATACCGAAACTAACCTTTGACAACATGAAAACCTTGCTGTTTGGAAGATGTCCTCTGCATTAAAACAGAAAGAATTCAATGAAGATCCATCAATAATAAAGAGAGAAGGCTGTCACACATCTTTGCAGGTACATTCTAACATTGTTCATCACAGTTTATTGATTCAAACCATCTTTTCAGAGATCTCTGAAGAAGCAAAGAGAAGTTCAGCATAAACATCTTACCTCCGGCCTCTTGAGTACACCAGAAACGCTCTCTCGAGTCAACAGTTTCAAGTACAAAAGGACGTCTGATACAACATTAAGGAATAATAGAAACTTTCGGAAATTAAGAATGTGACATTTCTATAATGATTTGACAGCAGGCTTCTTCAGCTGGTATCACTTGGATACAAACGCACAGAGCCAACATAAGCACTGGTATGGTGCCATCTGCTGTGGCAGAGGGCTATTGCATTACAAATTGAACAAACATGAACCAGATCAGAGTTTGCATCAAATCACGTTATGTCAAAAGGATACCATCCACATACACAATCTTCACTCCCCATGATCGTGCATTGTCCAAAACGCTTGTCCCATGCAATCGTTCCTACAATAAAAAGATCAGAATCAAGTCAAGATAATAAACCAAGACGATTGACGGACTATAACCTATATGCCCTGAACAATATCACGGCTGCACCGACACTCACATTGTTGCGAATGGCTTTTTCGAGCAAGGCCTTTCCTCGGCTGCCACAAGGCTGAAGAAAAAAGCACAGCACAGATTCACACTTGAGATATTGTCAACAGAAATCCACAATGTTTACAAGTAATTGTTCTGACAGGTAACATGTAGTAATGTCATAATTGCTCATATAAATGCTTGAAAATGTACGCTAGTAATACTTAACTTTTTTTTTTCTTCACAATATCAGCCAATTATTAGGTTGAAATATATTCAATATTTATTCATTATTTATTCAAGTACCAAAATCCTGTAAAGGGTTTTAAGACATGCATGGGTGAAGCTTAGTACCGTTGGTCTGGGAGTTCCTGGTCGCCGCTTGTCACTGCTGAGGATGCTCTCTCGCTGCATTATGGGACGTCGGGTTTCTTCACTCGTCCCTTTTCTCTCTGCTTTAGTATCCGTACACTTCTGCTCCTTCGGTGCCTCTTGGCTTCCAGTCACGATGAAGCACACATCCTTGTGCAGAAAACTCTCGACCCTCTTCAGAATGACAAATTAGCAACGTTGTCGTGTTTTATTAAAGAACACAATGTAAACATACTCTGAGAGCAACAATTGTCACAATTTTGTGACAATTTGTGACATCTTTTGTACAAGAATGTAGTGTACTAGTGCTGCAACTAACGATTTTATTATCAATTAATATGAAGATTACTTTCTGGATACATTGATGAATTGTTTGTCTACAGCATCAAATAAAATGGTGAGAACATTTTGGTATTAAATCTTAAATATTACAGCCTAGATAACATAACATAACCAATGTTTACATGCTTACCCCTCCCAGAAGAGACAAGGCCTCCAATAGAATAGCTGTTGAGCGTTTCTTTAGACTGTCCAAGTAGAACGTTTTCCCCTCCAGCTTCTTCTCCCCAGGACAGAGTGAGCCCAGAAGGCCTCGCTCCTCTGCATATTGCTGGTGTTGCATGATCCTGGTGCATGTAAAATAGCTTGCAACTTGAATAATTTAATCGAATTCTGAATTTTTCAACACAGCACGATAGGTGGGAACAGGAGTGCCAAACATATGACTTGCACTCAATCATGTGGGGAGCCCGGGCAGGATTCTAAAAGCCTCATTAAAAGCCACATGAATATATATTTAAAATTTTGCTTTGCGATTCTTTTAGGTCAATACATTTGTAAAATACATTTAGACAACTTTTAGCACACTTCCTGATCTTAAGACTATCATCGCCTCATACATCTTATTGTTATTCTATCTTGTTAACATTATTTTATCTTATCTCGACTTTCACGTGACTAACGTGAGTGCTCATGCACGAGACTTCATGGGGTCTTTAATTGCATTACAACACTAAGACCGTTGTCTCGTTAAAATCACACTTAAAATGATAAAAATTCTGTAGATAAAGCATGTAGTTAGTTACAACTGCGTAATTTACGAAATAAGTTACATTAACATAGCGTTGGGCATCTTTCAAATTAGCGTTCGTTAGCAAATGTAGCTGTAACTGAACTAACGGCGTTAGCCTTTACTGACTATAGCTAGCTTAGCTTCCCTCGATATAAACAACGCCGGCACCTCGAAAACGCTTCGAGTGAGATTAAAATGTCTTTACCGAAGGGGGTAAAAGAAAGACATATAACCAACTTACGTTGTAATACTGCTCTGGGTAGATGCGGCAAAGAAATAAATGTTAGTTAAGCACCCAAAAGTGGTCGAGGGGCAACCGCCGCTTTTTTGAAAACACTGGCGGAGAGACGCGACCGCGGAAGCTACGTCACATCCGGGGGACTAGCTGCCATAAGAAACTGGCCTCTTCTCAATAGTACACGTCACCGACGCCTCATAATGCCCTTTTGTGAATACAATTAGTGGTTTAGCAAATAAAATCAAAAAGCAATAAATCTGATGATCAGACGGAAACGCCCCCCGCAGGCATCATGAGTTCTACGTACAATTCAAACCGTTCTCTTAACGCGGCAGTGACTGGTGCAATTAACAGGAAACGAAACATGTATTCAGAGTTCCAGCTGTGTACCAATGAAGATCCGTTACTCCAACTGAGTGCAATTTGTAAACTTGTTATTCACAAAGCTGCTCAAACACTTAAGATACCGTAGGAAAACGCTTAAATGATTTATTCTGACATCTCTCTGGGACACAGAGATGGTTAATGAACAAAACGTTTTTTTTTTATGATGAATCTATATACAGTATTATCATCCAAGGGGAAAATGGTTGTCAAATATAACCGTTTCTGCCCAGCAGGGGGCAATGTGTCTCTGAAACCCCCCAGTTTAAATTCACAATACTTGTTTTATACTGTCATGCCATCATAATTGTAGAATGTCAGCTGCAGTAAACATAACAAAACACCAACTCTTTATTCAGAACATGCACTTTTTGTTAGTAAAAATATTTTTCACAAAAAACACAAATTAATGCAATTACAGTAACGTATTAAAGACAGAGAACTGGATGAACTGGTTATTTCCTCACGTCTATACCATAAACAAAATGGACCGAGAGCCTTCATAGCAAGAACTTTAAACAAACAGAAAAATATATAAAACCATAAGAGCTTGACCATAAGACACTGACAACAGTCTGAACAACAAAGTGAGGTCATTATATTTAGATAAACACTTCCATGAACTGCTTTGGCTTTGGCTCTCAGTCCATAGCGATGATGTGTTTTTAGCATTTTTTTTGTGACAGTTAAAGTGATGCGGAGCCAAAAGGAAGCAGCACTTGGTTTAAGTAAGGCACTTTGGTTTACAGCATGGACGCCTCCGCATATTCACAGGGATCACAGCACCAATATCTTCCTGGAAAAAACTATTAACAAAGTATTTTCATACCCTTATTTTTCTTTCTTTTGGTTAACAACCGCAAAACAACATTTATCCGTCACAGACTCAAAGGGCTGAACGTTAATGTCAGAACCTTTCACCTAATGTTGACTTTTAAGGCTGCTTTAACTTATACACTAACGCCCTGAGGCTGTAAGCATTCCTATACATCTGAGATATGTCTCCATGAGCATGCACCATCTATGATCCCTGGGGCTGTGCAGGTATATATAACTATCTAATCGTTTGATCCTCACCAGACTGTGGTTAAGACAGGAGTTAACCGCGGCACGAGACAGATCCTGACGCTATTATTCACTTGTAATCACCAAACTATTATAATGGTACGAATACTGCTGAAAATAATGTAAACTGGGTGCCGTGTCCATTATTCACACACAGTACGGACACAAAAACACAACTACTTCTTAGTCTGAGAAGGCGTTGCGCTGCTTAAAAACACCAAAAGTCACATCCTGCATCTCAGATCCACTCAGAACCCTTAATGACTCCATACTTGCTGCTACTTCCCGTGCTGCTGCCTCTGTTGGTGTCCGCCTTGCCTGAGTGTTTGGAGGCCTGCCGGTGTTTGCGCTCACGGTGAGACTTGCCGTGGCTCTGCGGCTGGCTGGCGGCCGTGTTGTCAGCCTCCAGCTTGTTCTGCGGCTGACGGACGTCCTTGTGAACACATCTGGAGGCGTCTCCCATCCCCGCGGTGCACAGGTTTTTCGCCGTTACCGCTGCACTGCCGACGCTCCTCTTGGGCAATGTTCACGTGGTTCTGCCGGCACGTTATCTTGGCGTTGGTGATGTCAGAGATGGGTAGCGGCTTGTCGTGGTGCTTTGTAGTAACCAGAAGAGGCTTGACGGCGACGTTGTACCCGGGTGGAGCTGACGGGGCATTCCAAGAAAAAGGGTAGTGCCTGTAATCATCTGCGCTCAGCCTTTCCTTGTGAAGAGCTCCTTGTGCAGGTGTCAGCCCATACAGCTCGTCGTCGAGGAGCCGCACCTGGCGGGAGCGTACAATCTCGCAGATGGTGCCTATGCCAAGGTGAAGCATCTCCCATATGTTGAGCGCCAGACAGAGCAGGGAGACTGTGTACATGATAAGGAGGAAGATGGTTTTCTCAGTGGGCCGCGACACAAAGCAGTCCACGCTGTTGGGGCAGGGCTGGTCTGAGCACATGTAGGTGCGAGGCACAGCGAAGCCATACAGGAAATACTGTCCACACAAGAAAGCCACCTCCAGAAAGGTGCGGGTCAAGAGCTGAAGCACGTAAATACGCATCAGTCCGTCCTCTTGGATGCGCTGGCGGCCGTCGTGGCGCACCTTGACTTTGGTCGCTCCACTGCCGACTTTCACCGGTCCGCCACCGTCACTCTCCCCCTCCGCCATTTCGTAAATCATGGGGTCTTCTTCTTGGTCATCCTCTGCCTCCTCGATGCCCCGGTGCTGCTTTCTGCCCGCCAGATACGGCTTCCTGGGCCTCCTGTGGGAGAATGCGATCCCTCCCCCGCAGTCGGTCCGCTCCTCTGCCCGAGCGATCTTGTTGACGGCGTAGCCCAGGTACATGAGCGAGGGCGTGGCCAACAGAATGATTTGGAAAACCCAAAAGCGGACGTGCGAGAGCGGCGCGAAGGCGTCATAGCAGACGTTCTCACAGCCCGGCTGGGCCGTGTTGCAGACAAACTTGCTCTGCTCATCGTAGTAGATGGACTCGCCTCCCACGGCAGTCAGCACGATGCGGAACACGATGAGGACGGTGAGCCAGATCTTGCCCACGAACGTGGAATGATTGTGGATTTCCTCCAGCAGGCGAGTCAGGAAACTCCAACTCATGGTAGCTGCAGGGAAACTACGGTGAGAGGCGACATACACGTCCTGTTACTTCCCTGCGGAGAGAAGAGAAATGATGAAACCTGCATTAATACGTATCATTGACTTAGACCTTACAGTACTTGTTTTCCCATTTACAGAAAATAATCATTTCTATGTGGAAAGAAAAATGTATAAATCAGTCTTTTCGGGTCTCTCAATTCATCTTCATTTTCCCTAAACAAAAAATGAAGCCACGTTTTAATTATGCAAATGATGACACCACACACTCCTCTGCTGTATTCAGAGAGTATTGATATTATTATTACGTTTATTGTTATGCACCAAATCACATGTCTAAGCATTCTTTCCCCCTCAGCTTGTAGGGTTTCTCAGGATACAATTGTTATACTATGGCGTAGACTGAGGCCAACAAGGTCGAGTGATTAAAAAAAAACAGCCTTCATGTTGTTCCAGGAGGACTGTAGGAAGTCAATTAAGTTATGACCTGTTTGCCAATACAAATACGTTTTATTATCAGCTATTTTTGGTTATTGCTAATTCCATTGGTGTGCCTGACCACCTACTAAAACCGTAACATAAGATTAGTTTTATGAATACAACAATGAATATAAAAAAATATGAAACAATTACTTAGATTAGTGCTTCTGACAATAGCTGTTAGTTGCTGCTCTAACTTAATAACTCAGTAAATTAAATTTTACCAGTGAATATATCGGGACGCCACACTTTAATCGATGCCATGCCACGGAAAATGTCTCTCGCTGACAGATCACTTATTACAGGCCAACTGACATGCTGTCACATTGAGTCAGTGTGACATTCTATTTAAAAAGAAACAAAGAAATGTATATGAAACCAAGTCCAGCTGCTGTTGACATGCTTCCTTCTGTCTCACTCTGTAAAGAGAAAGGTCCTGACTGTCTCATTAAGAGTCACATGCCCTCAAAAACTGCACATCTGGCCATGTTGTGTAATGTACTATTTGGAGGGCCAGTATCACAGCTACCGTCACCCAAACACCAGTCTCGTGGATGGCAAAAACTGAAGGAAGGAATACTTTAAAGTGTTATTTTTTGCTCAGCTCGTCAGCAAAGTAAATCAGGATTCTGCACAGGAATACAGAGGAAAGCAAATTTAAGTACACGCCACAAAATCAGGTATTTTACTTAATATTTAACGACGATCGGCGAGGTAAACTTGTTCCATTCCATGTAGGCTTCTGGTAGCATTTTAATTATATGTTTTGTACATTAATACATTTTTATTAAAAAACTAAATTACCCAAAATTTCTTATGGTTGCATCTATTTTCTAATAGGCCTATATATTCTATTTGGGACACGTTTGTCCGGCTATCTGGAAAGGGACTTTAAAGCTTCATGTCGAACTCTGTGCCTCGCCTCAATAGTCCAAGTTGCCACATTGAATGTCTGAAGTTGTTACATTGCAGTCTCCCCAGATGTCAACCAGCCCCAGACCAGCGCCATTAAAAGAACTATTTGAGGAGTGTTACTTTGAGGAGCAGCCAGTCTTGTACATGCCGTATCTAAGAGGGCTACAAGCTGTGAACTTGACGCTTAGTGGTTGCCTTAAAAGCAGTTAATGCGATGTTTTATCCTAACGTATGAAACGCTCAACTTGCTTTATCTTGAACCCCGGCTGTTAAAAGTTTGTATTTAGCTGACATTACACTTCCATTTTCTTAAGCTATATTGTGTGGGGTATTTTTTACTTAATTAGACACATTCTAAAAACTAGTAAACGGTTGTGCACCCTTTGGTTCCCGTGGCCATCGAGATGCATCAAAACTGGGCTTTCCATATTGAGCAATAAGTGCAAATGAAAAAAGGAGGGAAAAATAAATCCGATGGTAATAAATAGCAGACTAAGTAGGTAAAATATGTTTCATTTCGATGCCTTTATTGCTACGTTATCGATGTTTTGGCAAACTGATTTAAATAGACTAACATTCTGTCCAGAGGAAATGATACAGCGACCGACTGCAAGGCTAATTTCCCAATCTCATCTCTCATCACTGTTCATCCTGACACGGAGCCCGCAGGGCACTTTGTTGTCACTTTGTGAGCCATCTATTGAAATACATCAAACCGCATGCACACGACAGTTTGCACAAATGACTATTATAAACACAACAACTTGCCTGTATGTGCTTGCTGTTCAAAACTAGCCTTTAATGTTGGGGTATCTTCGATTTGATTAACATTAGAAATATTATTCAGACAGACAATGACATGTTTTTAAAGTTTATCTAACCCAGTTAAATGTTTTTATTTCTTGTTGGTATTAACTATGTTTTTAAAGTTTATGTAACCCAGTTAAATGTTTTTATTTCTTGTTGGTATTAACTATGTTTAGTACTACAATCCATTATTTGATTAAAACCTGCACTGTTCCTGCTGTTCTTATAAACTAGTAAATAGCCTCCTTGCAGCTTTAGGTCTTGCAGAATATTAATCTTCAGTCCATCGTTGCATATGGAAGGAAATCTTGTTACCTCTTTTTGTTTGATTTTTTCGCTCCTCCATGTTTTTCCACCCAGAATGAAGAGATATTACAACATCCATTTGCCTGCAAAGGAAAAAATAAACGAGAATAAAACAGAAACATGTCTTGACCGTTACATATTGTATATTAGCATTGAGTGTCATGGTGATTTTCAATACGAGTATGTAAAGTTTTTTTTAATGTTTAACATGCTCACTTTCAAACTCTATTTTTGGTTTGAAAACATAAAATGTTTTTTATTGTAAACATTTTCTTTGACAATTAAACAAATATTACATTTGTGAAGTTGAGAGCACTAATCATTTATTTCTCGTTTACTGCTGAAAACACAATGGGAATACAAAGTTTACGGAGCATTTTCAAAGTCTGAGCAAATAAAATCAGTTATCTCGGACAGACAGATGTTTGGACACATCAGTGGACCATCGATGGGAGCTGCAATGATCGACTCACCTTTGGTCGTACGCCATCTTGCTGTCATATATTTTATTTGGGTTCCTGAACTTTTCTTTCTGACACGTTATACAGGTTCAAGATAAGGACTGACCCGTGAACAGGTTTTTTTTTCTCGTTTTTAATGCTTACTAATCAGTAAATATCGGTCCCTGTAACTTCTTGAGATTGTTATAAAAAAAAGTCAACCAGTAACCGTCAGAACATGCTAACAAGAGGCGAGCTAACGCCAGTAACTATGTTAGCTAACCTCAACTAACATACGTTCACTTTTGATCACGTTAACCTGGGAAATAAAAAAATACAAAACCTCACTGAATCCCCCTCGATTTAACGTTATCTTCCAGTGATCATTTCTCCGAAATACTCCGTTTACGACCATCGATAACAGCGGGGCAGCACGACGCGCCGTCACCTCGGGAGGATTCACCGCGGCGCGTCCTCGCCTCCTCGTTTGGCGCCTCTTCCCTTCGTCCTCAAAATTGACTTCAAATCAATCTAAGTCTTCATCGCTGAGCGACTTGGGAAGGAAAAAAAAAGTCCTCGTGAGGCTTAAGTGAAGATTTGACCAATTTGAGTAAGCGTTGACTTTTTATTATTATTGTTTTTCTGGTCCCGGAGACTTGTCTGGAGAGGACGAAAGAGCTTGATTGTATGAGCAAAGGAAGACAAATGTGCTCGTGCATTTCACGAAGGAGGAGGGGGGGCGAGGGGAGCGGGGGGGGGGGGAGGTGAGCGCGTGTGTGCGCGCGCGCGCGTGTGTGTTGGCGTGAAAGAGAAAGAGAGAAAGTCAGACACCACGAGACAGTTTGCTTTATTTTGATTTTTTATAAATGTATAAATGTCTTTACTTTATTCTGGATAATAAATAAGAAAAATTGAGCCACGTGATCTTTGAAATATTCACGCGTTTTGCATATTCATAAAAATGACAATTTTTCAATTGTGACCGATATAAGTCTCTGCATCACTAAACGGAAAGTTTAATATCTGCTGCTGTTGAACGAAAAAAAGAAGCTCGTGACCTTGTTTCTTCGTCCTCGTCCATCCGTCATCGGTTATCTGGTGACAAAAGATTGTGTTTCATCTTCTTCCATCAGGCTTCAGATACAAATAAGGAGCTTTTATGCCTTCTGCTATCAATTCCCCAACAAGCTGCGTTTGGGGGTGGGGTGGGGACACAAAGGTCAGTTTCCCCGTAATGGAGAACTCTCCCTGTAACAACAGCTGTATAATGTCATCTAAGTTTTGGTGGGAGCTTTTTATAACCTAAACCTAAAGAACGCATAAAAGGCTGTGTACAAACTGAGGATGTGAAGTTTAATGACATCTTTGACTACTTGTGTCCCTTTTTTTGGATGTTTAACCTCGTCAAGGATAATCTCACACACTTCAAAACACTTTTTTCTGCGGCAGACGACCTACAAGCGGAGGAATCTCAGTTTTATCTCGACTCTTCCATCTCAAGGACACCGCTCACAGTCCCCTCTCCTTTCCATCTTCATCTGTTGCTAACGTACAGCTTCTGTCAGGGAGGGCCACCGCTTAATGCTAACAACTCGACTGCCATTCTTTAACTATCAGCGGAGGAATCAAACACAGGAGTGGATCGACCCTGATCAGCCCGACGGGATTTTTGGCATTGGAAAGTCCACATCCTACTCCGCAGTGTCCTCTTACAAGGCTCAAGTCCCTTAATGAAGTTATCTTTCACCTCCGAAGGCGTAATTGAATGGACAAAAATCAATGAGGCGTATCAATAAAAGCAATCGTCGGACAGCTCTGCCAATTTAGAGCGTTTTAACAATTGAGTGTCTCCAGTTAAAGGCTGTATCAGCTGCTATGTGGATATCGACAGGGAGGTACAACAGGAGGTCATTGGACGAGTTCAAGATCCTCAAACAGGATTTGTCATCATTCTCCACAGATGTTAATTGGGTTTCCCGTGCAGTCACTTACCGCTGGAGGTCCTTGAAATTGTGTCGGACGGAGAGTTATCTTTTGCCTATTTAATCATTACAGACACAGCGTGTTCTCCTTCCCAAACAATGTGTGCTTCTAGAAACACAATTGGAAGATCGACCCTGGTAGAATCAATTGAGCTGGGAGTGGCAAAAGTCCAAATCTATCAAAGAGGCTTTACAAAGAGTGACGGCATGATCATAATGGGAGGGGTGGGGGATAATACAATACATGAGAAAGCAACGCTACGTAAGTTGGCCCAAGAGTTTTGTGCAGTCAGCCCTTTGCGGGGGGGGCGTTATCATTAGGAGCCCTGGACTGACAACAGAAAATATGTTGGTAGACAACAACAGTGACACGCAATCACCCCAGGGACGGGGTGACACAATAAATCACAGAGAGGGAACCAGATGTGGGGAGAGAACACTGTGAGATCGGATGCAAGGATGAATGGTGGAATGTCTTTATCCGATCTGACGTTAGTTCAACCAGAGAGGAACGCGGGAGAGGAAAATAGTGGTTAAATGCAGACACAAGGTCACAGGGCAGGCAGAATGGACCCTGGAATAGACTGACTGAATTCCATACATGTGAGCAAGTGGAAGCGACGAATTACACAGAGGTAAGCCTCGGTGTGCTTGGAGTTTTGTTGAAAAACTGGTGCAAGTCTTTTAAAAGACACATGAGTGGTTTTATTGGAGGAATGCTGGTTTGGCGCCATCTTGTGGCCAAGAGAGGTGAATCATTGTGTGGGGATTGCACCACATGCAACTCTGACTCAATACCTCATCCACTGCTGCCCTCGACCCGGCCTTGCTGAGGGGCAAATGTTGGTTTGTCTCATCTCTGAACTTCTCATGGTCTCATCACAGCTCAGTGCCTCTGTCCATCTTTGCTCTCCTCCTCCCCCCCCCCGTCGCACTCCTCCCTTCTGTCTGCACCCTCATCAACTTTCCTCCGACACTTCCCTCGTGTCTTCCCTTCTGAAGTGCTGCGAGTTGAGAAAGTGGTTTGGATGACTCGTCTTTCTCCGGGTCGCCCTCTGTCCTCCATGTCTCTGCCATGGCCTCCTCAGCTAAGTCAACACGTCACTTGGAGAGGACATGCGAGGCTGTTCACTCCACAACTATTTTCTAATGCGTTTGGCGTCAGCTTGATATTGTTCCTCCCAAAACATTAACTTCAAACTAACGAGATGCTATTTGTTACCAGGTTGTCCCCTTCCAGAATTTGGTTAAGTTTAGTTGTTCATTTCTCCATTTAGTTTTAATATGAACGCATTTCCTTTGAAAAAGTTGCTGTCAAAACAGTAATAAGTTGAGGTTTGAAAGCTGAATTGGGACTTTTGATAACTTCAAAGAACGGCTCAATTCAAAGAAAGTAATTACCAAATGATTTTATTTTTGTTCATATATAGAACACGTATATTTCATACAATGTTATTTAATTAGATAATGGCTTTATATTCCTGTTACACTGATGCTTTACACACATAAGTGGATTTTTGATTTACACTCACAACCAGGACATAGCAATTTCCAAAAATAAAAAGTAGCATACTAGTGGAGCAATCACACCAATTTATTATTTTATTGCGTTATTGCAATTGGGTTGCTGTAATGCCATTTTTCATTGAAAAAAAAAAAAAACTGGTTTGATTGATCTGGTGTTGATTCACATCCCTGCAAATGTCAAAAGTTATTTATCCTGTTTATCTCTTTTACATATCAAAAACACAGCATTTCATTATTGCACAAAACTCCATGGAAGTGTTACAGTTACACAGACATTGTAAATACAATTGCCACCGGTTTTTAAAGAGTTTCAGGATCACACTCCAGCTGCATTCATTATTTCTCATATACATATATACTTTTTCATCATGAATAAAGCAGCAAATAAAAACATGTCATAAACATATATCATTGTGTTTGCTTGTTAATACTTTTGTTTCTACTCCCTGAGAAACGCAAAATCTTCTGAAAAGCACATTTCAAGAACAATACAGCATTATGTTGCTTTTTAAGGCTAGGAGTTTTTAAATTTCTCATTTCTTCCCAGATTTTTCTTATTTTAGTAGTTAAAAATAAATGCAAAAATACCCTCAATTATTCCTCCTAACACTGGCCTAAAGTTAATAGACAGGAACAATTTGCATGTGAACTTAACAGGCTTCAGAAATCATCTAATGTGCAGGACACATTTCACAATGTCCTGAATTAAAAACAAAATATAAATGCCCCTGTAAACCATCTCAATGTTTAAAAGGGCTTTTTATTTCAAAATATATTTTCAAGTCCGTGTCCATGGACCTAGAGAGGCAGAAGGAGGTTATGTGTTGAGTTTAGTACGCAAATTTACCCACAACGCTGCTGTCTACCGGGGATACATTCAAACATAAAGGGAGCTTTTCAGAGGCTGCAAATCCTCCTCGATCCAAACAGACCGTGTAAAAACACTAATATTCCCTGTAATTTTTTAAAAGGGTACAAGCACAGTGAGTGTGAGCCACACGAATACAACCATAAATCTTCAACTGGTGGTTTGTATTAATTACGCTCCCATTTTCCACTGGTGTCACAGGGTCACAGGGCATGGCGGCATGCGAGCCAATGGCTGGAGTGTTCCCTTTGGATCTCACGCTGGTGCGGATTACGGTTGTATAATCGAGCACTAGATTAGGTGTCAGTAACGAGTTTCTGACACCTTATCCCCGCTCCAGGCCGCCCTTGTCCCCGTCTTAACACACGTGTGGTCCTTTCGTCCCACAACACCGGAGCCTGCTTTATGCGCCTGTTGCAGGGGTTCCTTGAATGCAGCGTTAAAGTGTTTTTAAAAGCAGATTCCCGGCTCACTAAATATGCAGCACCTGTGACTCAGAATTCCACAGCAGGGATTGCTCAAAAAAAAACATCCGGTACAGTGAGAGAGTCTGATGCAATAAAAGTTCCACAGATGTCGAATGAGACGATGTGTCGCAAGAGCTGATTGCATTTGATCTCGCTCACTCCGGAGCACACGAGACACAACTTTGGTTAAGATCTACTCGGATCTCCAACATTTTGATCGGACTCAAAAACCAGATTGTAATTGGCTTATCTCCACTATTGATCTTACCTGGACCAGCGAGCCTTATTTGCATCTAAATGAGAAGTTATTATACTGACAACGTAGGTCTGTTACTAAGCATGGGAATAGGTATTTAGCATCAACGGTATAGTTTTGACTTTTTCCCTTAAATGACCCATAACACTCTCTAGTGTCCACAGCTTAGCTTAGCATTAAGCCTTGTAACAACAACAAACATCAAGTGTCACCACCCCCCCCACACTATTTTCAATCATTATGCTAAGATAACCTAACGACCTGCTGACATCAGCCACATATTTATTGTGAATACAACACAATAAATAACTAGCCAAAACTTGCAAACTATTCATCAGTGTTGCTGGGTAAAATCATGCATGTTGTGGCTTGCTGGGCTTGGGGTTCGTAGTATATATTCCCATATTATTCTCACACTCATTCACACACATTTACTTCGATAGCTTTTGGGGACTTTACAGTGACTTACTTTCTCCTCCTTTTTTTATAGATTTATATAGTTGTATCCTAACACTAACCAAAGCTCGTTGAAACCTCACGCTTAAACAATGACCTGAAAGCCTGCTTTTTCACAGATGGGAACGCAAAATCTTGTTCCCTATCAGAAAAAAGTGTCCCAAATTAACTAGCCTTGAATAGAACTGTGTCCCTAAAGTTGCCTGAATGAGGAACACACACATACACACACACACACACACACACAGACACATCTCATCTTTCCTCCATCACTTTCTTCAGGCTGTCCACTATGTCTTCGCCGCTAACCCAAGGAACTATGTTTGCCTTCAAGCTGGCTTCCTGGGACATCTCCAGCAGCAGCCTGTGCATAGGGAAGCCCCTCCTGGGGAAGGCCGTGTCCCGGGGCCCCAGAGCCAGCGAGGGACAGACATCATTGCCCCGTCTCCGACGTAGAACACCCTCTGGAAGGGGGCGCCGCCGCGCTCTTTTTGACGCCCCGCCAGGTACTCCCGGAGGATCACCTGCTTGCACATGTTGTCAGGGCAACAGGCGCACAAGTGGGAGTGGAAGGGCAGCAGCACGAGGCGGCCGGTCGCGTCGAAGCTGGCCGGGTTGGTGAAAATCTTGGCGAAAAGGTGGCGCACGCCGGCGGCCTCCAGCCACTTCTCGATGAAGTACGCGTTGGCGTCGGAGACCACCGCCAGCTCGAACTCCCGCCGGTGGGCCTGCAGGTACTGGAAGAGGTTCAGCAGGCCGGGCGCGGGCGGGATCTTCTCCACCGCTGAGAGGATGGAGCCTTCGGACACGCCCTGCTCCGCCATGTACACCAGCACCTTCTGCATGTGCTCGTTGTAGTGGCCCTCCCGGTAGCTGCTTCGCAGCCAGTCGGGGAGCCGCTGGCCCGGCAGAGCGCGCAGCACGGCGTCGTCGCTGCTCTCGTTGATGATGGTCTCGTCGAAGTCGAACAACACCAGGAAGCGCTGCTGCTGCTGCTGCTGCTGCTGCTGCTGCTGCTGCGGTGCCGCGTGGGTCTGGTTGGACGGAGCTGTCATCTTCGAATGGCGCCTCTCTAAGAAAAAGGAGATTTTACTGTTTTAGTGCACCCTTCTCTAAAAATACAACGTGCAGGCGGAATGACGAACATCCTGTTTACTTTACCCTCTTCCTTTCCACTTGTAAACATATGTTTATCCTAGTGTGTGTAGCCTAAGTAACAGAGTTTATACATTTTGATGTTTCTTGCGCATGCCGAGGTTCAGCGATGCCGTTGAATTGAACCTGGACAAAAAGCGATTAGCAAAAGACATAATGTCTAGATTACTCATGTTACTTTTCTGGAGATATCAGACCGTCTTTGTTTGATATCTGGCAGAATCTAACATGCAACACACACTTCTTAGATCCATCGCCCTCAGGCAATCATTCATTCCTTTTGGATCGAGGGAATAAAACTATTTATACGAATGGCGAATCTCGGACCAGGACCAATTGCATAATTATATATTTATATACATTTATTAAAGTGTTTGTAGGAGAAGGCGTTCACTGTTTCAGGAATGTTGTAACTTGAGTGGAGAGCGAGCGAGCTGTAGCATCACAGCATACCTTTGCCATAAATGGAACAAATAAAGAGCAGTGACGCTAAACCAGCCAAGTGAGGCGTGAAATTCTCTTATATACTTCTTACATAAAAAACTTAAGGGGAATTAAGGAGCATTTTACTGTATATAGGCTTAATATACTAAATAATGTAAATATAACCAGAATCTTCTGGGTTTTTTTTACTTCTGTTTTAAAAAAGAATGAATGTTATTGTAGGTGAGCTAATGTGCAATGGAAATAAAAAGAAGAGATTAACATTTAACATGTAGTGACTCCACTTTGGGTAACAAAGGTTAGCCAACAAGATAGTCCTACTTAAAGATAATTTACTCATCTCCACGGTTTCCTGTGATTGAATAATCAATGTTGTTGTTTCAGTAGCTGAACTGTTGGCAAATCTAAAAAGGAACACCAGGATGGTTAAAATCACATTTTAAAATGTATTTGATGATATTCTTTGGTAAGTGATAAGTCTGCTATTATATTATTACATTTGTATTTAGAGTAATAAAATACAATGGTATAATTAACACGATAAAGAAACATTTAACTGATAAATTCAAGATTAGGATCTAGGAATGTGCCAGTTGTCCAAATGCATCTTGCACCACCTGTAAATGCCAATTATCTAAAGATGCAGCCGAACCTCACACCAATAAAATAGAGAATGACACTTTGTTCCCATTATAATCTGACTGAATTTAATTTAACGCACAATCCAAAAGCGATTATTGCTCCTTTTTTTAAATATAAATGTTATTTCTATTTCAAAATATAAATGACACATTTATACGTATTTAATATAATGTAAATGATACGATTGAAGGGACGCGATGAAATGCATGCATACCGTTTTTCCTCGCAATGTCAGCTCAACAACGTATAATAACAAGACGATCAGCTGGTTGGACGCTCACTGATGTAATGTCCTTTAACCTGCAGCTTGTCTGCCCGCGGCGACGTATAGGCAGAAGTGGGGAAAACGCCCGGCCGTCGACAGCAGCCACATTATTTATAGAGCATATTCACTCACTAAGCTGTCTAATTTTAACCCTGGAGCGGCTATTCCTGCTCGAAAGGTTACCACTGAAAGTCACTGCGGAGCTCTGTCAGGAGTCGCTGTGCTGACCGAGCGGGGGGGGGGGGGGGGGGGGGGGAAACACACACATTCAAACAGTAAAATGACATGGGGACCCACAAACCAAAGACTAACAAGGAATACGTAGATTAAGAAAGAGGATAAAACCGGGGCCTACCGGCGGTGGGCATGTGAGCGAATACGGCAGGCTAGACGCCCGGCTGCGGCGACCGCATCCCGGTGACGCGGCAAGACTCCCACAGCAGCGCGGAGGGTATTCCCGTTTAAAGCCACTGCCACACCAGCGTGCGTAACCACAGCACTTCCGACGTAACCTCTCAGAGTAAAACACCCACTTTTAGCGGACGTGTGAGGAGAGGCGTTAAACGGAAGTAATGGTCGCCGGTGCTGACAGTGTACGCTCATTGACTGCTACTTTACAGGTTCTTTATACTTTAACTATGGGGGCATTGTGTAATACTGCACTACTATCATTGCTACTTTCACTAAGTACTAGGAATTACTAAGCACTGCGTACTTCTACTTTTTTGTAAGCATTTTGCATCTCATGTCTTGAACAAATTTGATTTGCATGAATTTATCAATCTTCGTGGTCAAAGGTCACTGTAAACTAACAAAACATGTTTAGGGCTGTAACTTAAGAATGCATTGTGCTATGAAAATTTCACGCAAAATGACCCACTCAATGCATTGCTGACGTTTTGGAAGGACATGGTTGGAATTGCTGAGGCTGTAACATCTTTATATTTTAAAGCGCTATACAAATAAAATGTATTACGTTATTTGGTCCAGTAATTGCGCAGCATTATTCAGTACCAATCATGCAATTACGCCATAAAGTACACTTAAAGTTAAACTGACCATTACAATAGCCTCAAAATATTTACACCCTGCTAACTGAATTAGTTGACCATCAAACAGCTGTTCGTGAGACTGTGGCAGAAACTCTGCAGGCAGCAGCAGCTACATGTATGAGACCATAATTTGCTTCAAACAGCTGAGGGTTAAACAAAGGACATCTTTTGCTGTGTCAAGTATCCGCTGTGCACACTGTTCGTGTGCAGTAAGAACAAGATAAACATCCAGAGTTAATAATCATAATCTAATCACAATATCAGAACATTGAAGTCTTAAAACATACAGGCATCCCTCCAGGTTTCCCTCCCACCCAGTCAGTTTATACACTCGTGTTTACACGCCTTTACACGTTAGTTCTACAAACGTACTTTCGACTTTTGATCATGTTGTATTTTCACTTCATGACCATGGGACGGGCATAGGAACTTCCTCACAACTTTGTTTCTGGGACAGAACAAGAAGCCGAATCCGAGGTGATTGAATAGACGAGCAGCTGTGAGTGTGTTACACAACACTTAGTGATTGGTGAATGTTTTGGTGGCAAAACAATATGTTCCAATTTTGGGAAAAAAAAAAAAAAAACTTTCAATTTAAATGGCAGGTCCACTATGCTGTGAACACACCTGTAGTTTTAATTCTTGGCTTCATAATACATAACCATGAGTGAAAACTTAATCTATACAGAATCAATTGAGTAATTCGGAAGCTTAAGACGAAATATTGCATTAGCATTTTAATAATACAGACAGGTTAGTTCCATTTAACAATGGCATGTATGTGTAAAAATGATAAAGGCAGTGTTGGTTGAGCCCCATCATGAATAATCACACAATCTTTCACTTATTGAGACGTAAGGTTTTGGAGCTCAACATACCATAACTAATAATCCATTGTATTTAGAAAAAACAAACAAAAAAAAACAAGCATGCTAGAATCTGTGAGTTATTGAAATATCTCATTAGAATGTGAGGAGGCTCGACTATGATGATGTTTTACATTCAACAAGGCAAGCAGCACGGTACAGTATTTTTACTTATAAGGCACAATTTCACCACCAGATGTCCCTCACTGCATGTGAGTGCATATTGTCGTGAAGTTATTGTGGGGAAATGAATTTCACATACAACCACACACCTTACTGTAGTTATGTAAACACATTTTTTTCTTCATTTAAAGTGACGGAAAGATTAAAGGATCAATGGCTTGCCCAAACGTTTTAGCTCAACCCTGTTTGCTTACCCACCAGAGTCCCGCCATTTGTCACAGCTGACTTTCAATTTGGCACAAACAAGAGAAAATATAACAATTTGAACTTTAATACAAAGAGACTTTGGTCCAACAACATTCATTAGGAAGGACTGAACGGCCACAAATATCCCAACAGGAAGTACTCATACTTTCATCAAATTCATAATCTGTAACGTGATCAAAAGGCTTAACAAATCTCCAATACATCCGGCAATACATCTTCAAATGACCTCGTCAGACTTGGTGATCGATTACAGAAGAAATCAGAATTGTTGCTCATCTGTTGTCATGGGGAAGGCCCATCGCTTTGTTGTTAACCACCAACTGTTACCAGATCACATTATTCCTCCCTTGAGTTAAAAACACAAACACTGCACTGTAGAGAGAATAGACAACAACTCTGATGTGAAAGAAGACACGGCATCGGGCTTTTCTCCTCTTTGGGAGAGGTGACCATCAGAGGACACATTCAACGAGTGATGGAAACCATCACCACTCTTACTCAAACCTCTGCTTTAACCTTCTCTGCGGCCTCTTCTTCCTTCTCGTCGATGGCAGCTTCCGCTTTTTCCCCATTTTCAACCGGCTCAACGTTGGGATTAGATTTAGCGTCTTCCTGCTTCCTTTCAGGAAGAAGAATGACTTTCCCAATGTTTTGGCGTTCGTGCATGCGCCTCATGGCCTCGGTCACCTGACAGAAAACACAGCAGTCAAACATTGTGGAAAAACACACACACACACACACAACTTTCTCGGCGAGGCTTAGATAAGAAAATGACGCCACTCTAAAAATAGGAACCGTTAGCCATTAGTCTGTTAGCTTAGCATTCGGGAGAGAAAAGCTGGGATGATTTGGTTTGAAGCCAGAAGGTCACAAATAAATGCATTAATGCTTCTGGTCTCCGTGACAAGCTATCTATCGTACGTTTTCATATCTATCGTACACCATTTTATTTATTTTCATTTCTAAGCTGTAGATTCCGTTTCACCTCAGCCCAGAAGGTGCCAACATGCACGCGTGGAAAGGCGAACCTCTTTCACATTTAAAACTTTAAAAATGATCCAACTTGCCTGCTCGAAGTGATGGCATGAGTCAATGCGGGGCTTGATCTTTCCCTGCCCGTAGAGCTCCAGCAGCTTGAACATGGTCCTGCTGATCAGCTCCTCATCAGCGAGGAAGCCCAGGTGGAAGCCACCGATCGACTTGTTCGCCTGCATCAGTTTTAGTGTGTTGAGAGAGAGCTGGTTGTACCACGTCTTTGCCATGGCCAACAGGTTCTTCTTCTGGCCGGTCACACAATTGGCTGCACCTGGAATGGATAAAACGGTACACATTACAACAGAAGAAAAGACATGAATCTATTTATAGACATCTGAGTAATAGTTCAGAGCATAGACTGAGCGCTTCTGCATTATCATGCAAAAAAAATATTTTAATTAAGAGTTTAAATCTTTCAATTACTTTTTAGCAAACTAAAAAGGAACATTTGTATTAAGTATACCTACTAGAACTGTAATTTAAGTTATTTTCAACCTTTATTATCTTTTGCTCAAGTAATTTACAATTGCATAAAACAGTCAAGACTCAACATAAGCTTTCACATCGCCTCAAACGTGACTCACCGAAGACTACAAGTGCGCCCAAAGGTTTCAACAAACTGAAGCCCTTCTGGGTGTCTGACCCACCAAGCGGGTCGAGGACGATGTCCACTCCTGCAGACATTTAAATAAATAAATAAAAATAGATTGAGAGAAACAATTTTAAAAAAGATAGGCTACTGTATCAAGTTGTTATTCAAGAAACAGACACTGACATATTCAATACATAATCCATTCTATTGAATTGTATAAATCTGTATCTTTCCCGGCCGCGTCAGAAAGGAATGGACTTCTTGTGATTCTTGTGCTACAACCAGCAGGTGTGTTTGTTTTGCTACCTTTAGGGCTGATTTTGCGAATTTCCTCCACATAGTCTTTAGTGCGGTAGTCGATGGGGTGAGTTACGCCACCTTGGGCGATGGTCTCGTGTTTACTGGCGGATGCCGTGCCAAAAACCGTCACATCCGGCAGAGTCTGGCACAGCTGGGTGACAGCGATACCAACACCCCCTGCAGACAGGAATTAAACTGAAGTTAGAACACCGAGCTCCTCAAGAATACTTCACCATCTCTTGCTCACCAGTATTGCAGACGCCCACAGATTTTTATTTTTTCTAAACTTTTCAGAAGCCACTCACTCCGTTGTGTTTTCAGGATTCCCTGTGCGTGTCCCTACCTGCTGCCATGTGGATGAGAACGCTCTTGCCCGGCCTCACATTGGCCATCTCAAAGAGCATTATGTAGGCGGTCAGGTAGTTTATGGGGATGGCAGCACCCTCCTCAAAGCTCATCTGCTCGGGCATGGAGAAAGCGCGACTGGCGGCCACGTCAACAACTTCCTGCCACATGCCACTGCGGTTCAACACGATGACTCGATCTCCCACCTGAGTAAATTAAATTTACATAAAACCAACTATGGGGGAAAATACAAAAACGGGCCTTGTCCAATAACTGCAATCAGTATGTTGACTAACGGAATATTAATTGTAATCACAATTAAGAAAATAATATTGACTCAGACATTAATACATGCATTTCTCATTAACAAAATTTACAACCTCAAGTTAAGCCCCTCCTAAAGGTTGCTCCTGCTTCTAGTAATGCCTTCTTCTAAAGGGGCTTGCGATTAAAAAAAACAAAAAAAACATAACATGCCAAAAAAAGAAAAACTCAGGAAAGAAGGCAGATTGTGAACGCTGCTTCTTGTTACAGAAATGCCCAGAGAGCTCTGAGCCACAGCCATTTCCTGCTATATAATATTTACACCCACACACACACACACACACACACACACACACACACACACACACACACACACACATATGTCTGTTTAAGTGAGATAACTCCGATAGCGCTTACTTCCAGCTTTGACTTCCCTTTTTTGGGAGGGGAGGAGGGGGAGGGGGGGGTCATGACCCTCTGGTCTAATAAAAACTTAAAAAAAAACATAATGCACAATAGTTGAAAGCTTAACTCACTTCCTGGAACACTGACATGAAATGGGTGAACTCAAAAGGATGTTTGAAGTAGGACGGTGAAACCTGCGGTTCATCTTAAGTGAGATACAAAACATTTTAACATCCTCTCGTCACGTCATGACAGATTTTCATTTTCAGGACAGCTGGTGCATCGATTACTGCTCAGCTTTCCAAAATACCAACGAGGTTGTGACGCATAACGGTCAACGCTCAGACCCGTGGGGACGGTCCGTAACACAACCCTCCGCGACCCGTCTGCTTGTGATGTGCGGCGGGACTTCTCCCGCCGCACATCACAACGCCATCGGCCGCTCTCCGTAAACACGCAGACCCTCACAGACTCCACATCGAAAAGGCCTCGGGTCGTGTGTATTGTGAAGCTGGTTGAGAGCCGTGCATTTAGGTTTTGCTGGTTTGGTGCAGTAAAAAAAAAAAAAAGAAGAAGTGCAGCACTCCTCCCGTAGGGTTTGTGCTCTTGAAAACAGAGAGAAACGGGGGGGAGGGAGGAATGCAAGGGCTGGAAACGTGTGGTAAGTTGGAGGGGGAAGAAGGAAATTCCATACTGACACACAGGGACACGGAGGGGCTTTGCTAATTCAAAACATGTAACGTATAAACCCTCATATTAGCCTAGAAAAGAAACAACTGACCTCAAAAAGTATCTCACTGGACATATATAGTGTTACATATGGTCTCCTGTTCACAGAGTGGTTACAAAACTAGCAGTTAAACCGTGCTCTTTGAAAGAAGTCCTATGCGCCAAGTCTTGGGGGGGCACAAACTGGGGACACACAATGATTAACTGTGCAACGCTCCCAGAACTTGGCAAGACAAACACCTGATCGTCAAATGACTCAGATCCTTAAGCAAAAAGGGTGTTCATTTCACTGGAAGGATGAAATCATAAATAGTTGTTTTTAAAACAACAGCAAAAGGGAACAAAGCGTTAGTCCCAGAGGTCAGCATGGGAGTCATCGAGCGCAGAGATTTACACACAAAAACAAAACCCGCAGCTCTTATGAACCCAATGACACAGCGGAAAAAGTACTGGTTATTCATTCAAAATGAACGTTTTGAGTCTGCCATGCATGCAAGTGTAGGCGCACACACACACACACACACACACACGAATAACTTCAAATTCTGCCCCGATTCTTTGCACCAGAGCTGTTGCAAAAGCTCGTGGCAGAAAGTCACAGCGTTCCTGCATGCAGCTACTGTATGTTGTGGAGTTACTATGCAGTTACTGCATGGACCTGTGTGCAACCCGACTGGATTTAAAAGCAGGCACAGACAGAAATATTCGGCTCATTTTTGTCATACTTAATGAATTATATCGCCACAAAAAGCTCTTTAAATCAAGAAGAAGGTAAATCAAGGGAGAGGAAGGTAAACACACCTCAATGAAAATGACACAATGTGACTTTTCATAACGCCAGAGTGTTACGCTTTGACATTTCAGCACAACTGGGTCCATTAAAAGAAAAAGTTATTCATGACCGGGTTCCGTTTTTTCAACATAGCGAAGTGGTGTCTATACAAATAGTAATTCATTTTAATGTTTAGAAACTATACGGAAATGCCTCTCAATTGTTATGGTTTTGTATCATTCAAATCCTAGATATTTGTGCCATCCATCCATCGTCCATCGCTTATCTGGGGTCGAGTCGCGGGGGACCCCAAACTTCCCCTTCCTGGGCCACATCAACCAGCTCTGACTGGGGGATCCCAAGGCGTTCCCAGGCCAGATATATAATCTCTGTACCTAGTCCTGAGTCTCAGCTCAGCTCGCTTTTCGTCACAACGGTACGGTAAAGAGTGCAATACCGCCCCCGCTGCTCCGATTCTCTGCCCAAGCTCACACTCCGTCTTCCCCTCACTCCGTGAACAAGACCCCGAGGTACTTCACGAAGGAGGTACCTTCACTTCAGGTAAGGACACATTCCCTACCCGGGAGCAGGCAATCCATTGGTTTCCTGCTTAGGACCATGGCCTCAGATTTGGAGGTGCTGATTCTCATCCCGAACGCTTCACACTCTGCTGCGAACCGCTCCAGTGAGAGCTGGAGGCCACAGACCGAGGACGCCATCAGGACCACGTCATCTGCAAAAAGCAGCGATGAAATCTGCAGCCCCCCCCCCCCCGAACTGAAGACCCTCCTCCCCCCCGACTACGCCTTGGTATCCTGTCCATGAAAACCACAGACACCACATTGGTGAGAAGGTGCAGACATGGCGAAGGCCAACCCCCACCGGGAACA
The DNA here is from genome assembly GCA_021346845.1 of Apeltes quadracus. NCBI lineage: Eukaryota > Metazoa > Chordata > Actinopteri > Perciformes > Gasterosteidae > Apeltes > Apeltes quadracus. The sequence continues at coordinate 9,936,071 of CM037921.1, read as the reverse complement.
CCTTCGACCCACTGCCGAGTACCCAAACACTCGCTTCGGGTGTACAGGGATGGTCCCAAGTTAGGACCCCCCTCGCCCCCCTACTACCGCAGCATCATACGCCTTCTCCAGTTCCACAAAACACATGTAGACTGGATGAGCATACTCCCAGGCCCCCTCCAAGATTAGCGAAAGAGTAAAGAGCTGGTCCGTCGTTCCGCGACCAGGACGAAAACCGCGTTGTTCCTCTTCGATCCTTGGTTCGACTATCGGGCGAACGCTCTTTTCCAGCACCTTGACTTTACCAGGGAGGCCGAGTAGTGGGATACCTGTGTAATTGTACCGTTCTTCAAAAAAAGGGGGACCAGAGAGTGCGTGCCAATTACAGATATTTGTGCGTTTGACAATAATCGTGCAGCTCCAATTACTTGAGTAATGACAGAAGTTGGTTATCAGTAGGTCAAGGAGCAGATCAAATGCATCGAATCTAAATAATTTGGTAGTTTTAAGTCCTAAAAACATAAAATCCTTTTTTCCCCACTGTAACCACAGAGAACATTTTGCAGGGTTCTTTAAAAAAAAAAAATACTCCCTCCCCCTTCTCCCCTGAAATAACGGCTGTTCGTTTCAAAAGGTCACCATTTGACAGGTTTTCGATTTCTTTATTAATGGGGAAAAGCTGGTTTAGAGTTTAATGGAAAAGATCATTTTGTCCAGGACGGAAAATAAACATATCCGCCTCCCCTCCCCCCCACACATAGTCCAGAAACACATGTTTCCCACCGTTTTTCCATACAAAACACGTCATCAAACCCGCGTGTTATAAATCAAAACTCCATCCTCCCAGCTGCCCCTGACCGTGCCCGACGCGCGTCACGGCCCCGGCGGGCACGGCGCGCGTTCGAGCGCCTTCAGCGGAGGGCCCCTTCCACTCACCTTCCTGTCCGGCACTCCCTCCCCGACGGCTTCCACGACCCCGGAGCCCTCCATGCCCAGCGTGACGGGCGGAGCGGGCAGCAGGTCGTACAGCCCCTGCCTGCCCAGGAGCTCCGCGAAGTTCAGCCCGCACGCCTTCACGCGCACCCGCACCTCTCCCTCGCGCAGCGGCGGCGGCCGCTCGTGCGTCTTCACCTGCAGCTTGATTTTGTCGTAGCCCCCGTGGCCCGTGAGGACCAGGGCCCGCCAGGAGATGGGCTCCTCCGCTGCTCCCGGAGAAGGAGAAGGAGAAGGAGGAGGAGGTTCGAGGGGCTGCTGCTCCTGTTCGGGTTCGGGTTGGGGAGATGGAGCCTCTTCGCCGGACATGATGAGAGCGCGTCTAGGCTGTCGGATCGAGAGTTTGGGCGTCAAGCCTCAGAAAGAAACAAAAACTCAAGGAGCAGAGAAACCGATTATTTAAGTGGTTAATAGTCATAAAATGGGCCCCTCGGTTAAGGCAGCTGTATCCTTGATGGAATTAGATTGTCACTGCGGGGTTTCCCGTGCGTGCTCTCAGATCAACAAGTGGTCAACGTCAACGGAAATCATGATTTCCGAGTTGGATTTTCACAATAAGAAAGTTCCTTTCACATACGTTATTAAATTGACCCCAAATAGTTTATTAGGTCAAAGTCGAAGAAATATTTAAGTTACATATATGGATTGGAGAGAATTCATTGGCCTATTACTATGAGTAAATGTTGTTTCACACTTACGTGTTCATTTCACAAGTAACTAAATGCTAAAAAAAACAACTGAATATTAGTTTGCATTATCAATGAAATGGAGAAGATGAAATTATACTCAAAGATAAACCAATTTAAATAAAAAGGAAACATTGATGATTAAAATACGATTATATTAATAAAGTAATATATCAGTATTTTGATTCTGAAGGTTCTGAAGATGCTGTCACTCACATTTAAAGGGAGGCATCGATCTGAAACTTAGGTCAAGTAGTCATGTTGCACACACATACTGTGCACACAAGCACACTCTTCAACACACTTAGCACACGTACTAAGGGTGACTAAATGGTATGAGGGAAATGTCTTTCCATATGTATTAGGAACACAAACGCTTTTTCGGCCCCACTCAAGATGCTTTTAAATGCACCATGTGACCATTTGTTTGTCGGTCTGGGTTTTACATGATAGGTCAACTAGATTAAGCGTGTCGCCATAACAACATATACATAATATTTTTCTTGCAAAAAGGATGATAGAATTTTTTTCGGAGCTCCCTATGAACTCAGTTTAAATGGAGATTCCCACTAAAAAAGGTACAATTTGACACTGAGCCTTTCTGCTGTTACAATGTTTCCTGAGGTAAATAAATTGACTACTTCAGTTTGACCAGAAGATGGAGCCAAACGACTTCACTCCGCTTACACTCTGTCGCCGTGTCTGCTCACTGATGCGGTAAATGAAAAACGAATAAAGTCAACAATGCGTTTTTCTACATACTACCGAACAGCCAGGATGCAGGCGTCTAAACAGGGTTAGTACAACCGGAAGTACAACGATTCCGGCTTCAAAATAATAGCACAGAAAACATAATTGATAATCCCAAAAAGGTGTTAGTAGTCATTCTTTGGATAGATGTCTTTAGTTGAACTGTTATTCAGGCATACGGACACGTTTATGTTTTTTGGACAGCACACAAACTTTGTTTATCTACTATCGAATGGTTTTGACAGGCAACCACAGTATGTCATAGTCTTACATCTGTCACCATGCCTCCAACGGATATGTTGGAACCCATCTAGACAGTCATGGGTTATAAAAATGTGCCTTTTATTTTGAAAGATCGTACAGGAAAACATCCTTTGGAGACGCTCCCTGACAGCCAGGTGCCGGCGGTGCGCCTCACTTGGTCCGCGGAGCAGAGGAGCGCAGCATTACGCACAGCATGTAGCTGAAAGTACATCACACTGCGGTGCCGAAGTTTGGGGATCTGAATTTATTTATTTTTCTCTTCGGAGGAGACACTTACAACAAAAGAGCTGCACCGCTGCTCGGGGTCACCATGGAGAGCAATAAGGGATTACTGCGCTGTAAGATTGTGGTGGTCGGCGATACGCAGTGTGGCAAGACGGCTCTCCTTCATGTTTTTGCCAAAAACTCGTACCCGCAGGTGAGAGATAGTATGCAGGTAAACACATCAGTAAAGCCACTGAAACCAGCGTGAAAATGTCTCCGAGCAGTCGAACACATTTAGTGAAACACACGCATTTATTTAATTTCTAGTGTGCTTTACTCCTTTCTATGTTTATCTAGATATTTGCTGTCCAAATAGAGTAAATAATGACATTGTCCGTGTATAGTGAGACATCTTTGGTTTGACCACAACAACAACAACAACAACAACCAGTCTCTAACCAACAACCTTATTTAATTAACACTGTTAAAATTGGTGTTTTCAAAACTAAAAACTTCAAGTATTTACATAATATTTTCAATTATTTACCGTTTTTCTGTATAACATATTTTATTTATGTACTTATTTTTTCAGCCGAAACTTTTCAGCATAATTAAATCAAAGCTTGGGAAAGAGCTCAAGGCTGAGAATTAGCCTCACCTTCTTACAATCATCTGAGTTTAATTGAATTGTACTCATCACTCATCGTCTCTTCACAGGATTATATTCCCACGGTGTTTGAGAATTACACAGCCAGCTTCGAGATCGACAAACAGAGGATCGAGCTCAACATGTGGGACACTTCAGGTAAGAATAAGAAGCATAAAGAAGTTACTTTAACAGGCGTCAATCGTATATGCAGCTGCTCAACAACACCCAGAAACACCAGCAACAAAATCAGGATAATCTGTTGGAGTACTGGATGACACTTTAGAAGGAAAAAAAATCAGGTCAAAGTAGATTCATTGAGCCCCGTCGTCTCCTTTAGAATGTATTTGAGCAGCCCCCTTAGAGTTAGAGGATAAACAACTTGTGGCTTGTACACCCGTGGGAATTCACTTGTTACTGCTTCACTTGTTCACTTGTTAGTGCTGAAAGGGCTGTAGGCCATCGGTTCAAAACTGCGACGTTACACTTCAATATGTGGGGAGGACCAATGATGTGTATTTCCACCCATACTTCTTTTGAGAGTTCAGTGAACTGACTTTCTCCCTTTCCACTTCCACACTTCCACCCTGGGAACTTGTTCTCACACAAAGCACAGAGAGTGGAATACATTCCCAGCGTTCCATTAACCTCCACCCAATGCAGACGTACAGAAAGACCAGCTAGACGAGCTGGGGATTAAGAGCCGCTGCTGCTGATGCTGCTGCCGCTGCTGCTGCCGCTGCTGCTGCCGCTGCTGCTGCCGCTGCCTGTTGGTTTGCGGAGGGCGAGGCTGCTCCGCTGTGTTTGAACAACACCCTGTGAAATTGCTGGTTGCTTCTCACACGCTCTCTAACACACACCCACACACACACACACACGCGCACACACACACACACTGCAGTGTGTGGTCAATAACAATTACACCAAAGGAATGCATTAACAGTAATTGTACTCCACGACACAAAAGAATTTCAATCCATTGCTTTGTGGGAATCACTCTATCATGTCATGACAGTGGCCTCCCCTTATAATAGAGACTGAACACAGTGGACGTTGCTCGCCCAGGTGTAAATACCTGTACCTGTGTGAATAAGCTGGAAGCTATTTTGTCATCAAAGCCTCCCTGAGCCTTTTCCATTCATAAGTTTAACAAAAATATAGAAATGATATGAATAAAATAAATAAGCTTAGCGTAAAGATTTGAAACCATGGAGAACAACACAAGTCTTTTCATCAACAGACAGTCTCACCTTTTGAGTCACTGAGTGTGTGTCTGTGTGTCACCATGACCGTCTTATTTCTGTATGCGGTACCTTTACAGACGTTTCGATCGAAGCCAAAGTGTGGATTGAAGTCGGGACTCAGTTTGATCAAATTCAATGACGGCCTCTAGAATGTATCATATAAATGTTTGTATAATTAATTGGATTTCTGTGAAACAACAAGTGATCTAGATCACGGCGGACTGTGACAGGAGCTGGCTTTATGTAGACGTGTGTTCTGGTTTAGGCTCCAACGTCCGTGTTACCACGTTGGCGCCCGTCTCTTCTCGCTAAACGCTCAACGGGGAGATTTGGAGTTTTGAACTTGTGTTCTTACTTTGCTTTTTCTTATGGAATCTCAGTTTTGTTTGATTATACATGAGTCTGCTGGTGTGTGCGTGAGTAAATGTGTGTGTGTGTATGTGGAAGGCATTTGTAAGAGACAGTCAAGCCAATGTTTGTCATAGCTCTTGTGCAGTTTGCATTGCACTGGGGGAAATGAACCGGCGGGTAAGAGGCCGTGGCAGAAACATGTGTGTCAGAAAAAGAAATCTGCTGTTTTCATCACAAAGCAACGTAACAGCTTGATATGTCATTTCGGCAACATAGTTGTACCAATCGAAGGTCTTATTAAACCGACTCGTAGCTTCACGAAACTGAACGGAGGCAAAGGCAGATGATGAAAGAACACAAAGTCATCACAGGTTGGCGACGGAAGGCCAGCGCTCCTGTGAGGACGACAGATCAGAGGAGGAAGAACGAGGAGATCAGGGGTGTTGTGAGAGGCGAGGTGCCGGAACGCGCCTCGCTCTCATTGTGCAGAAACAAGCGGTGGATTTCATTAATCGGGGCCCTGGCCCGTGTGAACACACACTTGCCCCCCGGTCTCCTTCATTCTTTATCTCGCTACACCACCCAAGGCCTCTGCAGCGCCTTGCCTTCACAGCCTTACGTGCCGGCGTCCTGCCTCGCGGGTTCAACTCTATTTCTTTCTTTCCTTTCAGCAAACGTGTTACCTTTTCATTATTCTCGCTATCTTTCTGCCATCCTCCTCTCTTCCACATTCCGTCTTTCCTGCCGGTTCGTATGCTGTCAAGATCGAGAGTCAGAGAAATATTTAGCAAAATTAGTTGTAAAGGTTTTTTTTTTTTGTGTTTTAGTGTTCTTTCGCTAAACTGAACATCCGGAATATTATAACATAAGGCTTTAACCAGATTTTAACTCTGAAATGACACTCTGCCAGGCCTGAAAAATCCGATCTTTGTTTCCCTTCATTTCTCTGTCTGACATAGTGTTCATGTTAGCCAATTGTGTTTGGGAGATTGCCCAAACCAATCGGGAGGAATTGAGGCCATTATTCCAATGAACTGGAACATTTTTTTCTCACTTCTGGATTTCTTTTCTTCACAAAGTCTAAAGCGAACATTAGCCCTCTTTGCTTTTATTATTATTAGAATTTTGTATTTGCATATGAATTTCTTTTTTTGAACCGTTAAGTGGTTTGGAAAAATTGTGTGTGAGTGTTTGAAATCAAAAGCCTGTTGAAAATCAAAAAATAATATTTGAAATTTCCCCTTTGAAACAAATGTGCCCAATGGATTTCCAAAACGGGCAATTGACCGTACGTCAGAAAACAAATTAGTCTCTGATCCCGGCTGACCTCACGTGCTGAAATATAATAAAGTTTTCATCACTTGATTCTCCTTTCTCTGCACTTTTCATCCCCTTCCCTTTATATATATTTCATTTACTCTTCACGACCTCAGGCTGCCAACCCCTCACCAGTCTCTCCTCCCTCTCTGTTTCCAACTAGCCGAGGTCACCGGTCCCACGATACTGGGGCAGGGCCCATTCAGCGCTTTTGCACGTGATTAGCTTAGCTTGCAAAATCTTTGTCAGGCTCCATCTTTTGTTATGGCTCCTCCTAAACTCGCTAAATCTTTTACTCGTTTCCTCCGAAAATCCCGTTCCGCCTCCGCCCTGAATGGTTGTTCAGATACCACGTGTGACTCACTCCAATCTGGGTTTACGGGACGTGACCAAACCAGACGCATCTGGTCAATTATTACCAATTTGCCAATGTGGCTCTTAAAAAGGTCATAGATTAGATTAATATACAGACTCCACTTGTGGCCTTTACGTTTCTAATTAAAATCCTGAGGTTAGGAGTATGTCCCCTGAAGCGCAATTCTGGAACCCAAGGTAATGTTATGTCGCGTAATGATATTAAAATAAGCATTAAAACAGACCTGTACTAAGTCACAGTCTAACTGCATGATGTCACACGTGATGTATGTATAGGATTTGTTAAAACATTTGTTGGGGCATATATTACATGTGGGGGAAGAGAGCGATATAGTGAGGTTATTTATTTCTAATTTTAATGACGTAATGACGGATCAATAAAGAACCAGCGCATTTCACTGTTCCTTCTAAAAAACTCACGTCTATCTGCAGAAAAAACACAGGCCTGCAAAACATACAGGTTTCACAACTGAACATGTGAAGGCGTGAGGTGTCAGTCGATTAAAGCATCCGGCTGAACTGGCAGGATCACAACAGTCGGCGAAGAGAGGAACCTCTTGCACCCTAAACTCTGCTTTTCTCTTTAGAAGCACGCCGAGCGTTTGACAAGTCAACGAGAGCCTGTCGGTCTTCTTAACACACATGGATGCTCGCCTGGCACTCAACAACACAACGGACACGTTGCTCTTTCCGTCACGTGACGTGCTCTTATGACACCGGTTGCATGTCGGCTCCCTGAACGCATCACCTGAGTGTGAGCGGCGTCCCGGCTGAGTGACGGGAATAAGCGGAGAAAACAGCTCGATGGGTTGAAGCCTTTTGCAGAAAGCTGAGGAGCTGGGATTTTAGTCCCGAGTGGGAGGACGTATAAGTGAAAAGACTGAGAAAGTAGTGTTTCACATTGTGACCTTTGCCCCCCAGTCAACCTGGTCTGGTTCTCCTTGACTCCTGCAGCCCAGCAGAAGGTCGAGGGCACGTGCAAAATCAATAGGGGCTGGGTGCGTCTCATCCGCTCTGGCTCCCGGGGGACAGCCGGTCCGTCTCTCAGCTACTGGTGAATGTGTAACCGAGGAGGTCTGTCAGAGAGAGACAGCAAGTCTGGACGGACAAGCACACTTCATGTTCTAAAAATGGGATTTAAACGTTCACTTTGTTACAAAAGGGCTATTTTGCGTTCCATAATTCCAGTCTTTTTTATTCTCGTTGATTGTTCTAGTGTATTTAAACATAACGTATAGCCGCGTAAAATATTGATTACACCCAGTAACACACATTTAGAGTAGACGAGTGGGGGATGGCTTAAAGCAGTGGTTCTCAAACATTTTACAGCAAGTACCACCTCAGAAAATACTTGGCTCTCCAAGTACCACCATAATGACCAACACTATACAGTAGCGTAGTAGGCCTAAGTATTCATCAAAAACAAGGCAGAGGTTTTATTCCCTTAGAAGTATATTTAATATTGTCAGCCATTGTAACATTTTACAGCGCTTAAATATAAGAAAAAAAACTGTACTTAAATAATGATTCAATTAAAATGTATTGCACATAAAAGTTAAATAAACATTGTACTAAAATACATGTAAAAAACTGTTCTTAAAGATTAAATAAAACTGTACTGTACTTAAATGTTTAGTAAAAAAGAAAAAATCTAAAGTAAAAATTTAAAGACATTTTTAATTCTTTTTTTCAGTGATTCTTTGGCATACCACTAGAGGGAGCCCCGCGTACCACTAGTGGCAGCCGTCCTTACAGAAACGATCATTTCCAATCCAAATTTGATAAACGCGTTGGCTTAAATAAAACTGGTTTACAGAAAGCTGTTTTAATAGTAAGAGCAAGGCCATGACACATACAGGGGGGCACACATGGGGATTTGTTACTCTACTTCCACCCATAACCGGCTTATGTCACATCACATACTGCAGTCCAGTACCTCCTACACACGTGACGTAATCACACATTCAGAGGTGCGAGTTCTTCCCTTTCTTTGCCTATCGGCTGTACGGCCTTAAAAGCTCCCAGTCGAACAAAGTGAATAAGACGCATGGATGGGAGCTCCGCGTGTTCTCGGGGGTTTGAACATAAGGCTGCTCAGACGGCGCATGAAATGAACACAACAGGAGCCGGCAGCTTTAATGTGTAAGGAGATGTGCACAGATGTCGCCCCGTCATTAATTTGAAGCAATCCTGCAGGATTTCTGCTCTGTCTGTCTTCCTTTGTGCCAACTGAATTGGAAACACGCAAGAACATCGCGTGTATATATTTTTTCTTTCGCTGGCATCCAGCCTCGGTGGCTAATTTCTTATAGTCTCAGTCAGGAGGAAAATAAACCTGACATTTGAATGCTAATTACTCACCATGTGGTTCCTGGTCGCGCTACGCGGCCGTGCACGAGGCGGTAGAGGAAGAATCATCCTCACTCAAATTCTTCTGTTGTTTGTTACTCATCACACATTGAAATGAAGCCTGGATTATACTCTGCTCAAGTCTGTAAGTGGATGACCTTATGTGGTTTTGCTGTAAAAAAAAGACATGGCGAGAAACTCATCTTTATAAACAGACCCGAGAACCTGATTTGACCAAATCAAAGTGAACTTTGTCCTGATTTGTCACGCTGATGAAACCTCGTGAAACGTTTAATAGCAATACTTTTTAAATTGAGCTGTCAGAGAGCGTTTGTGCTTCTACGTTAGAACCTGTGTAGAAGAGTATGTGAGCACATCAGGGACCAGAGGTTAGCGAGTCCGTGCTACGCTAGCTGCCGAAGGTACACGAAATGTAAACACACTGCTCCTTTGATTTCATTGTCTTCCGGCTCGATCGGTTTTATATGGTGGCTTCGTTTTACTTTGTTATTTTTCAGGCTTTTATCTTCATTCCATATCTTTTTAATTAAAAGTTCCACCGGTGTCATCAGTTCGACATCCTGGATACCTCCTTCGAACGTCTTTGCGGGAGGAGAAATATAGACTACCATGGATAAAAATATCTGTTTAGTGATCAAATATGTCTTTTTAGGGAACATCAAAACAACCCTTGTTTTAATCGATGTCTTCATCAGGGATTTCAGTGAACCTTTAAGAACGTTAAACGCCTGTTTTCACAGCGTTTTGCAGTTAATTTCACCGTGAAGTCAAATCAAACTCAGCATAAATGTACGAACACCTGTTGTCCCGTCTATATTAAGACACTGACTCGCTCACCTTAAACAGGATTAACAGTCTCAGGTATTAAATTTCGATGCAATTTTGTGCAGAGACAAAAAAAAGCGTTGGCTCTGCAGGATGTCTCGTCGCTGAGTGATTATCCACGCTGAGCGAGCACGTGTTTCACTGAGCGGACTCTATGACTCGTCGATGATATCCGCCGGTTATTTAAAAAAAAAAAAAGATATCTCCAGAACATTAAAAGATCTCTAACAAGATTCACCATATTTAACAGATAACATGCCTGCTTTCATTCTCGCAATTAAGAAACCTGCCCAATGGGGCTCGTTAAGGTTTGGAAATGTAATGTATGTTGTGTAAATGATGTATGAAATACTATTCTGTTTCTCTTTATGCGTCTAAATTTTAAAATGAACCCTGCATTCGCGAGTTGTGTGTAGTAGAAGATTGCGTTTTTGTTTAAACATCTTTCTCTTCGGTAGGATGTCTTCTGTTGTATATAACCACATGTATTCTGTATAAACAGAAAACGATGATAAATGGAGTAAAGTGAAATTAGGTTGGCAACACACACTGTTTATTCTACATTTTCTCTATTGTGATACACACACGAGCCCTCGGTCCCTAGAGATGGTTAAATACATGAGTCGTGTCCTTGATCAGAGGCTTTTAGGCAGGACGCAGATGGGCCGAGGTTTCTTCCCAGGAGGGGCATCATGCTACAAGTCCCACAGAGGGTCGAAAAAAGCTCACAGATCAATACACATTAGCCGCAGCTCGAGTGCTGAACATGGATTAGTTGATGCAACTTTGGGGATTGCAGTCTTTGTGTGTGTGTTTCCGTCTAACGAGGAGTCAAGTGAGCACTGCCATGGACCAAGATTGAGCTAATAGCCTTTTTTTATGAGGAATAGTGTAGCTGCAATGGCCCCTTCCCCACTTCCCACTACTCACTGCTTCCACTTGTGAAGGTTAATGGCCGCGTGCGGCGCCAATTGAAGTGCAATAATCTCAATTCTTCGTGGCGTGAAAATTAGCGCCATTATTTATTATCGGCACATGGCGACGCGCGGAGCATTTGTGAATTTGTCTGCCTCACAGGCGTACAGCGTGCAGAGGCTTTATTTGAGCTTTTTTTACTGCCAACAGCTGCACTTCGGCTTAAAAAATGCTGCTGAGCGCTGTGAGAGTGAACCAAGACACTCCAGTCGTGTCCAGAACACCGACGCGGGCAGAAGGCGCTTCACATTTCAGCTGAGAGAAAATTGAGGGGAGGTCAATTATCTGCGTGTGTGTTCGCCAACGCGAGCAACTTAAATACGAGCAGATTCACGTTTGATTTGAAAACGTCAACCTTCGTTGTTTCCGCTTGATGAAATGGAGAGGAGCAGAAAGCCGCCGTGTGAAATGGCTTTTTAAAAATGACATTAAAGCGTAACAGTTATATGGGGTTATTATTGAGCTTTCAACCATGTTCTTTCCCCCCACTCCTTCTTACCTCTGGGGATACGTTTGGGAGAAATGTCATTGTCTGTATCTGAGGTTTTATACTGAGGCGAACAGTGGCAGATTTAATCCTTGAAGTGCATTTTTTTTTTTAACTTTTCCTGTCTACAAAATTGTAGAAATAGCTGAAGTTGCAATTTCACACCCATTCATACGTAGCTGTAGTCTACGTAGGCCCTGGTTTGCTTCTACTAAGTGGTGACTGACTGATATTTGACAGCATCCCATCATATTGTGCTGATCAGCATTTCATAAATACAGTTTGTAGAGCTTCAGCTGGGTCGAGACAAGGTTTTTTTTTTTTTTTTTACACAAAGAGCATATTCAATCAAAATGGCTGCTTTTTCAGAACTTTCTTGACTTGACAAAGACTTTTTTTAACACCACAGATGCTCACAAGCGCCACGTGACGCACGGGTGGAGCTGACGGTGCAAAGCTGAACTACAGCTTCACACCGCTACGGCTGGTTTATGGAGACGCGTCAGATGCACCTCATTTATTTTGCGTCGAGACCTGATGTGCAGCGTGTAAAAGCGTGCGAGCCACGCGGCACGTGTGAGACCGAGCGGCGGGGGAGGCGCGGTGAAACGTTTGTGGCCTTTTAAGGTTGACATTTCCTTCCACAGTAACACAGATGCACAAACACACGGTTCGCTTCGGGGGCGACATTTTGTGGATTTTATGGATTTGCATTTAAAGTGCAATATGCAGAGCGGGAAAAAAAGAGTTTGATTGTCCGCAACTACACAAGATTGGAACACAAGGAGGGTTTGCGCGGCTGGCTGCCATGTTTAAAATTCAAAGCTGCGTTATTTCAAAATAGTTGTTCGTTGGGAATTTTCTGTCAAACGCGTTCTTTGTAAAGTCGTCAAAGCGCGGCGACAACAACAACACATCGTGTTGGAGACAATGAGGGGGAAAACGGAGAGGGGCCGGTACGTTGTCCCCTACGGATAGGAATTTTGTCCCCTTTGCCCATGTCACAATGCTTACTTCAGCCTGGGGCCCCCCGGCAAGAAAAACACACACAAAAAAAAACCCCACGCCATTCTGAAATACCAGGTGACGCTTTGTGTGAGCCAGTCATGACATCACTGTCACATGTCTGTCTCTCTCGGACAAACAGACCCGGGGTTGTGCACAGGGTCTGCATGAGGAGAAAAAAGCCGCTCATCTGCATTGTGTGCAGTTCACGGTAATTACGTTTAATCACAGTTATTACTGCCGAAGGAGCCGGTGAAATGACTCATTTTGCGGTGAAATTCCTCTTGGGAACTAACTGGATGACCTGCAATCCACCTGGAAACGTCTGTGATGTCTGTGTCTTATTTTTTTTTTCGCCCCACAGGTTCCGCCTACTACGACAACGTGCGCCCGTTGGCGTATCCCGACGCGGACGCCGTGCTCGTCTGCTTTGACATCAGCCGTCCGGAAACGACGAACAGCGTGCTGAAAAAGGTCAGCGTCACATTAGCAGAAGTGTGAGTGCGTCCCGGGGGAAGCAGAGAGGCGTTTTCAAGGTGCATTTAGTTTTATTATGAGGAGCGTGAGAATCATAGCAGCTCATATCATATCAGATACAGTGAGCTGAACTGACAGGTTTCTGTAAATGTGGACTCGCATGAATCTCTTATCCAATAACGAGAGGAAAAGGAATCTGGGTGTCTAGTCATTTTAAGTTTTTCCAATTTTGGGGGGGGCAAACGAGGAGCATTTTGGATGTTTATGAATCCATATTAGAACTTCGGTGAAAACATCTGTGAGTCAATGACATCATCAATCCATGAACCTCCCCCCCCCCCCCCCCCCCCCCCCCACTATTTTATGTCAGTCAAATTCTCACAACTACAGCGGATCCACTTGAGGACTAACTTGAACTTTGACCTCATTAGATGACCTAAGTAATAGTGGTGAATGCGTCCTCGCGATGCCACAGTGACATGTTGATGGGTCCATCACAACGTATTCTTATTTAACTGCCGCGTTGTTTTGTTTCCATTACAAGCCTCAATCTTCAAATACCTCGCCTGCATTCGACGTGTTCGCCAGCAGTTTTTTGACAGCCTTCTGCTCACCAATTATTGCGCCTTCCAATTTTCCTCTTGAAAGGACAATTTTTTCTCGGTATGGCAAAGCAAAAAAAAAAAAAAGACCCCTCGACTCCTTATCCCTTCCCCTTTTGCTCTTTAAATCCTTTGTTCTCTTTACTCCACTCTCTCTTCAAACACTCGTTTCGCATCACCCAGCGTCCAAGACGCTGTTCCAGTCGCTACTCGGCTGTCACCTTTTTTTTCATCACTCCAGCGCTGCACCGTTCGTTCAGCGCTTCCGAACAAGTATACGCTGCCTGTTTGGACGAGACCATCTCTCTGTACGTGTAGCAATATATCTTCCAAGCCTGCAGCGTAAAGCATGCTCAACTTGTATGTATGAACAAACAATCCCAGAGGCTGATGATGAGAGGGTCTAGATGTGATCACAGGTTCTAGCGAGCGCTGTTTCAGCATAGCGGAATAAAGCACCTAAAGGGAGAGTACACAACATTTGTGCTCTACATAAATACACACATCGGACTCATGCATGTTTTTTCATGAGGATGTGAACCTGAAGGGATGAGATGCAACCAACAGCTCAAATTCTCCCTTTTGTGCAGCTCAACCAACTTCTGTTCAAACTCTGTTTATCAGCTTAGTGTGTCATTAGACCAATAGTGTCTGCAATTGGATAAAGGGGATGATAATGCGGAAAGATAAAAACCAACGGTGTTACGGGTTACATACATTTACATTACATGTCATTTAGCTAACGCTTTTATCCGAAGAGACTTACAATAAGTGCATTTCAACCGTAGGGAGGCAAACACAAAGAACAAGAAACGACAAAGTACTTTCCAGCCAAAAAAAGCAACTCGCAAGTATAGAAAAGAAATTAAAGTCACACTTTAAGCGAGTATTTCGCTTAGCTCAGTGTGGAAGGATGACGGGGAAATGAGTTTGTTTCTCCATCATCCCAACGTCATCTTGACGTGTGTTGTTGTGTGTTGACGCGCAGTGGCAGGGGGAGAAGCAGGAGTTCTGTCCCAACGCCAAAGTGGTGCTGGTCGGCTGCAAGTTGGACCTGCGGACGGACCTGAACGTCATGAGGGAGCTTTCCAAACACAGACTCATCCCTGTCACCCACGAACAGGTGAGCGGCGCACAGAAAACACGACTCAGCTCTTTTTTTTTTACCTGTTTGCACCACAGCGTCAAACCGCTGTTCCTGCAACCGTGTCTGACGATGCAAACCTAATTTGCGCACGTGAAAAGGACCGAACGGTGTTGATTGGATTAATTTAACACTGTAATGATTGGAACATCCGTCCTTTCTAATTTTCCGCTGTGCTGATTTTTATTTGCCAATCGCGTTTTCGGAATTTCAACAGCCTCTTTTCATGATGTCAATTGCCACTTCCATGGCTGCCTTTTGTCAACACGTTAATATTTACTCATACCTGCGTCGAAGGATTTTGAGTAACGGCATCAGGATCGGTTCATCGAGATCTCCGATCGTTCTCTCCGGTTAATTAATAAGCTTTGAATTCACAGGAAAAAAAAAAGAGAATCATAAGAGCGGAAAAACCTTCACTTTTGAAACCCTTTCTTTCTTGCCCAATCAATGCGACTGAAATCATCACTGTGAGGAGACTTTTACCTCGTTTAATATAAAAACACATTTAAAAGGATCCCTAAAACGACGTCTGGTTTAGTTTAGTTCACTTCTGTTGTCAAACAACTGGCATCACCGTGGTCTGAGGTGGAAATGGACTTGTTGCTATAGAGATTTTCTTAAGGAGCCCTGTTCAAATGGGCGCTTTGCAAAAAGGCCACAAACTGGGAGCCTGAGATTTCAGACAGGGCTGAAATCTCAGGCTCCCAGTTTGTGGCCTTTTTTTTGCAACGGATGTGCTCTGTCAGGGAAGTGCCTTCGCCATGACGACGCTCGTGGTGATTCCTGCTGTAAGTCGGCTGACGGGAGTCAAAATAGAAACCCTGAAGTGTCGGAAGGTTTCTGTTAATGCAAAAATAATGCAGCCTCCCTGGAGAAAATCGAGCTCACGCCTTTAATGTTTTCCACAGAGGAGAAATATTATTTCCATATCGGACTGCTTGATATTCCCTTCAATACGGAATACTGACGGCTGAACACCCACGCTGTCAAAGAAGTCGGAAAAAAAAGGGATTAAATTAAGCGAGAAAATCAAGAGATAGTGAAAAAGCGACAATTATAAGATCTAAAGAAGGATTTGTTAAATAGTTTGTTAAAAACTTTATTTACTTACTACTATAAGATACGCCGTATTGTTGAAGTACAGGTCAGCACACAATAGAACCGGTCCAGATTTAAGACGGCGAGAGCCACTTCTGGGAATATAAACAGCTGCACAGATAGGCCATGAATATTTCATAGCTGCGAGGAGGATCTTTGCTTCTTCCCGTGTCCCAGCCAGCGATCGTGCTTCTGAGAGGTCAGGCTTTCATTAAGAGCCCAGGTGTTTACTGTGCGCGACCTCATATCCACGACGAGGACCAAACAAACGGAGAGAATAATGATGCACGCGTAGTTTGGTGAACAGTTTAGACTCAATTACAAAAGGCTTCTAACAGAATGGCAGAGGATCAACGTGGGAAGAGGGCTTTTAGAGTGTGGAAAAGCATCAATTCCACCCTTTGATCCCTCTCTCACTCTCTCTCACACACACACACACACACACACACATTCTGTTTGCCATAGCTACAAACACTTAGTAGCTCTTGAGGTGACACAACCTTTTTTACACTACAAACAAGCAACTACTGGAGCACACGGCTGGATGATTGTTGGATCTTTTATTTTACTAATGTGGATGTGACATTCATGGCTTTGGTTAATATTCCAACCCCCGACCCCTAAATGAGACTAAGACCGTCTCTAACATCATCATTTCCGTTTCTTTTTTAGGGCACATCTTTGGCGAGGCAGATCGGAGCCGCGGCCTACACGGAGTGCACCTCCAAGTACTCGGAGAACAGCGTGCGCGACGTCTTCCACGTCACCACGCTGGCGTCCGTGTCCCGCGGCCATCGGCCGGCGCTGCAGCGCCGCGGCTCGCGCCGGGGCCTCAAGCGGGTCTCCCAGCAGCCGCCCCGGACTGAGATCCGCGAGCAGCAGCAGCAGCAGCAGCAGCCGCAGCCGCCCGCCGTCCGCAAGGACCGGGCCAAGAGCTGCGTGCTGATGTAGGAGCCGGCGGACGCGTGCACGTGGACTCAATTTGCACTGGTGTATAAAGGACGACGCGATGGAAGACGGGGGAAACCGATGTGATCTTGTGCGAGATCTTTGACGAAGTGTTTGTCCGACTTTAGCAAAACTCTCCTTGTTATTTTTCTGTTTGCTTGGCTTTGTTGTGGGGGGATCGGTGTCATTAAGGATGCCGAGAGCTCATTACTCTTTAACGCTTTTACAAAGACACAAACAGACTGGTCAGGAAATTAAAAAACTGAAAATAAATAATCATTTTTATTCACCGCGGCAGGAAGAACACTGCTGGGCTTCTGTTGTGTTGTTTCCTGTTTTGCAATGCTGTTCTGTCTTAAATGTTAAATTAAATGAAGCACAATACAATAGACACGACGTGTTCTCAGTTATTATCAAATGTCAGGCAATTGATGTGGGCGGAGAGAGACGTTCATTTTCTTGAACCACAAGTGCTTTTATTGTTGAAAAGTGATTTATCGCTCACCACATAAGACTGAAGTGTCTCTCTAATAATCCACACTGGAAGGAAAGTCAGGGAGATGTGTCAAGTGTTATGTTGCACATGTGTTAATGAAATAAACAGAACATGCTCTGCTGGACATCTTTAATATGGAACTTCTTGGTCTTATTAAATCTAATCTTCAAGATTTTCAATATTTAGTTTAAGAGTAGTTGTAGTCTTTTGTAATATAAGGCATGTTTGATGTCTCAGAAGTATTTAGCTACATGTGGCCATAATGATTAAGATCAGTTGCTCGTTATTAGACATAAATAAATATATCCTAAAATGTCCAGGTCCAGGCCTGCTTAAGAATAACCAACACGTGGAATCTTTAAATGGCTGGTTTTTAAATTGAGTCAGGCCTCTATAAATGAAACGTATGCCGAGCGTGTGACTGCAGCAGGTTACAAACAGAGGACCATTTACGAATAATAAAAAAAACAAAAAACAATATGTAACGTGAAAATATTCCCCGTCGCACTTTTAATGAACACAGCTGCACTGCACAATATTTACGAGCCTGGAAGTCTGACCTTTAACAGTGAGTCTTGCTCCATTTGTTTCCCACCACCGTGGATGAGGCCCTGCAGCAAAGTGACATTTCACAGCATCGCTGGCGTGCAGGGCGTGCAGGGTTGCGCCCCCCCACTCCTCTTTTGCCTTTGAACTATTAGTTATTACATCCAATCCAAAACGAGGGTTTTTAAGCGTCTACTTACCAAATGAATGACATTCTCTCAGCAGGACTCTGAACATTTTGTCAGCGGATCGTTGGTCAGACATGAATGTCTGTATCATTGACCTTACAAGCCCGGAATTTTCAAAATAATTCCCAAAGTGAGTTGAGTTCTTATCAGACTAGTGGAGCGTTACTATTGGAAGTTGTTTTTAATCTAAGAAGAAGAGCGAGTTCGACCCGAAAAAAACCCCGGATAAGTAATAAACGCAGAAGAATAATACTTTCAGTGTAAGTGAGTGTAGTGAAAACCCTACAAAATGGAGGCCCAAGCCCCTTTTTACTTTGTAACTCGTTAATGGAATTTGCAGATTCAACTTTAAAATAAAGGCGCTTGAATTTCTGCTGTAATCCAACCACCTGATGACAACACAATGAAAAGTCTAACAACAAACATTCAGGTTGCAAATCCACCCTGAGACTTCCACTGGGATTCCCCCGTGTGGGACGAGCCAGCCACATGTAAATGACGAGGAGTCACTGTGAAAAGTTGAACAACGGTGATGTAAAATTCATTATGTTATTTTTTTTCTTTCTCCCAAAGCAAGGAAGTTTGTTTCCGCACTTTGGCGCCAGACGGGAATCTATTTCTATCTTGCGTTAATATTATATGGACCGTTATCGTGATAGAAACTTTTCATTCACGTTTTTCATTTTAATTCCGTCATAAAGAAGAACTGATCAGTGACCAGCGAGGCCCTGCGCTTTTGCATCTTTAATGCCTTTCCTGCTTGCACGGTGCAAGTTGCCATAAAACTACATTTTATGCATTTTATGCTCCGAGGCTGAAAGACGGCCCGACAGCTATCTGTCGGATCAATCGGTTCAGTTTTATTCAAATTCCCACTTACAACATCGCGAGGGGAAAGGGAATTAGGTGAAATAAGGCTGGCCGGCAAGCCAATACAAGCGGCACAGCGGCAACGCCGGGAACAATGGTTGCCATGTCAGCGGGAGAGAGCGAGGCATTAAAAATGCAGGGCCCATTTAAAGAGGATGTAAAACTGAGCAGATTAAAAATATATGCGTGTGCCGGGTCGCCAAGAGCCGAGGCCTCTGCTTCTGTTCCCTCTGTGCAAACGGCGGAGGCGGAAAATGTACGTGGCGGAGACGAGTGACTGTATATACAGCGTTGCATGGATGGAAATGGGAGAAAACGAAATCTCCCTTGAAGGGCCTGAATGTAAATAGAAATGTAAATACACATGGGGACGTTTTTGGAGGCACCGCGGACTCGCCTGGAGGGAAACCAAAGCCGTTGTTTTGTAGCTTCCCTGCTGCTGACCAGGCCCTTGGGACTCCGCACAAGAGACACTTGTCGACAGTGTTTGGCTTGCAGCCAACGGGTGCATACCAAAATACTGGGGCGACAACTACAAGTGTGAGCTCAGCCGGGGAAATCATGGACGAGTGCACTCGGTGCACACAGGCGCATGACTGCAAAAGTGTCATTTTTTTTTTTCGCTCTTGTAATAAAAACCCACAATGCTCGATTTGATATAGAAATGGGGTCAGGTTGACCTTGCGTCACATGACACGTCACAAACGAGAAATCTTACTCGGTAAGAGGTGGAATGTTGAGCTGCAACAAGCGATTACCGCCATTGTCAAAAGATAGAGAACTTACATAAAGAATGTCCTGACTTATCAAAACGCTGTAAATGAAAACATGTATCCATCATCAAAAGTGCCACAAAGACCAGCCGGTGACTTTGTAAGCCAACGACTATTTTCAGTAAGCAGCCAAGAATAAACAGAATGTTGATTTCTTGTCAGACTGAACTCTGCAACGTGCACAAGAAACCCCGCGGCGAACACGAACACTGTTGCGTCACGGAGAAGTAAAAAAAAAAAAAAAAACAGGGACAATCACTCTGCTCATTCTGAATTTCGCTGGGGGGGTTAAATTACTGCCCTCGGGGGTCTGAAGCAAAGGCCAATCCACTCGCACACGTTTGCATGCACAGGCACAGATGTGCAGGTTTGGAAACAAACACTCATGCCGAAAACATTCCCGAAGGTTGACGTTTTTGTTCCTCCTGGATGTTTCGTTACTGAATTCTTCTGGTTACTACGTGACGGTTTGCTGTGAATTTTGGTATGAATATGTATCGATGCAAAAACCACATGTCCCTTTGACTTTGTTCGTTGTGCAACCTGCAGGTCGAACCTCCAATGACTACTGGACCGTCAAACTGGTTTGCAAAACTCTAATGAATCCCATTCCCATCCGCTTTTTTGTTCTTTAGTCATCAACTGAGGCTAGCATGCTAACAATGCTAAAGTAAGACGGTGAATTTGGTAAAGATCGGCCTTTTTGCAATTAGCATTAAGCACCACTGCAGACAAATGGAGCCACAACAGCAGTTGGTCTTGTGCTAATTGTGCGGGACCTGGAATAAAGATATCACATCATAAAGGAATGGAATAATGGAATAAAGAGGTACTGTACTGTGAACAACTGACGTCCTAGTCATGGTGACTGCGTGTTGTCGTTTGACAACCCTTGTGTCTGTATTGAACCAACAATACCCTCAGAGGCTAAAACCATCCCGCCGATTGTACGGCAAGAGAAAGGAGACAGCGGCACGTTGTGCGCCCCCGGAGTCGGTGTCACGCTGTGACCTCGGCCCCCATTCAGGGCGACCCGGAGGAATGCGTCCTCCGGCTGGAACTCGCCACTGAAAAAAATCAGCTGACGGCGGAGGAAAGCAGCACTGTGGCACTGTAGCACCGCACAGCTGGCATTTAAACGTCCCCGGAGCCAACGCGCTGACACCGCTGCTTTGTGTCGTCTCGTTTTAGGCCCCTGGGTTTTTCATATCTGTCCTGGTTTCTGACACAAACTGCAAAGAGAGGTGTCAACGGGTTTTTTTTTTTAAATGGATTTAACGTGCTGTGCGTAATCAGATGAAAACAACCTGCTCTTAAACGAGACAGTCTTCAAAATATTCTGTGTTGTTCGTTCTGGAGGTCTGACATTTCAAGAGTGCATCTGAAACTGCCAACACAAACCGACAGAGCTTATGAACACCAGTCGAGCCCTCAGGCCAACATCTATAAGGAGTTCGTATAGGGGGAAGCAGTCAAGTTGACTCATGTCTTTAGAGTCGTTATTGTTCCAGCCTTTTTCTGCAAAATCTCCACCCTTCACACAGACACACATTGTTTCAATGGTTATGCGTTTCGCAGATATCATTTCCCCACATTAGCTCTGGGAGTGCTAGAAGTAGAAACGCATTAAGGTGGTATGTTTTCCATATGTAAAGATACGTGGTCTACATATTGTAATTTATCTTGTTTGTCGTGAACGTGAGGGAGAACGCCTGAAGTTATGAATGAAACACATCAACATTTACATCATTTGGTACGGTAAACGACATCGACACACACACACAGTATGATGTCACTGAACCTGAATACCAGTCCAGCTTGAGACTGAAAGAGGTGGATCGGGCTTGTTAGGAAAGAGTGGAAGTATTGAGAGTTACATATTTGACTGATTCATTAATCAATAATATTACGTAAGTAATCAAAAATAATGATTGTAATGTATTCCAACAGTCAGTTACACCTTTGTCACCGACCTTCCACCAAAAGGTCCTTGGAAGCCTTGGGAGAAACTGTGCACACGGGACGGCTCACTCTTCCAAACTCTCCCCTCACAAACTGGCTGTTCAATAATGAAAGTAAACCGTGTGCCGGACATGTTGGTGGACTCGAGCCGTGTTCAGGAACACAGACTTACTCCAGAGATGTCGCTGAGCCAAGACAAGGGACATGCATGTACTAAATACTGTAAACGATCCTTCATGTAACCCTGGTGAATGGGTAGTTTAGCATTTCAATACATAGTCCATTACTATGTCATTCATTTTTTGACAGTATAAAAATATTTGAAAGACTGTTATGTTGAAGTCTTCATAACAGAATAATGGTCAATTAACAATAGAGCTGTTCAAATTTGCAACAAAGGTTTTAGTAATAAGTTATGTTATTAATATCTCTGATAAATCATAGAAGAAAGAAAGACTGCATTTTCTTTTCATTAAACTTTATAGACATCATGTGACGCAAACACTTTACACAGAGCGTAGTGAAGAAAGCAGATGGACAGATTAGGTGCAGCGTTGGACATTAAGAGGCAGCGGTTGTGACGTGCACACCGGCTGCAGGTGCTGCGTACCGGTCGTAGTTTTGGAGGGTGTAGGTTGCCACGGAATCCAACAGCCAACCACGTGTTACCACCGTGGCGTTTCCAGGGCGACCTGTTAAGCAGAGGGGTTTTTCGGGTTAAAATGTGCACGCATTTGGCATTTTATTTGTATTAGCATTAAGATGGACATCGTTATTTTTTCTGCTTTGGGCCTATAGAATTTTGTGACACTTAAAACTTGTCATCATCAACTTTCACATGACTCCATCTACTTTATACAGTTGCTCGGATATAAAATTTTTGCAGGCTGCATTTCGGTATCCGGAGCAAAACGAGTGCTGAGCAGACCGATCATCCCAGATTTGAAAAAAAAAAGCATCATATTCCTTTAAGGAAACCACCTCAACGCAAATGTTGAGCGTTCGTCCCGTCAAACATCATCTGCAGCGTGTGCACGCATGTATTCCCACCATTACATCAGAGTGTATGCGATTGCAAATAAATGCTGCAGAGGAAGGAAGGGGGGAGAGAGAGATGGGCTACTCGATTACCTGGGCTTCGACTGCTAGAGGACGGGGAAGAGGAAAGGCCGCATTAAATATGCAGCGTTGCAAATTAGGAAACGAGGCTGCCAGGAGGAGGCGGAATCAGACACATCAGTCTCCTTTTTCCAAACCGTCACCTCGTCTTTGTGCTGCAGGCACCCCCCGGCCCCCCCGGTCGCACACACACACACGCACACACACACACACACACGCACACCGGGCGGAACCTCTCAGTCTACGCGGAACGTCCATTCAGATAAGAAAACTGATCTCAAAATGTTTTGAACCAAAAACAGATGTTTCTTTCCCTACGTTGTATTCACATATTATAAGCCTCGCGCAACAAACTCTTATAAGGTAAAAAAAAAACCTTCAAGATATGAAATAAGTTGCGAGTAAAAGATTTCTTTATTTAATTGAGTTAGATCGGTTTAGAAAAATGGAATCTTATTAATTTTAGCCTGGAGCAACACCTCTGATTAGCTTCACCTTACTCAAAAAAGGTGCGTGTGTGCGTCAGAGAGGTCAACTTGACACAATAGGAAGTGTGTTACAGTGATGCAGAAAATGTCATTTTGGACTCACTGCTGCGTGTGGGTGACGACTCTGATCCAGACTGCACGATGACAAGCTGATGGGAGATCTGCATAACAAAACAAATTATTCCAAATTTAGAATTAGAAACGAGCAACACACAGTATTTCTTTAGAGACGGACACATCGGAACTAAATTCTATTTTCACACCCGTCTGTTGGATTACCGTTACGGGATGATGGGATTTCAGCATTTGTGTTATAAATTGGCTGAAACTTGAATGAATCATGAAGAATTTATAAACACATTTTAAATGAAGCCCAGGAGGCAAATGACAGACCTCATGGAGGCTGCAGCTTTATAAGGGAAATAAAGGTTCTCTAGCATGCACTCTACTGTCAAGACACTCAAATGTAATTAAAAACAAACTTTAAGTGTTAAAGTGTCCAGACTGCTGTTACTGATCAGATATTTTCAGATTTCTTTGAGAACTGCGCTGCCCAGTAAGTGACCCGCTTACCTCGTTACCACCGAGGAGACGTGGCTCTCTGACCACAGCGGCTCCACAGAGCTCCACCATCGACTCCATTTCATCTGAATAAACACACACAACGCACACAAAAGTTTACAGTTTCAATGTTTAAGGATAAAAAAAAAGGTACAGTATCTTGATTCACACCTAAATGCTATTCATCTCTTTACGCCGTCTCTAAATCAGAGCGAGCCTTCCTCTCATTGGAGGGATGGAATCACAGATCAATAACTGACTCTGTTAACACTCATTAACTTATGTATGGAAAATGATTAGTTTAACAGAAATGTAAAACCAAACTAAGTCAAGGTCAACAGCTTTCAGGGATCCACTGAATATTTCAAAGCATAATTCATGATGGCGATGATGGAGCAGTCTGTCAACATTTGAGCGATGGAGACATTTACAATGACTCCAGAACTCAAGAAATACTTTAAAAACCACAGATGCAATATCTGTTCTGTTTGCTTAAAAAAACTCCACACGCTAGCCAGCAGATGTCGGCCCTGTAATAAAGCTTCATCGATTGAGCAGGAGGAAGCACTTTAAGGAGGAGACCTTCAGCGATGATCAATTCTGTGCAAGTACTGTGCAATTCATGTTGGAAGAGTGAAGCATTAAGTGCATCGACCAAACTCCCCGATAGGCACATCGGGCACAACTAGAGGCTCATCTCTGCTTTACTGCGAAGAAAAACACCCTCGGCAGCCAACTGAGAGCAGAGCATCCGCTGTGTAACACGACGACACCAGAAAAAGGTCTTACTTGACTCAAAAGTGGTTATTTAAAAACACACAAACACTTCGGGAGCCCTCGTCGTCGTCGTTCTCATTAAACCGACAACCAGGGTCGCAAAGCGGCGAGTTTAAAGCCGCGTCAGTCAAAAGCTACGTGAGCCAAGAGAGGTTTTATTTTTATTGTTATTTCTTCCCCCCCCGTCTGTCTATCAGTCCTGCAGGACACACGCGTCCATAAAACGGCACAAGTGGAGTCGAGCCAAGCGGTTCCTGGTGGAGAGAACGGAACAGTGCCAGCAGCATAATGGCAGATGCACAAAAGGCAACAATTACACAAAAAGAAAGCTGTGTAATGTAAATTAACTGCTTATCTAAGTGCTGCAGTTCATGGGTGCTGCTTCTTAGAAAGAGAAAAGAAAGAACAAGTAATAAGGGACAATAAATAAAAATTAATTAGAGATAGAAATAAAGTACATGACAGAGATTGCGCAATATATCTGACCATATCCAACCATATGTTAAACCATACATATGGAACATTGACAATCATTAACGTCGATATCACATTGAGACTTCTGTACATGAG
This sequence comes from Apeltes quadracus, assembly GCA_021346845.1. Lineage (NCBI taxonomy): Eukaryota > Metazoa > Chordata > Actinopteri > Perciformes > Gasterosteidae > Apeltes > Apeltes quadracus. Next base: position 9,910,978 of record CM037921.1, on the reverse strand, counting down.
CTCTTTGTTCCAGTGCTCGGGCTCTACTAGTCCAGTTATGATGCTGCAACATTTTCACACTTTCTGTGTGATATGAAACTTAGTTAGATAATAAAAATCGTATTACATATCAGCTCACTTCCATTTCATTTGTCCGTTATTGCCTGATTCAGTTTGCACATCACGTTCTGGCCTTGTGTCACGCTGCCGATGGGATTTACCTGTCGTCATGTCTGTAAAAGGCCCTTGGAAGCAGATCTTGTAGCCTTTCATGAGCAACTGCAGAGAAAACGAAGAAAAGAAATGTAGGATCAAACCTTGGAGACGTTTGGAGAAACATCATCTTCCTCCCTATTTAATTCTGTAAATTCAGGGATAATTTGAGAAGAGAAGTGTGAACAGAGCCACCATCACGAGGTAACGTCCCGCTTTAAGCACATAAAGACCACCAGGAGCCGGGATTTATTGCATTCAGGGTCACTAAACCTGACATGCTGAATGTGAAATTGCTTCCTTGGACCATTGCAACTCTGGAAAAGGAAATCTGCGACTCATATCCCGCCCTCATCATAAAATGTCCGAGCTGCTGCAGAGAGAAATACTAATTTCTCCCACCTCCCTGTCCATCCACCAAAAAGCATTAGCCCAAAGGGATGAAAAAGCCTATTACAGATTTTTAATTTAGACAACACACGGCGTCCTTCGGGAGGTATTAGTGTGCGTGATGGGACAACTCGGAAACCCTACAGATGCGCGCGCGCGCACACGCACACGCACACACACACACACACACACACACACACACACACACACACACACACACACACACACACACACACTTCTAAACAAATTCACTTCCTTTAGCCGATTTCCTGCACGTCGACATTCTGGTGACGGACTCCGGGAGCTCATTTCATCGGCTGCTCTGCAGGCGTCAGAAAGCGAGTGCGGACGGGACAATCGGTCCGGCTCCGTCGCTGTGCCGACTTAAAAATAAGCCTGAAATAACCAGCTAATTCAATTAGCGGAAGTTCTTGAAAAAGGCAGCAGTACGGTCCACGTGACATCCAGCCATTTCCAATTTACCCCCCCCCCCCCCCCCCCCACCTCCCTCGGTGTCAGCGGAACCGGACCGGCTGGCCGCGCAACCAAGAGGGAAATTACCGCGAGCTTTTTCAACAGAGCCGCTGCTGCAACAGGAGGAAACAGGTTGAAGGGCTACATGTGATTTGACTTTCTTTATAAAAGACCGACTGCTCTTTGAGGTTGGACAAACTGGTTTCACTGCAAGGGTGTTGTTCTTTGAATTTGAAGTATCTGGTGGCTGCAGGTGAAAGGAAGGAGTTTGTGAGGCACTCACGTTGTTGTCCTCCCTGGTCCGAGCTCTCATGGGGCCGTGGTGGTCGGGTCCGTTCACCACGTCTCCTCTCACCTCAAAGGTACTCTGTTAAAAATCACATCCGTCTCATCCGTCTCAGTCTCAGTGCTATAAAAACGGTATTTCAGATTTATTTTAAAAGGGTCAAATACAGATCGAAGAGTTCCTATTATAAATTGGAGAGATGGAGTCCATCTCTGCCTCCACTATGTGATGCACACAGATGCTTACGGCCTGGATGTCGTAGAAAACGGCTTTAAATTAATGGAGCTGCTGCAAAAGTTTGGCAACGGATCACATTTGCACGGCACAGACACAGACGAAGGGATTACTAACGCAAGTGGATGACAAATAATCTATGAGGTATCACCACGAACCACATGGAGATTCATCGCGCTGCCGTAATTCGACAACAGGACGTCAGCGGTGCACAAACTGGAAGAAGCACGCAGGCGAACAAACCTCGTCTAAGAGCTCCTTTTGTCTGAAGCACTCTGAAATCCCTGCGGAGAGGAAAAGACAACGTTGTTTTTTTTTTGTCTGGAACACAAAGAGTATTCTGGTGGCTACTGTATAATGCAACACTCCTGTAGTCCCACGTCACGCTGTTTTGTATTTGGGCGCGACTGTTGTAAACACGTCGACGATGAGCCGAATCAGGACTTACACTGGAAGCCCACCACCCACTTCCTGCCCGCGATGCCGAGGAAGTACTTGAGTGTGCGCTCGCATACCAGGTGTTCATCTGGCAGAGAGGAAGAGAAGCGACGGAAAATGTGAACCGAGCACACGTGCATAAAAAAACACCTTGATTTGCAAAAAAGGAGTAGCTGTACTGACAACGCTGAAAGCTTCAATACGATGCTAAATACGGTAGAATAACTATTCAAATGCTTAACGTATTTCAGACTTCTCACGTAGGTCGATCTTGGGATGAACGCATTTTAAACAACCGAACAAACAGCCCTTTCAGACTCAGGGGTAGTTGTTCATTCGGGAGATGTAGCGATTATCAATTGATTTGCATTGCATGCAGGAGTTAAGTGCTCGTTATTGATGTGCCTAAAAACGGCACTGCATTTCAAGTGATTATTTTTGCGCTAATGTCTAGAACGGGACACCTCCCGCTCCCTCGCAACCTTTAACCACAAAGCTCAAAAGCCTCAGCGTTCCCGCTTTTTGGTTACCCAGGAAACAGCCGCCATCAGAATAAGGCTTTCTTAAACATGGGGGGGGGGGAGGGGGGGGTGTTAATGTGGTGGTTTGGAGACAGCGAGCTCTGGAATTAAAAATAATCTATCAGAGAGGGTAATTAGCAACAAGCAGGTGGATGGAGGAGAGGGTGCGTGGGTGAGGGAGAAACAGAGAGCTTATCTTTTTAGGAACGCTTTAGAAGACGCACAAAAACAGCGAAAAAAAAAAAAAAGAAAAACGGGTCCTTCGAAATCTTCCTGCTCAGGAACATATTAAAAAACATGACCTGGAAAGAAGGCGAAGTGGATTTTTCCAACAGCAGCTTTAAATTGCTCCACTGTGGATTTATTCAAAAGTAAAAACGACGTTGTCCCTTCGGTCCCGTTTCACAGAGGCAGTTTATTCCTGAAATATCGAACACTTCCCCGCACAGGGTCTCGCGTGAACGAGAGACGTGGTCGATCTGTTCCCAGAATCTCACCTGTGTGCATTATGACGTGGGTCACCTCCGGGGTTACCGTAGAAACCACGCGGGCACCGACCCGCCTGGCAAACCTTTTGACCATCGTCTGGGGATGAAGACAGCCGAGGGGGTTAGCGGATCGAAGCGACGGAGGAGGAACCCAGTTCAAACGTTCACTGAGGGGAAACGCTGAATCGGCACCTGTTCATTCGGGCCCAATCCGGACGACACCAGCAACATCTTCGTTCCGCTCCTGTCTCTCGGAGGAGTGTTATTTTCTTTGTCTTCTTGCCCAGGCGAAGGTGAAGCGGCCTTTCTTAATGTTTTTGAGGCTGAACTGGAGCAGGGTGCCATGGTGCCGTTTGGGCCCGGCCCAGCGGGTCTGGACCTCTTCACGGCTGGAGACGCAGAGGGAGGAGGGAGACAAAAACAAAACATTTAAAAAGAAACGGGGAGCGTAACCTTCCTCAACCACGCGGACAAATCACAGGGGCGAGCGCGTTTCCAGTGCGGCGTCGTGTTTGAGGTTTCCCAGTAGCCTTACCCGTCGTGTCGGCCGCGCCGCGCACCGACCGCTGCCGTCGTCTGCCCGGTTCTCGCTCGGCTTCGGGAGAAGCTTCTCTGCAGAGGAGACACGGACGTTTGCTTTTTAAACAGGAAAAGAGACAAGGCCACGATCAGGGCAAAACAAAGGCCTTTTAAAAAATCTTCAGCTGCGATCGACAGCAGGGTACTGTGAATTCAGAATGTTTTGCGACAGAAACACACAGTTTCTAATATTTAAAACAAGGTTTTTTGCGTCCACGTTGGATGAACAGCAGTGCGTTGTCTGCCGCTTTCAGGGCAGAGAAAGTCAAATAAAGTAAATATTTGACTGCAAATCCCCCGCAGTCAATGACTGTCTAAAGCCTTCGATCCAAAAACTTTTAACAAATACTCCCGACTGAAACCATAATGGCGGGTTGCTTCTTTCAGAAGCCTTTCTGCCCCCGGTCTTTTGTTCAGTGAGCGAAACACTTTGAGCGGCACTTTGATTCATTTCTCCAAGTGGCTGACGAAGCCGAGTAACAGTAATGCTCAGCAGTGAATCAGAAACTCAAAATACCCCTCGTGGTAATGGTTGTTATTAGAGAAGTGTTCATCTGCAGTCTCCTCGAGATGACGTCTGGGATTATCAATTACTCCCCCCAATTAGTCCCAAGCGCCTTGTTCCAACCGAAGGGGCAACCGCTTCGAGTGCGCGTCGCGCAGAACGCGTTTTAGCGCCGCGCTCTGCAGCCGCAGAAAGACCCGCTCAGATTATACTGCTGCATTGTCCTAAAATAAATGGATTGTGTTCCCTAAAGCTGCAGCCACAGCAATTCATAAGCATAATTTCATATCAAATGAAAAACGCTGGATTAGAGCCAAAACAATTAAAAACAACGCGGTCACACTGTCACACGCCGTGACTTTGCAGTTGTATGAGGTAACGAAAGACGTCAATGGAAGATCACATGTTGGGTACTGGCAGAAATGAACTAGTCATTTGCAGATGATTGCATCCCCCCCTCCCCGCCTCCCCGCCTGTCGCCTGGAGGACGGCACTTGGAACCCCGCGAGGCGAGCGGCTGGTAGGGGAGCAGTCGAGCAGCAGAGATAAACGACTGTGGCAGCATAAGTTTCCTTCTAAGTGCTCTGAATGACACATAAGATGCAGTCAGTAATGAATTTTTTTTCTTTAAATTCTCCACAGCATAAACAGATTCCGGGTTCATTAGCGAGATTATCCGCCGGTCCTGCTGAGACTCATCGCCCTCCGAGGACCAAACTGCCAACACGCACACACACACGCACGCACGCACACACACACGCACTTTCTTCTGCAGTCACAAATTGAAAGACACCAATTACAGTTATTATTCCGCTTAACGTGGCCGCGTTGAAATATGGCGCAATTTAAAATCCATCAACAATAGAATCGTCTGAGGAGAGAAATACGAGACACCGGTGCCGATTATATTTAATTAGAGTTATTATCAAAGCGCGTCTCGTCTTTAAGGATCGTCTCTGCTGATCATTTAACTGACCAAATACCAACTGGCAGCAGCTTCAAATACAACAAACAGGTATGAGCGTTCAAAATATTGTTTTCATCTTTTTAGGCACGGATAATGACTAAAAAGAAATCCTAAAATATAACCACATTATTGGACGGCTGAATGCAGAGAATTGCCAAACTCTGGTAATCACGGAGCCAATTACCACGTCGCTTCAAAGGTTCAGCTTCCTGGAAATGATGAAGCCGTTATGTCATCAGATCAGACATAATTCTTTATGTTTGAAAGTTAACAAGGCAGGATTTCCTTTAGTTGGATTGGAATCATAATTTCGGAGCGAGGAAACACAACAAAGCTGAACTAAAACACACACATTTATTATTCATTGCGCTAGCTTTTGTACTTATTTTTCAATAACAACGTTGTGTGTTAATGTTTCCTATAACTCCTGTTTAGTGTTTTTTTACAGCACAGGCTGGTGTTCAAAGCCACACACACACACACACATTTCCTATTGAAAATACATTTCTAATTTACTGTAATAAATTCTGCGGTGGCGCTGCGAGTCCCGCCCGCCGGGTTCTACTCACCGGTCGGACCCTCGGCCCGGGTGCTGGTCATGTGGGAGGAGTCTGTGAGCGTCTGGGGGACACAAAACCAACTCAACATTTGCACAGAAATAAAACTAAACTAACTCAACTGAGATATAATACAAAAGGAAAACAAAGATAAGAGTATCTTTGCTTTGATTCAGGCTGACAAGCATGAACTGATTCAATATGTGTGGAGTGCGTCTCGTCTGCACACCCGGGTTTTCCCCGCTCGGATTCGTTTCTGAGGGGACGTCTTTTGCAGGACTGTCTTCCTTCTCTTGAAGCACCTCAGACACCAGAGCCATCAACTTCTCCAGCCTCACCAGCTCCTTCTGCATTTCGATCTTTTGCTGAAATAGAAAACCGTACAATAACGCACGTCAGGCACACTCTGCAATCTGTCAATCCGTGAGGAGGAGGGACCAACACTCCAGTCAGCCAGTCATTCGCTATTGGAAGTGAATAAGTGCTTTTTTTTCAGCCAGACAGCACTTAGTGAGGAAAACACATGTCAGAATAGCAAGAGCTAGGCGGACATAATATTTAAGATAAGTGGAAGGACAATCGGAAAGCAAAAAGGACAGAAGCGACAAACACTTGTGCTTTGAAAGAACGGGGTCTATTAGTATAGAAGTCTGTTTCAAAGCGCCACTGGACTCAGAATTGCATCGTTTAAGTCCTTTAAGTCGACAGCGCAAGTGTATCAATTAAAGAGACACACAAAACACACCAGCCTAAATGTGTGTGTGTGTGTGTGTGTGTGTGTGTGTGTGTGTGTGTGTGTGTGTGTAATCGTGGGTCCCTTATTACACCCCGGGGTGTGAAACACACCCTCTCCCAGTGGCAGTCGTGACAGTCGACAGGTAAAAAGGGAGGGCGCCGCAAGATGGATGAGGCAGAAAACAAGCATCATCGTCTGGGCGGCATTTCCTCCAACCCTAAATGAAATGCAATTTAGAAAGCCGCTGAGGGAGACATTTTTCACAGAGCGAGGTAGTCCGTCATCCACGGCTGACAGCTGGGTTTTTTGGGGGGGGGGTTTTTGGAGAGTGCAGAGGTCGCCCTCTAGGGTGCGCGAGGTGACACTGCATCACCGAGAGCCAAACAAGCTCTGCGTTCTCCTTTCTCGAGAATCAAGAGCTCGCGCATGCACCGACTTCCACCGCGTTCCAGTCGCATTTACCTGTGTTACGAGGACTTCGCTTGAAAATTGTGACGATTCAAACTGCGAGGCGACACCGGCGTCATTCGCTGGGACGTTACCTGCAGAGGGGGTGGGGGGGGGGAACAATCAGACTGCCTTGTGTTTCAAACAAGACGTACACAAGCGATGAGCACCTCCCTGTGAGGTTAGAGCGAAACACTTCATTCTGGTATCTGACATTCAACTTACATTGGTCTGGCGTGCCGAAAAGGTCAACGGACGCTTGGCTGGAGTTCAGCTCGTCGCCGCTCGGGCACTCGGGCGGGCGGCGGCTGCTGCTGCTGCTGCTGCTCAGCCGTCGCCTCCCGCCAGCTGGGGCGCCCGCACACCCCTCCGCCTCCTCGGACTCCCCCCGAGCCGACGTCCTGAAGATCTCCGTCAAAGTCGGCAGATCCTCTTCGCTCCCGCCGGATTCCAACGAGGACTCCAGCCTCCTCGCCCTCTTCCTGGGCGCGCTCTCCGCGGGGGAACGGGAGCCCGCCCCCCCGCTGCGCGACGTCGTCTCGCGGCCGATTTGCCCCGCCGGTATTCCGAGGCCGTCGGGAGTCAGGGAACCCTCCTCCGCACGCGAGAGAAGTTCAGCGCTGCAGACCGAGTGCGTTCCGCTGGGGGCCGAGGGGCCTTCCCTCATCTCCTTCCCTTGGCCAGCGTCCGTCGCGGAGCAGCCCGGCTGACTCTCCGTCCTCTGACAATACGTCGTGGGTTCGCCAGCGTCCTGCTTTGACACTTTATTCGGAGTGAGGCCACTGCTGGAGGCGGAGTTGGCCTCGGCGCCGCCGTGACCCGAACAGCTGCCCTCGGGGGCCGAGGCCTCCAGCGTCTCTCCATCCGGCTTCTCGACAACGGGCTTTCTTGTTTGAGCGGTTGAGTTGGAAGGGGAGATACAATCACCCCAAGAGGAGTCATCATCGTCCTGCCGGTCGGTTCTTTCAGAACTGAGCGGCGGATTTTCGGTGTCTGAACCACGGCTTTTTTTCACATTCGGACCGCCAAAAAAGAAGGACTTTCTTTTAGTGGCTTTGAAACTCTTGAGCAGGAGCTCCGTGTCCAGCTCGCTGTCGTTCTTGTCCTCCTCGTCTTCCGTCCCAGCACATTTAGTCACGCGGGCCACAGTTTCCAACTGAGGATTGTCTTGGCCGGCATTTCCGAGCGGTGTGTCCAACGCAGCTCCGGCTGGACTCGAGGAGCTCGGGACCACGTCGACGTCGGGCGCCGCGTTCGCTTCAGACGCCGTTTCGGCCTTCTCTTCGACAGCTTCCGTTGGTCTCGAGGAAGGCGTCGTCTCACTGGACTCCATGTCTTTGATTCCTTCCAACTCTTGATCAAAAACACATCCGTTTCTTTCAGTCACCGGCGTCACGTTTCCATCTCCACCGCCAGCTTCCTCAGATCGCTCTGGAGCATTTCTGTATTTTTCAGCTCTACTGGCTTTCTTGTGACTCTCTTGCACTTCCTCGGCGAAGAGTTGAAGTCTCCTACTTCTCCTCGCTGTAGGGATTTCTTGGTCTTCGCTGCTCGGGTAATTCTCGATGTGAACTTGAACTTCGTCCGACCTCAGTCTGGCCTTAGGACTGGTTTCTCCATTTTTAACTCCTACCAGAACAAGGGGTTTCTGCACTTTAGCAGACTTGCCTCTTTCTGTCTTGTTTTTTTTACTCTTCCTATTCTCAGTTTTCGCCGCCTCAGCTTGTGCTTGCAAATCCTTGTCGACCTGCTGCAGAGTGTTACATGTCCTTCTGTTGGGCCTTCTGCCGGGTACCTGTCCAATGTCAGACACGGGGCAGGGAACTTTGTCCTCGACGTGGTCACTTTCTGGCAAGTCGTTCAACTCTTCCCCGTATTCGTCTTTTTCCTCCATAACCTCTGTCTGTTTTGCTTTTGTAACTACGTCACTGCTGGTATCCTTTTCTTCGTCCATCCTGTGATGCTCTTCCTCCATATCACTTTCACTTTCGTCACCAGAGCTTGTTTCCTTGACAAAACCAGAAGGAGCGACAGTGTTTGTCCTTCTCGTTTTGGAGATGATTAGCGTTTCTTTGGTTGCTGGTCTTTCGATTAAAACATGAATTGGAGGAGCAGCGATCTTGTTGCCTCTCCGCTCTCGTTTGTAGACGGCACCAAACACCTGCTCTTCAAGGGCTTTAGCTCGTTCCTCTCTCTTAGGATTTACATCACTAATGTGTCTTTTGAGATCTATTGTTGAAGCGGAGGAGCAGCTGTCAGAATCTTCCGTGTCGTCGTTGGGTTTTTCCAACTCGAGGCTTCCTTCAGTTGGAACCTTCATGAGCCACTCGGCAACTTTCTCCAGACTCTTCTTCTTTTTTTCCTCGAGAACCTTGTCGGGCTTCAAATCCTTTTGAAGCTTCTTCCTTGTGGACATTCTTAGAGGCCGGTCTTCAGGCTCGTTTGGAATTAATGATGGAGGAAGGGAGGTCTTCTCCAATTTGCGGGATCTTTTTTTGCGTCTCGTTTTGTGCGTCGACGTTTCCACAACTTCTGAAATGTCCGTTTCTAGTGGTTCCAAATTATCTGTAGGGCTGCTGATTTTCTTGTACAAAGTTGGAAGGGCCTCACCAAGGCCACTGTCCAGGCCTTCAACTTCTGTCATTACAGGACTTGTGTCGTCAAGTCCCATCAGTTTTGCAAATCCATTCTGGGCTAAAAGGATTTGGGAAATTACCAATAATTAACCTTTTGTAAGACAACACACTTCCTGAATGTGAATAAAAGTAAATCCTCCAAGTAATTTGAGGGGAAAATACATACATACATACATGGCCTCCAGACATTACCTGCTACGGTCGAGGAGTGAGACTTTGAAGGATCCTCATTGTTGACACTTTCCACGTTGTCAGGTGTATCTCCGAATAACTCGGTACAATGTTCGGTAGTTTCAGTTTCTGTGACTCTGAATAGAGCAAAATACCACAGAAATAGATGAGGTAACATTATGAATAAATTACCACATATTATTTGTCTGAAGAAGAGTTTAGGAATAAAAAGCATCATTTGGTATTAATCAAAAATATTTTAATGAGAGCACCCCGTTTCCAACACCTACCAGAACACACACACACATATATATATTTTATTCCCCAATAACAAGCCAGTTAAATGTTGAAATGTCTCACCCCAGTTGCCCTTTCTGCTGGGACATGCCAGTGAAGTCTGAAACGATAAAGGTGATGTTAGTAGAAAACTTAATGCAAGGGCATTTTACAAGGGCATTTTAAAAGCGATTGTCTCTTACAGTTGGTGCCAGTGTCATGTTCATAAGCCTTTATCATGTCCTGCAGTCCTGCTACAAGTCTCTGAAACCCAGGACTTTCCTGTAAGCTTCTGTGTAAGTAAAAATACAGATTTGATCAGAATAAGTCATAATAAAAAATAAATCAAGATTGCAGTGTCATCTTGTTGATTTTATCCAACCTTTTGGTTATTTTGGTTTTACACACTGGACAGTTCGTCCTGTTGTTTTTAGTGCTGTCCAAAAGTTTCATCATACAAAATCTGGGGAAAAAAACAATTTTTTTTTCTCAGTGCTTGAAAAAAAGCAAACATTTAACTATCAGTTTAAAAAATAGGAAGCAATGAAATTACTTACTTGCAAAATTGATGGTCACACTTTGTAGAAACAGGTGCCGTCATTAAATCCAAGCTGGACGTGACAATAAGTACAATGTCAGTAAAGAACAGCAGTTTTTTTTCCTCAGCATACATCTCGGTCAGCATGACACTCACCATATGGGACACTGCATGGTCTCCCAAAGGACTGAAATACCTTTCCTGACATCAGTGGTAGATGGGGTTTTCATGCTGCTTTTTAAAAAGCTACAAAGTAAAAATCAGAGCACATCAAGAGGCAGTAAAGCCAATATTATAAAATGATATAGTGAACTGAATGGTACGAAACGTTAAAATCCTCCTGAAAAGGTGAAATCATTTTTTTGAACTGTGTTTATTATATGTTTGTTTACATTTGCACAACAGTGGCTTTGAGATGTCATAGAACTAAAGGTGAGCTTCCTTTCCATGCATATGACAAACACTGCCGCGGTAAAGTTTAGACAAGGAAAAATATACTTTGATAATGTCACATTATCTGTACATCTGGATTGTAGTGTCATCCACTGAGCCAGCCAAAAAAAAAAAAAAGCTCAAAAACGCAGTTAGCTAAACATGAGACTAGCTAACGTTAGCTGCTATATGGTTGGTTGTTGTAAGGTTAACATTACACTACTTTAGCTGCAACGTCACTTTCCGGACATTCTGAGATTCAACACGAACATTTCTGCGGAACAACATTGGTCTCGAAGGGTTGACGACATGTTCGGAAAAAGCAATGGCTAGTGGTAAAACGTATCTTCTTTTAATAATTCAAATTTACCTTGTTTTATTATAGTTGGGATTTAACAACACAGCTACCTTTTGCTTCAGTTTTCCCGCAACTACTGTCTTCTTCTGCAATTGTTAAATTGTGTTTTGCAGCAATTGTTACAGCGCCGCTCAGTGGGCTGGAAAGCGAACTACATACTACAATGAAGTGTCCCTTTATATAAGTATATATATGGTGTCTCCCACCAACACATTATTTCATGATCCTTTTCACGGGGGGAAATGGAGGAGTTGATTTTTTGTAAATGAAGTAAATGAAAGACGGTGTGCAAACAAGGACAAACAAGGATTTAATGAGGTTACCCCGAGTGATTTTACGATTCATCTATGACGTCATATCCGCCGTAAATAACAACAAGGAAGTGGAAAGAGAAGTCCCGAGGTGCAAAAAGGCAACAGTCACGCTAAAATATTAGAAGTGATTCCTAATTTTGAAAGCACTCAAATCTGGATTATTATGCAATAGTTTACATTTCTCACAAGCAACAGTGAGTCTATTTTTTACGTGTATCTTTGATGTGCCACACATAAGCTAGCTGTGAAGCTAGCTACGACTTTAGCCAAACAGCTAACGTTAACTAGCAAGAAAGCAGTAACGTTAACTTTTAAAAACATATAGACGTTGGCCGTCAATCTGTCATTCGTGCCAAGCACTACATGTTTGTTAATTACAGAGTGTTTCTAATGTCTCTACGTATTCTTGTAGCGATGGAGGGCTCCAAGTCGTCGAGCACGCAGGTGAGCTTCGTGTGCCAGCGGTGCTGTCAGCCGCTTAAACTGGACACATCTTTCAACGTGCTCGATCGGGTTACAATCCAGGAGCTCATCGGTATGTATACCCAGGACATATAAATCACCTGTGCGTTTGGGAGGTGTAGTGTGGCGGTGTTTAAACTGTCATCTCTGCTCCTCAGCTCCGTTGGTCACAGTTATTCCCAGCAAACAGGCTGACAGGAATGTAGGAGAAACCGCACCAGAGGTTGGTGCAGCAGACTATTCATGCTGTAATGTACTGTTGGGATATTTTTAGCACATTACACCAAATGGGACTGCAAATAGCTGGTTTATGGGAGTTATTTCTTTGTGCAACCCTAACACTTAACAATAACACTTATCCGCTTGTATAGTTATGCAAACTATGTGATAAAACATGAACGAAAGATAAAACTGATATTTTAACATAGGCAAATGTGGACCAATAAATATAACCACAGAAATATGTTAATTGAAGTACTAATATATAATGTTTCTGTTTGTACTCCAGCTATGCTGTAAACTGATTGGATAACACCACAGACATTTACTTTTGGAACATCCAAGACTTAAAGCAAATACAATTATTTTTTCCTTTCAGGAGACCTTTGTAGAAAACAAGCAAGATGGAGTGTCAAGAAAATACATCCCTCCTGCACGGTGAGCACTGGAATCTTCAGTCCTAAACTCATCATATTTCATGTGTTGATTGACTCCTAGTTAATATGTCACTGTAAAATGAGCTGTAGGTAGACTTGCACCAAAGTTGACGGATCCACTTATTCCTTCCCCACAGGATAATGTCAACGGAGAGCGCCAACAGCTTCACACTGATTGGAGACGCATCAGATGGGGGCACCATGGAAAATCTCAGTCGAAGGCTGAAGGTCAAGTCAACTTTTAGTTTGCGGAACATTATTAATTTGATTATGTCAGTTCATACAATTTCGGCTAAAATATCAGAGAAGTAGGTGGTTTAAAAAGCAGTCTGTTGTGGTGGACTCATTGTGTCTCTGATCCCATCCCGCCCAGGTGACCAGTGACCTGTTTGACATCATGTCGGGCCAGACAGACGTGGACCACCCGCTGTGTGAGGAGTGTACTGACACGCTCCTTGATCACCTGGACACGCAGCTCAACATCACGGAGAACGAATGCCAGAATTACAAGTGAGACTGGTGCACACCAAATATTCCAAATGCCCACCTAGGACCAAAAAGGGTGTGTAATAACCCTGTATGTGAATGTATTTTCAGGCAGTGCCTGGAGCTGCTGTCACACCTGCAGGTGGAGGGAGAGGAGACCCTGCTGGCAGAGCTGCGTCAGCTGAACGAGGAGGAGGAGGCTCTGGTCCAGGAGCTGGAGATGGTGGAGGAGCAGAGGGCTGCTGTGTCCCAGGACCTGAACCAGAGCAGGGTCCACTCTCAGCAGCTGGACACAGAGGAGCTACAGTGAGTGACCACTAAAAGGCCTCGTGGTAATGTTTGACAGTGATAGAAATGAGGCGCCCGCCCCGGCTGACAGCTCAGTCTCTTTCCTCTGCTTTGTGCCAAAAGGTACCAGAAGGAGTACAGCGAGTTTAAGCGGCAGCAGCTGGAGCTGGATGACGAGCTGAAGAGTGTTGACAACCAGATGCGTTACTGCCAGATTCAGCTGGATCGCCTGAAAAAGACAAACGTCTTCAACGCCACATTTCACATCTGGTACGCTACGCTGAGAATGAATTACTTTCTATTTATGTCAACCAATCAACTAACCGTGACGTGGCAAATATGTAATTCAGGCCTCGATGCAAATTATTTGTCTCCGTTCTCGTCCAGGCACAGTGGCCAGTTTGGAACCATAAACAACTTCCGCCTGGGTCGACTTCCCAGCGTCCCGGTGGAGTGGAATGAGATCAATGCTGCATGGGGGCAGACGGTGCTGCTGCTGCACGCTCTGGCCAATAAAATGGGACTGCGCTTCCAGAGGTATTTTACCGCAGTTATTCAGAATTAAGGTTTATTGCAAATATTCTTTTAAGCCAGGGCAAAATGAAGCTCAATTAGCACTTTTCCCTCTTCAGATATCGTCTCGTCCCGTATGGAAACCACTCGTACTTAGAGTCACTGACTGACAAGTCCAAGGTGATACATAAAATACATTTTCAAACACCGCTCTCCCATTACAAATGAACTCCTCAAGGCTCCAATTCTGCTCTTTCTTCCTGTCTTGTGTTTGTCCAGGAACTTCCTCTGTACTGCTCAGGTGGCCTGAGGTTCTTCTGGGACAATAAGTTTGACCACGCCATGGTGGCCTTTCTGGACTGTGTCCAGCAGTTCAAAGAGGAGGTGGAAAAAGGAGACACTGGCTTCTGTCTTCCATACAGGTCAGACACCCGCAGCACATTGTGAAATGGGAGTGGAGTGGAATGCAAACTGTAAATAGTGATGAAGTTCGAAAGCGCACACACACATGTAAGCCCGCAAACTGATGAAACGTCACACCACATCCATTCTTTATGAAGCTCGACAGCAGAGGAATGTTCGGTCAAACTTAAAGAAGTTATTGTCCTATTCAATGCCTCAGGATGGATGTGGAGAAGGGGAAGATCGAGGACACGGGTGGCAGTGGCGGCTCCTACTCCATCAAAACGCAATTCAACTCCGAGGAGCAGTGGACCAAGGCGCTCAAGTTTATGCTCACCAACCTGAAGTGGGGGCTGGCCTGGGTGACCTCGCAGTTCTACAACAGATAAGACCTTCTGGACAATGCCTCTGGTGGATGGATGTTGTGTGAATCTTATTACTTACTTGCCAAAGGAAAATAAATGGTTTTGATTGAACCATTTTTGCAAGTCTTTTTAGTACAGAAGAAGAAATGTTGTAGATCTTTGGTGCGGATTGCTTGTGTTTTTACACGTCATAAGGAGAGGTTAATTTAGCATCAGCTACAATGTGGGGCCCCACTTTGTATGTATTAAAGACTTGTTTGTTATCACCTCTCCCTCAGTTGTGCTTCTCTTCTTTTAATCGCCTGCCTCTGCCAACTAATTAGTTTTGGCTTTTTCTGAAAAGCTGCCTCTGCGTTAAACCGCACTCAGACCAGAATGTAATTTAAATGAAATGTTTTCCCAATCACTTGAGCTGCAAGAGTTGCATGTGATAATTATGATCATGGTCAATATGTAATAGATGCACACGGTTTAGTATTCAACGAGTCAGTGTTTCGTTCACCCCGAATGCACGTGATGACTGTATTTTGTAATCACACTCGGAGCCACAGCATTGTTTGTTTCGTTTTAGACACAATGCATTCTTTAAATAGGGTGATTTAAGGTATTAAAATATTTCACTGTGAAAAAACATGTCTGAAGAGCTTCTTATAAATTTAAATGCATGCAACAGCATGAATGGATCAACTAATATGTACATATAAATGTATGTTGGTGAAAGTGTAACTCTTAAATATTGTTATTTGCAATAAACGTACCTAATGTCCATCTCTCTGCCAAAAGAAATACCCAGCAGTGTTAGTCAAATGTATTTTTAATGGTTTCATATTTATTTCTGCATAATTTTAACTCATTACCGCACTCACTCAGTCAGCCAGCCCCCCCGTAATGTTAACAAAAACATTAGAGGGAGTACATTTCTTGGAAAAATAGGGACTTAATTAAAATAAGCTAACTTCCAGTTATCCAGTAAAACATTTGTTCATTTATAGACCTCCACTAGTGCCATGTCAACAAGGTAGACCCAACTTTGGTCATCAGTCATTCCTTATCACCTGTAGGAGCCCTCGTTGGAGCCTATGGGGATACATATTTGAAACTACCACTTTAGTTCTGGTAAACTCTGATAGATTTGATAGTGGCGCCTATTAAGCAGAATGAGGTGATTTGATGCTTCTATTAAACGTCCGGTCGCTTGTGCAATTTTCTGGGTGCTTTTACTATTCTTATAGTAACTCGGGCAGACTTATTGGGTATATAAAAAGCCCCTTGTAAAGGTTTTTCTTAGTGCATGCATATGGACACATCTTTGGGTTCTACCGAGCCCACATCCACACACTGGCCCTTCATTTCTAGCACTTGAATTCAATTCATTTCCATCGCCACGCCATCCATCTTTTTTGGTTCCATCAACGCTTTTAACTACATCCCATCACGCTTTCTGCCACTCCCGGCTTTCTGCCAGGTGGTGCAACGTCTCTGCGTGGCTCCGTCCTCGTCGTCGGGGCTTTATTACGGTTCCTTTGGGCCGGTTTCAGTTGGAGGCACTGCTGCCGTAGCAGCCGGAGGTGGAGGGAAGCGGGGGGGCCTGAGGCGTGCTGCTGCCCAGGGCTTTGCGAATGTGGGGCATCAGGAAGGGGTCGCTGGCCAACTGCAGCACATCCACACGGCCCTCCTTGTGATAAGCCAGGCAACGTCGGATGAAGGCCTGTGAAGTGAAAGCAGAGGTGAGGGGGATGGAATTATTTCTGGGCCCGTTTTACTTTTAGCTAGTGAGAGATGCTGTATATTGAGTTAAAGTGCAATGGGAAAAGTGCAGGGCCACGCACCTTTGCTTCTGCGGTGACCACAGGTTTGGGGGGAAATTGCACCTCAGTGGCTTTTAGTATGGTGTTTTCTTGAAGGATATCATGCTGTGACTGGTTGTGACCAAAAGGCTGGAATAAGACAAAAAGGGAGACGGTTAACAGGAGAGCTGAAAAATCTAACAACAAAATCCCTGTTAATGAACGCAGGGAGGCGGTTACCTTGCGTCCATATAAGCTTTGATAGAAGATGACTCCTACTGACCAAACGTCCACCTTGTTGGATATTTTGGGGGGCTCCTTGCCCACTACGAAGCACTCCGGAGGCAGATACCTGCGAGTCACACAATCACAACATCAGATTGAAGCAGGTTCCCTCCGCACAATTTTCCAAAATGAAGAGTTGAAGTGAATTCAAATGAGCAACATTTGCATCAAAAGTCAAATCCTCTGCTACAAACACATGAAGCCATAGTAGCTGCTGCGTGTACCAGTAGGTCCCTGCTCCCTGAGAGGTGAGCTCCATGCCATCTGTGGAGCTGTAGCTGTCGTCATCCATGATCTTGGACAGGCCAAAGTCGGTAATTTTTATCTCTCCACAAGCTGTGCCATTAACTAGCAGGATGTTTCCTAAAAACAGGAACAGTGAAATAACAGACGTGTGATTGCAGATGGCCTTTTCTGAGGAATGAATACAAATATTGATCCTAATTCACATCACATGGCTAAGGCCCGATCTTTCTGCCTCAACTGAATATGACATCAGTTCTAACAGAATACTTTCAACAACAGTGTAAACCACATGGGCGGCTAATCATTGTCACGCTGGACGTACGGTAATACACACTGGATTGGTTGGAGGCACATTCGGTTTTTGTGAACTGTACATTCACCATTCTGTAACAGAAGGAGGGATGACAAAACGGCAAATACCGGGCTTGAGGTCGTAGTGGATGATGGGTGGGCGGATTTGGTTGAGGTACTTGAGGGCGTTGACTATCTGCATGACGATAGAGCGGCCCTCCTTCTCGCTCATCAGCTTATTCTGCTTCAAGTAGAAGTCCAGGTCATTGCCTTCACAGTACTCCAGCACTGTGCAGAACCTGCGTTGGGTAAACGTTTTCATCAACGTTTGAGGTGGTCTAGCATACTGTGTAGCAAACCGTTGGTGATAAACACATGCAAGGCTTATAATCGCAGGCTGTTATTAGATAAATCTTTAAGCTGCCAAGCTGTCTGCCTGCCATTGCGCAAGTTAGAAATGATAGCTGCTTAACAGTCCTCCTTTTTTAGCAATATGTGATGTTTAGCACATAAATGAGGCACAAGTTTTATTTAAAAGATTTATATGTGGAATGATTAACTTACGAGTCTGTGTCAAGTGAAAAATAGTCGTAGAGTTTGACGATTCTAGGGTGGTCGAGTTCTTTGTGGATTCTGTACTCTCGACAGGCGTGTCTGAAAAGGCCATGACAATTCAGTAACTTTGTAAAAACATCCCAAACAGCAGCTTTCAGCAGTAAGCTCCAGAAAGTGAAATCTTCGATGGATACATTTCCAATGATGCACCATGAACAGCGGCGCAGACTCACTTGTGGTAGTTGTGCTTCTTCTCCTCCCTCCAGTTCTTGTTAAGTTGATGGATTTTAATGGCCACATACCTTTGCTCCGTCAAATCAAAAGCCTGCAAAAAAAAAATCAAAACATACCATACCAATAAGTCAGAGAGCCCTACTAGATCCAGAAAGTTACAGTGGACACCTTATCAGCAGATAGGTTGAGTGAGAGAAAGAACATAATCTGGAATTCACAAAGAATAAAGGTTGAGACACACAATATAAATAGCACAGTCTTACCTTGAAAACTTCACTAAAGCCACCTCTTCCCAGTAAATGCAATAGCAGATATCGCTCGTTCAGCGTGGGCTGGTCTTTAAATCTATGGAAAAAGACAAATTCTTCAAACTGTGTTCCTTAGATAGAAGCAACACAGAGCCGTGTTAAACAGAGACGATACATACTGAGAGTTGTCCTCGTTATGGATTCTCTTCAGCTCCCGAATGTGCAGGTTTCTCACTCGCTCCAAATGCTCCAGTTCCGCCTGCATCTCTGCTTCTTCCTGCGCACACGCACACGCACACACATCGTTTACAGCAACCCATGATGAATGGAAACAGGCCAGACTAATACTGTACGTATCATCAACCCATAGCAACCAAAAAAAAGCAGCTTTGAATGGTGAACTCTTACCTTTTTGAGATAACCAATTCGAAGTTTAAAAATCTCCTCTTGCTCATGATATTCTGCCAGTGACAACCTGTGTGAGATAAAGTGCAATATATACAGTTTGTAATATAAAGCTTCATAACCAGGTCCAGCAAGATACACGTTTACTTCAGATAAAAACAGATGGTTAAAAAAAAAAATGTAGCTATCATTCGTAGTCTTACGCTTCACTCTCCTGGCCGTTGTTCCTGCTCCTCCGCTTGTTGGGTTCCAGGCTGGCTGGAGGGGTCTGCGCCATAGAGGGCGGTTTCCGCTTTCCCAGCAACTTCCTCTGCCTCTCAATGTCCTCCCGCTGCGTGTTGACTCGCTCCTGCTGCCTAAAACACGCAAACAACTGTGAACACACTTGTACGCATCTCCAACAAAACGCAAATTTGCCGATTTGCGTGCTCACTTGATTAGGTTCTGGAAGGCATATCCATCGGTCCACTGCTCGGTGAAAGAGGCGCCGTGCCGTACGGTGGTGAAGTGGCCCAGGCGCAGACGATCCTGCATGCTCTTGTCCCTGCAAGCCATCTTCTCCTGCTTCGACTACGGGGCGAAAAAGTGGAAGGGTGAATTGAAAATTGCACATGCGCGCTTTAAAAAAGCTGACGTCGAGCTTCGCCTGTTAAACCAATACGTTTAGTAAGTTTCGACTCGCACTTTCTCTACGAGAAGCTTCTTGCTCATGGTCCCACACTTGTTGAGCCGCTCTTTGTAACGCTCCAACATCTTCTGCTGCTCATCCACCTGCCGCCTCAAGTCACAGTTAGCCTGCGAAAAAAGAAAGAAAATATAACACCAGTGACATTTTAATGAAAACATGGATTATGTCAGCTGACATTTACACTAAATGTATTCCAAGCAAAGAATGGCATTAAAGAAATGAAGTGCATCCTAAATATGAGCTTTGACTGGACTGGTGCAGGCTAATAACTGGGGCTATTGTGACAAGTGGCAGCGCATTTATGTAGATTGTGAAGTGATTATTAAGTAGATTTGTGAATTGGCCGTAGATTATTTATTTATGTTCCAACATATTCTTGACTACGTGTCTAACATGAATCGTTGTTTCATTAATTTAATGTGCTACCTTAAGGTTTTGGCAGGAATAAAAATGATAAAATAGGACTACCCAAGATGTTATTTCAAAATGGTCCAAATTGGCCAGAGTTACATCGGCTCATAAGATTTTTAATACAGATTTTAAATGTGTTCTTATCCGACCCTTAGCAGGTCGTCGATCCTCCCCTCTTTCTTCTCCAGGTCAGAGTTCTTGTCCTTCTCCAGTGCTTTCAGTTTCAGCAGGGTCAGATCCGACTGAGCAAGAAGAGCAAAAACAATGACAAGCCGGTTAACAAAACACGATCATCTTTAATCTATCAAAATCAGAAGTTGCCGTCTTGCACAGCAGAACCGAATTCAAAAGTTGACCTTTAATTATGTCAAGTAATTTGCAAAAATAGCTGGATGTTGGGTGACAAAGCCTTTGAAAATGTGACCTTTATTTCTTAACAACAAGTGTCATTTTTTAAAAGGACAAAAAAAAAAAAAGGGTGTGAAGTTGCACAACCTCTTTATTATAATTTATTTCTAAAAAACCACGCAGCTATTGTAACAAAAATACACCTTTCGCTAATGAAGAACATCATCAGTTCTTGCAAGAGGTCGATGAGGTAAATGGAGGAACTACCTGGACAACGAGTGTAAAAAGGAGGCCGGGTCAGCCAGTGATTTACCTGGATGGCTTTGTGTGAGCATAAGTGTGGGGGGGCCGTCTTCGCAGAGCTGCCAGATGAAGAGTCTGTGTGCGCCGAGCACGTGGACGAAGGACTGCCCTGCTGAAACTGCTTTCCAGAGACATACGAAAGAGAAAAACGTTTACAGGGGTCAAATATAACAATTATGTAATAAAGCATAAAGGGGGATTGAAATGTAGCAAAACATATTAAAAAGGGGCAATAGTCTCTTTGCTTGGCTGTAATATTCTGTTTAGTAGGAAGTGACCAAAGTTGTGGGGGGGACAAAAGCCCCCGTTGATTTGAAAGGGCAGGGATTAAGTTTACACAAGGTACGCAAGGCACACACACACACACACACCAAAAGCAGGGGGAGCCAAAGCAGGGGAAGATGGATGCTGGTGCTCACCAGAGGGTTAGACAGCGAGTGCTGCGGAGAGGAGCGCACCAGCAGGGGGACGCCCCGCGCCGGACTGGCGCCAGAGCCACTGCTCCCAGCAAACTGGCCGCAGGGCAGGCGACAGAAAGACAGGAGGAAAATAAAGAAAGAAGAGAGAGAGTTGTTATTTTGGAAGAATGCGATGAAGGGCCGTAACGGCACAGGCGGAACGTGAGAGGGAGAAGACGTCACACAGAAGTGGTGCGGAGTGGTTTGAAACGATGCACGGCAAAGGGGACAGATTAAAAATCACCGGGATTTTAGTACTCACCTCAAAATAATCACTCATTTTCTGTCCTCTCCCCTTTCCTACAAATTAAATAAAGAAAACCGAACAGGAAGAAGCGATAAAACCGCTTAATCATTTGATCCTATGCCATGTTCTTAAGTATATGCGCATACAGGACAGTTGAATGTTTCCGTTCTCTCCGTCAGTGAGTAGTTTGGACTTACCCGGACTGCTGTCATGGATGTCTCCTTTTCTCTTCCTGCATCTCTGGTCATTGGACTTCTTTTCAGGTGTCTAACATGAGCAGAGAAGCAGCACAGCTTAGCTTTGGCTATTGACACTGTGAGGTTTGTTCCATTGGTCACGTTAAAGTAACTGCAAACACTTCATTGAAGCGTTGCGTCTTTAGTTATATTCAACTGCACTGCTCGATATAAATTCAGCAAGATTAACAGAATCTTCTTTTCTGTGTGCGGTTCATCCATTTATTCCTACGTGTTCAATATTTGGGTGGTTTATGGTGTCACTGGCACTTTTTATACCCGAAAAATTCAATTGATGTGTTAAAATCCTGGGTGCTGACACATACGTACGGTTGGATGAACCAACCATTGTGCACTTTACCCAAAGGTTTGCATCCTGTGCACACAGTGTCCAAATCCCAAACTAACAATAAGGCCTGGAGATGAGGATAGTTCCTATATTGTCTCATTTGGAACCAACCAACCTCCAGTTCCTTGTCACTAAGTGATCCCGCACTGCACAAAGACTGGTTGGATGATTCGCTGTTTGCTGAACTCTGGAAAACAGAACACACACACAGCGGATGTCGTTTACAATTGTGATACAGGTTTCTTCTGATTTTCAAAACTTTTGCCAGAATTTCATCGCGTTCGTCTAACGCGTAAAGCCTGTAAAATGTAACACACTGCCGATCTATCACTCACAGTTGAAGAGGACCTAAAATAAAGATTAATGACTAGCCACATGCTTTGTAAGTGTGAAACGTGCAAATCTGGAAGTTTAAATACTCGTTCTCCCCATTGTACATCACATTTCTTATCTACGAATCTCTTGGTCAAAATTAGTTGCTTTCATTAAGGCAAGCTGCACTGCCAGAAGGGGCTCATAAGAAACCGCAGGCTAATTGGTGCATTTAGCTAATGCTTTTAAAGGCCATCTGTCATTATGCTGTTCAAGGTCACAAATAGAGCAATAAATATATGCTGTGCACCACACAATTTCATTGTGAGGTCTTCAACATTCACTGTAGTCATCATACTAGCAGCCTCAAATCAGCAGGACTCTTAATACCACAGTGAGCCGGCCTAACAATTCATTTTCACTGTAGGCCGGAGCGGGGATGATGGTGACTGCTTTCTCAGGGCTTGCCATTTTGTCAAACGCACACCCACGCACAGTGATCGCCAGTTCAACAGCAGGGTTGCAGCGAGCAACATCACGCAGCCTACGCTTCCAGCTTCAGCGTCACTGGCCACTGCTGAAACAAAGAGCTGCTGGCCGGCTCCAATGTCAGCCGAGACACAGCGCGTCTTGTTTTCGCTTTTTTTTTTGCTCGGGAGACAAGATCATTCCAGCGAGAGAAACCCTTGAACACACAGCGTCAGTCAATACAGGGAATAGAAAAGAGACTTCTGAGCTTTTCTATACTACCATAACAAAGCCAACCGGCTGCTCCGATTTGCGTCACACACACACACACACACACTTGCTTGAAGGAAAATTGGGAGCTCAAAAAGATTTTTTTTTAAGCATGGATAACAAAGAACCCTTGTTTAAATTTCTAAACTCCCAATAATCACATCTGCACAAACAATCCAAACTTAAGAGGGGCTGATCATTTTGAGCCGCAACAACTACTAATGTGTGATTGAGGGATGATGGTCACCTTGGCCACACCAACTCCAGTGAAACGGGCTTCCAGCAGTTCCTGCCTGCGTGGGTCCAGACTTATAGCCTGGCTGTGAAGTCCTTCCATCATACCTTGGGAAGAGAGATGCAAATCATGATTATTAAATGCCACTTGTGGGGCTAACTAGATTGGGTTTATGTCACACAGGAGAAGACTGTGCTACTCTTTTTTTTTTTTTTTTTCTTCAATTAGAATTTTTTTTTAATTACTACACAAATGATATTCTGTGTTTAGATGAAAAGAACACTCATTTGTTTTAAATGATTGATTAAAAGAATTCCCCGGCGAAACTCTCGAAATAACAAGTGACATTAAGCAGAATTTAGGCACTTACGTCACTTTTAATGTGAGTAAAGTCACTCCAAAACAATGTGATGATTGGGGAAAAAAAAGAAATGATTGGTAAATAAGTTAAGTAGTCTGACAATAATAGAAAATGAGTTGCTTGAATTAAACTGACCAACAATGAACAAGCCTCAACTTTTTCTCAAGTTAAACCACGTTTCAGCTGAAGTAAAATAGAAAATTCGTGACTGGAATCGACTGGCAGAATGTTGACCAACTCGGCTAACACCAACGCCAGCTGGGATCAAACGCTATAATGCCGATCAAAAATCCGGCAAACCCTTTAAATAAAGAAAAGTTAAACGCTACCTATAAGTTGTGAAGTTACTGTGAATCCAATAACAGTAACGTTTTGATTTTGAGAGTCGTTTTGCCGCTCGGATATCATAGGTCACTAGCATTAAATGACAGCTAGCTACGGCTACAAACTTGCTAACGTTAAGTTATCTAACGTTAGCAAGCTAACGTCAACGTTAGCTTCAGCAGAAGTCTCACCTGGAGAACCTCTCGCAGTTGTCAGTCACTCGCAGTCCGACAGCAGATGTTGTCCGTCCAACCGGGGACAGAAAACTCTTTAACAACTCCCAGACATTTCAAATAAAGTTGTCAAAATAAAGTTATCCATTTGGCTTTGGCCGTCATTTCGAATCCAGGGAAGACATTTGTTAGCTTAGCTAATGCTAGCTAAGATGAGCAGTGTGGCCGCTGGGTCCTGCCGGTGTCATCCGGACAGTAGGCCAGGATCCTCGGGGTTTCCTTGTCCGTTCTGTTGCCCTTGCACGGGCAAACCCGGAGCTGTCAACGCTCTGAAGAATCGCAGCAAGTGTTGTCACATTTCTGCTTCACTCGGTTTCACCTATTAACATAAAAGAGCGATGCAACGTTTACACCGAGAGAAGTTCCGCCACCATGTTAGTCCATTGCTTAATTAAAAAGCATTACCCCCTGCAGCAAGTTCGCAAAGGGCCCCAGGGAGAGCTTTATATGGCTCCCATGCGTTATTTCAATAGATAATGTGAACTGCTCAGGTCAAAAACACCCCAAAACAGCACAGCGAGGCTGGTAAATCCAACAGGTGCCCCAGGGACCCCCAAAAGAGCACAGGCTTATAGTGGTGATTTGACTAACTTGTTTAGGAATTTCCAACATAAAAGCAGACTACACTATCAAATGTGTCTAGCTTTATTATGACACACAGCCCCCCTGTCATTGAAGAAGATTGCATAACATTCTTTTTGTTGCTTGTTTTGCAATTTTTCCTTTGAACCAATGTGGTAGGCCTACTTTATCGTCTTATATTTTTCATAGATGGGATATCTTTCCAAACTGTTTTAAACATGTAATTTTGTTAGAATATCTGTTTTGTGCTTTGTGCAACTTCATTGCTGTCTTGGTGATTTTTCCTGCACTGCTTGGCAGCTTGGATCCTATAGATTCAATTTATCCGCACATAGCACCACGTAGCCTACGCAATATGTTTAATCTGACATCAACATCTTGTATACTGCAGTTGATTTTTTTAAGCCTGCTTTACTTGCAGTTTGAGACCAGGAGATGGAAGCAGAGCGTTGCAGACATAAAGCAATACAATCATGTATTATTTGCAGATTATTATCATTTTGTCATCATTATGTCCATTGTCTAGCATTGTCTCCAAATTCCTGTAATTTCACAGTGCACACAACGAACTGCACTAATTGTAGTAAAGTAATGGTTTATTCCAAACCACAACATATCTCCAGCAAGGCCCTTGATTGAAGACATTTATATCTCCTTAGGTCCACTATGTACCGCAAACAGGACAGCCTGTTTCCATTGTGATCAGGAAATAAAGATTCATTTGACCGTTTCTTCTTCCAGTGACTTAAAGATCAGTTTACCAACAGCTTCAGTGGTATCCAGTCACGTAGATAGCGGTGTTTCTTACCTTTCTCTGTACCGGATATTCAGAGTGATCTACAAATGCGGACATCCAGAATAAATAAAACCTCTCCGGACTTTGGAGCATCAATATGTATAATTATATGAGCAAATATAATAAAAACTATGTACATGGCTGGTTGGCGTATTTATGTGGTTTTTTTTGTTTGTGATTTGAGTAACCTGCACAAGAGTTTTTGTCAACCACACAAAATCAAAACAATACCTTATTTATCATTGTAGTATAAATGGGTGCATGTGACAAATACCTGATCAAATTTGTTCTCAGAATCATTTCTACATATTTACAAACAAAAAATTATTAATGATTGTCTTGTGACAGTAGAGGCCTGCACATGATTCAAAAGACAGTAAAAGGTTCTTGATTCTTCCACCTCGCTTCTGTTCAGTAGCATCACTCTTTTCCTCTGTATGTGATGTTCGTGAAGGTAGATGTTGCACCTTTGTAGAGAGGATTGTTTCCCTGTTAGTCAAAAATACAAAAAGAAAAACAATAAGTCAAGGTGAGATCACAAAATATGTAAGAGATCCTTTCCTCCTATGCTGCAGGATTCTAGGAAAACTCCCAAAAGTCACTTTAAAGGTGCGTTTAGGAAAGTTTTTGACACATATATTGGACTCACAGATCAACTTGAATGTGTGTGAATCTGTAAGCATTTTCTGCACTCTTTTGGCTTCAGTGTTTTTGAGGTCACAGAAAAGGTTATTACCAATAAAGGCTTATAATCATTGGCTAATTTAAACCCAGCCCTTCCGCTGGGAATCCTTTGTTCTGCTCGCAGGAACAGCATGCCACAAAATAGTAAAAATATACATCTCCAGAAAACTAGCGCCAAAGACTGTGTGTGGCCTTTTATGTGTGAGAGCGTGTGGGTGTGAGGATGCGCAGATGAATTTGTGTGTGTATGTGTGTAGATGCCATGCCATGCTTTATGAATTAGTTTCCCCTATGCCTCAAACTAAATCTCTGTGCGATATTTAAAAAAATGAAATCCAAGCGAACAACTTGAACAACTTGAATCGACTTTTCCTAGATTTCTATCTTGGTGTTAAGCAAACCGCCCATCGGAGCGTTTGCCAGCCTCGGGATAAATTCACTGACCGTGTCCCACTTGGCATGCGCGCGCTCTTCCTCAAATTTGGCGAACTCCCGTCTGTCGTGGATGGTGACCAGAAGTTTCCAGATGAGCAGAGTCGCTAAGCCGAGGAACAAGATGGCTCCTGCCACCGACAGGAGCAACACTAAAATATCTGGACCTTTGGGGCAGTCTGGTTTGGAAGAAAGAAGAGATATAGGTATGAAGTGCAGATTTCGTCAGGCGGTTTCCTCCCTGTTTTCACAGATTAGCTTTTAAGTGGATTAATCCTCCGGATACCATTCCTCTTCATATTCAAAGGAATAGGGATATTCTACCTGCTGGTGGGTCTATGGAATAAAAGCCAGAAACATGGTTCCTTCTAGCAGAAATAACACGTTTTCTCATATCAGGCCTACAAGTGAAGCTGGAGAATAGGGGGAGCAAAACAGTGGGGGGTAGGAGGCAATGGGGATTTTAAATACCAAAAAAACACAGAGGATGATTAGCTAAATTGGACAAAAAGCACAGCACAGGGCCACAAATCTCCCTTCCCTCGTTGTGGTTTGGCAAAAGCCAATGGGAGTTTGTGCATCGTGGTGTGTAATGTAAGTGGGGCAACCCAGGTGAACCTTTACAGCTTCACTCACCTGTCCTCATTCCTCAGCTGCAATATTATTTCTATAACATTATAGATAACTTTGGATTAAAGTGAACTTTGAAGGAAGGGTGTTTTTTTTCCACGGTTCTCACCGTTGCTAAACAACCTCAGGTTTCCTTTTAAAAACGGTCTTTATCTGTTTCTTCTGCTTACTTAGTCTCCTCTAGAGGATACGTAAAGTCAGCGCGTTCCAAGAGGAGCTGGGCAACTGTTTACGACCCTCTTCGACACAGTGGGGTGCGCCGTGTTTCAAGGCAAATTTTGGTGTACCTCTTTGGTACCCAGTTGGGCCTAAATTAAACACACACACATTCATTAAAGGCAGACCCTGGGGCAGACTTTCTCCGCGGGCATCGGTGGTCATTAAAGGCTGTTTTAACACAGCGCTCTTAACAAGCAGATGAAGGGCAGGCAGCAGGAAAGTGAAGAAGAAAAAAAAAAAACACAGAGTGAGGATGTTTGCTTATTTTGGTGGTGAATTTTTGGTTGGTAGGTGTCTGTCCAGCACTGTGATTTACTATCTATCTGTCATTGTAGCTACTTTCTAATCTAATTCCATGTGTACATTTAACCATATTAAAAAGTTTGGGGGCAGTGACACATAAGCTTTGCATAAAATGATTACCGCAACAACAAACAATTGCATGCTTGCATATCCAGGTGGTTGCAATGTCGTCAATTTGGTTATGAAGGATTACGAATTATAAAAAGGATAAGTATTGTTCCGTTCTCACCGGGCTCTTTGACGACAAACAAGATCGACTTGCCGCTGGTGTCCTCATAATACTGGAAACGCTCCACGCAATCGTCCTCGTCCTTGTACGTGCAGTTCACAGCATTAGTATCATGGAGCACTGCGTGGAAAATGAAGGGAAAATTGGTAAGTGAGTCAAGACAAATTCTTCTAAAGCGGCGTAACAGATGTTTTCGGTTGTGCTTGAGAGGCGTGAACTGAGTTCAAGCTTCTGAAAGCTTACTTAAATTAGCTTAATGTAGGCAAAGCTTTGGAAAAAAAATGACATTTGAGAGACATTTCTGCGCAACTGACATCAATGAATCCGATAGCCGACGCTTTAACTTGTCTAGTAGTGTTTCTGTTCTACCTAAGCATTCAGCATTGTCCTGTAAAGCTGCAACCAAAAACATGCTCACATCAATGTCTCCTCAAGAATCTATACAGCGTTATTTAGTCATTTGTTCACCTTTATTTATGCCATTGGTTACTTCCTCAAGGGGCTTTATTAAAAAGTGGGAGCAACATTAGGCGTGTTGCTGTTCTCACCTATTTCATCCACCAGCACGACCTCATCCTTGCAGATCCGAGAACAGGTGTTGCCGTCAAAAAGTTTCCCCCTCTTGAAATGTTTACACTCCACACATTCCCTTTGAGAATAAAGAAACACATCAGTCCATTTCGCTCATTTAAAAAAAAAAAAAAAACTGCTTTCCGGACCACTGTGCACAGACTCACTTCTTCATGGTGCAGGCGTCCGGGCACGTGGGGCACTTGTCGCACGTGGCTCCGTAGGCACCCGGCTGGGTGCACTCGCAGGCGCCGCACGCACACTGGCCCCGGCCGCTGCACAACAGGCCCAGGTGGGACATGCAGGTGTCGGTGCGTCTGGAGCAGTTGCAGTTGTCGCCCTGCCAGTCCGGGGCACACTGGCAGAAGCCGCAGTTACACACGCCGTGGCCTGGAAGGGAAGTATTCTATTTGAGACATACAGTATTTCTTTGAAATTCATTCTAACGAGTGGAGCAACTTTGGGACTTTTGGGAAATGGCAACAGAAATAAAGAGTTGTGGGTTAGGACAATAATTGTCTGGTCATTGGGTTCAGAATGACTGGGCGTGACTGGCTAAAGGCAAATATACCACAAGTCTCTGTCACACTTATCTGTAATTCACTGTTGTGTGTGTGTCTAATGTGTTTAAGCCTGTATTTGAGAATATATGTGGTTACTCTGTCTTGAGCAATATACCTTTTTACTTTAAACTCTAAATTCAAAAAATCAGTTATACAATTACTGAATTAGTCGTACAACCTTTAGAGTTGTTGTTTTTCTTGTGTGTGTAACGTGTGCATGCAAGAGAATGACAAAGCAGAAAACGTTGCGGCCTATCACTGCAAAACAAAGTTCAGAAAAACAAAGAGGCACGAAGCGGCCAGGAACAGCCGGATTGAATAGAGGATGATCCACGGGTTAAACTGCCATTACCACTTGACCACGGGACCGCTGGCCTTTAATTTGACCTGTCTGTGGGGGGATAACACAGAACATGGTCCTCGCACTGAAAAAAGGTATTTTGTGACAAAAGCAGACCATGTTTTACACACAGAACATTTCCAGTTCCCTCCCACTCGGCCCTTTTCCAAACATTTGAAGGTTTATTTTTGGCCTTATTACACCGCAGCGGGCAATGCGTGAGCAGAAAGGTATTTCCATGTTTGTCTAGGTGCTTTGAAGGAATCCAAATAAAGCATTTCTATGCTAGAGCAGCCGAGGGGACGACCCCCACAATGGGGGTGAGGGGGTGGTGGTCGGGACGCTGATGTATGAGATCTGCTCCCCTCGGCTGCTCTAGCATAGAAATGCTTTATTTGGATTCCTTCAAAGCACCTAGAGGAACATGGAAATACCTTTCTGCAGAGCAAATTAACTACCATTAGAAAGAAGACTGGTTATATGATGTCTTATGCCACACATAAACATCTTCAGGGAAACATCATCTGTTCAGACTTGATGATGTGTCTCTTTTGAATGCTTATGAAGTTTCCAATTTTCCGACGCAAACTCTGACTGTTTAAAAACCGCGATAAAGAAACCACAAAGCGGCCCCTCTGACCGGAGAGGGAGATAAAACCCAACTTAAAAACAACCTTTTGCATTTGGCATATGAATCCAGTCTCATGCAAAAGCCTGGCTGACAAACGAAATACAACTTGAGCTTACACTCACACACGGCGCACACACAGTGGACCACATGTTCATTGAGCCCATGTCCCGAGGGGAGGGTTGTTATTGTATGTAATTCTTCCCAGATGAGGTGGGTGGCAAGTCAGTGTGGATAAGGGGAACCGCCAAACCCCGACGGCAAAGGGGCACACACCACAGACACACACAACGTTCATGGCTTTGAGTGGGGCCTTTTCTACCCTCCGTCAACTTCGTTCCCATGTTGCGCATTGTGCAAACTGAAAAGAAAGTTAACGGATTGTGTGAAATGCGCCAATTGGCTTTCTCAGTGCAGCAGATCGGTGAAACAATCTTTCCCTTTGTGATACAAGCATCAAATTTTGGTAGAAAAACTCTCTTCAAGACCTATATTTTCAAAAAAACCTCACCTGAGCACAGCTCCCCCTTGTAGCGCAGGCAGTTGAAGTCGTCACACTCGCACAGCTTCCCCCAGACCTTTCCGAAATCGCTGCCGTGGCACACGCACTGGCCGCACACGCAGTCGCCGCGCCCGCTGCAGATGGCCGACTGGGGCCCCCGGGAGCCCGCGGGCCCGCTGCAGCGGTCCTGCTCCGCGGGGTTGTAGTCGCCCTCCGCACACTCGCAGTGGGGCCCCAGGCGGCCCGGGTGGCACAGGCAGATGCCGCACTCGTAGGTGCCGTTGCCGTGGTTGCACGCGGGGCTGTCGGGCCGGGCCTCGGCCTGGCACTTGCAGTCGCACTCGAAGTCGACGGTGACGGAGAGGGAGTCCTTGAAGCCCACCGGCTTGATGACGAAGGTTCTCCTCTTCTCTTTGGGGCAACCTCGAGCCCTGGCCTCCACGCTGAAAGACACCTACGGGAAAGGAGGGAGGGAATTGTGGGAAAAGTTCAAACGTGCCTTTTCTTCTTTTTCAAGATAAGGCGTTAAGTCATTGTTCTGATTGCCGTTCAAATTGTAAGCACGGTCCTATCATTGTTGGTGAAAACAGTGCAAAGAGCTGAATGCCTCCATATGTGTTTTGTCTAAGTAATTGTTCAGCGCTGCATCGAAATCTGGTAAATGTCCAAAAGGAGGCAGTTACTACATCGGGGGAGAGACAGCCATATATGGCAAGAATGAGAGAGGCTGAGGCAGAGAGAGAGAAATGTGTGGAGGTCAAAAAATGTCACCTGGACTGAGGAGAGAACCGGGACCAAGAAGACGGTGAGATAAAGAAGAAGTCAGGGTATAAATGAGGAAAGAGGAGAACTCTATAAGCAGAATCGGCAAAAGAATGACGCAAAGACAGGAAAACGTCCTTTAAGAAAGATACCCCGAGAAGGAGTGCTGATTTTTTTTCCATCATCTGCTTTGACACCACGAGGAAATGGGAAAAAATCCTACTTTAAAGACACGCAGATATAGCAGCAAGAAGGGAAATGGAAAAAAGAAGTTTAAATATGGATCACACAACAGTGTTATTTTTGCAATAAGCACATGATTATGTCCACTGAAGACAGGATACGTTGGATGAGGGCAAAACGGATTGTATGAGAGTTGATAACACTGTTATCATGTGCAAATGTCCACCCATAAGCATTGCATCTGGGTTGTTAGAATAAAATGACGTTGACGTTCAGGCCATTGAGGACCACTCAAATATAATAATCACTTGGTTAAAATGCTTGTGAGTTATTTCCAGAAATGGTGCGGGACACGGACTGACCGTGTCTCCGATCTTGAGCCCGGAGCAGGACTTGAGGCCGGGGATGACCTCGCCGTTCAGACATGTGGCATTGAAGGACAGGGACAGCTCCTCCGGGACGCCTTGAAGCTCCAGCTCCACCTTGGAACGGATTTTCTGGCAACACCGATAAAGGGAAGCAGCGGGAAACCCACGGGCTTGATTATATGAAGGCTCGCACCACACGGCCATAAAAGGAATGTTAGGTCTAACTCAAATATTTCCCCATCCTAAATCAGCTGCTTCATACAATCATTTGGGTGTACAGTGATAGAATTGCATCTGTACGCACATCAAAGTTACAGCCAGGATTAAACATTTCAATAAACTTGCTCTTCGCTTAATGACCCCCCCCCCCCCCCCTCCGTCCCCTCCGTCCCCCCTGTCCCACACCCCCTCACACACACACACACACACAAACACACAACTAGGAGTTGATCAGCTTCACACGTCCACTTTGGCTCGACCACATGTATGACTCAAACGCTGTGGGTTTTTGTGTCAGCAAACACACGTCACCCCCTGAAACACTGTCTAAAGTGTGTGTGTGTGCGTGTGTGTGCGTGTGTGTGTGTGGGGGGGGGAACTTACAGCGTACGCTTTCAGTATAAGCTGGACAACATTCCCCGAGTCGTTGGACAGAGTTCCGACTGTGGTTCCAGGAATCAGCTCGCTGTAGTTCTAAAAGACAGAAAGACAGCGATGCTGTTGTCAATCTACAGATATAGAGGTATGACAGTTTTTTCTTTGTCACCCAGTCCAAAAGCTCGACAGGCAGAAAGCACAAACGTGGGTGCAGCAGATGTTCTTCCATTAGGTCACACTGGTTATAACGGTTTCATGGTATGAGATAGTTGTTAAAATAAAACGCCCTTTACTATAAAAGCAGAAGTCACACCCTGACATATTTCACGTCCAATGATGCTGAATCGTTTTCCTTTAATCTAAACTTCATCTTTATCTTTATCTTTATCTGAACATCGTATGGTTCTCTATTGATTAATGTTGACCAATCAGGTTTGGAGGACTTAAACTACAGTGCGATCAAGATGAGATGACTGCCAAAGACGGGGGAAAACCATCCACTTCGTTTCATTTCAAAGCGTTTGTTGAGTTTACTTTTTTTTAACTGACCTGGTAAAGACGAACCACAGGGTTGGTCACGGCAAAGATGAGATTGATGTTGTTCTCCGACGTCTTTTCTGTGATCAGAGCTAAAGATGGGTAATCCTGTGGGGCCAAACCGGGGGCCACGGCATGGGTTAGCACTTGCACACGTAAACCCTGAAATGCACCAAACACACTATGGCAGTACAAACTGACCATGGTGGTGGACATGCTGTACATGTTGTCGGAGTTGAGGTGGCACTTCCCGTCGTTGGGCCGCACGATTCCAGCCAGACGACCATCCAGAGCCATGTGGGTCTTGGCGTCCGAGGTGAAGATCAGAAGGTGGGAAGCGCCGGGGCGCCAGCCGATCTCCTCCTAGCTCCCATCGGACCAAGAAACAGCAAAAAAGGAAGGAAGCTCCAACTATTTCATTGATTTCATCTAGTGAGATGTATCAGTGCGACAAATAGGCGACTGTGGGACAAAGTCGAAGCTTCAGTGTGTGAGCGGGCCTCTTCACCTTGCACACGGCAGCCTGGATGATGGCGTCGAAGCCTCCCTCCGGCGCATCTCGGTTCCTGGACACCATCTGCTTCTTCACTTCCTCGGTGAAGCGGCCGACCTCCTCCGTCAGAGTCAGGACGTGTTTGTAGCCGAACTGCGGCAGGCAGGTGGTGTTAATGCTGTCAATGAGAGAGATGTGAAAATGTCGTGGCGATCCATCCAAATAGGAGAGATTTCAGCATGGGCCAAAGTTATGGACTGACCCGGAGGACCGACATCGCCATCCCTACAGGCGTAACATGATTTTCACTGCTCATTGATGAATATTTCTGTGCTGAACACATGTTGATTTCCATTCGGTCAAAAGGCAGACTCCTATTCTCTCCGTATTTAATCCTCCACTTGTCCCCCTTATCTTTTATCCAAACATTCCTGGAGGCTGCAGCAAACTGTGTGTAAAGTGGGAGGAGAAAATCCCCCCCAAGAGACCTTAAACCATCGAATCGTCACGCGAGGAACCAGTCACGGCTGTTTTGCCGTGATTCAGAGGAGCTGACCGAGCGCCAGGGAGCCGCTTTGTAAGCCTTTAAACAAGTGCTGTGGCTCTGACTGTGCTCGCAACGCTGCGTTTTAAAAAGTGCCCTCGGCGAAATGATGTCATCTGCACAGCGGAGCGATTTCCCAGATGCGGACACAAACAAGCACTGAAAATCAACACCGGTGGACACCGAGTGGGAATGTAACACGTTGTCAGAGCGCAGGCACACAAGCAAACGTTCTTTTTTAACCTGTAGCAGGGGTTCTTCACAGCCTCTTTGGGGGAGATGTACATGTAAGGCGATATGGGCTTGTCCACAAAGGCTCCGAAGCCCATGCGGAGGTTGCTGGTGGTGCGGTTCATGGCCTCCGCCAGGCCTTTTCCCAGCGTCCTCAGGCGGAAGAGATCGTCGTTCATGGAGTAGGAGAGATCCATGAGGTAGTAGAGGTCAACGGGGTAGTCCTCCACCTGACGCACCCTCACCGTGAAGCGCTTAGCGTCATCTTGGGAGTAGGATACAGAAATACAAACATACTTGCTGTTAACTTCTCTCTCTCTCTCTCTCTCTTCAGTGTGAAAAACAGAGCAGCCACAAACTCAGATGCTAAACTCCACCTGGCCTCAGGGTGATGTGTAGTTTCTGGGGCTTTATCTGGGTGACGTCGTGCGTGGCCCCCGCCGCCTTGTTGCTGAGGGGCCGGTCCTCGATCACCTGCAGTTGGCTGACGGGAGACTCCAGGGCGGACGGGGCGCAGCCGGCCGCCACCAGGTTGCTCCTCAGATCGCAGCGGGACGAACTGGCCACCCCCTGGCCGAAGTCCTGGCGGAAGAGTCATTTACATTATACGTAGAAAAGGGCCCCCTCCGGCAACTTCCTCTCTGCTTTGAAAGTGTTTAAATGGGTTTATGAAGCAAATCTGGAGCAAAGAAGCAATTCAACATCTCTGCAATAAACTCTGGGCTTAAATACAAATCCTATTTGAAGTGAGTCAGTCGCTTCCGACTGAAGCTGACTGATGTTCTCAGTTTAAATCTCCTCAACCAAGATAATGGCCCATGAGGAGGTCTGTGCCTCGCTGCCCGAGCCCGGCTGAAATGTAGTGGAAAAGGAACCCACCTCCTGGAAGCACCACGCACAGCTGGGGTGCACAGCCAGACATTGCTTGCATGTGCTGGCACCTCTGGAAGTGCAGACGTTTGAACCTGAAGCCAAAAGCTGGGTTAAGTTTTTCCAAATTACAGCAATGATTTAAAGGTAATTATCTTGAGGATGATTCTTAAAGAAACTTTTGGACGTTGCATCAAAGTTCGTATTTCAGTACAAAAATGAAAACGTGAGAGAGCAATACAAAGTTTGTTTAGAGGTAATAGAATCGTTAAACCTAACGACATTTTAGTTTAATGAAAACCATCTGAGACGTTTTCAGATGTTGGATGTATAATTTACAAACAGTTCATTACACACAAAACTCAAAAAGGTAATCCGTTTGTAGAACAAGAACCCTGAGACCCAAAAGCGGACACTTTATGAGCTTATGTTTATTCTATGCATATAAAATAATCAAGTAAAAAACAAAACAGCAGCAGCACCCAAAATGAGAACTCAGAACTCACCGCACACTCCTGTTATTCCAGTAAATATCAAAACGCGCATCAAAACGCACAACAGCCCTCGCGTCGGGAGAGCAGCCATCCTGCTGCGCGCACTGGGACGCAGCGTGCCAACGAGCTGTGCTGGAAGCACCAGCGGAACACGAGCAAAAAACCTGCCCTCATCAGCAATCCACACAACTCCAAATAGAGTAAAAGGTTTCAACCCCACGCACCTCCCCTGCTGCCGCATCCGCGCAGCTTCCACGGCTCTCATTGAGTGCGCTGGGCGGGGAAAGCGCAGCATCCCGGAGGCGCGCAGCTCTGAGCAGGGAACATGTGGCACACCGGCGTGTTGTTGGGCCATTGTGGTTTGTGTTTGAAAGTTTGACATATTGTCACTTATGATATACGCTAAAAAGCATTTATACACCCACAGCTTATTCATTTCTAGAATATGAATACAAATTCTTTGCATTTTTTGGTTTTCTTTGCGCAATGAGAACAACAATCAACACTCAATTGCGTCAAATTATTTCCGCATGCACTGTGAACTAAATGCAAAGTATAAACATCAATGAGTGATCAGTAGCCGTAATATATATTTGAATTGCATTGTTAGCTTTTCTAATTAACACAATGAATTATGTTTCAATAAGACATCCAAACTATACGATTACAGTGAGAGATTATACTTAAACTCTCCAAAGTGTCTCAGTGACTTTTTGTCGTGTATTTCCTGAGGGGGGGGGGGGGGTGAAATTAACCGGCGTGTTATCAAAAGACATCCAAACCTGGTAGATTTAAGTAGCGTCACTTTCTCAAATCAAGACATGGCTCATTCAGGTCAGACGTGCGTCTTTATTAACATTATAAAAAGTATTTCTGAGATTTGCATTTGTATAGACCGCCCACTAGTGGACACTAGTTGACACACTGTCGTTGAGGCAGAACACGTCACTGCATCTGATTTCATCTTTGATGAGAATTTCCGTTAACATTAAAAAAAATCAAAATAATCTAATGGCTGGTATTTCCAAAACCTATAATCACACATATGTGATTTAGTCTGATGGGACATCTCACCAATCAGCACATTAACGGATACCAGTAACTTTTTTATGAATATGTCTGGATAATTATTACAGTAATACATCTATATTTAATACAGCGGTTTTGGTGATTACCCATAATTCCATGGGAAAGCTTCAGCCTTTTTCAGACAAAAAGCCATTTGGAAAGCGGCGTCTGGGACTTTACCAAACCAAGGACCGTCTCCCAGACCTCAAAATAGCCAGAAAACAACAGAAAGCACCATGACTGAAACAGCAAGTATTTAAATTCCAAAATACTTTGGGAATTTAACCTGTTTTTGTGTAATGTGGAATTCCTGATGTTACATTTTGCTGCATTTCTGAGTCTACATGATTTGTCTCCAGTGTCCATCTTTCACCTGAACGTAACATTTGGGTGATATTTGGATTCCATGACGCCGGCTCAACTTCTGAAATGTTTTCATGAATGCGGCGGCCAATGTTCCTGGTTCCTTTTCAACAATCACACCGTATTTGCATCTTGATGGGATTGCTTCATTGAACAGAGAGCGTCTCAGGCATGGTGGGAAGTCGAGACAACCAGCGGGAGACAATGAGGAAAGCCCAAAGCCGTCCCCTCACTTAATCTTGTCATTCAGGAGCCCGTTGATGTGAGAAACATCTTAACATCTGGAAGGAAATAGAAATTGAAGCGCATTTGTAGGGCAAGACACCAAATAGTCTTTCCTTTCTCCTGCTTTCTCTTTATCATTGTTGTTGTTCTTCCTCTCTCTTTTTGAAAAGTTCTCCTTCCTCTAGGGCCTTGTTACTCAACTCTCCATCTGCGACTCTTTCTCTTGCTTCACGTTTGCCCTTCCTGCTCCCGTTTTTGTGGAAACCTCAACAAGCGGTTGCACAACGTGCTGTGGGGAGGAAAAAAGCTTCTCCAGCAGGTTTGATTGACAGCACCCCTTGCATTCTCTGCGCTGCGGTAAATGTGTGTGTGTGAGAGAGAGTGTGTGTGTGTGTGTGTGTGTGTGTGTGTGTGAGAGAGAGTGTGTGTGTGTGTTTTGCGGGGTTGCATGCATCTTGGCATCAACTTGTCTATTTTAAAAGTTTAATTGCATCAAGCCATTCTGACCATGCTGTGTGTGTGCGCGTGTGAGAGAGAAAAGTGCTTTGAAGAAACAAAATAAGAAGTCGAAAAGGTTGCGAAAGAGCTGTGACACTGATTCATCTGAGGAGTGCAGGCCCGCGTGCATGCACGCACACACACACACACACACACACACACGGGTTGCGTGTTGACTTAAGAGTTAATGAATGGATGATTGAGGGCTGCAGGGGTTGGGGAGAGCAGTGCCGTGGAAACAACCCCTCTTTCCCAGGAAGGGAGCATAGAACGAGAGTTAGAGACAAAGAAAGGGAAAGAAAATGGGTGTCTCAGAGACAGAATGAAATTCAGATTGTGTGTGCACAGAGCCGAGGGGGCTGCGGGGCAAACTACTTCAAGCAGAAGTGCTCCGAGCGCCAATAAAGCAAGTATAGCATGTACTTGACAAGCAACCAAAGGGAAAAAGAGAGGGAGAGAAGCAGCTGTTGGAGGAGGAGAATGAGACAAAGAAGGAGCAAGGGGGGCTGTCCTTACTTGCTCTTCAGTGTGAGAAGTGCACGAGGGAGGAGGAGGGAAGGAGAGGGAGAGCAAGGGAGCGAAGAGGACCGGAAAGCAGCACGGGGCATGTTTCGCTGTGCGAGGAGATAAATACAATTCTGCTTTGCACGCACGCAGTCGCGGGAAGCCTCCTCTCCTCCTCTACTCCTGTGCTGGACGGCCCGGTGTCGAGGGGACCATGCAGCGGGGCCGGATTCTTCCCTGGGTCGCCGCTCTCCTGCCGGGGCTGATGGGGCTGCTGGCGTGCGGCTCGGACCTCCAGCATCACCGCTACGAGGACATGGTGCGAGCGCTGTACGCCGTGCAGAGCGAGTGCCCCTACGTCACGCGCGTCTACAGCATCGGCCGCAGCGTGGAAGGCCGCCACCTCTACGTGCTGGAGTTCAGCGACAACCCGGGCATCCACGAAGCGCGTGAGTACAGTTCCTGCCCAAAGAAAAAGGCCCCCCCGGGGGAGGATGAGCGTGCGATAAGGTCACGATATCTCATTCTGCTCATGTCTGCAGAGTAGCGAATCACTCAGCACGAATTCCAAGTTTATCTATTATGTGAATTTAATGGAAATGTGAAAACCAGTGCACATGAGGAACAATTTCTATAAGACAGCGAGCTCAAACATGTGTCAAATGCCGCCAGGCTGAGAAACAAGCCTGATGCAATGTTCTGTGGGGAAAAGGTTGTGTGTTTGTATTGATTATGGATTTTTAACTGCACAGGCTGGTACATGTGAGGGGCTTTGTTTTGCACTTCTTGCCGTGGAGAGCGAGAACATAGTGGCAGAAGAAAGAAGTGGGGGCTCTTTGCTTTTTTCTATATGAGATGAAACGCAAGCTTTTGACTCAGTTCGTGAGTCTGTATTCATGTAAAGAAGACAAGGAGTTAATCCCCAGCTGCCTTCTTTGATAAGCATTTGTGGCAGGAATACATGGAAAACTCCAAGTGAAAATGAAAGTGAAAAAACAACAAAAAAATGTATTTCAATTGTTGCCATCCGAGCTTTCTTCTTCCTAACCACTGAATCAGCCTCACCAGGTGTATTTTGCATATTTAAAACACTCTTTTCAATGTGTATGTTTGTACCGAAAACGGGTTGAAGGAGCGCACTGATTTTGACGATTTAGAAGATTTTTCCACTCTGAATGCCAGATCTCTGGAGAAAGAAACCCCACTTAAGGGAATGCTTTTTTGGCCGCTACTGAGCTTGCATTTTTTCCCGCATTTGCACACGTAGGGGCTTCCCTTCAGTAGAATGGAAGGATGTACGCCTGTTCTTTTGCGAGATGGCCAAGGTTGAAAAACAGGAACTGTGCACTTCATGGAGGGGAGTGACCCGAGGTCTTGTCTGGGTCAAACCCCTTGCACCCTTAAGGAAGTTCTCGTCTTTCGCATGCTGCTGAGTGTGTGTGTGTGTGTGTGTGTTTTTTAGGAGCTGCATGCTTGAGCCAACCCTGTTTTCTGAACCCGAGGCCAGTTGGCCGCGCGTTAAAGGAAAAGAGGTGAATCGCAGCCCCCAAGCTGCCATTTGGGGGCCTGAAGCAATTAGTGAAGGGTGTGCATACATTTGGAAGTATGTGCTCCTCGACACATTTGCCCCACCGCCCAAATACCTACACCTACTGTTTTCTCATGGGGAACGGAAGTGCAAAAAAAAAAGAATAAGAACACGGGTGGGACATTCGGTTAACGAAACATTATTTTTTTCTTTATCAATAAGCCCCAGCGTTCAGCGGTGGTTCGGTTTAGATGCAGAATTTGGGGGTCCTTCGGTCTATCAATGCTGCAGCAGTGATTAATGAGGAGGAGGGAACCCTTTACAGAGAGGCACACTGTCTGGATAGGCGGCTCACCCAATCAGTGGCAGATACCCACAGGAATGCCAGATGATCTTATCCAAATAATTCAATCAGTTGTAATCAGACTAGCTCACCTTTGTCAGAAACGCGAGAAGTACATCAAGAAAGTCCAGTAATGTGGTTTGATAAAAAAAAAAAATCCATATAATTCTTGTCTCTACTTGGTCAGGAATGACTACTCACGGTGTCTGTGTATTTATTCATATGTAAAAACGTTGTGTGAACCCTTTTGTGGCTCTGAATAAGTGTCTCAAGTGATAACAATTGAGTCAGCGGTTTGGTATAAAAATGGAAAAATAGTCTGGAGAATTAAAAGGGAACCGGATCTCAGTAGCTTCCCCCATCGACTTGAGGCGAGCAGCTCAAGGCTACATTAGCAAAACACACCCGAAACTGTGAAAGAACTGTCAAGTTGCAATGGTTGTCCCACTTAATGAGCCCACCGTATGGCCAGGCAGTCATTTCAAATGTAACTCCGCGTGGCTTTTTTGACCTCATGCCCCCCCCACCATCTCCCTCCACCTCTTCACTTCCTCCCCAGTGGAGCCGGAGTTCAAGTACGTGGGCAACATGCACGGCAACGAGGTGCTCGGCCGCGAACTGCTCATCAAGCTGTGCCAGTTCATGTGCGAGGAGTACCGGGCCGGAAACCAGCGGATCACCAGGCTGATCCACGACACGCGCATCCACATCCTGCCCTCCATGAACCCGGACGGCTACGAGGTGGCCGCCAAGCAGGTGACGTACGCGCCGTGGCACAAGAGGACAAACCTCCTTCAGCGATCACTGGTTCCACGTTTTTGGCCCGATTGTGTTCTTGCCAAAGGAAGAATTCCCTACGGAATACTTAAAGACAACTGTCTCCATCAGATAAAATCTAAAAAAATGAGTGTCTGTTTATATCCATTAAACATATGCAACAAAGACCCAAGAGCATGTATTTGATTAAATCAGCTCCATGGGAAAAGCCTCTACAGCTTTATACCGGAAGGTAATTACATCGGCCCTCAACACACAAACGCACACATGCGCCCAATTTAGTAACTACATGTCTTGAGGGGGCGAGTTGCACATGACTGTCCTTCTCGTTGTCATTCAGGCGACACGCAGACAAAGCCGTGTAATTTGTTGCATCAACAGATGTTGTTATTAAGCCGCAGCACCTCAGGGTAATGGGAGGCCTGCTGCACTTCACAGCGTTGATTTTAGGCGCAGAGTGAGCAACAACAACAATCTGTTGTTTTGTGGCCACGACATCAACACTTATAAGATTTCAGTGGTTTCCATTCAGTCTGTTATTTCAGTTGTCTTGCACCAATTCAAAGAGTCTGCATGGAAATACTGCGCCAACCCAACAAGAGCCTCCCCATTGAGGAACAAATTGTTTTTTGGAAGCGCTTCATATGTTAAAAAAAGAAAAAGAAAAAGGCTTAGAGGATCCTTGCTTCATAGTCAGTAAAGAAGCTCCGTCGGGACGTCCACGCTTTACTAAGAGGGACGACTAAAGTCCTGATGGATTCTAGGATCCTAGGAGGAACATACCGATCGAGTCCACAGTTACTGAGACATTTCAATCGCCACCCAGTTTTCCGTTGCTGCTTCCAAGCATTACAAATTCACGGCTGGAAAGAAGCTAAAAACATCATAATTTAAAGTGACCCAACGGTAGCTGCTGTTTGAGGAACTTGCGTTTTTTTTTTTTGGGGGCCAACAGGGTCCAGAATCCAACGGCTACCTGGTGGGTCGAGGGAACGCGAAAGCTGTCGATCTGAACCGGAACTTTCCGGACCTGAATGCACTCATGTACTACTACGAGAAGACAGAGAAGACAAACGGGCGGAACCATCACCTGCCCCTGCCGGACAACTGGGAGCAACAGGTCGGTGTTCGTCTATCTGTGTGCAAGTACACGCCGGCGCTCTTCCACAGAGCGGAACGGATGAGTATGCCTCATGCTGACGTCATTGTGTGAATAGTGAGTTGCGTAATGGGCAACGTGGCCGAGTTATCTTGGCCTTAACTTTGTAGACGCACAGATTATTTCATGAGCTTTTATTCATTCTTCTTCATGTTTCGGAGCGTAGTTTCAAAGCTCAGATTAAGCTTTTAAAACTTTCAAAGCGTGTCAGCGGATGATGATGACGCAATGAAGTCGTCCACATTAGCGACCATACGAGGCGAGACCTTCAGCTTCAGCTACACATTTTTGTCATTTCGGCACCGCCGCGAGAATTTGAGCTCAGCGCCTCTGCGGCCTCGTAGTGTAACTGTTACCTTCTACCTTTGAGATACAGCGTGACTCACCACATAACTCAGGGAACTGTGATTCCACTCAGAACCGTTTGTTCTTGCCAAGTGTGTGTTTTTCTTGCAACGGAACTTTGAAACCCACGAAATCAAGCTTCTTGAAATCTTTCTAACTTTGCAGAAACGCCCATGCGTGTATGCGTTATTATTTTGCTACAGAACAATGTTCTTTTCTG
This sequence comes from Apeltes quadracus, assembly GCA_021346845.1. Taxonomy (NCBI): domain Eukaryota; kingdom Metazoa; phylum Chordata; class Actinopteri; order Perciformes; family Gasterosteidae; genus Apeltes; species Apeltes quadracus. The sequence continues at coordinate 9,868,386 of CM037921.1, read as the reverse complement.
CGTGACTCTTGTGTATTTCAGTATTTGATTGTTATTTCTGATCACCGCAGCGTGAAATGTAGACAGAAGTGAGGGTGTGTGCTGCTAGACTGATGCCATTAGTCTGCTGAAAAGGAGGTTTTGAGGATTACGCTCGTATCTTTGGGGGTCTCTTGTCTGCCGGCGTCTCGAGGTTAACTTCCCTGATGTTTTTCCTCTTGTTTCAATTACTTTTTTGTTTCTCTTGTTTCTCGCAAGTGTTGGATTATATAATGTCTGTGAACATATGATAAAACATTCCCCCAGGGTATTAAAAGTCAAATATATGTAGAAGTATTCGTTTCCATTAGAGGACATATTATGGATTAAGCGCCTAGGCCTAATTATTTTGGTAAGAATTAAATTAAATTTAGCTCAAGTACGATTGTTTCATCATCAATAAAAATAAATGCTGTAACACACTAACGTAGTTAGAAATAGAGATTAAATAGATTGTGTGATGTTCTTTGGGCTCCAAATGTGTTGAGAAACCTAAAACGTCGGTCCTCCCAGTGGCGAGCTGGCTTTCTACCCACATGACCGCCTGCAGAAGGGAAAACACAAAAGAGCAACTGTGCCACTTTTACAGATACCTCATTCATGCCGGTCGGGATCACATCCTCAAGGGCCGCGTGAAGCAACAAGCCCCCCGCGGTCGCCTGCAGGCTCATGCTACATTTTAATTAGACAATTTGTGGCCTCTCATCCAGAGGAATGATTTTAATAAAAAGAGACATATTTTGTCCTAGACTGAATCACAAAATGATCAAAATCAGCTGCGATTACTCAGAAACTCCCATTTCACCGCCACGTGGGATCATTTTAAATCCTGTGTTTTGTCCTTTGCCTGTAACCCGACACCATGGTGACGGCTCGGGCTTCAAGCATGCAGGCGTGTATATAAAGATCCACGGACAATAAACACCTGCCAGTCTCTAAAACAGGAGTCTGCACTTCAAGGCCAGTAGCCTCTGAATGTTCCTCGGCTGCAGCACGCAGTGTTTATTGTCCCACATACCTTGTTCAAGGAGAGGCATTGGTCCGTGTCTCTGCGCGTGATGATGTGCGGCTGGGAGCGTGCGGGGATAATTTGAATGAATGTGATAAAAAAGGAATGGTGCAGAAAGGTGGAATTCAAAATGGGAGAAGCCACTGATTGGTGTTTCGAAATACCAATTGCGTGTTGTAAATTCAAGACTACTGTTGTGTTTCGTTGCATCGCCTTGTAAACCCAGCATTCTCCCCGAACACCGGTTTCAAAATCAGAAATCCAATCCTGATTCCCTTTTTTTAGTCTGCATCAAACGAGACGCACTGAAGCGCTCGAGGATCGGGGAGAAAGCGCACTGAAAGTAACGGATCAGTTGAGGGAAGCAGAGATTAGGCTGCATACGGGGGAAGCAGAGAACAACTAGGACTTGTCCAGATAACCAGGGGAAAAAGAAAACCAGATGTCTGCAGCTCCACTTATGTTGTTTATAAAATGTCTGGGGGTGAAGATGATAATATACAGTCGGTTTAACAGGCGCTAAAAGGGCCTTTGGATGGTTTAATTGAGTTATACGCTTGAGACGTACATCACTGCGTTGCATTGCAGTGCGTCATCCTTTGAGTAAATCTCTGTGTGTTTGCATCATTGTATAAAAAGGGCCTGCACATCATCTAAGTGCAGCTGCCCTAAAAGTGTTATCCAAACCCTGCGCAGGTTGAGCCGGAGACTTTGGCGGTCATAAAATGGATGCAGAACTACAATTTTGTCCTGTCGGCCAACCTCCACGGGGGCGCCGTGGTGGCCAACTACCCGTTCGACAAGTCGAGGGACTCTCGCATCCGAGGGAGGAACACGCACGCGGCCACCGCGGACGACAAGATCTTCAGAGAGGTGGGCTGCCGAAACAGTTGACCCTACGACCTCTGAAGCTCCGTCACTCGTCTCTCGTGTGTTAACATGGGAAACGATTTGTGTGTGTGTGTGTGTGTGTGTGTGATGGCGACAGTTGGCGAAGACCTACTCGTACGCTCACAGCTGGATGCACAAGGGGTGGAACTGCGGGGATTTCTTCGACGAGGGCATCACCAACGGGGCCAGGTGGTACTCTCTGTCCAAAGGTGAGCCAAAAACCATCGTGGGTCACCACTATCGTTCCCGTGCCAACGGGACGATGACAGTAGCCTCGAGCCGTACCTCTACCCGTGGTGCCTTTTAACCTCTCTTACCTTCCCCACACCAACAGCTGCACTCCCCCCTGACCTCCCGAGGTTTAGCTGCTCAAGAATGTAAACGACATGAGCAGCAGGAACCTCGGGGTCTGCAGGAAGAATTATGAGCTGCTGACAGCCAGGTTACTCCTGAAGAAACGTTTAAATAGCACACTTATTTCCACTATTTGTGCACCTATTTAGCACCGGCAGAGCTTCAGAGATTCATCGTTTTTAGATGTTGAGGGTGTTTTTTTCCACAGTTAAGTCAACCTTCAGACCCCAATCCTTAACATACAGTCCACCAGTGATAATCAAATGTAAACAAATGTACGTAACTGTCTATCAGAAATCCAAAATACGTTCACTTGTGCACGTCTTTTACACATATTTGTTTTTTTAGCAACCCAATAAGCCAATAGTACCGCCTCGAAGCATATTTAAATATACACTTTAAGTGTATTGACTGTATTTTTACTGTAATGTCAGCCTGTATTATCCTGTCAGCAGTTAACAATGTCAGATTTACGGCCTACCAATTGCTCCAAGAAATAACAAACTGAAGGTTTATTCTGACGTTTTAGCTGCCAGAATTCAGCCAGAATTCCCATTTGGTCTGTCACCAGGGTTTGTTTTTTTGTAATATTATTGCGGCCGCCTGCAGGCCGTTATACAGAAGAGTCACTGGCACTGGCAGTCCTCATCCTTCCCAGTTTGCTCTATGAGAAATACTTTTCCATAGAATGCTTGGAAGCTACAGCACACCAGGTTCTTCAAACTGTTCAACTTCAGCTCAGTTAGACTGTAACTGCAAGAAACACAACATCCTTGTCTTTAATGTGTAAATCCGCGCCCGGACTCGTCTGGATTGTTCCTTGGAATGTGAATCTGTTGAGCTTGAGCCATGCAAGCTTTTGAATTTGACAAAAACACCAATGGTTGTATTCAGCGGGAGCATGTCATGTTTATTCAACCAGCTCCTTCTCTGCCAAGTGTGATGTCATAGTGTATGAAGAAAGATTTGGATGCTCCCTAACCAACCATGGCCTTATATGCAGATGTCAATTAATTTATTTAAAAAGACATCGGTCCTCCTAAAACATATCCACCAAAAGAGCCAAATGCAGTTGTTTGACCATGTGACATTTCTGCAGTAAGTCTCATTGATGAAATATGTTGTTTGTTAAATAATAAATCACAAATATGAAGGATTCCTTAAAGAGGCAAGCTAAGGCTACACGTAAACCTTCCATGAAGCAACCGGGAAACCTTTTGAGATGAAGAAATCTAAAGTATTGTCTTCTTCTTACGCTTTCAGGTATGCAGGACTTCAACTACTTGTACACCAACTGCTTCGAGATCACCCTGGAGCTCAGCTGCGATAAGTTTCCTTCAGCGGCAGCACTGCCCAGAGAATGGCTGGGCAACCGAGAAGCGCTGGTTTCCTATCTCGAACAGGTCAGCTTTTGCCCTCTGTGCGTGTGAAAAAAGGGCCTCAGTTTGACGACAAATATTCTTCATCCAAAACTGTCATGGCGCGCTGATGTATAATACATCAATGCATTGCCGCTAGTAATGTTTATTGAGCCTCGAGGGACGGCTCAGACATCAATACCCTGTTTTCCTGATTAAACAGACCAAACTAAAAAAATGGCTGCTTGGTCTGGTTTGACTACATACCTGACCTACCGCTTAATAACTTGTGTTTCCCAGGTGCATCTTGGGATAAAAGGCATGGTGTATGATGAAAACAACAACCCGATAGGCAAGGCTGAAGTCTCGGTGGCCGGCGTGAACCACGACGTGACCAGCGGTGAGAAGGGGCCGGGGGGGTTTCAGTGAATGATCTATGAATGATTGAATTCTTTTTCTAGCAGGTATGGCGACCAAAAGCTACACAATGCGTTTTTTTAATTAAACCGCCCTGACAAATACCAGGCACATCTGAATTGCCTGTAACATGATGGTCAAAGCATCTGTCCAGTGCTGTATCTCCAGCACAAAAGTACTCACTGAACAGTGGAAAGAAACTTGCCTAAAATCTAATAAAAACCATCATCACTGAGCGAAATTGATTTAAAACTCATCAAGCCCACAACAGAAATGAGCTAGCGGCGTATCCATGTGAAAAAACGGCTTCTGTCTCCACCCAGTGGAGGAATGCTGGTACTGCAGAAAACGAGAAAAAGTTACGAGGTGTGATTGATTGATTTTACCAAATAGGAAAATGAAGGAATTATTTTTGTCACTTTTTTAATGTAATAAATACCTGATTCGATTTGGATATTAGATTTCGGTGGGCCTTCAACTGCGAAATGTCGCTGGAAAAACTCAAATGGACTAGACGATGAGACACAAGGAAAAATTTAAAGATACAAAAAGATTACAAAGAGCTGCAAGGAAATTAATGAAGAGTCCATAAAGACACATTAAAAAGGTCTGCAGAGACACGCAAAATAACTCCACAAAGGGAAAGTTGGGCCTTTCTGTTGTCTCACAACCTCATGTCCATACAAGACAATTATTTGGTAAGTCAAGGATGTGAAAAGCGTCTTCTGACGCTTGTGTGATTTAAAGTTTTAAATTGACCAGTTGCATTTCTTCCCGTCTTGTGCGCTCCTGCAGGTGTCGACGGCGACTACTTCCGTCTTCTGTTACCCGGCACCTACACTGTGAAAGCATCAGCCCCCGGTTACGTCCCCTCCACCAGCACCGTTACCGTGGGACCAGCGGAGGCCATACTGGTGTGTACAGACAGGACTTGTGTGTGTGTGTGTGTGTGTGGGCATAACACACAGCAGGTAGTAGGCAGTCTAAAGCTTGTTATGTATAATTGTGTGTGTGTTCTTGTATAACAGAAATGTCCTCACGCGTGTTTCTCAATCTCTTCCCTCGCAGCTTAATTTTTACTTGAAAAAGGCACCAAAACAAAACCTGAAAGTGAAGCCGCACAACAGCAAGAAGAACCTCTCGTCTCCCAAGTCCACTTTTAAACTCGGCCCCAGATGAGGCACGGACAATACGGGTATATACACATACACTGAAAATCCCACATAAAACATACACGCTCAACACATTATGAAAAGGAAAATTTACCATTAAATGTGTATGCAATTTTACCTTTTTAGTCCTTGTATTTCAAACCTTTCGTGTCTTTGTTTTTTGTCTATATTAAAGACATGTTGGTGTATTTATGTAACAGTGTCGATTTGTATGAACACAGCTATACTGTAATTGTAAAGGGCTTTTGAATTTTGATTCCTATAATTTGATGTAAATTGAAAGTGAAAATAAAATGTTTTTGCTGTAATTAAATGACCATTTTGTATATTCCATTTCTGCTTAATTATTTTCGTATAAATCGGCTTCAGCGTGCTTGAACGTGCTTGAATGAAGTACAAATCAGCAGGAATACACACATTTTCCTGCTGGTCTTTGCGACTGCTTCTCAAAAGAACCCCAGTAGATGTCCCTGTTGCACGGAGCGGCGAGCCAAACGCGGTTGTCACTGCAACCAGCCAAAAGTTGAATTTTAATTGTTACGTTGTACATTGTGCTGATTTTCCAGGTTAAACTGATTATTTACAGCCAAAGACAAGGGCTTGTGCATCATTGACAAATAAATCAATTCAGATTATTACTTAAGCTGGTTGGATACACTTGCTGATCGATGTCACGACCAAACTGAGCAATGACCACAAGCCATTCACTCGCTGACACATGAACGCGTAAAACACAAAAACCTCTATTTTCTGCCCACTGCAACCCTTTCGTCACAACTAATGTTTCTCAGCGCGGACACAACCGGACTATTGTGCCACCCGGCCAATGTGTTCTCTGCCTACACAGCATCACAGCGACGATCAACTCGCGGCAAATATTGAAAGACAACAGGCGTCCGACGGGCCCTGAATGAAAGTGACCACTGTGAGAGGAGACAAAGCCGGTATTTCATACGCACTCTGTGATCTGGAGGGTTCTCAGTGTGTGTGTGTGTGTGTGTCAGTGTGTGTGTGTGTGTGTGTGTGTGTGTGTGCGCGAAGGGCTCAATATTATACTTGTGTACGTGGCGTCAATGGAGCCCACCAGTGGTCCCACGGTGCCAGACAACTCCTACGTGGTCTTATCGGAAGTTATAGAACAGGCTCTTTAAAAAATGAATCATAATGATAAATATTTAACTATTGTTGAATAGGACATGATGGTTAAAATATCGTAAAGTTGGTTGGTTTGTTGATTGAACATGCAAAGAAGCTTTACTGGAGCAATTAAAAAAAACCGAAATATATATGTTTTTATTCTCTATTTTGACCGTACATGGCAATATGTGGTTCAGTATTATGATGGAGCTAACGTGTATTTACAGTATGTCCATGCACGTACAGGGTGTTTGAGGCTTGTTTTTACATGCATCTTTATCCGTGCCCTCTCCTGCGTCTTTTCCTTTTCCGTTCTAAAAGTTAAAGGCAAAAGCTTCCGACTGACTTTGTATCCTGCTATTGTTCTGCACATCTCTTATGGGGAAGCGGTCATTACTGCAGACGCAGCGAAAAAAGGAGACTGGATGCAGTGAATCATTCCACAACACAACTCCGTGGTTGAGAAAACGTACAATCCCGCATGCAATTGACTGTGAATATATCGCTTTATAAAAAGGTTTTAATTGTCTTCAGTGGCAATTCTGACGGAGTACTCTGATCTTTTACTAGAAAAAAGCTTATAATGCCAAAATATTCAACCATAATTAAAAGTCTGCATTTGTGTTTCACTTTGAGTAAAAGTACAGAATTATTATCAGCAAAATGTACATTAAGAGTCAAAAGTAGAGCTGAAAAGATTAGTCTACCAACGGAAAATGAATTTGCAACGGTCCTGTGAAATTATGAATAAAAATGAGAATAGCATTTTAATGTTACCGCTGGTGAAGATTAATGCCACTTTAACTTTAATTGTAGTGCGACCAAAAGCTTATCTGATACATTCAATGGAATTAAAAAGTACAATATCTCTTTATCAAACTTAACTTCGGCCAACAGGCCCTTCCCCTGGCTTTTCTTTTCAGTGAGGCATCAGTGAGGCCACCTATGGGTCTCTCTGGAAAAAAAGTGGGTGGCGTTGTTGTGCGTCGGCATGGAGAGAGCAGCGCAGAGCGTCCCAAACGTGTGATGACAGCTGATTCCACCGAGACGCACTCTCCCGGTCAATACGCTTTTTTTGGGGGAGGCGGGGGACCTCGAGGCAATAGAAAAAAAAGAAGGCCTTTATTTCCGGGAACAATGACGGTTTGGGAGGTGTGAGCTGCTGCTAAGAAAGTTGAGTCGCGGAGGGGAGGAAGGGGGGGAGGGGGGGGGAGCGCCTCCGCCGACACACCGAAGAAGTTGGATTTTCTTGTCTGACTCCTCGATTTTCCTCAGGACTCTTTGTGGGTAAGCAACACCGCGACTCGTTAAAACGAACCACTCGCTCTGTGCGCCCGTAACGTGATGACGTGTAGATGCCACATAATGACAGTGTGTGTGTGTGTGTGTGTTTCTACGCGAGGGCAATAACGGTGCTCTTTAATTACCGTTGAGGCGAACCGACTAATGTCGTCATCGGTCTGTCGGTCACCTGTGAACGCCGCTGTCAGTTGTTCCAGCATGTGACACGCACGCACACACACACACACACACACACACACACACGGCACACACGCGCACACACGGCACGCGCCACTCAGACGCGCGCGCGCGCCCACACAGACACGATCTATTCTGGTCACAGTGAGGTCCTGGACCCTCTTTATTCTGTCCCGTTCTTGTCTGTTGAACTCCGCTGTGTTCTTGTGTCCTTTATGGACGTCTTACGTTCTAATAAGTTCCGCTCTGTTCTATTTGAATGTGGACGCGGTTCTGCCTGAGGCGAAGGACACGCGCCCGGTCTGTGGAGCTGCGTGTTCGGGCAGGAGTCTGCAGGACTCCGCCTCTTGGCTCAAAGAGCCCGAATTTGAATTGAAGCTGAATTGTCACTGTACCTGAGTCCGCTCTTCAGATTGGGTAGAACAGGCTTGGAGTGTGCTGCTTTTTTATTTTAGGATGAATCCAGGACTCACTGTTGCTCACTGTTTAGAAGAGCTGCAGCCAGATGGGGTATTCTCCTCACGTGTTTGTTCTAATACCACGGTACGCTACGTGCCTTTAGGACAGCATTTACACGCAGTTTTGGTCATGAAGCTTTGGTTTGTCTTACAGATGCAACCGCCCAAAAAAACGTGGTTTGTGTAATAATGAAAATGAAAGGGTGCTTCTCCTTCTCCGCAGTCGTAGAGGAAGGCTATGTTCTTCTTTTCTGTTGTGCTGCATCCTGAATTATTCAAGACTTGTATCCCATGTCACTGCTTGGTGAGAAAGAAACCCGAGTTGGTTGTGTTAGCGTGCATGTGTTGCATGAAACGAACATTTTGCAGTAACTCCCCAATAAATCCTTTGAAACATGCCATTGCGTTTATTGTAACGGCAGCGTAGACAATCACTGGGATGTGATCATGATCGCATCCAACCCGAGGATCTCAAAATAATGTAAAACCCCACATGTCTCTCAAACAATAAACACAAAGGTTGGTTGATTAGTTGGGACTAGTTAAGTTAAGTCAGTCAAGTTAATTTGGAAAATATGAGAATTTAGAGTTTGGATGTTCAGTATTTGCTTAAAGGGAGAACATTCATCTGAATTGATCATGTTTCTGCAGTAACGTCATCAGGGAGGGGGTCAGTTCAGTAAAGGCTCATCTGCAAACTATTAGGGGCTCGGCCATGTTTTGGAGGAGCGGCGTAAAATCCCCCGGTACCCACAGCGCTCTTCAACGGGAAAACCCTCCAAACAGATCCCTGTAACCGGGACAACGCAGTCTCCCGCCCCCTGAGCTGTCCTCCTCGCTGTGGAAATGTTTATGCAAAAGAGCGGTTCCACCCAGTGTTTGGATACGAGCGAGTGACGTTAATATTTAACATGAGCATGCCTGAGAAGTGAGGGAAAATAGGCACAGCCCCCCCCCCCCGAGGGATGCCGGCTCGCTCCCCGAACGGCAGATATTTAGGAAAAAAAGTTATAGCTTTGGATTCCCAACCTTTCCCAGCGCCCACTCAGCATTTTCCCCTCATGTATCAGCATTAACGGCGTGCAATTCCCTCTGTTAGAGGAGTCACAGACAAGTATTTTAACACTCGAAGACACAAAGTAAGGCATCAAGCACAATAGAAACGCATTTAACTATTTGTAAAACAAAAGTCTTTGTCCAGACACGATGAATGATCCGCTGCCATGACTCTGTCATTAGTTTATTGTGGTGCTTGAACAACCCTGCTAGTGTGTCAAATGATACAAGTTTTCGGGGTAATGGGAGGCTGACTTTGTTACCTTTTTTATACAAGTATATTAGCGGTTTCCACTCTTTCTTAGTCCTTATGCAAAGCTGGTTTAAGCAAAACGGCTGCTTTCAGTCGACTCACTGCAAACTTTAGGGAAGAAACCGTCATTTATTGTCAAACTATTCCTCTTAATTGATCTGTTTAACCCACCTTATTTTAAGTTTAAAAAAGGGGAATGCTGAATATCTTAACAGATGGGTTATAACTAAAACACTAGTTACTAGTTACTCATAAATAATTAACACATTGTTACATTTGGTTCATCAAAGTTAATGTTGGATATTAAAACTAGAGCCAAAATAACTGATCTCCATTTCCGATTGATTTATTTGGCTCGGAGGCACCGAGCTGACGGTGTTTACCAGAGAGGGGGGGGAGGGGGGGGCTGCACTTCTCCCATACATTGGCAAATGTCACCCTAACCACAGAAACCCTGCTTTCTGTTTGGGCTTTATTAAATGAAAGCAACAGGCCTTCCACTTTGTAAACAGTTTAAATGGATGGCGGCCGTATGGCAGAAAAGGTTTTGTCTCCAGTGATTGTTTGTTTCCAGCCGACGTTTGTACTGTTACGTCTGCGCGCTCCTTCATCTTGCCGCATGTGTTTACGGTTTCAATGTTTGGGGGGGGACTCGGACGGCTTCGTCAGACATTTCAACTTGGGCCTTTGACTCTGCCTGCCAGATATGCTCTTTTCATGCAGCTGGCTGCGGCCACGTAGCGCTGCCTCATCTGGTCGAAATGCGTTTCAAAGCCTGTCTGCTCTCTTCACTGTCCTTTTTTTTTTTTTTTTTTTTTTTTTTTTAGAACAATAACCAGAGCACAAGGCAGAACCATACATTCACCATAAATAATCACACTTGTGATTGCAAACTGAGTGTTTTTAAAACAAAATGAGCAAGCTTTGAGATATTTTTAAGGTCGAACATGAAATCTCTCGTAAGGACCAGACCACGGAGGGCGAGAATGCCTTAAGATAAATCATTTAATGTGACTTTACCTGTGCGTATAATGGTTAACTAATTACCTAAACAATTACAGAGCATAAGGCTCACGTTGTTTCACCATTTCGATAAATCATCACTTGTATTCATTGCCGCCGTGGTTCTAAAAGCAGATTAAAACATGTATTTAAAGCAGCTGGCAACAGATGTCCCTTCAGTTTTTAATGTCCAGATCCGTCCACTGGCTGGCCTTGTTGTTTGGGTCTGAATGCGTTTCACACATTCAGCACTCTGGATGGGACGACTACGCTTCTGCACAGTAAACAATTAGCATCAAAAGACACCAGGTGTCATGCAGGCCTCCAGAGGCTTCTACACGCCTGTGTGTGTGTGTGTGTGTGTGTGTGTGTGCGTGTGTGTGTGGCTAACGTCCACGTGCCAGTCTGCCACCGCAGTACATCTGAAAAGGTTGAGTGGCACGTTGCTGCCGCTGCCTGAATGTTCAGCCTCGTCCTGGCGGGCGGACAGACAACGAGGCAGCGGCTCCATTGTTGCTGCCAGTCGAGGCGGCTCATCGTCAGCAGATCCCACTTCCTCCGCTCTGTTGTGATCCCGGTCCGTCTGACGCTCAGTTACGTTGCTTCGGCTCAGGTAGTTTCAGTGAAGGCCGGCGGCGGTTGCGGGGCCCCGTCTCAGGTCAGACGGCTGGTGCTTTGTCCCACTTTCACAGCTGTGATGTGGGTATATATGTACAGTGTGTGTGTGTGTGTGTGTGTGTAACTGTTGACTTGGAGGTCTGTCGTAGTCCTTACTTACTTTCTCCAGGAAAACTCACTGTCTCATTTATCCTCTCTGTCCTTAACACAGCAACTCTGAGTGCTTTTTTATGTCATTAGTGTTGTTGTTTTTTCCTAAATGATTAATTTCCACCAGACCATTTAAACAAAAAGGAACTGTCTAACATTTGTGTACTGTTTTAAATCACCTTTAGTTGTCTGGGGTTTGTTTCAGTGAACTCGGTCGTGATCAGAGTCCCGCTGCTTATCAAGATCTCATGAATCCCACTAGAAGAGACACACCTGTTTGAGCCTGGCAATGAAGTCTTGTCTCAGTGTGGGAACTGCCCCTTGTACTTTCTTCCATTAATGCACCTGGGACAATTGTCTGATTCAGTGCAACAGTAGTGATGCACTGTATATAACATGCACTCAGTATGGCTCAGAAGAATCGTTATGAAGCTATGAAGTGGTGGTGAAGAGTGGACGTGAGCGGTGAGAGTTGAGGACAGAATCCTGCTCAAACCAATCCTCTCCAGCTTCACGCGAATGTGTCTTATCTTTATTTATTGCCTACGAAACACACGCCCAGGCATTTCTGTCCGGACCTTCAGCTTACTAAAATATTTATCTAGTTAATGGAACCTGTGCCATAAACTTAACCGATGAGCTGAGCTGTAGTAAAGATCACTATGGCTCATTGTTCATGAAAACAATCCCTCAGAGACGGGCGATTCCGCTGTGTGCACGCCAGGAAATGTTAAACGTGCCGTGGTGTCAAACAGGCAGCTATTGTTTCATTTGTAGTGAGAAAATGCAGAATATGAGTCGGTGTCTTGTTGTACTACACATAAAACGACATGTGTCTTCATTCATTGTATCAACATTTAATGAACGCATGGGCCGCCCTCCGGTACTCGTGTCCCGCTGCTCTGCTCGCACACGTCCGTCCCTCTGATTTGCATTAGTAACTGCATCGCCTCGGGTTTCACCATGTCCTTGAGTTCACACCCTGCTTCCCTGAACTGTGGCCACTTACTGCTTAACATGAGAAACCCGCAGACATCCACGCACAAACACACGCTATTCATTTTTTCCCGTTAACGCCGGTCACCTGCCCCCCCTCTAGCTAACGCCCTGCACCGGGTCTCCCCCCAGAGACAGTGACACTGAACCCCCCCCTCTCACCCACATCATCCCCCCCTCAACCCTCCTCGGCCCCATCGACCAACTGAACAGAGGCTCCATTGACTGTGGTCAAACTGCAGCCGTCCTCTCCCGTTTCCTTCAGCGTGTCCGTCCCCACCTGTGGTCAGCCTGTCTCCACGTAATGATACACGAGGGCCGGTAGAATACTTATTGAATGCAGTCTTTGTGTCGTCTTGTGTTTAACCATTTTGCCGCGATTTTGTATTCCACTGATTCGAACACTTCATGTATTGCAGGAAACAAATTTAGAGGTCCTTTCAAAATAAAGCTAGGATCAGTGGCCGACTTCATTCAATTTATTCAGGCGACGCGTTCATTTTAACAGTTAACAGATTAACCACCTAGTAGGTGAGGAAAACTGAGACGCACATGCTTTATCATAATCTCTTAATCTGTTGCTTGACTCAACAGGTTATGAGTGATGGAAGCAGGATCGGTGGTGCGGGCCGTCTTTGAGTTTCTTCCCAGCGTCTCCGAGGAGCTGCCGCTCTTCACCGGCGATGTCATCGAGGTGCTCAGTGTCGTGGACGAGTTTTGGTTGCTCGGCAACAAAGATGGGATCACAGGTAAAGTGTTAGGGATTATTATCGCTATTTTGATGTTGGTTTGGCGTGGCCTAGTGAATGAAACCTACTCTGCAAAGCGAGGAACAAAGTATGCTTTCATAAAGTCAGGAATGGGTTTTCCCACATTAAATAGAGTTTGTCAGTTACCTCTTGAGTTTTAATCGTACAACTTGAAGAGGAAGCGCAATGCATTCTGGGTAGGACAACAAGTGTGCATCATTGTTTCCTGGCTGTTTCTGCCCTTGGTTTTCCAAGAGTCACTTAAGATGAGGAAGGGGAATCCCTCGAAGGAGTATTTTTGTACGGAAACCACAGATAATAATACATTCATGGCGGGACTTCCCTGCACAGAAGGAAACCAAAGGAAAATGATTTAGAACCTGTGTTACTTTTGTCTTGGATCGTTTTGCTGATTTGGAGAATTGCAACACAAAACAACCACCTGAATTTGTCTCTATACTTAAGATTACACATCCAGAAAACAATGTTTTTACCTGTTTGATCACCTGACCCGTGTGTATTCAGTGTGGCCATTGCATCGAGGAAAACAAGGGTTTTCATTGTGTTTGTCTCCCCGTGTTGTGTCTTCAGGTCAGTTTCCCAGCACCTTTGTGGAGGAGGTTACCATCCCCAGCATCCAGCCTGGAGAGAGACTCTTTGTGTGCACCAATGATTTCAGCTCTGCAGAGCCGGGCGACTTGTCCCTGAAGAGAGGTACGGACATCCTGCACGCACACAAAAATACTCACTCAGGCTTTGCTGTGTGTGGATTATTGTGCACAGGACGCTGTATGGAACAAAGCAGTGTTCTAAATACTATTTCTGTTAACTCTTAATGGCTCATGTTTTCTCACATAGCTTAACGCTACTTGTTGATGTCGGTCTCCTCAGGTAAATTGTTTGTTTTTGTGTTGTAGTTTAGTTGCGTTGGACAGTGTGACCACACCAGTTGGTGTGGCCAGTTGTCTCCACTGACACAATGTTAATGTAACCAGATATTAAAATAGTGCACACTAATAACTGCACAGCAGCATTGATGACGTTTTCAACGTAATTCTTATACAAATTATTCCCTGATTGAATTGATCACAGCATGAACTCTGTAAAGACAATATCCCATTTTAATGGCACCAAATAATAATGACTTAATGAATGAATAAAAACAGAGTGTCTTTCTCAAACTGCCCACTAGATGTCCCCAAATACAAAGATAAAACCTAGTAAACTTCTATGTTCTTTTCTCTCTCGGCATTTCTGAATTCTCTGCTAAACTTGTTTCTGATTTTTTTTTTCAACAAAAACCTTCTGTGTGTAACCCTGATGTTTGCAGCAGCGTCTTTTACTTGTGTGTTTTTGTTTTGTCATAATAACACACCCTCGGATCATAGGAAACGTAGGAAACCGTTTTTACTGGCAATGGGAAAATGTTCATTTCCAGCATAAATTTCCAAAGTCCCGATTGGCCGTGTTCCAGTTTGTGTCCCAGACACAATGGGAGGTGGAGCCGCAGGTCTTTGGAATGTAACCCCTGTGAGTCCTGGCTGACCGGTCAACATTCCTATAATCCCTCACTCTCAAGATATATTAGCAGCCGAGTTAATAAGAACGCATTAGTTAAGGTAATCTAAGGCAACTAAAGCGAACTGAGAGCAGTTTTCTTATACGCTTTTTTCACCTTGAGTCCAGTTAGTTGAGCCTTTCTCCGTCCAGTCTGGTCAGAGCACCGATGGCGTCTGCTGTCCTTTCCTTAATATCCTGCCAATAGTCTGCCAGTGCTCAGTGTGTTTAGACTGACTACAACATCTGAGAATGAGAACGAGCAATATAAGAAACCTCTGGTTCAACGTAACTTTAGCTTTAGCTCCCTTTAACGTATTCTCATCATTCCATCATCAATATCTAAAGGCTGAATTTGATCCCCTTTGTTCTTTGTCTGCGTAGGCGATGTGATAGTCGGAAAGGCCGGCGGGTCCGCGGACCTCGGGGAGTCCTGGCAGCGAGGTTGTAATGCCTGGGGCGTCCGAGGTCTCTTCCCCACGTCGTGCGTGACGGAGCTCGCCCTCTCGGGTCGCTCCAGGCAGCTGTCCGAGCGCTCGGCTCAGGCCCAGGCCTCGGAGCTCCCGCCGTACGCCCTGGGCCAGGCCCGGGCCCTCATGAGCCTCCACGCGCAGCTCCACGAGGAGCTGGACTTCCGCGAAGGGGACTTGATCATCATCACCGGGCGGCCCGAGCCGGGCTGGTTTCAAGGGGAGCTGGACGGCCGCAGGGGCATCTTCCCGGAGGGCTTTGTGGAGCTCGAGGGATCCCTCCGATCTCCTCAGGGGCCTCTGGACTGCCAGTATCTGACCAATGATACTGAAAAATGTAGCTATGAGGACCCTTTCGATGCAGAAGAGGGGACAGAGGAGGAGGGTGCGGAAGCAGGAGAGGATATCGGGAGAGACGAAGAAGAACAGAAGGACGCAGTAGTAGTAGAAGAAGAGGACGAGGAGGGTGGTGTCTATGCATTGGCTCTTTATGAGTTTCGGGCCATTGAACCAGGCGAGTTGGACTTTGACACGGGGGATCGCATACGTCTTTTAAGCACTTTGGAGGACGGTTGGCTGGAGGGACAGCTGCGAGGGCAACGGGGTATCTTTCCTCATCGTTTTGTTAAAATAGAGGACGACGGGCAGAAAGCTGCTGAAGAACCAGATGCTGTTGAACCAGGAGAAGACAAGGGGAACAGCTGTACCGCTGAATGCAGCGCAGGTCGTTCATGTCCCAATGGCTCACAGAATGATCCTGAATGTAGGACATACGAGGATCACACAGTGTGGGACTTGGACTACTTTGAGCGGACGGAGGAGCAGAGGTGGCAAAGTCAAAACAAAAGAACCGCAGCTCAAATTGATGCGGGCGACAGGCCTGAGCCTCGGCCACGTAGGCCCGTCGCACCCGCACAGAGAGGCCCCGAGAGACCCAAATCCACCCCTCCCGCCCGCCCCAAACTCCCATCTCGGCCTAGCCTGCCTGCAGGTCCCCACAGGCACCACGGCCCTTCATCCGGCACAAAGCATGGTCCGAGCCACACAAACGGTAACGCTCGATCCGCACAGCCCAAACGCGCTCACAGCCTCGTCCTCCCCGGCTCTCAGTCCGCCTGGTCCGCAAGCGCGAGGCACCACCAGAGGCCACGAAAGGACGCCGCCACCGGCAGTCACCGGAGCGGCGGTCTCGGCCAGGCGTTGCTGAACCTCGTGGAGGGACAGAGGAAACTGACCCGCCACGCCAGCGCCGGTGAGGCCGACAGGATGACGGGCGGCGCTGAGGCGCGGCGACGCTCCCGGCAGGCGTCGAGCGGCTCCAACGGCCTGATGCCGGCGTCCGTCACTTCAGACGCCCTGGCAGCCTCGGCGGGTGACCTGGAGACCAAGCTGTCCCAGCAGCTCTTTGAGTTTGAGAAAAGCTTGACCCCTTCGTTAAGTGAGGGCCCCGGGGACGCGTCTGACCGGAGCCAGGCTCCCCGTATGCCGCGCCGCTTTTCTATTCGTGGACTATGGCGACGAACGCGACGTCGTGCGCGGCTCCTCGTGCTCGCCGGTGTCCCAGCTGCTGCAGTCGAACTCCGCCTCGTCCTCGCTGGAGAGGCGCGGGACCCTCCGTCCTCCTCCCCCCCGCCCGAGAGTCCTCGGCGCCTCCGGCCCCCACGCGTACAAACCGGCCCGCCCTGCTCCGCGGGCCCCTCCGCGCTGCGCGAGACCAAACACGGCTCCGCCAACGGACTCCTACACCAGCAGCGACGAGCCAGCTTTAAACCCCGTCAGCCACGAAGGGAGGGAGGAGTTTGGCGACCTCGCGGCCGCACAGGAGCGTGAGGTCCAGCGCCGGCTGGAGGCCGAGAAAGAGCTCGAGAGAGAGATGGAGTTGGAGAGTCAGAGACGGGGGGAGGAGGAGGAGGAGGAGAGGCACCAGCTGCTGCTGCTGCGGCTGCAAAAGGTGGAGAACGACATGGAGGCCTACGCGCACACAGCGGAGGAGCTCAGGAACATGTTGGAGGAGGACGAGGAGGAGGAGGAGGAGGACGAGACAGCCCGCATGCAAGCCATGGAGAATCTGGAGTTCTGCAACTACACGCTGGAGACGCTGGCCCTGGAGCAGCAGCAACTACAAGGTGAGACTGTTTGAGTAATAAAGTTGATTTAATTTCTTTCCACTGTTGGTCTGAACAAACCAGAGATCACTTTTGACTCCCAGAACTTATGATACATTGATGATACATTTTTGATACATTTTTATCACCTAAAATATACCATCGATGGGCTCAAACTACCACAGCAGGAATAAAAACGGAATCATTTTAGACCAAGTGCACCCGTTTTAATGTTTTCCTTTTGGAGGCCATTAAGCCACCGTGGCACAAAGAGGGAGCTTTGCAAAGGAGAAGACAAATAAAGTACAATTGCTTTTGCCCGATGTCATAGTTCACCTATGAGGCCCTGTTGCCTGCAGGTCCTTCCAAACGAGACAGACAAAATGCAATATAGCAGGAATCTAGAAATGATCCAATAGTGCTCACCAGATTCGTTTTTTGATAATAATAATATCTATATAGTATAGCGCCTTTCCAAATGCTCAAAGATACTTTACATAAAACATTTTAAAGTATCATAAAATCCAATAAATAAAAAGATTACATGACACACACACACACACACACACACACAGCGGTGCAAACTATGCAAACACCAGTACTATCCACAATCTTCAGCAGAAGAAGGATTGTGTATGTAAATGAAAGGTTTTTATAACTGTGTGCAAGTTGTTGTGTGTGTGTGTGTGTGTGTGTGTGTGTGTGTGTGTGCATATCAATTGCAGAGTTTCCTTTGTGGTAGCAGCCTGATTTATTTCTGTTATGTCTGCTTGTTTGACACTTTTTGTCTGTCTTTGTGATGTTGTGTCTTCATATTACTTGCATCAACCCTGAATGGCGCTTAACGATTGGGAATCACAATCTTATCACAGTCACAATGGAGGCCGCGGGGGAAAGAAAAATCCAATCACGTCCCGTTTGAGTGCATCAGTCACTCGGTGCTATCGATGGATGATCTTTGTCGCCGTCAGCGACAGGTATCGCCTGAGGGCAGGTAACACAAGGTGCCTCTCATGGTTGTGCAACCACATAGTTTCCATTAATTCACCACACAACCGGAATTCTTACGCCCTCCGTTCACAGTCACAAAATGTATGTAGGGTCTGTTTAAAATGTGTTTGTTATTGTACTGCTACGTATAAACGCACCCGCCTCCGCCTCCGCACACACACACACACACACACACACACACTTAGCCAGGAGTGAGTGTTTGTCCGTGCCTTTGCAGGGTGTGTTCCTGAGTGCAACATTTGGAAGACAATGGCAGCTTATTGTTACAAGGCAGGGTGCCTGCGACTCGCCGTGCTGAGGCCAGTTCAAAGTCTACGTAGAAGCTGAAAGAGGTGTAATAAAGTCAAAGAAATGCTGCTTCAGAGCTTTTCAGAATAATAGTCTGCGTGAGGTTCGACTAGTATAGTGGAGTTTACTGGATGAGGCTTTTTACAACTCCTCACGTGTACAAACAGCTTCACTTACTTTGTACCACAATCCCTCAGAGGGTCCACATTTTGAAACCCAATATGATAATTTAATCAAAATGAAGTTAATGAGATTGTGCTTGGTGCTGTTTACTCTTTTTCTCACACAGCAGTTTAAGGTTTTTCCGTCTCCACTTCTGTGTTTGATCGTTTCTTGTGCAAGGTCTTTGACCTTCTGCGTCCTTTTATTCATTAAACCTACTGTCTAGTACACCTTCATCAGCCCCCATGACACCCCAGCCCGATCTGTTCCACATGTCGTGAGGCTCTGTGGCTGCGGTACAAAAACCGGGAGACTTCTCGTCTGATATATGACCTTTTTCCTGGACCTCGCATTGTTTTTTTTTTCTGAAAGTGCCGAACGTCTTATCAAGCCCACGGCAGTTTTTGTTTTACATAAGCTAGCGCCCACCACCGATAGGAATGGTATATTTGACATTCTCACAGTTGGCACACAAACACAGTTTCCGGTCTTTTTCTGCTGGTGAAAGCTGAGATGTCAAACGCTGATAATTAGACAGCATTAGGTAAAAAAAAGGATGATGTCCAGGTACGGTTACCTTACCTGGTGAAACTGTGCAAATATAAAGAGCCTTAATGTATTGGCTTGGGTCAAAGTATTTGTTACTATACTACTTCTTGATGATATTGATATTCTTCAAGTTTAATCACCACGTTTTTTATTTCCTGTTTTTGAGAAGGTTTATCAAAGCTCTGCTAACGTGACACCAGTATATGCGAGTCCTGTAAACCGGTCCCTTTCAGTGCCTCCCTTTTTAGAAGTTGGCCCCTTTTTTGAGGTGAGAGGGGGAGGGATGTATTCTACACCAGCTTTATGAATAGCCCCAAGTATTTTTTTTTTCTCACACTAAAAGATTGTGTCTCTTCAGAGTGAGGACAGTCCGCAACAAAAGCTCATTGTACACACCAGCAGCGATTTCTTTTTTTTTTTTTTTTTCCTTTGGCTTAGACTGCGGCTTAAAATGTTCCCTCTCCACTTTCATTTATACATAATAGACACAGTTCATGCAGATCTTTCCCTTCACTTGTTTTCTACATCTTACAAAATATAACTTGTTCCAAACTAAATCACATGTATGTCTTCATGTGTACATTTTGGCTCCCCCTTGAAATTGGGTTCGCCCAGAAATAATACCCATGTTGGAAGTTAAAATATGTAAGTTTGAGCTGGTTGTTAACACATAGATAAAAATGAGTAGCTGTTATCACTGTCTGCTTGTCACAGGCTTAATGACCTGGTGAACGCAGCACAGGAAATAGCTAAACCAAAGTAAACAGGATACAAGGAAGGATGGAGGATTGTTAATAGTAGTGAGAAAAAAACAACAGTCTGTGGCCCCTTAACGCTCTGTGAAGTTAGTCGTCATCTTCCCTCAGAGAAAATCAGGCAGATTGTTTTCCTCAAGACACACGCAGCAGCCAATTGAAACTATGGGGAGGGGCTGTTGGGCTAATCCTTCACTCATGTGACTCTACTGAATCATTAACCCAAGGAGGCTCCTCCTTCCACAACCTTACCCCCATCTCCTCCTGTGATTCGCTGCGATAGCGGCAGGGCGGGTGCGATCTGGTTACTCTCAGGGCTGGGAGGTGCTTGGGCCAGGCAGTCATGCTGAGGCAGTGGAGAGGAGGCAGAGAAAACAAGTGGGAGAGACACTATGCCTGACAGGTGGAGTCCCCCGCAGAGCTTTGTCATGGAATGCAGGAGTTTGGAAAGAAGGACGACGGCGCGTTGAACAGGAAGGAAAGCTGGCTCAAACGGCAGGAGCCATGAAGAGCCCGGTGGTTTACGGCAACCCGATCACGTTCGGTCCAGGGGATTGGAGTTATGCGGCCGGTGCCCCGGTAAGGAGAGGGAAGAGTGTGGATGATCTGGGCGATGCCGGCTGGGCCCGGGAGAGAGAGAGAATAGCCCACCTGCAGCATATTCAACAACTACACCAACTTCAGCAGCAGCAACAGGTTGGATATGCTGCATATGGAGTTGCACCCCCCGGACAGCCACAGGTGCATGTCATGGTGCCAAGTCCGTGTGACCCAGTTCTGGCTCCAGGCTGCCCCATGCCAGTCCATGGCGGCATGATGGTTCCCGTAGGTGCGCCGGGACCACCTGCGGGGCATGTACCGGCTCCATGGCCGGCACAATGGGAGAACCAAGCTCCAATTAGACCGGGCAATGTCTGCCAGCAACCCAATCGAGGGTACGCTGACCCGCCCAAGGCAGCATTCCAAGAGAAAAGGAGCCAAGGCCGGGACGTTTACTTCCACCCTGGTTCAGAGGACGGTCACCTTAATGTGAGGGTATCGGAGTGGAAAGGGGCAAATTGCTTTTACCAGGGCCCAGAGGATTACAGCCACCAGGACTACAGCAGAGTGCCACAAGAAAAAGCCAACGATGACTTAAGAACTCAAGGAGGGTTTGGTATACCAGACGAGGACAGAAGGGGAAATGAACGCCATGAACCCAGGAGTCCTAGAGACTTGGAGGAGTACGATCGCAAGGGCAAATACAGCCCCAGATATCATTACGACCGTAAATACAACGAGCGCTGTGACGACAGGGATCAGTATTATTGCGACAGCAGAAAAAAACGTAAACCAGATCCCAGACAACTTGACGGTGAGTATGAAGACTCCTATGACCAAAAAGACTCCTACGCTCGCAGGGACAATTACAGGGACCACTACGATAGGGATTGTTATGATTCTAAAGAGAGTGATCACTACAGAGAAAAGGAACACTACCAGGCGTAGACAGGAGGACCGCTACTATGATGAGCAAAAACGTAAGGACCACTACTTTGACCGGCACGAAGAGGATCGATATGACCGCAGAGAGAGTAACTACAGAGACGAAGATGGCTATGATCGAAGAGGCGTGGAAACGTACGCTAGTCAAGGAAGGACCCACTATGACTCTGAACTGGACGATCACCGTGGTTACAGGGAGAGGTACAGGAATCCAGGGGCTGACACGAGAGATGAGCCCAGAAGGAGAGATCACTACAGAGCCCGGGAGCACTGTGAGCGGAGGACCGTGGACGACTTACGAGCGTGAGAATGATGACCGCTACAAGGCCAGGGACCGATATCGGGATCTGCGCTCAACATCGGTCGATTCGCGATACGAGGATTACCCCAAAAAGGACAGCAAGACCCACATAGAGCAGTGGGTCGAGCAGCAGAACCAGAAGTTGGCGCTCGGGCATATGCGCTCTTTTGAGGATCCCGTCACGTACCGGCACAGCGACGACCATGAAAGGGGGTACGAGTCGAGTGCCGGCAGCGTCGGTTCGAAACGGGGTCGAAAGCCCGTTTACGTGGGCTCGCTGGATCGTAGCAGCTTCTACAGGAAGACGGCCCCGAGTGCCATGCGAAGGTCCAATTTCGCCACTACCAGGAAACAAAACAAAGGTAAACACAGGGACGTGGTCATGTGAGAGAATATACTCCAGGTGCTGTAGTTGCGCAACATGAGGTACTTATTGTGAACGAGGGAACGTGGTTTCCAAGGGTTCTTGTCATTCCCAATTCCTTTAGACGACAAAGGGGGGGGGGGGGGTCGACAGCCGTTGGTGCCTCACTTCTTATCAATTGTGACCTCCAGAGATGCTCATCTAATCAATGCGGCGGACTTTAAAGTGCTGACCAGCCAGACCCACTTCCTCAGCAGGCATGTGCCGGAACCTGTGCGTGTGCGCGCGTGCATGAGTATCACCTATCTCAGAGGAAAGTGAGCTGGCAGGAATTTGTAGGCGTGAGGACATGCAGGACAGGTTTTGTGGGTTTTTGTTTTCTTTTGTTTCGACCAGGTTTCTACCTGCATGCAGTCGTCCCGTTTGCTGTTATAGTCTTCCTCACTGATACTATGTCATTCAGCTTTTTTAGACCGGGATATAATTCAAGCCATCACTTAAGGCAGTTCATGATGGGTTTAGTTTTTTAGAGATAAATTCACGCATGTTTTGTGTACAAACAAATGTGTATTGCCTACAAACACCTCCCTGAACTTTTGTAACCCTAACCCATTCACACGTTTTAGTGGGTCTGCACTCAAAGTGTTGACGTTGGAGTCCAAGAGCAATGAGGTTACCCCTGTTAACACGAGAAAAGGTTTAATAGTGCACTAACCTGTTAAAATGACAACAAACTAATGCCACATCTAAAAGTAGGTGCACTTACTTATGTGTGCGTTTCATAGGGAAAGGACTCTGCTGACTCGCCTTATTGTGTCTCGCGAAGAAGCAGGTGGCGCCCCGTGACCCCTCCCCCAGTTACCTAGAAACATGCACGGCCACACACAAACACATCGGCCCCCACCTCCCGTCCATTTCAGCCCAGTCCCGTGCATTAATCCCTAGCGTCAGCATGGTGGGTGGATGGCGGGGGTCCGTCTGGTGCCAGGCGGTGGCCAGCACTCGCCTGACTCCTTCACTGCAGGACCAGACTGAATCTGTGTGTGTGTGTGTGTGTGTGTGTGTGTGTGTGTGAGAGCGGTCCTACACAGGCTTATTTCAGAGATGATGCCATTCTTTAAAACACACACACACACACACGCGCGCACAGACATGCACCGTGCTTTCCTTCTACAGTGTCTTGTCATCCTTTAATCTTGTTAGACGGTTTGAGCTCTGTCAGGGGTTCGGTCGAGTGCAGCATTTGATGGCGTGGCTCAAAACATTAGGCAATCTCGTTGCAGCGCTTATTGGGCTTACGCCTGCCGTTCAATGAAATCGAGGCGATGGCCGAGGCCTTTTGAGCTTGTTTTGAAGGGCGTTTGTCCTCCAGTAACTGAGTTTCAGATGTATGAGGGTAGAAAAATCAATAGAGTTCAGCACACGGCAGCTGCAAATGAATGATTCAGCTGACCTACGTCCAAGTTGTTAACCCAGAGTAGATAACAAAACAGTTTGTGTTGTTTGAAACGATACCTTTTTAAAATATGTCAGCGTCGGCATATTTCTCTTCATGGTCGCACTTGAACTTTTGAGAGAAAAGTCCCTTCTGCTGCAGGGACAGAGCTTGATCGTCTTTGCGAGGAATGTGTCGTCTTCCGGCAGCGTATGTTCTGTAATCCCCGAGCGGGCGGTGCTATTGGTGGGCAGCGGGGTGGGGGGAGTTAAAACGGGATCTCAGATCGTCCGACAACAACTCTAAAGACGTCTTATCTAAAAGCTGGCTGAAATTTAGCTCATTAGTTCTGCATGAGTCAGCGGCGGTCACACTCCCACGCCGTGCGCGCATTTCTTTGTGGGTCCTCATTGATTTTCTTTTTAAGCTTCATAAATACTTTAAATTTTCGAACTCCAGTGCGACTTTGATGACGTGTCTTTGGTTGAGGTTCAGTTGTTGAAGAAGCGCAGACAGGCATGTTTATATCGCTTTTTTTTGTCCTGTTTTTTTGTTTTTTTGGGAATAGGCAGCTAATCTTTCACCTTTGATTCGCTCTTGCTCAGAGGGCCGTCACTCCTCTTGCATACAGAATAGTCATGTTCATAATATATATTAAATGTTTGGTTGTATTAAATGTATAGGGAAAGGCTACCTTTTGGGTAAAGAGTTGCACAGTGCGCAGAATTGTTTAAAGTGAATTGTCTTGTTAACGTGCAGGTAAACTCTAAAACCTTGAGGCAGATCTTTACTTGTCGTACACCGACTATCGAATAGAATGCTGCAGGTTCGGTCATCTCAAAGCCTCAGGAAAGTTCTCACGCTCAGGATTGCACTGAAGCAAAGCATGTTTGCCCGCACGGGCATTAAGATTAAAAGCCTCTTGAGTCATCAGTCTACGCAAAGTCACCGTATTAAATACAGAAAATGTCAGAATTCACAGCTTCTATATGCATTACAAACTATGACCAATTTATAAAGAAGTAGCTGTCGTCTCCTTCTCCATTAACCTGAAGACGACAAAGTGTTTAATAGGTTCCTCTCTGCACATATGCAAAACTGATGGTCTCTTGAAGTAATTGAACATTGTTGGTCACAGAAGTGAGACTAAATGAGAAATTCCAAGGAATCTTGAAATCCCAGTGCCGGTCCCCTTTTGCTATTCAGCATTGTATTTATTCAACTTCACTACTATGCTACATGTATCAGCACACAACCTGCTTTAATGAGGAGCAAACGGAGGGCTCTGATTACAAGAAACTCCTTACAATGCTACAAAAAGGTTGCTGAGAGATTCCTGCCAAGAACAGGAATGTGACCTTTTTGACATTTGACCTTAAAAAGAGATAAAAACCGGATGGTATGTCACTGAATAAACTCCCCTTCCATCAATTTTAAGGGGCCTTCAGCATGACTGCAAAAATCTGGACAAAAGGGAGGATAGTAAAAGAAATGCTTAAATGGCTGTTTCCAAAATGTAAGATTTAGTTTCTGCGGTTGTAGTAAATAATCTTTCTCTGAAACACACGGTCAACCAAAGTCACATTGCACCGCCCTCTAACAGTCTTTGCAAATATTGATTCTGCTTCCTTACGCCAGTTAACAGCGTCATGGTTTGTTCTTAATACATCACGTATTAACACACAAGTCCGGGCTCGCCAGTTTATTTTTCGCTAAAAAGTCGTCGCCTCGAAGAGTCTTATGAGCTTGTATCAACTCATTTTTCACATCCCAGCTGAACACACTCACGCAGAGCCTTCCCATGTAATCATCCCCCGCCAAGCCGCTCCCCGCTCTCCAAAACTTGGCTTGATAATGAGGAGGGCCTCCGCTGTTTCCGTGGCGACTCTGTGCAGTCCACCGTGAACTTTGGAGCGCAGCGCACGAACACAGCGGCGATTGTGTCCGACCTTAGAGCAAACTTTTGACTTTGGTCGCGGCTCTTTAGTGGAGAGCGCCGCCGACTGCAGACCGCGAAGTCACAGAAGCATTGTGGGAAAACAGGATTTGCTACAGTCAGTTGTTCAGGAGAGAGATTCTGTTGATGAAGCTTACTTATTATTATTATTAGGCATGGAGTAGTTAAAAGTATGCTTAGATAACTTTGGAGGAGGAGATGTTGATCCTGGCGTGGTCACATTTGATAGAGTTGAGGTTTTGAGGAGGAGCTCGTTCAGCTGTCAGTAAACTTTGAAACATGGAACAGATTAATCAAAGAATAGTTTAACTCCTATCAAATGTTTTTTTTCACATTTGCCAAATGTGAGTGTATGAAGCAAAAATGGCTTCCCAATACCGCTCTACCTGCTAGTTCAAAGGCGAGTTTAAGCATGCGCTGATTGTTTTGTCTTTGAAAGGGACACAACAAAGAAAAGAGCAGACTGTAAACGTATGGAAACTCAACACCATTTCCTACTTCCATCAGTGTTTACTATGCTGGGATGCAACATGTTGACGCAGGAAACCTGTTGTCTCAGCAACGCGCAGCGATGCTCCTGGTTTTATTCTCTACCAGAGTGGTCGTCCTCCCTGGTGTCTCCGTGTGTGGGTGGGTCTGTCTGTGTGTGGGTGGGTCTGAGTGTGTGTGTGTGTGTGTTTAATGATGGCAGGTTCCCATCCATTCTCATGGTAATTGGAGGCCTGGAATGGAGTTTCTGCAACGGGACACGCAGTCCTCTGCGAGGCTCAGGAGCTGGACTTCACATTGACAATGGACTATCGTAGAATGGGTGCCGTTGTTTGAACCACCTTGTGTGTGTGTGTGTGTGTGTGTCGTGAGGGTAAAGGGAGGGGGGGGGCGCTTGATTCAGAAGTGGTTTGAAGAAAGTTCCAAGTAGCAGGTGCGTGATGCTTCGTCTTTCGCTCTTCTCCTCCTCACTCTCGTCTCGTCTGTGTACGGAGCAGCACATTATAGGAAAGACTTATCGATAGTTTAATATGGACTAGAAATGCATTCATATGGGACGACGCAGTTCAATTTGTATGACTAAGTCATTGCAACGTGGGTGTAGCTGGTTGATCCAGTTCCACAGTTTTACTTGAGCTCATCTAATGCCCAGCTCCAAGTGCGTGGTTTCCTGATTCATGTAATGTATTTCTCTCAAATTCAACAGTCCAGCAAAGAGTTTCTCAATCACGAACTAATGAATCGTAGTTTGCTGCCATCACAACACATTTGAAATGAATGAATGAATGAATGATCTATTGTTTACATCTACTTCGAACCTCTTGTTGTGGGTGTGTGTGTGTGTGTGTGTGTGTGTGTTTTATGCAAACGAGACGCCTGTACTCTTTACAATACTTCACAGAACAAAGAAAAATTGAATCTCATAGAAGTAGGTCAAATTCTCTTGCTGTTTGCTAGGCTGGTTATGATGGAAATAACTGCGTATTGAACCATGTGAAGTGGAGCACAGGAAGTTGTGTGTGTGTGTGTGTGTGTGTGTGTGTGTGTGTCTACGTGGAGGATCAAACATGGGAATGAGCCGATTGATTCCAATTAAACTCTGGGTCTTTTGTTTTCCGCCTCTTTGTTTAGAGTTGCCGCTGTATGACCTTTGAAAAACCCATTAGCGAGCTGCTTTCCACCCTAGCGGGGACACGCTGAAGTGTTTGTAGTTGTAGCAGAGCGGCAGTGACGGATGCTGCAGGGAGAGGTGGTGCAAGCGGTCAGGAAAAGCTTCGGCTTCAGCTCAAGTCGCGTGAA
Source organism: Apeltes quadracus (assembly GCA_021346845.1). Taxonomy (NCBI): domain Eukaryota; kingdom Metazoa; phylum Chordata; class Actinopteri; order Perciformes; family Gasterosteidae; genus Apeltes; species Apeltes quadracus. The sequence goes on along the minus strand of CM037921.1, from coordinate 9,841,042 downwards.
GAAAGAGAGATGAGGTCAGGGTGGCGGGGGGTCTTAGGGGAGACAAAGGGCAGGTGGCCCGAGGATCAGACAAACAGTCGGCTCATAAACTATAAATCTTTGTTTGCAATGGAATTGTATCAGGATGTTAAAGGCTACGCAAATAGATTTTACACGGTTTTATGTTTGGCCTGCTTGAGAAATTGTCAGTTTGGATCATATATTTTAAATAAACTGTTTTTATGTCCTTCAAACAAAAGTGTGATGTTGCAAAAGGCTGTGAGATAGTGGTGAGATAGTTCACATGGTGGTGTGTTTGGGTATTGACTTAAATGGCATCATGCGTCATGCATCAAAAAGCATCATGTCCAACAGTGTGGCTGAATTGATTGATTTTTTTGGATGGAAATGGAGCTTGGAGAAAAAAAACTCTTGTGATGCACAAACAATACATTTATTTATCCCAAGTTTCAGACGGCAGATGTAGGGATCTCTTTGAAGAGGTACACGACATGTATCACCTCTCTACAGTACTGTTATCTCTGTTTCTCAGTCACCCTCTAACTGCCTCTCCTTTTAATGCCCGGCCCCCCCGAGAGCCCCGTACGTCTGGGGCTGCTGTCACAGGCCATTGTGCCGCACACAAAGAGCCCGAGTCCACTCCAGTTCTGGGTCCATTGATGCAGAGCAATGGTGCGTGAACCGGGCTCTCCCTCCAGTCCCAGGCACCCCAACAGATCAGCCCTCTGGGATTGAGAGCAGGGACACTGAGCCAAAGCCAGTCAGACAAGAGGAAGACCAAAGGGTGGGTGGGTGGGCGGACAGGGGGGGGGGTGTTTGGAAACAATGAATGGAGACATGAGCTGGGAATGTTTTTTTTTTTATTATTTCCCCTTTTTAGACTTTGTCATCTTTAGAGAAAAAAAAAACCTTTTGTGGATTTTGTTGCGACAAGCTTTCGGCTCCGGCCAATTCTAAAGCAACCAACGAGCAGAAATGTCACAGTCTTCTGGAAGTTATTAAAGTCGGAGCTAAATCTGCCCCCTGTGCCCTCGTCTGTCCCCAGAGATGACGCTCCTGTCGTCCCAACCTAAGCCGCTCGACCCGACCCCGGGTTCGGACCCGGCCCCCGCTGCCGACGCCGACGCCGAGGATCCCGAGCTGAGGATGTTGGAGAAGAGGGCAAAGGTCATCGAGGAGCTGCTGCAGACCGAGAAAGACTACATCAAAGACCTGCAGATGTGTGTCGAGGAGATCGTCGAGCCGCTGCAGAAGAAGCAGGTAGGAAGATGTGGACATTTTGGAGGAAGGGGGGGGTACGTTAAGAGTCAGGTGGAAAAAACGTTTAGGCCCCTAATGGGTTTATGTTGACCTGAGGTGCCTTTTGAAATATTATTCAGCTATTCAGCATTAACTAATATGTTATGGCCATATTCTGGATAGGATATTGACATGAAGCACACTGTTTTTTGCCTCTACAGATACATAAATATTAGGGGTGTAACAATACGTTTTTAACAACGATTCCATTCGATCACGATTCATGGTTGTCGATACGATTCAAGGACGATATTGGTTAATTTAGAACGATACGATCCGAAACGATTCAATGACTTGAAATCGATTGAGTAACTTTTTAGCCAAAAATTCAACCAGTGTGACTGAAATAAATTTCCTTTCATCGATACATGTCGTCCTTATGGCCAACCCGCCGAGCACAGATCGATGTAGTTGGATTGGAGGAATAGAAATCGATACATCGATCTAACAGCTGAATCGTTACACCCCTAATAAATATACTTCACTCTGTCCGGCTGAATTCACTGTAGACTGTAGATCTTCATATAGATTAGGGCTATTGAAACAAAAGCACAAGCTTGATGCTTAAAGTGTGTGTGTTTTTTTTTAACCGATCAGCACAGAGGAAGTTTTATCACATGTTTAAAACGTACTGTCTGCATTTCCTGAAAGGTGAAGAATGTGGACTTTGACGGGCTCTTTGGGAACCTCAGCTCAGTGATCGACTTGTCACAACGCCTCTTCGAGACGCTGCAGGACACAGACTCGATCGGTGAGAAGCAAGTTTAAAAGCAAATGCATATCCAAGTTGTAATTCTATTACAGGATGTTTCCCGTATTCCACTAAATTAGTTCACCAAGACTTTAACTGTATTATTAAATTGTTGAAGAAAGTTAAAATAATCACAGACGTTTCACATCCTCGTCTTCCTCCTTCCTCCTCTTCTGTTTCCCCCTTTTTGAATTACACATGACCTCATGTTTCTCTTCTTTCTGGTCTTAGGAAGTATATTTCTGGACTTCAAATCGGAGCTGGAGGAGGTGTACAAGACCTACTGCCAGAACCACGACGATGCCATTTCTCTGCTCGAGAGTTACGAGAAGGACAAAAACATCCAGTGTCACGTGTTGGAGTGTCTGGAGAGACTGAGGTGAGCCGCTGGGAGGAGGAACTTACGGCCGAAAAGGAGTCCCGCTCTCGTTTTAGATCACAGATTAGATCTTTTTGTTTCGCTTTAGAATTAACAAATATTTGCGTGTGTGTAGAAGCACGAGAACACGAAAGCACCAGCTGCCACTGATGGAAATGATATCAGATGTGAGAAACATCAACCACAAAAGGCTACTGATCATTTGTTGTTTGTAGAGTTCAATACGTCGTTACAGACTCTGAGGCCACAGTGAGGTTTCCTTTTTAGCTCGATTCATTTATGACGGGGCTTCTTCCACAGAATGAACTATGAACCGTGAGCAGGTTTGAAAAGAAAAGCGCCGTCGCAACAAATCTGACAAAAGAAAACCCGTTCGGGTTGAAACATTTTTCAATCCATTCCATTAGATGAAGCTGCTCAAAGAAATGCGCCTCACCTGGTTTCACTAGTCTGGTATTCGCCGTCATCGACGCAAACATTTGAGCTGGTTTTGAAATAGAAGTCAGCTATCCGTGTCTAGAGATAAACACAGGTTTCTTTAGACAAGAGGCTTTAGAAAAAAAAGGGTGCCGGTTTCTAGAGGGAGTCTTTATCGAATACGTGGAAAACCAAACGTTTGAATTAAGTTGCATTTCATTTATTTTCCCGCTATCATTTTGTCATAGTTTCTGCCCTAGCTGTTATTGCCACACTGGGCATGTGTCCAGCTTTAAGGGAGCCGTGGGTGTGGCCGTTTTCCCTTATTGACGTTGCAAAGTCCAACTTAACTTTTGTGACCAGGAAACTCCACTTGTATGTGTTGAAAAAAATCGTAGGTTTTTTTAAAATCCTGTTTTTGTTATCTTTCCAATCTTTCCTCCTGCAGGGCCATTTATCGCGAGTGGTAAGTCTCCAATATGAGTGTCATCATGATTCCCAGCATGAGAATGGCATGCCTTTTGCTCACTAACTCCCCCTGGAAATGACCTTTTGTGTGTGTGTGCGTGTTTGTGACATGAGTGTGGAACATTTAAAAAAAAAATCTACGCTGGCATTTCAATTCTCTCTGCTTCCCTGAAATGAACTGTGTTTGCACGTGCTTGGAAATTCTGCATACTGTTTATGTGAAAAGAAATATACATCCTCGAGGTAAAATGCAAAATAAAATGTTGATGCTAGGAAAACATCTAATGCCATCTACTGGATATAAACAGCAACAGCAATTTAAATGAACCGATTCTTCCGCCTCTAAGGCCCCAAAGAAAAATCTTAATCCAAAAGTGGTTGCCATAAATCAAACACCTATTTGTTCAATGACAATAGAAAGAAATTGTCTTTAAATACTGAGAAAATATCACTTCATGCAATTGGCTTGGTTGCTACATCAATTTGTCCTGAAGATCGCATTAAAGCTAAGCGAATCAATATGTTCCTTTTTGTCTCCCAAAAACTGCTGATCATCATCAGATATTCACATATTCTGATGATGGTTGCATATCATTGGATCATGCAATCCACATGATATGGAGCAATGTGTTACTCAAACGGGAACCCAAATCAATAGCTGTGGCTGTGATGGCGACTGTGAATGAGAGTCTCTCTCACTTTTCAATATTTCGTGATGTTTCTCTACAACCAAACACTATCTGCCGTCTCTGTCCCTTCTTCAGGGGGAAAACGAACTACATCAACCTCGGCTCTTTCTTAATCAAGCCGGTGCAGCGGGTGATGCGTTACCCGCTGCTGCTGATGGAGCTGCTGGGGGCGACGCCGCAGAGCCACCACGACCGGCCCCAGCTGACCAAAGCTCTGCTGGCCATCAAAGAGATCAACGTGAACATCAACGAGTTCAAGCGCAGGAAGGATCTCGGTAAAAAAAAAAAAAGTCCCTTTTTTAAAGGCTGCACTTGTGTATTTGGAGAATATTTTATCCAATGCAGAGTCTCAACTGTCTTCCCTCTGCTGCCCCGCAGTGGTGAAGTACAGGAAAAGCGACGAGGACACGTTTATCGACAAGATCTCCAAGCTGAGCATGCACTCCATCATCAAAAAATCCAACCGCGTCAGCAGCCACCTCAAACACCTCACAGGAATCTCCCCCCAGGTACCACCACCGCTCATTTTGCAAGTGGCGTCGGGGAACGTGGCGCACAAAAAGCTTCTGTGCTGATCTTCGTCCTTCTTTCGCTTCCCACAGATCAAAGATGAAGCGTTTGATGAGGCTGAGAAGAAGTTCCGGCTGCAGGAGAGACTCATCAAGTCTTTTATCAGGGACATATCCCTGTACCTGCAACATATAAGAGTAGGAGCATTTTATCTTTGTTATTTCCACCATATGAGAAGTAGATAAATGTAGAAATATATAATGTGCTTCATTCGTGCCGTTTTCTTGCATGCAAAATCTACAGAAAGTTATTATGTACGATAACACATGATCATCGCCTGTGAAAATACGTTGGACTACTTGTGTTTTGAACAAACGCGTAATAAAACAACATCTCTCCAGGAATCGGCGTCTGTAAAGGTCTTGGCGGCAATCAGCTTCTGTGACATCTACGCGGAGCGGAGTGTCCCGGGCCCCGAGCGCCTGCAGAGAGCTCACCGCTCCATCAGCGACCAACAGTTCGCACAATTTGTGAGTGTCCTCCCTCCTTTTTTAGCCTCCTTTTTGGTTCCCCCCCGAGGAAAGACCTCCGATCAAATCCCGTAGTCTTGTCGTTCCCCGTCCCCCGGAGCAGAAGGAGCGCACGGAGGTCTTGGTCGTCGAGCCGCTCAACCAGCTCCTCCTCATGTTCGCCGGGCCGCACAAGCTCATCCAGAAGCGCTTCGACAAGCTGCTGGACTACGACAACTGCAAGGAGCGCGCCGACCGGCTCAAGGACCGCCGCGTGCAGGACGAGCTGCAGGCGGCGCGCAACAACTACGAGGCGCTCAACGCCCAACTCCTGGACGAGCTCCCAAAGTTCCACGGCGCCGCGGAGGACCTGTTCACCGGCTGCGTGAAGGCCTTCGCCCAATCCCAGAAGGACTTCATGAAAAGGACCCTGGGGGAGCTGACGCCCCTCGTCAACGCCGTGAGGGACTTTGTTTTTAAGGGTTTTGAAGAGAGCGGGGAGGTTTTCTCTCACGCGTACGCGGATCGGATTTTTTAATAACTCTTACCTTTTTTTTTTGCCCTCCAGTTCTCCAACAAAGCCGGCACAGAGGGGAACCTGATCTCGAAGTTCCAAGAGGAGTACGGTCGCGTTCTGCAACTTCTGCAGAGCTTCAGCTTCTGCCCGGAGAACCTCCCTCCAGCCGCCTCCACCAAAAAGAGCTCCGAGAGGAAGACCCTCGAGAGGCCGGCCACTCGGAAGCTGCAGGGACCTGTAGGTTCATCCCGCTCGCATGAATGTTAATGAACAGCGCATGACGGATCGTGATCTTTGAACCTGTCCTTGTCGCTTTCAGCCCAACCACGTCATGCAGACGGATGAGCATCGCGCGGGACTTCTGGTACGCTACAGTCCTGAGAAGCTTTTCCAGGCCGAGAGAAACTTCAACGCAGCGCAGGATCTGGACATGTCTGTGCTAGAAGGAGACCTCGTGGGGGTCATCAAGCAGCAGGACCCCATGGGGAGCCACAACCGCTGGCTGATTGATAACGGAGGTATCTCTGATTCCCTACGCTGCTCAGCCGCATGTTTTAATCTTTGACGTATCTTTAATTCGCTTGCTTTTTGTGTTTTTTTTTTTTTCAGCCCGGCAGGGTTTTGTGTACAGCTCCTTCCTGAAACCCTACAACCCGCGCAGGAGCCAATCGGACGTCTCGCTCGGGAGCCATTCGTCTAACGAGTCGGGCTACGGCGGCTCCTCGCCCGTTTTCTCCCGCCAAAACAGCAACAGCACGCTGACCTTTAACCAGGACACGGCCACCGTCAGCTTTTCCACCTCGCAGGCCTCCAAGACTCACTCGTCGCCGCAGCCCTCGCTGGACTCCGCCTCCTCTCGCAAGAGCCACCTCAGGGACGCGGCCAACCTCGACTCCGCCAGTCAGAGCAACTCCGTGAGCTCCTCCCCGAGAAATCCCTCGAACCGCAAGGACAACCCGAGCCAAACGCCCCGGAATCCCTCCGGGCAGAGAGACGGCGAGGCGCCCCAGCGGCATTCGGCGAGTCACGGAGACGCGGCCGACGCGACGGGTTATCCGGGTGCGAGCAGCCACAAGGAGACGTCGGACCTCTCGGAGACGGACTCTTACTCTTCGCAAGGAAACAGCAGCTCGCTGCAGTACGGACACGCGGACAAAACGTACAGTCCGAACCAGTGGAGGAACGGAGATGGAAGCGGCCGGAAGAAAGCTTCTTACCACAGAGATGAGTATATCGAGCCGGAGCCGGAACCGGAAGAGAGTGAATTAGAAAGTCATCAGGTAAGATTTAGCGTGGCTTTAATCAAAGATTTTACGATACCAAAAGAAGTGCAGACAGCTTTAAAGATAACAGTAAATATTCTGATCCAATTATTATTGCCTTATTATTTTAAAAATAAAAAAAGATGACACAAATTAACGTCGACGGCGCTTTTTTGTTCACTTGTTTGTAGTTTTTCTACGCTCTCTACTCCTTCGATGCTCGCTGTGCCAACGAACTGAGCATCTCGGCCAACCAGCGGCTGCGGATCCTGGAGTTCAAGGACATGAACGGCAACGGCGAATGGTGGCTGGGCGAGGCGGGAGGCCGGCGGGGCTACGTGCCCTCCAACTACATCCGCAAATCCGAATACACATGAACACTCGTTCTCCACGAGACTCCGCTTGGACTTGAAGGAGTCTCACTGTGCGAGCAGAGAGAACAGAGAGGACCAGCAAGCATCCGTGACTCATATTTTAGATCTGCGGCCATGGAGTTTGACGGACGGACTATTGCTGCTGACTCCTAAAAGTTGGCAATATATGCCTATATTTATAGTCTTTTTATATTGTTTTTGCTTCCCTCTTGTTTCCAGGGGAAAACCTGTGAATTGCACCAGATTGTTTGCCATATTCTCTGGTGCTGTAGACGGTGAATTGTGTGTTTTACAGAACAATTCTAAAGGTCACAGCATTGGGAGATTGCAATGGAAATGTGAACGCTTTGGTTTCAGACTTATAACCGCCAAGTGGTTTGTAGACAGCGTGAGGACTTTTCATCTGCATGTGGTTCATAACACCACTTCAATGACAGATGGTTGTTAGATTACTTTAAACCGTACAATTCAGCCATCATGGCTGCAGGCAATTATGATGAGTGTCCAGGTGTTGCATCTTTTGAAGTGTCTGTATTGAATTGAATATAGACTGTATAATCACATGCTAGGCCAGAGTTGAATGGAATATGATGAATGCATGAACTAGCACTCCAAATGTCAATAACCGGAATCCACATTTTACCCGGTTGGCACTGTGCAAACAGGTGATGACCCAGTTTACCTGTAAGAGGAGCGTAACAAACAAGGAGTGACTGATCTGATCTCTGACCTCCACATTCTTCTTTATGTACATTATATATAGTGATGTTTATAGAAAATATGCTTTTGCACCCACTGTTAAGTGATCACTGAATAAAAAACAGCTCAGCTGACGAATCAAAACATCTGACTAAATGTGTGTATTTTTTTTTCTTCTCTTTGTCGTTACTGCGTCCAGCTTTAGGCGTATTAATGATTGATAAAATAATGTACGATCAGTTGACCAAGAGATTTTTTAAAATCATTCCACACCGTTTGTTTTATCATTCAATTATAATGAGCATTTATACAAGGAAAATGCTTACGGGGCACAATTTGATGGCTTGCAAGTTGAAGTTGATGCATTCTTGTGATCACATAAAAACCAATACTAAAATAAATATTAATATTATAATTATTTAAATAACATTATTTAAACACTTTTAACTAGTGCATGGTTTGGAATACCGAGTAATGGTATTTTCATTATTGTATTTCTTTAAATTCAGACTGAAACAGGGCAGTCTGGCATTGGCCTCTTGTTACACTGTTTGCTTATAATGTTCTTTACCGTTTTGCTGCTGGTGACGTCAACAGGAAAAGGTCAAAGTGTAAAATGAGCATTGGGTGATTCTGTCAAAATCGAAGCAGCGTACCAATGATTAACAGGTGGGCGGAGTGTTTCAAGGTCTTTGTTTTTAGGAAATATTTAGGACCAAAAGAAAGCAGACTTTAGATGCTCACTGGTTGCATGATGGCCAGGCTCTACATCAACATCGTCTGCTTTATGACTTTACTCTCACAACAGGAAGCGTATGTAAGTATGCATTCAGCGTAGAAAGAAACATTTTAAAAACTCAAAACTGCTTGATAAGGGATGTAAATATGTTGTTGCAGGTTATCTCAGGAACGAATGAGACTTTCGGTAAAAAAAAACTTTACATTTAACTTTTTAGTAAAACTAAAACTTGGCTTGGAGTCTTTCATGACTGAAATTCCCAAATGCCTCTCTTTTCAGTTTATGATTACTATTTCGATTACGGCACCGACAGCCCCACCGCAGGCTGGGATTTGTCTGTGGATGACTGGATATATGACCTCATGGATCTCACAGGTAAATTGCACCTGCTTTGATTGCCTGTATGCGCTGAACGCCGACAGCAGTTTAACTTGGATGGATGCAGGCGTAATGAATTGCACCGGTGAGACTACGTGTGACGTCTTCACATGAGCAAGCGCTGGATATTGTTTCTGTATTCATTTAGATCAGTGTGATCCGAACCCATGTTTGAACGGAGGCACCTGCGACAGCGCTGCCGACGGGAGCTTCAGATGTTCCTGCCCACAGTCGTACTCAGGAAAGAAGTGTCAGAAAGGTAGTGTGAGCTGTGATTATCAAACTCAATTTGTTGCACCCTGAATGCACACTCGATGAATTCCTTAGATTTAAAAGTAAAAGCATGGAGCATAATGGTTTTAAAGATTTTGCTTTTTTTCCCCTGCTTACAATTTGATTCAGGTTTCAATTAAAAGCTGTTTTAATGGGCTTGAAGTAAAACGTAGAGCACCTGAATACGAAGGCCAGCTTCATATAAAGCAGGAAAAGCACAATGCAAACAAATAATAACAAACAGAAAGTTTCCCAACAACATAAATGTTTTGCAGAATACTCGTGCACTGATAACCGAAGCAAAGAAGCAGGGCCGGCCCAAGGCATAAGCAAACCAAGTGGTTGCTTGGGGCCCCCTGTCCCCCCAGCCGCTTAGTTTGCTTGTGCTGCAAGCAGCCCTAGTTTTGTATTATAACCTCACTGTATTCGTTTATAATTTTCGCTATAACGGTATAGCGTGACATTTGTGCCAATAATCTTCTAGCACAGGTGACTGTGTGTGGTGGGAGGGGGGCCCCCAAATAAAATTCTGCTTTGGGCCCCCAAGAGGCTCGAGCCGGCACTGCAAAGAAGAGAAGACTAAGCAGCCACTAAGCAGCCAGTTCTGCACATACCATTACCTCCTAAACTTAATGCGCGGAATGCGGAATCTGTTTTTCAGTGGAAGATGTTTGCAAAAATGTGAAATGCGGCCAGGGAAGCTGCGTTTACACATCTACCGCTCCATTCTACGAGTGCAAGTGCAAGCATCCGTACAAACCACCAAACTGCACTAAAGGTCCGAATTGCTCTGCGGAATATTTAGCATCTTGTGATCGATTTGGTTTTCTGGCTATATTAGCCCGATGGATGCCTTTGACGTGATACTCTCTCTGTCCTGCCTCCGGTCACAGCTTCTCGCTGTCGGCCCAATCCCTGTCAGAATGGAGGCTCTTGCATGAAGGGGCCCAAACGCTCGTCCTTCCAATGCTTTTGCCCCACTGGATACAGCGGAAAGTTCTGCGAAGTTGGTGAATACACCTCTCTCTCCGTCATAAATAGAAGAAACCCACATATCGCACGAAGATTGATTTTTGTTTCTCTTAGGACCAAACGACTGCTACCAAGGGGACGGAGAGTCTTACCGCGGCACGGTGGCCGTGGCAGTCAAAGGGGAAGAGTGTCTGGACTGGAATTCCTATCTCCTCCTGCAGCAAGGGGCGGATCCCTTCAAAGGGGTTGATGGCATTGGACCACACAATTACTGCAGGCGAGGAGCCGTCTTGTGCACATATTGCACACGTGCTTAGTGTCCACATGCCTTTGTCTAACTGAAAAACATGTGTTTAGTGATGGCCTGTGAAGCTTCTTTTGATGTGATGCAATACAGCTTTTTAAAAATCTTCTTCTGTAATCAAGGAACCCTGATGGAGATGATCGGCCCTGGTGCTACATTTATAGTAACGGAAAACTGAAGTGGGACTATTGTGATGTCAGGAAATGTTCCGCAGGTAAAACACACACACACACACATGCACGCACAGAAAGATCCTGGCCTTAAGACATCTCATTCTGACCATCCGCGAAACAGAGCCGGCTCCGGCCCGGCCCGAGGTCGCTTCGGGTCGGTTCTCGGCGTGCGGCAGACCGCAGCGCGGACCCTCGTCCCGGATCTTTGGGGGGAGGAAGTCTCAGCCAGGGGCTCACCCGTGGCAGGTTTCCCTGCAGACCAGGTCCGAAGGTTCTTCGGAGCCCTTCCATCACATGTGTGGAGGCATCCTCCTCAGGTCCTGCTGGGTACTGACCGCCGCACACTGCGTGTAAGCGCCCGCGTGGATTTACTGCATGAAAACAGTTTCAGATGGGAGTCCGAGACATGGAAACACACACCTGAGCTTTGTTCAACTCTTTTGTTTGCCCAGTAAAAGCGGAGTGGAAATGCAGGTGGTGCTGGGAGGCACAGACCTGGAGAAGGATGAAATATACGATCAGGTGATTCCCGTGGAGACGGCCGTCGTGCACGAGGATTTCAAGGAGACCCCCTACGCTCTTCATAACGATATTGGTGAGGGGCAAAACTTGTTGCATAGAAAAATGCAATTAATGATTTTAGCCCCATGACAATAGAAGTTAAACGTTTTTTTTTGTATGATGCTGACGCACTGTTCTTTTCTTTGTGCTTCTCTCGTGCAGCCATGCTTCAGCTGAAAGTAATGAACACGCCATACTGTGCCAACGAGACCCGATTCGTAAATACGGCCTGCCTCCCGGAGCAGCCCTTCGCCAGCGGGACGGAGTGTGTGGTCTCAGGATGGGGCGCGACCGAAACGCGTATGTATCAATTTTCATTAGCACCTTCCACTGCAGACTGCACGGAAAAAAAGTCGTAAGAAAAATGTCCTAACATACTGATGAGTTTCCGTTACTGGGATTAGCTTTTGCAAATTGATAGCTGGTATTTAGTCACGGAGGAATTGAAGTATATTTTATTTGTATATAAAACAAGAAGTGAACCAATAAAATGGAAAACATTGTTGAACCCTGACAGCACATGGGTATTCATTCATTCATGCGGGCCTAATTCACGCATTTAAATGGGAAAACAGTGACGTGCAGTGATGTCAATAAGAGGGAAGGCGCTGAGTTATGTAAGCCAGATTACCTGGTGTTACTAAGATTACTAAGTGTTGCAAAACAATATGGAAAAACCATTGAGGCCGAGCACTCGCACAAGGACTCTACTGAGCGTGTCACAGGTTCGAACCTACATTCTGTTCCTCTCTGTCTCGTCTCAGAGAGGTACGGAACGAACCAGCTGCTGGACGCCCGCGTTCTCCTCATCTCGCAGGAGAAATGTAAAGCTCCCCATGTCTACGGAGCGTCTTTGGACGACAGCATGTTCTGCGCGGGCAACTTACAAGGAGGCGTCGACTCCTGCCAGGTGTGTGTGGGGTGGGATGGGATGCGGGTTCCTTGTTTATCTCTGTAACGTATCCTGGCAGCTGTATGACAAAAGAGATGCGGCCTCCTCTCTGCCCCCTGCAGGGGGACTCCGGCGGCCCCCTGGTGTGCGAGCGCAACGGGACCCACTATGCCGTCGGCGTTGTGAGCTGGGGCGACGGCTGCGGCAAGAAGTACAAGCCCGGCGTCTACGCCGACGTGGGCAGATTCAGCGACTGGATCGCTCGTCGATTGCTCCCCTAAGGATGCGAATACGAACGCTGCCGATCGGAGTGGATGCAAAAGGGAAAGCTGCATCGTATGGAGAAGCAAATGAGAAATGTTTGAATGCATGAAACCGTGTTGGCAAACAGAAGGTCCTAAAGCACACAAACCGGTGACACGCTTCATCTTAATATTATTGCCTTTCACTTATCAATACTAATTGGCTGGTGACTTTCTTTTCAAGGCGGCATTGACTCTAGTGTTTATGTTTGTGAATGGGAAACATCTGCAATTAAGGGATGTTAATACATTGACATGGCTACCTTGAGATATTGCGGTTAAATTCATCATTTGTATTAAAGAAAGAAAACATCATCTTGTGTCACACACCTCCACGGTGTTTTATTCTATCGTTATTCTATCTATCGTTGAGCGAGTGAGCGAGTGATTGGGATTTAAACGCAACTGATCGGGCGAATGAAAGAAAAGAGTGGAAGGGAAAGAGGGGGAATATTTTGTTTATTTTGGGAACAATAAACAGACTAAAGTTCAGTTGGCTTTAAAAAGTTTATAAGTCTTTACTTAAAACCAAGTCTTTAGTTAAAAAGGGGCATTGATACAAACTCAAAAAGCTGAACCTGCCAGACAAAATGTAGATCACACATCACTACAGGAGGCCTTTACTTCTCTCTCACTGAGCCTGGCTCAAAGTGCACCAGATAAGTCGACCTTGTGACAAATATGCATGTTTTGCTTGGCTAAAACAAAGTTTGTGTCTTAGTCATCTCCAAAGATAAAAAAAAAAAAAACTACCCCAGCTACATATCTTCTAAACCCGGAATTCAAACTTTAATTTTCACACAGTATCACTTTTGACCTGCAACAACCCTCAACTCAACATTTTCACATTCTTTTACCGGTGTTGAACGTAGCTCTTTAGAGGCAATTTAACCCCTTCAAGTTTTGATAAAATATCAAAAATAACATTTCTTCCCTTCGCGCATACTTTTACAATGCTTTTAACTAACTTCACAAGTCCTGACCTGATTTAACCTACGTAATACCCTCGTCTTTCTTTCACAGTTCATAACTGCACCTTCAGTAGCTCCGTTAGACATCGATGGCACGTCATGTGACTGCAGTACAACAGTCGTTTAGTCAAAGTAGATACCACACTTTCTGAAAGTGGTCATCGCTAAACGATACCACCCATAAATACTGGTCTGATCTAAGCTTCTTTTATCGCCGCAGCGACGCCAGACGTGCTGCTTTTCACGGTGTTCTGGACGGCGGCCGATGAGGAGGTGGTGCTGGACTTCTTCTCCATGGATTTGTAGGAGGAAGACGTGGTGCTGGTGGACTTTTTCTGGACTGTCTGGATGGTCTTTTTCCTCTTGACGTGAAGGACCTCCATGGCGTCCATGTTGACGGCTTGTTGAGTCTCCTCGCTGGTCTCCTCCACCTGCTCTGAAGTCTGCTGCTGCTGCTCCACTCGCTGCTGGTGATGCATCTAAGTTAAGGTTGTGGAGAACCTTTTAATTAAGCGCCAGCCCGCTTATTGTGCGTATAAGTTGTTCAATCCACGCAGCGACGGCTTATGTTTAGTAAACGACTCCTTTCCCCTCACCATCATCATGTGCTGATAATTTGCGATGGCCTGGTCAGTCGTGACTCCCTCAGCCAGGCCCAGCTCTGCAGCCCGGCGGGCCTGCTCCACCCTGTGGGAGCCAGGAGGGGTCCAGCCCACTCCTCTGGTGCTGTTCAGGTCTGACTTGTAGTTCACCTGTAACAAATGGGAGCAGTACTTGCACGTTGATTGCAAATCGAAAATGGGGCCTACCACATTTTATTGCCATATTTTAAAGCGTTTCACGGCGACTCACGTCACTCTGCAGCTTGTAGGCCTGCTTGGCGTGCTTGACGTCGAGCTGCTCGGAGTCGCAGGTGTAGTCGTGCAGCTTGCTGCGGTAGGTGAGGTTGCTGGCCTGGGCTTGGCTCTTTTTGGCCTGCAGGAACTCGGGCTGGTCAGCGTGCATCTTGTAGTGGCCCCGGTCCTCCTTGGACTGCCGTTTGTACTCCAGGTTGCTCTGCAGCTTGCTGGCCGCCAGGGAGTGCACCATCTTCGGGTCGTCCTCCACGCAGCGCAGCCCCACCTGCTGGCCCTTCTCCTTCAGGTGAGACTCCCTGTAGCGTAACTGCGGGAGGCATAAATATAAACTTTCACTGCTTCATTTAAGAGCTAAACATTCCGATTTCTGAAGTAAATTGTTATCAAGCATTAAAACAAAAATTTGCATTGACAGTAAAAGCGGCTAATGAATCGTAAGTTGTGCTTCGAAGAAAACCAAAGAGACTTACTAACTTAATTATCATGCAAACTCACGTCACTGGCGATTTCTCTGGAGGCCTTGGCCGTCTGGAAGGGAATCGCATCCAGCCTCAGGTCGAAGCCCGACGTCTTCACCTGTTCTCCAGACGCCTTGTAAACTTTCTTTGTGGGAGAAGAATTTTCAAGAGAACAAAGTCACAAAAACACACTGGCACCTTCTGACGTGGGTTTGAAACCATTAGCTCTCATTCAGGATTGAATAAATATATATCTATAAGCTTACGTCACTGATCTGCAGGGCATTCATCTTGGCTCTCACAAAATCTGGATCATCGGAGTGTAAAGTGTACTTGTGCATGTCATCATTCTTTCCGGATTTGTACAGCCTCTGTAGGTGTGCAAACAAGCGAGTGATAAACATCCATCACACAACAAAAATGGAGTTTACAGTAAAAACAACAGGAACATTATTTCGTTCCAACCCACCTCACTGCACTGTTGATAGCTCGTCTTAGCGTGGACAATGTCAGGAGAGTCGGTCACGGAGGTGAACTTTAGGCTGTCTGGCAGCTGACGATACTTCTTCTGCATGAAGGTTCACGAGAACACAGGAAAACCCAACGGTTGAAAAAATGTAGATATTTCCGACTGATGATAACATCAGGAAAGCAGCGAGGCCTCTGCTGGAGGACCGGTGGCTGTATCACGGCCGTCACATCTACTCACATCGCTTATGAGTTCTCCGGCCTTCTTAGCCGACTCCATCTGCGGTGCCCCCACGCCGTCCCAGGCCACTCCTTTCATGTATCTCAGGTCCGACTTGTAGAGTTTCTAGACAACGGGTGATAAAGCGCGCCAGTCGAGTTGAATCACACAAGTCATTTCCCCCTTTTTTTTCTCCCCCCGCCCCCACGTCCACACCTCCCACCTCGCTCTGCTGGTCGTACGCCGTTTTGGCCCACTTGACCTTCATGTCGTCCGGAAGCACCGTGTACCCGTGCAACCTCTTCCTGTAGTCCTGCTCGCTGGCGAGGGCCTGGGCGTTCTTGGCCGTCACCAGGTGGATCATGTCCCGCGTGAGGTGGAACTGCCCGCTGGCGGTCAGCGCGTCCTTGCGGTACTCCTGGTTGCTGGCCAGCCGGGCCGCCTGCTGGCAGTGCAGGAGACCCGGGTCCTCCGCCACGCTTTGGATCCCGATTGTGCTTGCCCTTCTCCAGCAGGTGGTCGTGTTTGTACTTGTTCTGCAGTCACACGCGGGTATGCACTGTAGTTTACTGCCATTTATGGTGATAAATGCTTAGTCTGCACTTTTTTAAATTCCGAGTGGTCGTTGCTTTTAAAAGGCTGTACGTTGTGCTGCTTTATTACAGCTAATTGGTACATATAATATGTTTGACACATTTCAGTCTGCTCTTACATCACTGGCGATGCCTGTTGAGCTCTTGGCAGCTTGGAAGGGGATGTCCTGCATGCTGAGTTTGTAGCCTTGAGCCCTCAGAGTGTGCCAGGACTCTTTGTACTTGAGCTTGAGCAGAATGACAAACAACCAATGATCATTCCCCTTGAAATCACCAACACAGGGGAAGGAAATGTCCACAGTCTGATGTTTGGGGGACGGTCACAAGTACCTCACTGAAGTTGGCCGCATTGATCTTTGCCTGCATCATCTCGGGCCTCTCGGTTGTTGTCGTGTAGTTATGCCGGTCGTTCGCCCCTTTCTCTTTGTACAAACGCTGCGAGAGAAACACAAACAACTGAGTGGT
Organism: Apeltes quadracus; assembly: GCA_021346845.1. Taxonomy (NCBI): domain Eukaryota; kingdom Metazoa; phylum Chordata; class Actinopteri; order Perciformes; family Gasterosteidae; genus Apeltes; species Apeltes quadracus. The sequence goes on along the minus strand of CM037921.1, from coordinate 9,824,542 downwards.
TCTGAAAAAAAAAAAAAAAACAGGAAACAACAGTAACCACAGCAGAACTAAAGCCATAGGCTCAACGTCCCACCTCGTTTGTGATCTGCCCGCTGAGTTTGGCATGGACTAAATCAGGAGAGTCCGCCACAGACGTGTGCTTGAAGGTGTACGGCTGCTGGCGGTAGTTTTTCTGTTACAGAAGGAACAAAAAAAAAAGTGAGGGTTTTTTTTTAGCCTAACATTTTATACTTTTTTTTAAGGGGAAAAAAAAGAAGATATCCTACATCACTGATGAGGTCTGTGGCCCTCTTGGAGCCTTCGAACTGCAGAGCGCCGGTGCCGATCCAGGCTGCGCCACGCAGGTAGTTCAGGTCAGAGCGATACACTCTCTGCAACACACACACACACACACACACACACTCAAACATTCAGTTATCGCTCTAAAAAAAAAACAAGTATCTTCGAAAGTCGATTACTTCTTTTGACCTCGCGCTACGACGGATGTTGCATCTCACCTCGCTCTGCAGGGCGTACGCTTTCTTGGCCGCCTGCACCTTCATGTCGTCGGGCAGCGCGGTGTAGTGATGCAGGGTGAGCCTGTAGTCCTTGATCGCTGACCAGCGACTGGGCCATCTTAGCGTGGGACACCTCCAGCATGTCCATGGACAGGTGGAACTTTGAGAGCTCCTTTGAGTCCTGCCTGTACTTCAGCTGGAGGGGTAAATAGGGAACAAAGAAGAGATGGTGTTTGTATCATAATATGTGTTTTTTTTGGTTTGTTTTTTTCCAGAGTTCCTGTTAAAGAGCTTACATCACTCTGTAGCTTGCTGGCATTGACCGAGTGAGCGATGTTGATGTCGTCCTGCAGTCCCTTCAGCCCGATCGTCTTCCCTTTGGTCTTCTCAAATTCTTCTTTGTACTTGTGCTAAAATCACAAATGATTCAGAGTGAGACGAGTTAATGTGTACAATCCGTAAGTGTTTTCAAAAGTCAACTAATGGAAACTGAAATGAAAAACATGCATCACTGATCTGCTGTAAATGCCTTATAGAGGCAATATCTTTATGCTATTTGAAGCTTCTGCAGACGAAAATATATTTGCGAGCTCACATCGCTGAGGATATCTGCAGACGCTTTGGCGGACTGGAAAGGTATGGCGTCCAGACTCAACTTGTAACCACCGTCGCGTATCTTCGTCCAGGATTCCTTGTAGCAGCTCTGAGAATTCGTACACGCATTAACCGCCACGCCCACAAAGTCGGGCGTCTTGATTTCACACGCGTCTCTGTGGGAATGTTTTTACCTCGCTGATGTTCATCGGCGTTGAGCTTGGCCTGAACCATCTCAGGCAGCTCTCCGCTGAGGGTGTAGTTGTGCTTCATGTTTTCACCCTTTTCCCTGTACAACCTCTGTAGAGAAGAAAGAAAGGCATCACATCTATTTGAATACTTATACCATGTATATGGTGCATTAGACACATGACCACTGAACTCACATCAACAGCCAGTTTGTTGCTCAGTTTGGCTTGGACCATCTCAGGAGTGTTTTCAACGCTGGTATACTTCAAACCACTCACACCCTGACGGTACTTTTTCTAGATTAAAAAAACAAATAAAAAGGTGAGAAATTTCTGAAAATAAAAGTAAAACGAATGTGTGCACATGCATTGGATGAACAGTAGAGGGCACACCATCATCGCAAAAAAAGCACGTGTGCTAACTAAATGGCTTTTATGTTGTGATGGACGTTGGGTCTGAGGTTACCTCGCTGATCAGCTCCCCGGCTTTCTTTGCCTGCTGGACGTCCAGAGATTTCGAGGCCTCCCAGCCGACCCCCTTCATCCAGTTCAGATCCGACTTGTACTGTTTCTAAAGAAAGACACAAGTCCCCTGGTGAAGGAATCGTTTTGGCATCAAAACAAGTTGCTATCTAAGCGTCTGACACTAACGTCGCTCTGCAGTCCGTAGGCCTTCTTGGCCCAGGCGACGTTGATGTCAGTTGGCAGAGTCGTGTACTCGTGGAGGTTGGTCCTGTAGTTGGTCTCGGTGGCCAGGCCTTGAGCTTTCTTCGCGTGGCTGATGTTCAGCATGTCCAGATGAACGCTGGATAAACAGAGAGATCGATTGACACGATATCTAAGACCTGTTTTATGGTAAACGAGGTGAAGCTCATGTGTGGTGCAATGACAAGCGCTAAGAAGGCTCCATCAAGGGTGAAAAAGGATCACCTGTTCTTGTTCTTGGTGTCCTCGTAGTCCTTCTTGTACTGGCGGTCACTGTGCAGTCTGGTGGCCTGGACAGAGTGGGCCATCTGAGAGTCGTCGCTGACGGACTTAATGCCGATGACCTTGCCTTTGTTTTGCTCATGCTTCGCCTTGTATTTGACCTGCAACAAAGACAATACGTATGTACAAGTTCAAATATATTATAATATTATAGTACATTTATTTTTGTCAGGCTTATGGGTGTGTTTAGAATAACTCACAGTACTGGCCAGATCTGTTTTGGCTTTAGCGGTGAGTATGGAGAGAGAGTCCAAATGCAGCTCAAAGCCCTTTTCTCTCTGCTTCTCCCACTGGCTCTTGTACACTTTCTAAAGAAAAAAAATGTAGAAATGTAGATTTCTACATTAGGTATTAATTAAAAGTAACATGTGTTAGGAGTCTACATGGATGAAAGAAGTGTGCAATTTGTGTTGAATTTGATTGAATAAATTCAGAAACAAAACAAATATTCAAGCCTGTAATCTGATGAATACATGTATATTGTTGTGTTATCCACATCTCCTCATTGAGGTGAACTCACCCCACTCAGAAGGTTGGCATTGGCCTTTGCTTGTCTGAAGAGGGGCTCATCCTTCGTCATGGTGTACTGGTGTAACGTCTGCTCTGTGTCTGCCTTGTACGCCAGCTGAAAACCAAAAACATACATACACATCACATGGCGGCACCGGATTCAAATGGACACGATTGCAGCCCTGAAGTGAAGACCGTACGCCGCTCTGCAGTTCCTGGCTCTTTTTGGCGTGCGCGATGGAGAGGTCGTTCGCCACGTGGGTGAACCCGATGCTGTCCGCCTTCTGCCGGTACTTAATCTGCGAGGCGGTAGAGTGCAGAAATAATAAACGAGTCGGTCAATTTATCTGACGCTCGGAAAGGTGCACACACACACACACACACACACACAAACGCGTGGTTACTGACGTCACTGAGCAGCTCGCCGGCTTTCTTGGCCTGGGCGACGTTCAGAGACCCTTCGGAGTCCCAGCCGACTCCTTTCATCCAGTTCAGGTCCGACCGATACTTGGTTCTGTTGAGCAGCCGAAAGACTCGTTAACGTCACCAGCCCTGATAGTAGGCCGGCTCTCATCCCCTTCGTCCCGTCTCTCACCTCGCTCTGCAGCGAATAAGCCTTTTTGGCCTGCTGCACCTTGATGTCGTCGGGCATGACGGTGTAGTCGTGCAGCTTGGTGCGATACTCCAAGTCGCTGGCGAGGGCCTGGGCCTTTTTGGCGTGGCTCAGGTTGACCATGTCCAGGGGGAGGCTGAACTGGGACCGGCTCTCCTTGGAGCCCCTCGCTGTACTCGATCTGAAGTGATCGCGGGTTAAAAATAAATGATTCCTTTTTGATTCAGCTCGCACGCTGCGGCTGCAAAAGTCTTCGAAGATGCATTTGAATGCGTGTGAATAACGCTCAAAGCGCCGTCGGCTTACGTTGCTGTTCATCTTGGCCGCTTGCAGATGGTGCAGAGTCTTGGAGTCGCTCACATTGACCCCCGCTGCCCTGTCCTTGTTATTCCTGTAGGTCTCTTTGTATTTAATCTGAAACACATGCACACGCAGTTTAATTAAGTATGCTCGCTATTACATTTTACTTGAGCCATTTTTTGTCTCAGTTTCATTTATATTGCATCCCCCCCTTGCAGATGACAACGATGTGTGTTTGCCTACGTCGCTGGCGAGGTCACGGGAAGCCTTCGCCGCTCGGACGCTCAGGCCGTCCACGCCGATGTCACAGGCTTTGGACTTGTTCTTCTCCCATTCCTCCTTGTATTTGATCTGGAGAAACACATCGGAATGACGAGCGATTCCGTGGGAACCATGCGAAGGAACTCACTTGTGTACACACTCACGTCACTGCACAAGGCGGCGTTGGCTTTGGCCGCTTTGATTTGGGGAAGGTCCTGAGACAGCGTGTACTGATGTTTGGTCTTTTCGTAGCCTTTTTTGTACTTCAGCTAAAAGACACATACACCTTTTACACAGTTGGCGGACATAAACGAATGATGAAACACTTCAGTCAGCTGACGCCTCGTTATGACGCCGTCCACTCACGTTGCTGACCAGCTCGGCGTTTTTCCGCGCTAAAACAATCTCGGGCGTGTCTGTTGTTTGGCTGTATTTCACCTGGTCGATGTGTTGCCTGTAGTTCTTCTGCAGTCATATAAGAAACACATTTTTTTTTTCATGGTGAAATTCATAAAAAGAAGCGTATGGGGTGGAAATTGAGGAAGCTCACATCTTTCAGTGGGTCCAGTTTCCTTTGGCTCTGGTAGCCTGGTGTGAGCGTGGCTGGGTAGTTGTATTTACCCTGCTCCTGTTCACAGCTTTGTTTATACGAAATCTGGAAATGACAAGAAGTCCATGTCAGGGATGCAACCGGCAGAGCTGTTTCATCCCAAACCATTAATTAAATTAAATATCGGCCGCTGGATTGTGTAGTAAATCTTCCGTCAAAATAGCAGGTGAAAGCAAATATTCATTTAAAAACACAATGTGTCACAATCGGTCTTGACTGCAAAACTTCGATAATTTGCATCAATTTCTGTATTAAAAACCAGCCTTACGTCACTGGCCAGTTTCCTTGCTTTCATGGCATGCATGGTCCTCTTATCGATTCCCGAGTCTTCGTAGTGGCCCTTCATGTCGCTGGTGTACTTCTCTTTGTACTTGTTCTGTTAAGAGCATACAGAGACAATAAAATATGCAGGATTATCCACATAATTGCCCTGATGGCATGATCAACGAGGTTGCTTTGGTTGTCATACTTACATCACTTGTGAACTTGGCGATTTTAGCTGAATTTTGAAACTGTGGCGTCTCGCAGAAATTGATGCTGTGACCTTTGGTGTTCTCCAAGTCCTTCTTATACTCCACCTGGTAGAAAACACCAGAGAAAAACCAAAAAGTAAAATAATCAAAGAGGCGAGGTGAAACATTCCCAGCGCCCGGAATAGTGAGCGATGCACTGGGTTCCCGTGTGAGGTAATATTTTAGTTTGGCGGGACGTCCAGTGGCCTTGGAGGTAAGCCGTGACCGCCCGGGACCGGCATGTCAGAGACGCCGAAAATGCAAGTTAGGCTGCTCCATGTCTGCTGGGAGATGGACGCTGTATATACTGCACATTTAAAGCTCTTTGCCATTTAAAGCCCCGAGCATCGATCAGCAGCGAGCTCACCTCGCTGACACTCGTTGTTGATCTTGCGGGCGTTCTTCAGGGCGAGGTTGTCCTCAGACGTCAGGCTGTGGAAGTGCGAGCTGCCCTTCATCTTGCTCAAGTCCTTACGGTATTTCAGCTGCACAAGGGGGAGGAAGGATGATTGATTGCGTGTAGGAAGTCAGGAGATTAACGTCGCACACACACACACACACACACAGTCTAATTTAGGCAGCGTGGCAGGTTTTGACAATGACGACACGGTGGGGCTTTCACATTGTGCTCCCTCATTTGTCCTGATGACAAGGCCGAAGGAAGGATGAAGCCTGGAGATCTCACAGTGCACGCTCGGGTGTTCGGCCTTAGCACTTGGACATAAACACTAGGGTTATTCGTCAGGGCGATACTCACGTTGCTCGCATTTTCCTGAGCCTTTTTGGCAAGATGGTAACCAGGAGTGATCATGGCAGGGAAACTTCCTTTGCCCCGTTGCTGCTCATACTGCTCTGTGTAAGCAATCTGTAAACAGAAGATAAAATGATTTAAAATTATACAAAGAAATTCAAAAAAATTGAAATGACCAAAAAATGTTTTATTTATATAAATCTAAAGGTTCGTTGATTTTTTTTAATATAGTGTGGGCCTAAACTTTAAAATATAAACCATAAAAATAAAAAGATGTGTAGCTCTGGTGTTGTAAGATCCACCATGTATCTTCTAGTTTTCGCATATGGAAGGTATTTTCACGGACATTATGATAATATGACGTCCTGTTTCATTTACCAGAGGCTTTTTCATAAAAACATGTTAATGAAACCACAGTAACACACCTGGCTGAAGTTCTCTGCATTTTCTCTGGCGTGAACTGCTCCAGCTACCGCTGCCTCGGCGCTGGCTTTGCCCTTCATCTCCTGTTCATACAACTGACGATACTTGATCTGGTGGGACAAGAAATTCATTAGCGACCGATGATTAGAGGGGGTTGGTCAGAGCCTTTGTGTGCACACGTCTAAAGAAATGTGGCTTACATCACTGGCCTGCTCACTGGCCTTCTTTGACATCTTGTATCCAGGCGTGAGGTGTGCAGGGAAGCTGCCTTTACCTCTCTGCTGCTCATATTCCTCCGTATACGCATACTGGAGAAAGAAGGGGGGGTGATACAGGAACTGTATACAGGACAAACTGCGTAATACTGTTGTTTATATATTATGTAATATATTATGAAGTGAGGAAAGGCTTGTAGCTTACGTCGCTAACAATTTGTCCTTGTTTCTTGGCAAGAAGCACCTCAGGGGGGTCGACAAACGTGGTGTATTTTGAAACTCTCTCCTCGTGTCCCTTTTTATATTCCAGCTGCGGATAAATTAAAAAAAAAAAAAACAGTTTAACTTTATGAAGTGAACCCTCAAACAACCCGTGACAGAGACACGTAACTAAAGTGCTTGGATTCACTTCAGTTCTGATCAATCAGTTGAATCAGTTCTCACGTTGCTGGCCAAAGTGTTGGCTGTTTTAGCAGCCTGGTAACCTGGAGTTATCATGGCGGGGAAGCTTCCTTTGCCTTTTGACTCCTCGTATTCTTCCATGTACTCCGCCTGCCAAACGTTCACACAATCAATCAAGACGTTGAGTTGCAACTGTGCTCCTTTAATTCATTGAATGACCCTCATATTTAGGTTTTGTTGAAAAAGAAAGTGCACTCACATCACTGAGGGTCTTCTGGGCCTGCGACATGGTGACCACCTCCTGGTTGGTCACCGTCCCCGAGTACCATGTCTGCTGCTGGGAGAACTCCGACTGAGACTGAAAGGCCTGTTTGGACACGGGGGGGGGACAGACTTAATCACCTCCAGCAAATCACAGGACATAAGACTCCCTTTAACAGGGCGTAATGGATGGTCGCTCTGCCAGGAGCTCACCTGGCTGGACATCTGGCCGGATAGGCGAGCTTTCTCCAGCTCCAGGGAACTCATGTCCTGGTGGAAGGTGGACATAAAACGCTCGCCGTCCTCGCGATACTTCAGCTACAAAAGCGCACACAGAGGACGAGCGTCAAGCCGAGGCCGGGACACACTTGCATGCAGTTCAGGCTACGTGAAATCAATGATGAATGGTGAAAAGAAAATGAGCAAACAGAGCTGTTACTCCTGACTTTATATTTCCACAGGGACAAACATCACCCTTTCTTATGTTGCCAACTTAAACCCGACCACCTGAGCTTCAGATTCTTCACAAGGAAGAGATTATTTTAGTGCGCTGTTATTAATAACTAACAAGAAGCTGGACCCGCCGAGAAAGATCCAGAGAGGAGCGACGAGTCTGACCTGTTTGCTGATGATCCTTAAGCTGTAAAAATGTTCAAAACTATTATTAGAATAGCTTCTTAGTTGGGGATACGAGAGAGCACTGACCTCTCTGAAGCACCGGTAAAAGGCTCCCATGGGGTCTAACCTTATCCGGGTTAGAATTGTACTAAATCGTATCTCCGATAATAAGGACGCAACCTATAACATGTAACATGAAGAGCATATTACAAAACATCACGTCCATCGTCCTGTCTGACGCGTCGCTGCGTCACAGGTTGTGGTTTGTCCGACTGCCTGTGAAGGCAGCACTTCATGGTCGCGTGCGGCACTTTTCCCGCCTTGGACGTGACTAACTGAGGCAAAGCAGGTAACTTAAAATAACGCAATTATTATTATTACTTAATTGTATTGTAATTGTATAATTGTTAATGAATTCCCCACCATTTGTTCAGGTAACAGTTAGAAAGTCAGCTAGCTAAAATAAACATCGTCCTGGTTTCACTACTAACGTTAGTTAACGTTAACTACCATTAACATAAATGTTAACAACTTAACTTCCCTAACGTTACAGAACTGTTTGCTGTTTCCACTATTCCACTATCATGTAACTTTATAATCTTAGAAACATTGTATCCAGGTGGAATTAAACCACAAGTATTAACTTAATTGTTTTATTTGTTCTATTTGTTTAACTGTAGTGTTTTGGGCTTTAGGTTATGAACAAAAATGGCGGCTCAGACCTACATCGCCATTTCTGAGCTGCACCCCACCTTCTCCCACCCGGTGAGTGCAGGTCGTCCTGAGGCATTTCAACCGCTTTGAGCTGAACAAACACCTGTGCACTGACATTGTCGTGTTTTGCAGAGAGTGGCAGGCATCATTATTGGGAAAACTGATGTCAAGAGCTTTCCTGACAGAAAAAGTAAGTTTCTTTTTACATTTCTGCAGCTAACAAGTTATTGTCAATGACGCATCGTTTTTACAGCATTGGGCATTGTGCACCAGCCCCCCCTACTGGAGAATAGTTGTATGCACACACATCCTCTGGGCTGTAAATAAACATCGGACACAAGTTTCAGTGACGACTCAAACTGAAAACCGAATCTCTGCATCCACTGCTAATACGAGCACAGGAACATTGCACGGACTACAGGCCGACGCGGACAGACGGGAACAGGTGCCCCGGGCCAGATGAGAAGAAGGGATGTGAGGCTTTTTTACTCCCGGTGTATAATTTTAGCCCCAAGCGGAGGGGGGTTGTCTCGCCTGTGTCACAGGACCAGAAATAAACCCCGAGCCGCACTGCTCCATTCCACACGGCGGCCGTCACCGTGGACCCCCTCTCCTTCTCCTCCACCCTTAAAATGGGAACCAGCCCTTTTGGATCTGATGGTAACAGATGCGGCGTCTGCTCGGGGTCAGACCAATAATGTGTTTGAAAAAAAAAAAACAATGTACACGGATCTATTCATATTCACTTGTAATGGATCCTTCCCCCCATCCCCCTTTTTTTTGTCAACCTCAACCCGCACAACGAACACCGCGAATATGTGATGTGAGGTTTTCAGGACAGAGGATGTCCCATATGTACAGACTGTAAAAGCCCTCTATGGCAAATTTGTAATTTGCGATTTTGGTCTATAAAATGAATTGAATTGAATCTCTCTCATTTCCTGCACGCCGCAGACAGTGACTTGCATCAGCGTGTCAACCACAAACCTCGACTCAGATGAAGGCCGAGACACTTTGTCTTATGTCGCTGCTTGTGTGTGTGTGTGTGTGTGTGTGTGTGCAAGTGACATCGTCTCACCTCGCTGCTGGCCTTGCTTTGCTTCTTTGCGTTGATGTTGACTGGCGTCTCATAGACGCTTGTGAATGTGTTGTTCCTCGGATTGTGTCTAAACGGGTGATAAATACAATTTTTTTAAACGGTCATCATTTTGAGTTGACGGAAACAAACGGAAGTCTAATGTCACAGTAAAATGCTCAAATAGAAGTTCATATTATCAGCTGTTGTGGTACTTACACAGAGCAGTATGGCCTCTTCATGTGGCTGACAAAGTTTTTGGCAGTAAGCACCATCTTACAGACGTCACAGTGAAAACATCCTTTATGCCAGTTCTGAGAAGAAGAGACAAATCGGATTATTGATTTACAAATTCCCTAGAACATTTGAATCTTTAAATTCACATTAAACCAACAGATTTCACAAAACATTCCCAACGTGACGAGATTATTCAAAGATTCATCAATTGATCATGATACCTTGTTCTTAAAAATATCTTGAACTGTATAACTCTTGCTTTTCACCTCACAAGTAAAACCCTAAATCTTAAGAAGTATGACGTCACTTTAAAAATGAACGTTATCGGCAGATTTCAAGACATTTACTGTTTGCTTAACCAAGCCACTTGTTGTATTTGACGTTAAACTTAATGCTCTCATTTTTCAGTTACAGATATTTGCGGAAATAAGTTGATTCAAATTATCATACTTTTTTTTCATACCCTGATGTAAATACTGACTTGCTTGTTTATTTTGAAATGTATTTGTGAGATGAAATGCTCAAAGAAACAATTTCAACCTTCTTGCGATCACAATATTTCTCACCTGGTCGATGCAGTTGATCTTCTCAGCCGGGTAGACCACAAACCCACACCTGGCACAGGACTGCATGGTGAATTTTTTGTCCTTTTCCGCCGCCAAATAAAACCTGTATGAGAAGGAGTGAACTAATGGGTAAAGCTCAGGTCAGACAGACGGGCAACCGTTTGGTAGAAGGACTGGCAGTGATTCCGTAATGTGTGTATCTCCGGTGGTGGTAAACTTAGCTCTGGGACTGTGAGCCTTTAAAACGGTCTCTTTCTTCACACCATGTCCCCTCCGATGGACCAACCCCGTTCCGTCCACCATGCTAGAAGACTGGCTGAGTCCAGCTGTCACTCTGCAGGGGGGGGGGGGGGGAGGGAGAGGGACGCAGAGGGACAGCTCGCTCAGATGTCACTGTATGTGTGTAATGATCCTGAGTTGGAAACTGAAGTTCAACTTTGGCCATCTTGCCTCGGCACTTGGACATAAAAACGTAATGCATTACGTCATGGTTTTACTTATAGCTTCTTCATTACTGTTCATACTTGGATGTTGACTTACAGGAAAAAATAGATGTAGACAACTTTACAAAAAAATAGGTTAAGGAAACATCAGGGTCAGGAAACATCTGTTAACTACAGATATTCAAAAACTCAGTATTTTTCATTTACTATTATGTTTCATCAAAATATGCTCTCTCGGTCAAAATGTAACCCATTAACAGGCAATATATTCAGAATTGTTCTCCTATGATAAACTGCAGTTTGGTAAAATCGTCACGTCATTATTGACGTTATTATCGCGTCATTACGCACCTCGGAAACACTTACACGTACTTTCACTTTCAAGTTCTCTCAAGAAACTTGGACGAAAACTTTTTCCAGCGGGGAAGAAAAGGGGGAAAACAAAGCAGAACCAACTCCAAACTCCGCGCGCAGTAGCTAAGGTGACACAACACATTTACACGAATGACTTTAACAAGTTTTCGTGCTGTCCAGCCGTCGCTAAGCCGGGAAAGAAACGAAGTTGACGCCTTTATGGCGCTAAGCTAACTAAGCTAACGCGCAGGTCGGATGTAACGACGTCGTGTTAAACCTCCTGTAACGTTACAGGGAGTGAAGCCAGTGCCGGACCGCGGATGGCCGGTTTGCCGCAGGATGTCGGGCCGGCGGAGGAAGAGGGGCCGACGGGAGACCAGACGGACGCCAAACCGGACCGCAGCGGAAGATTCCTGCTGTTCGGGTCCCGGTAACATTTTCTTTTATTAGCCTGGGATATAAAACGAACAAATGTGCTCCTTAAGGCACCCAATTCACTTTGAATAGATTTAAGATACTAACAAAAAAATACCCATTTGGTACAATAGAGGACACTGCGCGTAACCGGACGCGCGTGCCCGAGAAGTGTCTCTGACAGGGGTTTGTTCCTGTTGGATTCACAAGGTGGCGCTGTGAACCTTTCTCTCAGACAGTATGAATGAAACAGGCCCGTATTCTCTGACTAAAAAAAGCATCCAACAGTTTTAGATAATACACCGGCTACATAGGCTACATTGTTTCAAACGTTATCCAGTTCTGCTGAAAGGTTTGCCTGCTTAGTCACAGTTATTATTTGGTATTTTTTCATCGGAAGAACAGATTAGAATGCATCACACCACACGTCATCTGTAAATGACTTTTGCCTAATAACTTTGATTGAAACAATTATTTGAAGTGGTTGGATTTAAAAAGACTGTAATTCTGTTCTATTCTGCATGTTGTTTGTTAAGCAGATATATATATATATATTTAAATCCTACTCCCCGTGCGCTCTGTGCAGTCGGGGTAACAACCCCCCTACGCTGCTTGTGTGCCTGTACAGATGGATTATGTGCATGTCAGCAGAGGAGCAACTTGTTGACCTGTCTGACCTCAGCAGGGATGGAGGCACAGGGGCCACGTGTGAGAATAGGCCTTTTAGAAAGCACTGGTGTGGTGGCCGGGCTGCTGACTCAGTGGGAGGAGGGGGAACAGGGGGGGTCACAGAGCGCCGCCCCCCCCCCCCATCCTCAGCACCCGCCGGCCCAGTCAGGTGTCCATCCAGTACAGAGAGCATGTCGGTATCCTAGCACGCAGCTAGAAAAAAATTTAAGCTGCCAGATCTGGAGAAACTTTTTTTTTTAGAGGGTGGGGGCAGAAAAAGAAACAAAAACAACAACAAAAAAAAACGAGGAGACGAAACCAACGCATTTCAGATGCAGAGTGGCGTGGCGCTTAATGACGAACCCAGGTAAGAAGGACGAGATCGCTCCGGTATTCCTCCTCCTCGCGGCCCCCCCGACCCGCTTCCCTCTTTGCCATGGCTCGGCCCACAGCAGCACGACAGATTGATGGGGGGGGGGTCGGGGGGGCTGGGAAAACTTCTGGATCACATGTTGATTGAAATAAGGCCCGGGAGTGTGTGCGTGAGACTGTCGGTGTGTGTGCGTTGCCGCGCATTGTTCCCGCGCTTGAGTAACCTGATGACGTGGCTCTTCTGGAAAAAGCCTGGGTTTTCTGAAGCCCCCCCCATCCTCTCTCCCCCCGTCGACGGGCCACTGTTGGCTTTGCTATCTAGATGCGTCTTCTAATGAATGGAAACGCCACAGGTCTTTGAGGAGCGCCCCTCGGGAAAGATTTACTCTCGCTCGATCTGCCTTTGACGTGGTTCGGACTTTTTTTGTATCTGCTCTGAGGAACGATGTTCTAGTTTCTTCTCCCTTCCGACGGTGGAATACTGCGATCAAATGTGGCTTTGACTTTAATGCCTTATTTGAAAATGTATGTAATCTGTGGTTTCTGAGTAAGTGGATCAGAGTGAGTCAGTGTTCTTTGCATTGGAAGTCTTGATATTTTCTTATGATGAAATAGTTGTTTGAGCTTAAAATGGTCTGTCAATTTTTTATTTTTATCGTATTTTGTTTTGTGTGTGTGTGTGTGTGTCTCGTTGCTGATTCACTGATTCTCCCTGACTCTTCTCAGTAAGAAGAATAAGGATGGCCAGACGCGGGAGCAGGAATACTCTTCTCAAAGCCATTACAGAGTCGTTTCACCAACATTCCAGTATAAGATGGGCCACCAACGGGTGGGCAAGTGCATCATCATCAACAACAAAAACTTTGATGAAAAGACGGGTACGGCTTCAGACACTTTTTTGCACACTGGCTTCCGGCGAAAGAGTGCGTAATCCGAGCGGGTTTGTCTCCGCAGGGATGAATGTACGCAACGGCACGGACCGAGACGCCGGGGAGCTGTTCAAGTGCTTCAAGAACCTGGGCTTCGACGTCTTCATCTACAACGATCAGACGTGCGGGAAGATGGAGAGTCTTCTAAGGGAGGGTGAGCAGCGACGTCTGTGCGCTTTTCTCTCTCACGTGGGGGAAAAAGTATCGCAAATTCTTTCTCAGTTTAACGAGGCTAAGAGTTGAGCGTTGTGTCTTGTGTGTGCGTGTGTGTGCGTGTGTGTGCGTGTGTGTGGGTCAGCCTCGGAGGAGGACCACAGCGACAGCTCGTGTTTCGCCTGCATCCTGCTGAGCCACGGCGAGGAGGGCATGATCTACGGAACGGACGCCGCCATGCCCATCAAGACCATGACCTCGCTGTTCACGGGGGACAGGTGCAAAAGCTTGGTGGGAAAGCCAAAGCTCTTCTTCATCCAGGTACGAATTTCTAAGGATTTTCATTCAAAAAAAAAAAAAGGACTGAAGGTCAAATGACCCAAAAATGTAGCGTAAACTTGTTATTTTGTTGAGAAGACAGCAATAGCAATTGTGTTAAACCTCGCCCCCGTCTCACCTTTTAAAGTCAATTCATTTTGAATTGCTTCACCAGGTCATCGTTGAGAAAGCTACTCAGGATCACAATGAAATGTCATTTCATTTACTTCACCAGGCTTGCCGGGGTTCCGACTTTGACGACGGCATACAGACGGATTCGGGTCCGCCAAACGACACCATGGAGACGGATGCTAATCCGAGACATAAGATTCCCGTAGAGGCAGATTTCCTGTTTGCCTACTCTACTGTGCCAGGTAAAAATTAAGCGTTTCGATCAAGCCGATACCATGGGTCACATACCTGGGCTGGGTCGATTGCCCAGCCGACGCCAGTGACTCATGTTCATTTTTTTGCAGGTTATTACTCCTGGAGGAATCCTGGGCGGGGCTCGTGGTTCGTTCAGGCGCTCTGCAACGTCCTCAACGAGTTCGGCAAGCAGCTGGAGATCATGCAGATCCTGACCAGGGTCAACTACATGGTGGCCACCAGCTTCGAGTCCTGGTCCGAGGACCCTCGCTTCAGCGAGAAGAAGCAGATTCCCTGCGTGGTCTCTATGCTGACCAAAGAACTGTATTTCAACTGACCCGACCCGACCCGACCCCCCGAGCGGCTCCACGGACCGTTTCACCTACCGACGCAGCGTTCCGAGCATTCAGGGATGATTCAGGCCCAGATCCACACATGACCATTTTTTTAACATGTGTAGTTGGGCCCGAAAGAAAAAAAACAAGCACTCTGTGATAAAAGAAAAAATATTATTAGTGGCACTCCGCGTTCATGTGCTGATGGTGACTCTTCTTCAGGTCATCCTCCGGAGTAACGGTTGATCTGATCTTTTCTCGACAGGCACGTTAAATATTCTTGTTTGTTTCACCAGCCCGGAGAAAAAGATTCTGTTTTTGGGGAATCACATGCATCAGGAAAATAGATCAGATCATTTTCAGCCATCTGTGTTTCAATGTTTCCAGCTGTCAATTGTCAGATTTAAAAAAACGGAAAAAGATGACACTCCTCTGAGCAGAAACACGGTGCTTTTGCCAAAGGCTCGGTGTCTCGGCCTTCCTGGCAGGTTCTACGTTTGGTAGCAGCATGCTGGCATCCTCAGGTTCTTCAGTGTTCCACTACGTGGGTTATTGTATCGTTTAAAGAAGGTCGTATTGCGTATGGCTGGGAAGGAGGGATCTTCTGCTGTGTTGTGATTAGTTCCATGGGATTTGGGGTCAAGCACATCGTGTACAATGTCCAGTCCCACAAAAGTTAAGGATTATTTGCAATTTGCCTGTTTTATTAGCCTGATGTTTGAGGCTTCACTTGCTTTGTCATAACATCCACTTCACTCTGGTAAGACGAAGATTCGCAGATGGTGTTTTCAACTTCAACGTTTGTTTCTGCATTCTGTTCATGTCTGTCAATCACAGAGGCAGCTATTACTGGTGGTGACTGAAGTCTGAACACACACAATTAGTTCTGCTGCAATGTCTTTACATCGTTCCCATAATTGCATATGTCAGTAACTTAAGGGAAAAGTCAAGCAAGCACTTTTAACTTGTTATTTTATTTTCCCCTTTACACTCGTATTTTTAATCAGTTTTTTTTTCATATATATATATATAGCACTTTTTGCCAGAAATTTGATTAACACTGGCTTAAGTTAGGGACACGTCCCGTTCTCCAGCCAGTGCACTTGTCCAACACAGCCACAACTCGACACATGGATCTCTGATCAGCGGTGCCCAACCTGAAAGGAGGGTTTGCTCCACTTGTTTTTTTTCGATTGGAATTGAGGGAGGGGGGGAGGGAGAGAAAATATTTTTAAGGGTAAAATTATAAAATGCTTTTGGGTGTTAAATGCTGTTGTCCTCGGGAATATATTTCAAAAGATTTGGAAAAATGAATGAATGAATTAGATTGAAAGTTTAATCTGGCCCTATTTCTTTTTAATTTGGGGCAATGTATAATTAACTTCAAAAACAGAGGAATGCTCATGTAAGCATTTTATTGTAATAAAACAAAGAATTTATTCCGTAATGAGCTTTGTGTCACATTTCTTAAACATCTGCAACAGACACAATAAAAGGCAGGGCCGGCCAAAGGCATAAGCGAACTAAGCGGCCGCTTAGTTCTCTGCAAGCAGCCCTAGTTTTGTATTATAACCTCACTGTATTTGTTTATAATTTTCGCTATAACAGTATAGCGTGACATTTGTGCCAATAATCTTCTAGCACAGGTGACTGTGCGTGGTGGGAGGGGGGCCCCCAAATAAAAATCTGCTTAGGGCCCCCAAGAGGCTCGGGCCGGCACTGATAAAAGGCAACAAAGAAAATGTTTTACAGTGTTTTAGTTTTCACACTGAATATCATCCAAAAGTGATGAGTGATGATTCTCAAAAGTATTTGAGAATTTAAAAACAAATCTGTGAAAAAAGTTAAAATTGCATGCTTTCTTAAATTAAACTTATAATCTCTGAACCTTTTTTTAAAGGACTATATATGTAGTAGGACACATTCGACTGGAGGGTGACATCCACAGAATGGCAGGACAACTAACCTCGTTGGTTCTGGTACTTTCAGTTGTTTTATCCTCTTCATCTACTTTAAGTCTTTTATCTGCTTTAAGTCTCGTAAAGAACATTACCAGCATTACCAAAAGTACAATTCACTATTTAATGGTAAAAATAAATATCAACTTATGAATTGACTGTCTGAAAGCAGATCTATATAACCAAAGTATTACTGCTTCTGAATTAGACTGGGTTTGTCGACTTAACTTTTGTCTAGAGGTCAGAAAAACAATCTCGGCAGACAGATCCTCCCGGGTCACAAGTTAAAGAACGTCCCGTCACGCGACTTATCGGAATCTGACATTCCTGGTTATTTGTGTCCCCGGGGGCCTTCCTGCCCGCCAGGCGCTCCCGCTCCACCTCAGAGAACCGGAGCCGACCGAGAGGCGTCGCAGACCCTGAGGGCCTTCCAGTTGGTGCCGCCGTTGTCGTGGCCGGGGCACACGGCCTGGAGCAGGGTGTCGGCGAAGGTCCCCGCGCAGAAGCAGTGCAGCGGCGTCGCGGTGTCGGCTCCCAGGAAGCACACCAGGCCCCCGGGGAAGCTGCAGTACACGCCGATTCGGGCGAACCGCTTTCCCGCCAGCAGAGGCAACGCGTGCTGCACGCCGCCGTGCCACGCCGTGTAGCCCCCGTCGAAGTACTCCAGGCACCAGGACCCCTCGCCGCGGCCCAGCCAGGAGTCCTCCACGCGGCCCTTGCGCGGGATGCTCGGGTAGGTGAGCCCAAGCTCCCAGTAGGTCTTCCCGCTCACGTCCACCTCCCAGTACTGGCGGCCCTCGCTGAAGCCTCGCCGGCTGAGCACGTTCAGGGTGGTCTCGAAGCGGGAGGCGGCCTCCGGGACATCCTGCCAGGTGTCCGTGTAGGTGGCCGAGTCGCCTTGGGGCGAGATGATCAGCTTCGGGTGGGCGGTTTCGGCGTCGAGGACGTCAGGAAGATTCAACGCCCTGCCTTATCTGTGGAAAGCAGGGGGTCATGTTCTCCCCACAGGTTCCACCTTTGACAGGTGGGGTGGTGGGACTCACAGGCCTGAAACAGCTTCTTGGTGACGGGCACCTGGGATCTGATGAACAGCAGCAGGTTGACGGTGAGACTCAGCAGTTGTTCGTTCTTGAACACGTCCATGTGAATCCCGTCGGGGTCGGTCAGCTTCATTGTCTCCGATATTCTGGTTTCAGGAAAACAAAGAGAAGCCTTTTCTTGCCAAGCTTAGAATGATTGGAAATTCAGATTTGCGACAAGCTGTTATATTCTAAAATGCATACATACTTTTTTTCTGTTTCAGCAAACTGATGAAAATATAAAAAGGATAAATCATTATTTACAAATACCACTAAAAAACTGCCTGTGAGAAACAGGTTGAATGAAATCTGAAGTCTTCGAACTTGAACAGTGGTTACCTGAATTTCATTTTCTTGGGCGCCAATGTTGGACAGCTGCTGCTCCAGTTCCTGAGTGAGGTGGCAACATTGCTCTATCCTGTCCTCCATTGACCTCCGTGTGGCCTCAAACTCAATGTCCATCTGGGTCAGCGTGATCTTAAGGTCCTAGTCCAGAACCCGCTTCATGTCCTCGTATCTTTTCCTGATTTCCTCCTTGATCGCATTGGTCTTTTTCTAAGAATCAGAGGCCCGATCGTAGTTCAAGTTAAGTGATTACGGTAAAGGATCAGCAGACCCGACATTGAGAACTACTTGTGTAATGAAGCTTTGAACACAACCAAGCTGCAACTAAAGATTGTTTTTAATTTACTAAGGTATATTAAGGTAATATACTATGAGGTGATTACAATTACTCAACAGAACATCAATAAATATAAAAATAAACTTACTGTTATCTGCACCTGCTTAGCTGCCAGCTTCCTCATTCTTTGGCCGAGGCCATCTCTTTGTCTCTGCAGCTGCTGCTGATGCTTCAGGAGCATCTCCTTTTGAAACAGAGACACGAGCGCGTAGCTTCCATCAAATCTAAATACAAGGACTGCAGATAAACATTGTGTTGTGTCAAAAGCGGCGTTGTTTGCGAATGCTTACTTCCTGTAAGGCCTTCCCGCCTTCCCTGCTGCTCATTTTCTGTGCAATAGACTAAACTCCACTGACTACGAGGGTTTTTATAGGCCTTTCACACTTGTGACATGTGCCTGGGCGGGCGCATGGTGGCCTTCGGATATCTGTCCTGGTGTGCTCTCACAAGCACGTGTCTCTCTTTATTAAGGAGAGGAGACGCATGTGAACTCTGAAGACAAGAGGAAGGAAGCTAGGATTTGTGAAGTGAGGGCTATTTGAAGGGCTAACTGTTCAGCCAGTTCTCCATGTCCTGTTCCATTAATACAGACCTGACACTGAACTTAATACCCGTGCGAGAGTGAGTGTGTGTGTGTGTGTGTGTGTGTTTGTGGCCTAGTTACACGTTTAGATGTTGTCTCTGTATCTCATGGGCATCATCAACATCTGTAAACATTCTTCGCAATACGTAGCACAACAATGGTCATGTCTATGCACAAGCGCACAAGCGGAACAGTGAGAAATCGTCTCTATCTGAGCTCTTCATCGGCAGATTGTTGCAGATTTGTCGCCTATTTGAGGACAGTTTACGGAAAAAAATCTAAACTTGAACATGAAGTGTTATTTGTAGATGCTTAAAAAAAATGGGTTGAATTAACCAGTAATTATTGGACTTCCTTTAAATATGACCTAACTGAACTAACTGAACCACCGGACACACGTTACCTGCGTGTTTCGGACACCTGGTATCAACAATAAGCATCAATCTTTCCTTTTGTCTCCAGAGATCTCGGATGTGGTGCCTGAAATCCCCCTTTTTTTTCCACGAAGAGCAGCAGCCAAACAACGCAGCTGCAAAACAACTTCACAAACCAGAAACTCCAGTTCCCGAGCATACGAGAACAGCTCACCAGGTACAGGGAAGCTTGCAGCTTCATAACGCAGCAACACTTTGACAAAGACAGCTTAGTGAGCAGTATCTCCCAAGGTGCTCCACAGGTAAGAATAACATTTTTTATTCTTGCTTTTAGGGCCGGCTGTAAAGTCAGTCTGCTTTGTCAGGGGAAACTAAATGGAATATGTGTTTTAAAGTTAATTGACGTCATTTGGAAAATATCTTCCAATCAAAAATATGAATGAGTGTAAAATCTTTTTTCTCCTACAACTATAGCTTAACATTGCCTCGGTTTTGTGCGTTGACCTCTACTTAACGCTCTGCTTGGACAGAGGCGTGAGTCTATCTAAGCGTTGTTAGTTTAAAACGTTCACCAAGTGTTATTTCTGTCTAGTTGCAGTGTCACGATGATTAAGAGGCAGAAGAGTGGAGGTAGGTGATCCCACTTCAAGTGCTGGTATTTAACCTGCCAAGTAACAAAACATTCATTTGAGAAAGAAACCCACAATGTTGTTGTTTCTTGTGTGTATCAAAAAGTGAGTACCTGGCCAAACCCGGCCGGACTAAATAAAAAAAAATGTAACTACATTTTTTTTTATCTTCATCGTTATGACAACTAATTCTTAGTGTTTTGGTGATGGCTGACAGAGTTTATGGGCAACCCTCGAGACCCTCAAAGATGGGGGTTCACTCAACACAGCCAGTGGTGTTGTTGTTGTTGTTGTTGTTGTTGTTGTGGTTATTCTTTGCGTTTTGGTGGGAGTGTGGAATCCCGCTGCAGTAACCGCACATGTTTTCTGTGAACAAAGGGGAAAATGCAGTGTTCTACAGTCCGATCTCAAACACGACGGAGGTAAGATCCGGATACCTGTGGAAGTCCCCTCCCCAAAAACGGCTGACAACAGAGGTGACAGAGTTTGCACGATGGATAACCTGCAGCTTTTTCCCGAGTGTGGTGCTGTTTTTTGAAATGTCTTTTTTCATCCTGTCTGCCCCGCAGAGATCATGGAAGAAGCGGTTCTTTGTGCTGTTCAAAATCAGCGAGCAAGAGCACCTGCTGAAGTACTTCAAGAGTCCGGACGAAACGGACATGCCGCTCGGAGGGATTGACTTAACGCAGTAAATTTTCCCAAATTATCCAAATCACCACATTTTAATAGGTCTCTAAAATCAGTTATCCGGCATATCGTTGTTTGACACCTGTGCCGCCTGTGTCCCTCTGTCAGAATCTCGGTGTTGTACGTGAGCCCTGAAAAACACCAGCGATGGAATTGGGTCGAGAAGATGCTCAAGTGCTCCCCGTCCCGCGTGATCCTCATCAAGGCGGCTGAGCGGGACTACTTCCTCGTTGCAGAGAACTGGTCAGTCCGCTGACTCCCACAGCGCCTCGTGCTATATCGGGAGTCCGAACAATCACAAGTCAATTACCGTGTGGATTGGCTGGTTTCGTAACTGTCTCACGGCTGATGATGGCTTGGCCTTCCACTTTGCTCGCCACTTGGGAATGAAATGACATTTCAAAAATAAACTCAATTTCGAAATGATGGTTTTCAACTGTTTCATTTGCCCCCTCTTGCTCTTAGCGACGAGGTGAACGGATGGTTCGCCGACCTGTACGAAGCCCTGAAACACCGACCACATCAACGTTTGAGTCCGGAGGTACATTGACATTCGTGTTTTGTAACAGCTCATTGAGAAAAGGACTTACTTGCACTGCATTTCTTTTTTTATGCATCCAGGAAATGTCTTTTGGTCCGCCAACGAGGGAGGTAAATATTTAAAGCCCAATAAACACTTTTTTTGTCAAATATATTTAGTCACCTTCTGGTGGAAAGTTACACTTTTCTTCCTTGACTAGGCTATTTCATACCCCGTCTTATGGAAAAAGAAATCTGCTTTCGAGGTCAGTCCACAATGTTAATGCAATTATCATATTAAAGTTGTCAATCCATCGCCCCTGATGGTCTGGTACTAACTCGGGTTCATAGAGAATGACGACATCAGTCATCCATTTGTGGGAACGTCCTTGGTGCGTTGTGATGTATCATCACTGTTGATCATTTTTCTCCTAATACTTGATACTCATAGCGTTCTGCTGACGGAAGGATGTAAATGTAAAATAAGATCAACAACATAAAATGCTTTAATTTGTGTGTTTTCTTTTACAGGAAGGACCAAAAGGTCGGTCGAAGTCTGATCCGCCCTCAAAGCCTTTGGATACCAACCCTGAGGAACCAAAGGTGTGACACCTTCACACTCGATTCTGCTTGGAGGACACACATTTAATCTAATGCAAAGAGGTGTCGCGTTGAGTGATGGGACAGTGGAAGTGATCGGTCTCTTTTGTTGGCCTTATTGCCTTGTGGTTGGCTCGCAGGCCGAAGACCACGTCAAAAGGCGGGCGTCGATGCCTTTGAATCCGAACTACGACTATCCGAGAACCTTCAGACTCAAATCACAAGCGGAAAACACCACGACGCGTAGGAAAAGCTATGACGAAATGTGAGTGTTTATTATTGTGTACTCAACGGTGTGTTGATCTGATGCATTGAATTTATTCCAGCTATGAATCCTCACTAGTTACCCTTTTGTCTAAGTGACACACGCTGAAACAGTGACCTTGAGTTCTACGGTACCTAATATGCTTTGTCTGTTCTGTCAACGTGTCCCTCACAGATATCAATCAATCGCCGAAATGAGAATTAAAGCACGAGCGGACCAGGCAGCCTTTGATTTACAGAGGGACAGGTAACAAAAACTCAAATCCCGTTTCCCTACAATGATCACAATGATTATAACATTGTCATTACTGTAAACTGTAAGCAGATCACTGCTCCATATATTCACAGTGACCACGAATATGAGGAAGTGAGCACCCTGATGAGGTCCGTCACTAATGTCTTTGAAAAGCTGAGGACACAAATCACCGGACTGCCTGCATTCGACGAGGAGACAGCTGATGAGCACAGGTAACATTGTGATTTGTTACAAAGTAGCCCTCTTTTTTTCAGTAGCCGTGTGTGTATTTTTGACGTCCTCGGTGACCCGTGTTGTTGTCGCAACATGTTTTGCAAAATAGGTCACTCATCAAGAGATAAACGTTGTTCGCTCGATACCTGAGATGACAAGCAATGACTGTCTAGTTTTACAGCACGCAGCTGTCGACGCCCGAGACACCTGCCAAGAATCTAAGAAAGACAAAACCTCAGAGCCTGTTTGGCAACTTAGGAGCGTGACAAGGCACATTTATTTATATCTTGTGTTAGAGGTTTTAACTAAACAAGGTAACGCTGGTGAATTATGAAAGTTTTGCATTTCACGTGCTGCTTCCATTAAATGTTCTAAAAAATGTCAAGACATCTTGTTAAGGCTTTTTCACCCATCATCAGAAAATTCCTCCCTATAATTGTCTGCGACAGCCACTAATCTGGACTATCCCTAACCCTAACCCTAACCCTAACCCTAACCCATCCATCAGAGGCCCCAGAAGTCTCCTCTTATGCTGTTTGACTGTGACCCCCTTCCCTTCGGAACACTTGTGCTTCATTCACACTGTCTCTTAGGGGCTTTTGTTAGTTGTTAACCGAGACCTCTTCAGCAAACTGTAACTGAAAACACACAACGACATTTTATGTCACGATGCCTCACGCTGCTGACTGCTTTTGCAGGAAAGAAAAGCGTCTGACACCCGATTTCAGCAGCAGCTCCAGTGACAACGGAGCCGTCTCTCCTGAGGAGATGCCGAAGGATCAACAGGTGCTAAGACGAGGGAGCTCTGCTGAGAGGTGCGATCGAAGTAACCACCAAGTAGCCACTACAATAAATACATTATTTATGAACAGGGTGATTTTATGTGGGCTGTGATGCTCAATGGAAGTGATCACTAGTATTCATTCAGCAAATAGTTTACTTTTAACAGTGCTAAGACACGTGTGAAACAGACTGAGCTGTGCTGTTGTTGATCACAGCGTGAGAGACAACTTGTTGTTGTGTTATTGTTATGTTACCTAAGCACAACACGTCTGTCTGTTGTTCAAGGGCTATTAGAAGTACAGATACTCAAGTTCACACTTCTTTATTCTTGTTCCCCAAATCTCAGGTACACTGATTTCAAGCAGCAGAAAGAAAGGTTTCAGTTTTTTCATTACTTGCACCGGTCACTTTACAAAAGATCTACTCAAAAGAATTTGCGACTCAAACTATAAAATCAGGAGCACATTCAGTCAATCGGCTTAATAAAGCTTTTGTTTTGTCTTTCTTTCAAACCCGCTCAGCATCAAACCAAGGGAGAGAAGTTTTCGAGCCGAGCTTGCAGATTTGAAGCAACAGCTCACAGCAACAGAGGTGAAAATGATGCCAAGGTAAGAACCCTTTACTTCATGGCTGTACAAAGAAAAGTGTTGCTTTGATTGATGTATGTTTCTTTGGCAGAAAAGAAAGACGTCTGACACCCTACTTCGGCAGCAGCTCCACTTCCAATGAAGCCGTCTATGCTCGGGAGCTCCCGGGGGATCGAAAGGTGCAAACACCAGCGAGCTCTACTGAGAGGTGAGATTAAAGGTCGCTTTCATCCAAAGAAGCAATCACCAAGTAGCCACTGTAATTAATACAATCATATATAAACAGGGCTGTGATGCTCGATGCAGCAATGGTTAGTGTTCATTCAGAAAATGCTTTACTTTAATAGACACATGTGAAACTGACTGAGCTGTGCTGTTGTTGATCACAAAGTCAGAGACAACGTGTTGTGTTGTTGCTACGAAGGGACACATTTGAAAGAAAAAAAAAAAAAGGTCACTCGCTCAAGCGACAAACAAAGCAAAGGAATGTTGAGATTAGCGGTGAAATGTTGCTGGACTAGTAAGCGTGGCTCCAGAAGTTTCGATGCTTTAATAATTCTGATCTGACAATAAGCACAATGACTCATTTCCCGCACCAAGGAAGCACTGGGGTTACCTCACTAAAGATCTTCTCAAATGAATATGCTATTCAAACTCAAAAATAACATATGGAGGACATTGAAAGTCGAGGAATTCAAATGTTGTTTTGTCTTTCTTTCAAATCACGCCAAGGGAGAGAGATGTTCTAGTCAAGCAGGCAGATTTGAAAAAATACCTCACGCTAACAGAAGTGGATGGGAACATAAGGTGAGAAACAGAACCACTTACTGCATGGCTGTGCAAAAAAAACCAAGTCTGCTTTTGATTGATATTTGATTGAAGCCTAAGATGCCATTCAACATCCCCTAATACCATCCCACAAACCAAGCATCAGGTGTATGATGATCTGAAGTCGCGCGCTTGTGTGTGTGCGCCGCAGTGTGTCCGGGTGGACGTGCCAGCCGCAGACGGCGTGCCTGTTTCACCAAGAAGACCGAATCGTGGGCATCAACGACCTGCTCGTCAACAACCTGCAGGAATTCAACGTGTACCTGAGCAAGTGCCTCAAAGACGAGGTACGGCCCCTGCAGGGCGTGGCGATGAATGTTGTGACGAGTGGATCGCCTGACGGCTGCCACGTTTCTCCCTGCAGGTGAAGCTGACCACCCGGCGTGTACCCGGGAGCCGGCCTCTGCACTCCCCGGACTGCCCCTGCAGTGACCCCCCCGAAAATGCTGTTGCGCATTTGGATGACTGACCGTATTTCCTCAGGGCTGCGAGCGGTTTCCTGCAGATCAGTCGCTGCGAGTTCACTCCATTTAAACGAATGTGCAAAAGGAAGTGATACGTATTTTGAATGTGAATGTATTTTATTTCCCGCAGGTGAGAGTGTTGCTCTCAAGAACTGTGAACAAGAGACTGGGGTTTTTACTGGAACACGCTTCCTCATACTGCTCGTATGATGTCGAGGAAAAGCATTCCCTCGACACACACAGAAGCATTTGTGACGGTGGTGGGCGGGTCGTGGAACATGTTTGAAATTTGCAGTTGCGGCGTAGAACAATGATTAAAGATACAACTCAAGAGAAGAAGCTGCGGCCCTGAAGAGAAGAACACAGAGATGACGTTAGGCAGGATACATCAGCATGATCCTAAAGTCAAATATTCATTATTTACCTTCATGTTTGAATTTCAAGTGTCCCTCTTTCTCCTAAAAACACGTTCGCCAGTTTTAAAGAACCTCTTTAAGCAAAAAATCGTAATTATCAAACTGCCTGTTTTCTTGTCTTGTGACCTGCACATATGGAGTGATATTATTGGGAATCTAGTTAAACAATGAAAACTTTTACATTTAACTGAAAACAAACACACACACACACTGCGTTGAAGCCTGGTTTGCATAACCAATTGAGTTGAACAGTTTACAAAGTTCTAAAAATGAGAATAAAACAAGGAAACGAGTTCAAGAGAACATTTATTTTGCAGCATAAAAAAATAGTTGAATAGAAAATTCCATACGAATTGCACAACTGTAAAGAGCAGTTCCAGTATATTGTTAGCAAATATAAAGGAGGACTCAGGCAGCAAACACATTTAATTCAGTCCTTTGTGTAGAAATACGAAAGGCGCAGCGTCATTGCAGACACAATGCGTGTGCGACCTCTGATCCTGGTTCCACATATTTAAACAGCTTTCAGAATTGTTGGCGGTGTTAATTAAGCGCATTGTGAACAGAAGCAGAACCTTTAGAATAAAATTTGCCCAAGACCAAATCATTTTCTCATAAACATGATTGCGGTTCATGTTCATCCGGCATTGAAAGGCCAGTGTCAAAAGCTCAGCGTTTCGGGGCAAACCACTTCTAAAAAATACTCATCATACTCCATTTGTTTGTCGTGGTCATAGAGATTTGAGAATTACTTTTTTCTCTCATTACCGAACGAGCAGCGGAGGCGATTTGAGGTTCAACTGCGAACAACGTGTAAACGGGCTCCAGTTTATTCTTAGGTTTCCGCGAGCCACTCGCTGAAGCACTTCTCCATGGCCTTCCTGCTGTCCCAGCTGCCGTTGTTCACCGTGGGGACGATCTTCAGGGGCCGCAGCCACTGGACGAAGCGCTTCATCTCTAGAAAGCTGCTGTGTTCGCTGTACGGGATTCCTGTGGAGAAAAACAGGGGTTCCCATCATAGTGTCCCTGGACCAACCGCTGCATCTTATTCCCTATTCCCTCTTATCATCACGCAGCTGAAGTAACCTGAGACAAAGCCATTATTATTATTATTATTATTATTTTCCACGTACCGTAGATAGAGACGTTGCCACTGATCTGAGGCTGAATGTCTCCCACAGACTCCACCTGTCGGCTGAAGGTCCAACCTGTGGGCTTGAAGGCCACCAGCTGATCGTAGCGCCCTGAGAAGCGTGCCAGGTGGTCCTGCAGCTTCTGCAGACACGAGGGAGAGTCACAAGGAAACGGAAGGGAGAGTTTTATCTTCGAACGGCACCACGTGAAACGCAGTTCGTAAAAGTGAGGAAGGAAGCGAGGAAGTCATCTTCAATTCATTCATAATTAAAGCTTCCATCCAAAGTGGATATAGATGCACATGTTTGTGAGGCTTTCAGCAGTTTTCCAGGGACTTGTGTTTTTAAATATCAAACCTATATAAATTAAGTTTCTGGCATCACTTTGTTTGCTCGCTTTGTCCACAAATCAAAACATTTAATTGAAAATGGTTTCATACGGTTTTATCTCTCAATTTAGTTCAAGGTGACTCCAGGTTGTGGTGGAAACCCAAATTGTGCATATTTTCCGCCCGTCAGCCGTTCTGTGCTTATTGATGCTTGAATTATACCAACTCGGGGACTTATCTGTGGTTTTTAATTTGGTTTCAAATTGAAACGCTTCAGTCATTTTGGAAAGGTGTGCTATGTCATCATAATTAGCATTTCCTAATTATTGCAACTGCTGGCATCACGGACGTCCTTTGTTTGTTGAAGCGGCCCGTCTTATCGGGCCGGTTAATGGAAACGAAGACTGTGCCACCTACTTTGAAGGAGAGCTGCATCATGGGAAGCACGTGGACCTGAGCTGCCTTCCAGTCGGTGGTTATACTTTGCCTGACTTGCTCCGACTCCAGACAGCACATGGTGTTGTATTTGTCTCGAGAGAGACACACCTTGGACCCCAGGACCCCTGCCAGGGCTACAAAATAAAGCAGAACAAGGTCTGTGTAAAAACAAAGGCTTTTCATCTCATGACTTTGTGTGCAAGTGCATCCAAGAACACCCCGCTACCATTAACCTGTCTAACTGTCGGGCTGATGTTGAATAATGAATGAGCTCTGTCGGCACGTGCGTGTGTTTAAAGACAGAACTAAAGACAAAAAAAACATGCGGTCACAATTAGCATGGAATTTCAAAACACTCACCCAGAAAGACCTTCTCCTTTCCCACGGAGTAGGATCCACACACCACGAGCGTCCGTGGGTTGAGCGTCACCAGCTCGAAGGCTGTGTTGGCTGCAAAGTTGACGACCTCTTGCTGTGTGGGGAAGGTGTACTCGGGGCTGCAGTAGCTGTGACAAACACAAGAGCGCGTGTTGAAAACCCCAGTGTGGAGCCATTCAGTGACCTCGGCGGTTCACGCGGGAGGAGAACAGACGGGCGCTCACGTGGTGTCGAGGTACAGCGTCTGCACCCTGCAGCCGAGTAGCTCAGGGTAGGCCTCCATTGAGGGATCGGCTCGGAAGTCTCCGGTGTGGAGGACCGTCTGTCCGTCGGGCAGGAGGAACAGCAGCATGGCGGCTCCTGGACAACTGACAGAAGTGAGGCGGTGAGTTTAGGGGCCGCCTAACTTTGACATCGGTGTCGGGTCGACGACTCACTGGTTGGCTTCCAGCAGGATGACCTTGATTCCCTCGACGGTGACCTTGGTGTTCATGGGGAGGACGTGGACATACTGCTCTGCCACCCTCAGTTTGCTCTTCACCAGGTTTCCGGTTATCTGGGCAGGAGAGGCAGCGGTCAGCCAACATAAAATCTCTATGGATCATTTAGATGTAGTGGCTATAAACCCAAGCCGCTGAATAACAACCCACTTCTCAAGAGAATTTACATCATATTCAGCTTCTTTCCACAAGACATTGTATTTTAGATGCCATCTATTGGTCTAACAGAATTTTTTTCAGAGTCGTATTCTAAAATTGACAACAAAGCTAAAAAAGCTGTACTTGTTTGGATATACGTGTCAATTCGTTCAGCTTATTGTTTGGTTCATTCACCACAATGGGATGCAACAGTGAAGACAAATTTATAACGTCATAAACAAAAATGGCATGGATGTGAACTAAAAGCAAAGGTCTGGACATTTCAATCAACTTCAAGGGCAACACGCAAATTGTTATTTACAACTGCGAGCTAATTTTTCCAAAATCGAGTTCCTGCAGCGGATCGGGCATGAATTCTGTGGGAGAGAGCACTGCGGAAGCTATTTAATGAGAGACAAAAAAGCCTTGTTATTGAAGCCCTTCCATTATATTGAAGGACAAAAAAAAAACCTTTGCAAGGGAGAACTGCCATTTAATAACGCCACAAAACACGTAATCAAACAGACACTATTCCTTTCCTTCCCCACATGAGTGAGGAAAATATTGAGTTTGGGAGGGATACGGTTTCAGCGGTGGACTTAATTGAAAATCTGGGTAAAAACAACCACTCATAAGGGTTTCATAAAGTAATTGACTCTGGCTAATTGATGCACAGTATGAACACCTAACAGGTGCCTCGTCTCCATTAGAAATAATAGCATGAACCCCAGCTAATATAATCAAGTCGTTCACATTCTAAAAACAGGCACTGGACTTACTCTGTTACAGTAGATAGGAAGTGTGGACTTCTTGGTCAAACCTCCGTAGTGGTCCGAGTGGAAATGTGTTAGGAAGTAGGCAGCGATGCCCTGGATCTCTCCATATTGAAAGGCATCTACGGCAAACTTTGTGCCTGTGGGGAAAAGAAACAACATATAGATTATGTATTTTAAATAACAAAAGAAAATAATTTAAATGCGCGCAGCGACAAAGGATGTGTTGCCCACCACTGACCTGGAATCTTCTTGTAGAAGGGACAACGTGGGGACTCCCCGTCTCCGCCGGCGCCCCCCCTGTTCCATCTTCTTCCCCTCCATCCTCTGGTCCCGCGTTTCTCCGCGTCTCCCTGGGCATTCCCGGCGTGACCGTCGCTTTCAGTCACCGCTCCCTGGGAAGCGTCTGCGGATTTCGAGGGCCTCTCTTTCCTTTTTCGTCTCCGTCCCGGTGGGTTTTCACCGAGTGCCGGAACAGAAGTGACGTCGAGTTGATCTGGTCCACCCTCAGCCACTCTCTCCTTCGCCTTGAGGGGCTTGAGGCCAAAAAACACCCCGATGTCCGTCTGCTTCAGACAGGACGCCTGACGCCCCTTGACCTGGCCCGGCATGGACTGAGAGCTTTGGACAGTGGAAGCTTGTGATGAAGGACCCGGAATACTGCTGTCAATCACGTTCTTTAAAGGCGGGCTATCTGAGCCCAAAAGCGTTTCTCTCAGGCGCTCCAAAACAATACTTTGAGGGGACTGAATGCTGCTTTTACGTGGACTGATGGCACTGGTACATTTACCGTGAGCTTCCTTTTCACCTTTTGAATCATTTCTGTTTGGAACTGGCTGATTAGTGGGCGGCGAGGAGCTAACTGAATGCAGCTGGGTGTTAAAGGACAAAGGCTCTTTTTCCTGCACGTTGTTGTTTTCTAAATTATCTATGAAGGCAGTGAGAAGCTCATCGTCACTTGAGAAACGGTCGCCGGACAACAACGTGGAGTTTTCGTCCCCTTTTTCGAATGTATCTTTATTAAAAAGTGCTTTTTGACATTTGCTACCATCGACTTCAGTCTCTGCAGGGAACTCAGAAAGTGGAGAATATGATATTGCACCATCGTTGTCAGCGGAAGATTTACTTTCGAGTAAACCGTCACGAGCGTTTATTCCCTGCCGTGCCTCGACAGGAGTGGAGGAAAGCGCTCTTCTACTTTCTTGTGAAGAGCTGATCGATTTGGGGCTTTTAGTGGAGGGTGACCAGCCTTTCTTTTTCTTGAAGTCCTCTGGGCCGGGCGAGCGCAGCAGCAGAAGTCCATTTGCAACTTTAGACGCAGGTGTTCCAAGGAGACCGCTGTGGGGATAGACACTACGACTCGATAAGGCAGAAAGACTGAGAGCACCATCCAGCGAACTCTCCAAAACAGAGCCATCCGTGTCACTGTTCATTGTTCCTCCGAGACAACTGAGGCGCGCCGGTCCGCTCGCCTCGTCCCGCTGGGACACATGGAGGAGAGCCATGTCACCGTTTGCTCGACTGTGGGCCAGGAGGGTGTGGTTGAATGTCTTAAAATGGTTCGGAATGGTAGAGAAGCACTGGAGGCCATTTGGACATTCTACGCACAACGAGATAAAACACGCAGGCATTAAGACTCGTCAAGCGTTGCACAATTATGAGAATTATTCAAAAGCAGCGAACGTTAAATTCAAAATAGAACTATTCAAAAGGCAGCTGCAGCACAAAGCAGCCTTCTAAAGAAAACATTACCCTTTATGCAGTAAAGACTTTACAGTGGGACTTCACTGGAAGTATTTACCAAGCAGGAAGAAGATTCCACGTGTATAATTACTGTAATTACATGTTTCTGGCTTGTGAATAATGTAAACAAGATCATCCCAGGCAACCGAAGGTCTCTTATGAGGCGCCCAAACTTTATTGAAGTACTGTGGAATGATTTAAGAACATCTCGCAATTTAAAACTTTTCAAGGTATCTTCATAAAATGGTCAAAAAATAATTTAAGATTTCCTTCAGTGACGCCATGTGTCCACCTGAATACACGATGACGGGATATTAGTAAGTATCATTTTTAAGATTGTCCGTTTTAATAAAGTACATGAAGGAGTGTGGATGTCTGTACCTTTGCATGTGTCCCTCGGGGTGTCAAGACATTCAGCAACGTGCCACCTTTGAGTCTGTACCACCAGAATGGAAAAGGGCATCTGACACATGGGACAAAAGTCTCCAGAGAGACAGTGTCCCTCCGCAGCCTTGTCTGTCTGCACCGTGTCACTAGCAGGAGATGCCTTTGGGGGTAAATCATGGGACCCGATACTGCGAGCGTTGTTTGCGTAAACGTTTCTACAAGGGCCACTTTGAGCTGTCTTCACCTTCACCTCGGGGGACTTGACCGGCGGGACACGACCGTGGCTCCCGGTGGTTCTTGGGACAGTGACGACACGGCTTCTTTTCACTGAGGGTGATTCGCGTGTCGTCTTCTTCTTCTTCTTCTCGAGGGGTTTGTATTCCCAAATGTCATTTTCAGGGTCGTCTTCCTGTGACATTGAAGGTAATAAAAGAAAGAAAGAAGCGTAACGTCGCTGACGTCACCCGACGTTCGGATTGGTGTTTGCTAGCATCCCGCGCGGGCAGAAAATAAAACGTTACCGGACATTAACAGCCACCGGAAAAGATTGTGGGGACAATTCCCGTTAAGAAAATAGCTCCCCGTGCTTAATTGTTTTGATGTAGAGCGTCCTGTGCTTAAATTAGTTTAGTAATCGCTAACTAACGTTAATACTGTGTGGTTCGCTAAAAAAAAACAGTTACCGCCACACGATAACAATGAATGGAGTAGAAACAACAAGAGAGACCAAGCAGCACATTCCACATATTTTTCCAAAAAATACATAAAAGATTAAATTCTAAATTTGGAATGAATGAGTATAAAAATCCATTCAGTTAAATTTAAACCACATTTTAGAAAAAAAGTACTTCTGAGAAATAATGTGTATGTATGCACGAAACTAATGGTCTGAATCGACGGGGTTGCGTTTACGTAGCAGGCTGGTGGTGGTTGTTGTTGGAAACATGGCGTCCCAGTGCAGCCTCTCCACCTCTATTTCCCATCCAAAGTGAGCTGGACTGCGCCCTGGTTGACGCTTCGACAGAACAAGAGAAAGACAAACTTGTCAAGGACTATTTGGAAAAACTAGACGAAAAAGAGGATCTTAAGATACCCGACTTCCCGGCAGGTTAGACCATTTTACAACCGCTAAATTGTGTCCCTACAGTTTGACTTAATGTTTGCTGACAAGCCATTAACGTGACAGGACTCGACATGTTCATGTAGTTTACTTTTAGATCCTCTTTGGAACCTTTAAAAAATATATATAATTTGTTGTTAACGTTAGCTAGTACATCGACTCCGAAAACGGCTTCCTGTGCAGCAAGTTGGTTGTTGGTGAAACAGGCAGCCAGAGATTAGCAACAAAGACGTACTCCAGACCATAATATGATCACGTGCTTTAGTTTTGCAGTCATATCAGAGTGCAAGAGCCCGTAGCATCGAGTGGTTTCGATGTATGCGTCGCCTTCGCTTTTCTCGTTTATAACCGAGTGTGGCATCATCCCCAAAACCGCAAATCTACACTTTTCAAGCTAATGCATGACGTTGTATTTCCCTTTTAAGTGTCCCTGCTTTTGTCCCCCTACGGGCTTAGGGACATAGTCAATATGGCAATGCCAGTAACTGTATTAGAAAACAAATCGAGTGCTCCTTGTGCCAACGCTTAAGTTAGTTCGTCTGTTGAGGAATGCAGTGAGTATCTCCTCCCGCCAGTAGATGGGGATCTACAGTAGAACATCGATCTTTGGGATTTTAAACTGAAAAACAGACAAAAGTTTTAAATGTTTGTCTACTAATATGTTTTATAATTTTGGGGTTATTCCTGGCTCACCTGACAGGCAGAGGGGTGCTGCTAAGCTGGTTAATTTATTTGACAGATGGTGAAAACACGTTTTCTTTTTAGGAATATAACGGTGTAATGGACCCATTCATAATAGTATTGTAAGTGAACATTTTAAATACATGTGGACTTTAAATAATGATGCAACATTTTGGGCATAAGGGTTCACATGTGACTTTGGAATTCAGAACAAATTCTTCTTGATATTCCTTCTTGATCGGTGTTTGTGCTTCTCTCTTATGAGACATCGGAAGCAGCACAAGCAAAACAAGGACTTTCCGAAACGCTTAAAAAGTTAATGCCCAGGGTGTTAGGATGTTGATGAAGTATTTCGGGCTGGGTTATAAATTAATTAATCAAACCGTTGTAAGTGGAGCTTGACTAGTGTTGCCAGACAATGTAGAGTGCATGCAAACTATAAAAAAAAAAAAGAAAGATTAATTTCTTTTTTTTTTATTGGTGGCGCTTAATAGCTACACAATACCTCCGACCGCCTTGAGCACTTGCATGTCATTACCATGAGTCAAAGGCAGTCGGTGCAGACATGTATGCCAGTAGTGTGACTGGAAATGATTAATGAGATGACAGCATAATTTTCCACTGTGTGATTTGCTGCAGGCTTGGATTGGCTGAACACGGAGGGCCCGCTTTCTCTGAACAAGGAGCTCGCTGGTAAAGTGGTGCTGCTGGACTTCTTTACTTACTGCTGCATCAACTGCATGCACATCCTGCCTGACCTGCACCGTCTAGAGAAGAAGCACTCTGCCAAAGGTATGGACTTGGGTTGGCTTTAAAGCCGCAGTAGACATAGTTGTCTTGATCCTTAACTGGTTGAGAGAAGGTCAATGGTAACAATGCCACAATTTTATATACCTTTTTTGTAATAAGAAATATTATATTTTGCATACTAGTACAACTTTCATGATGTGGAAATATAAGAATGATGCTTCCCAGGTAGACTACTTATCCTGCAGTTATTAAACAAATAATCAGAATTTGGTATTCATGTGTTTCTCTAGGTCCAACGCCTTTTGTGCCTCCTAAATGAACTACATAAAATCATAGTGTCCTAAATAAATGTGGCTTAAATCAGCATCAGAAAGAATAACCGTAAACTAAGGAATGATTGGTACCCGTACAGTGCCATAGCTGCAGTTAGTTGTAGTGTGTCAGCTCAACGTCCTTCTGGTTGTTGCATTGAGGTGCATGAGGGCCCATATCTCAGATGCGAGAAGAAAGTAAGTAAAAACATTTCCGAGCTGCAAAGGTCGATGCGTGCAGGTTCCATAATTGCACTCTTCTGGAGTTTGGCGTATGGCTCTTTTTATAGCCACTCCGCACACGACATAATCCCATCCGACTGACTCTCGTCATCATCACATCCGAGGAACTGCCACCGCACATTACTGCCTTCGTCTTATCTTTGGCACTGCTCTAAGTACATTCTGTTTGCTGCTCTGGTCTGTGAGGTGTGGGAGCCGCCTCGTCCATTCACTCCCACAGTCCCTCCCACCCATCGTCGCTGCAATCTGTGCCGCTACTATGGTGCTTGGCGGAGGCCACGGGTGATGAAATGCGCTGCAGACGGAGCGGGTCGGACGGTTTTGGAATTGTTTGCGTTTACGGCTTTTGAGTTGGTGATGTAATAGAAATGTCCACGTAAGGAGGAATCAATCATTTTAGTCCGCCTCATCGTCATGGGAATTAGTTTTTATTTTGTAAAAAAAAAAATACAACAACTGAATTATGCGTTTTGTTGCACATTTAAGCATGCGCTGCATTTCGGGCTTTGCCTCAGGATGACATGAGTACAAAAGGGACTTTGTTTCCCGAGAGAGTCCCACACTGATAAGGAAACGGGAAGGAAACTTATCGGGGCATCTGCTTTGTAAGACCACCTTCTGTAAAATGTTTTTGTGTCCAAAAAAAGGTTTCATAAGAGCCTCACAAAGTCGTTCAGTAGCTAAACCTTCATATTTGTTTATGGGCCGCCAACTCGCCAATCCATGTGATCCGTTTAACACAGATAGTGTTTGTAGTCTGCGATGACTGAAATCTGTTGTGATAAACATCAATGAGACGCTGAAACGACCTACGGGAGGGTCACTGACTTAATAACAAGGCAACACGCTTGGGCTTTCAGTTTTAGATCACATCTGTTTCCCTCCGTCTCACCCCAAGTCTCGTAACGTCACGCATCTTTACGTGTGAGGTCCTTTGTCCTTGTCAACTTGTTATTGTTAGCAACTGGTTCACACATTTAGAAAAAAAGGATCACTAGGAGGAAACAAACCTACTAACTGTCAGCGCTTGTGCTTTTTCGTGAGGACTTAAAGCTCTATAATATGTTATATAAATGTAGAAATTGGCCAGTTTGGACTGAGCGTGTTAAACCACTTTACTGTTATTTTTGTCTTCGATCTCTAACCCTTTAATTTCCCTCTCAGATGGATTGGTTATTGTCGGTGTGCACTCGGCTAAATTCCCAAATGAGAAGGTAAGAGATTTTCATTACCTTATCATTCATTATTTTGAGTTAGCTAGTTTGCTTGTATTTCTTTCAGCATATTCAGAACTACAAAGTGTGATGATGGGAGAACACAGATTTCCCCAGGAAATCCCAGGCAGTCTTGCTTTACTTTTATTTGTTTTTAAAGCTGTTTGCCAATATGGCCCAGATGCTTTCTTTCATGCATGAAAGTTTACATCTTTCAGTTTTCACACTTTCAAGATGTCCCCTTGGACCGCTTGGAAATCGGATGGGGAAAACAACTTATTATAAAAAAAAAAAAACAGAATCAAGAAACGCTCTTACGGTGCACAACAGATGCCGTTTTTCACTCGTTTGTCTCTGCTCGTCTCCGCCCCCCCTCCCCGTCAAAGGCCCTGGACAATGTCCGCAGCGCCGTGCTCCGCTATGACATCCGCCACCCGGTGGTGAACGACAGCGAGGCGCGCCTCTGGCATGACCTGGAGGTGTCCTGCTGGCCCACGCTGGTCCTACTGGGCCCGCAGGGCAACCTGCTCTTCTCCCTGGTGGGCGAAGGCCACCGCGACCGGCTGGCGCTGTTCGTGGGCGGCGCCCTGCGTCACTACGGGGAGCAGGGCCTCCTGAGGACGCACGCAGTGGGGATCAAGCTGTACCGAGACTCCCTGCCTCCCAGCGTCCTGTCCTTCCCCGGGAAGTTGGCCGTAGACGGCACGGGGAAAAGGCTGGCCATAGCGGACACCGGACATCACCGGATTCTGGTGGTCTCGTCTGCCGGACGGCTGTTGCACGTCGTAGGAGGTACGCAGCGGGAAATCTATATTCTATTGTCCCCAGAACAACAGAGAAATGCTGGATTTGTGTTATTTTTTTGAAGGATGATCCCACTCGTCCGTCATCACACACAGTATGAGAAATGCATCAAGTTGGTATTTATTTAGACATAGAATATGTTGCATGAATGTGTTACCTGTAATTAAGCCACTTGATGTCAAGTGCCTTTTGTGCTCCAGGTGTAAATAGGCCGGCGTGCTTGTACGTGTAAGTCGTTTGTGTTTTTCCTTTTCTACTAAAAGTTTAAGCTGGAAAAATGAAAAAGCAGAATTCAACGCCTGTGTTCACTAAAAGAGTCCTTTTCTAAATTGAATATGTGAGGAACAATAAAAAAAGGTCTGTTGCTTGGTAACGTCTCAATTTAAAAACAGGTACATGGCACCGCGGATAATACTTCTGGTAAAAGCTTTTCTGCATAACGGAGATAAAAAAGATGGAACTCCTGGGTCGAATATGAGCTTAAAATGAGGTTGTATAGCC
Organism: Apeltes quadracus; assembly: GCA_021346845.1. NCBI lineage: Eukaryota > Metazoa > Chordata > Actinopteri > Perciformes > Gasterosteidae > Apeltes > Apeltes quadracus. Next base: position 9,787,490 of record CM037921.1, on the reverse strand, counting down.
TCCAGGAACGATGATGATAATCGGATTATCACTTCTATCTAAGGGCCAAAAAGTGGAAGACGAGATGGTGACTTCTCCGAAGCTTCCTTCAGCTCCCCTCAAGGCGTGGCCATTAAAGGGGAAGCTGTGTACGTGGCCGACACCGAAAACCACCTCATCCGTAAGGTGGGCTCCCTAACTTTGCCTTTTGAATAGGATCGCATGTGTCCCGGTGTTTATTCCTGTTGCTCCGGCCCTCAGATTGACCTTTCGGAGGGCCGAGTCAGCACTCTGGCTGGAGTCGGAGCTCAAGGCACAGACAAAGAGGGCGGCGCGATGGGGCCCCAGCAGCCCATCAGCTCTCCTTGGGACGTGACCGTCGGCTCCGCAGGTGAGTGTTGCTCCTGAAGCTCCTGCGTACGCTGAATGGAAGAGAGGGTTGAATCTGTAGGAGTTCTCGTTGGGGATAGTGTTTGCCTCTAAAGTACCTGGCAAGGTCTTTTTCTGTTGTTTTTTTTCTCAAAGTAACACTTTAAAGCCGAGTCCTTCAAAATGCTTTTCTTTTATTATTTTCTACTTTTTACACGGTGCCCTTTTTAAATCAAAGCAGAAAGCTTTTTTAACTCGTCTGAATTCCGCAGCACTTTTGTCCCCTAAGTGTTTGTGTGTGTTGCCATCAAGCCTCGTGGTCCGTGTTCAAAATGCAGAATTACGGTCAGACGGCAAAGTGCTGCGAAACACAGAAAAGCCCCAGCAATCTATGTGCACCCCCTTTTAGTTGGTGATTAATTAATTCAGATTCATTTGGCTTCCCAGGCTGGTTTCATTCAGAGATTTCTAATGTCCGTAGCCATGTCTTTTATTAAGGTAATTAAATATTATTCCAAAGGTTTTCATGAATTTCTTTGCGTTTTTCTCAATCGGATCATACTGCAGCAAGTTATTTATTTATTTGTGCAATATATTGTTTTAGAAAATTTGACAAATTAACTTCATTAACAATTGACGACACAGAATTTCTGAATGTTTTAGGAAAACATTACATTTACGTAATTGAAGGATTTAAGGATTGCTAACATTTTCTTATATCCAACCTGAAAATTGAATAATAATAATATAAATTACATTATCAAAATTATGTAAACTGAAATATTAACGGCATTACACTTTAGGGCAAATATTCCTTCACCATTATCATCGCATCATCACACGGCCTGTAAGCAGGAGGCAATCGTTCATCTTCCCGTGTTCTGCACGGCTTTATCGGTGACATAACCTGCTGGTTTGCACGTCATGTTCTATGAAATCAATATCAGACCTTTTAACTACACCAACGTTGTCCTTAGAGTACATCCAAACACTGCAGTGCATATTCATCAACCATGTGCACGAATAATTAAATCAACCAAATCAAGAGGACCCCAACTCTTTTGAACTGATTTTGAAATGTTGTCATAACACCTGTAAGGACGTTTTCCACCTCTGGATGACATTGTGGGGGAGTGAAGCCAAAGGCAAAGACGTGTGTGTGTGTGTGTGTGTGTGTGTGCACTTTTCATTCGCATGCGTAGGCGGTGGCGACGGTAACGTGCTGTGGATCGCCATGGCAGGGACCCATCAGATCTGGGCCTTGTTCCTAGCCGACGGCAAACTGCCCAAAGGAAGGTGAGGGACCGGTTCATCGCCGCCAGCGCCACTAGAAACAATCAAAAGCCATTTAAAACGATGACTTGACTTTTTACAGCGAATCCAAGGCCGGGACGTGCGTGCGCTGGGCGGGCAGCGGCAGCGAGGAGAACCGGAACAACGCGTACCCCCACAAGGCGGGCTTCGCCCAGCCGTCGGGCCTGGCCTCGGCCCCCGAGGAGCCCTGGGGCTGCCTGTACGTGGCCGACAGCGAGAGCAGCACCATCCGCACGCTGGCACTGAAGGATGGAGCCGTCAAGGCGCTGGTCGGAGGAGAGAGGGACCCGCTGGTGGGTGTGGTGTAGTCGGCGGATGAGGAGTTCCTAACTGGGTGGATGGACTTCTTCGTCAACGGGCAGAGAGAGCAAAGCGAATCCCAAGTGGCTTAAAATAAGTTGTCTTTGCCGGTTTATCAGATATTTTTTTTGTTCACGTTTAAATCAACGGAGCCAGTGTTGCCTTCATGTTTTATATTTCAAGTGTTCAAGTCTTCAAATGAAAACCGATAATTTGCAGGATATGAGAACGGCTTCAGTTTGGACTTTCAAAAAATGTCCCTAATCTTCCAGTTAAAAAGGCTCCCTTTGTGAAGATGTTTTAAATAACTTTGAGGCAATCTCTCTCTCTCTCTCTCTCTGTAGTTTGGGCATTCGTACATTTTTACATCTTGGTTTGATCTTTTCTTTGAAACAGAACCTTTTTGCTTTCGGGGATGTCGACGGGAAAGGGGTGGACTCCAAGCTGCAGCATCCTCTCGGTGTTGCCTGGGCCCCGGAACAAAGCCGGCTCTATGTCGCTGACTCCTACAACCACAAGGTAACACTTTTCTGTCATCGTATAGGGGATATCTAAAAAAAAACTACAAAAGAAACAGGACTTTTTGATCGATTTGAACTATGTGCCTGTTTTTAATCCTCCTTCAGATAAAACTAGTCGATCCAAAGGCAAAGCAGTGTAGCACACTAGCCGGCACCGGAGAGGCTGGAGACACTCTGGGCCCCGAGTTCAACAAATCCCGCTTCAACGAACCCGGAGGGATCTGCGTCGGCGACGGCGGGAAGCTTCTCTACGTGGCCGATACCAACAACCACCAGGTCAAAGTCCTGGACCTCGTCTCCGAGACCGTTTCCCTGGTGAGACCCGTGTGTGTTTACGCGTGTAAGAAAGAGAGGATGGACGCCGATTACCTTCCTGCTCGCTCCTCTTCTAATCCAAACGTCCCAAACGCTCTCTCTCCTTGCCAGTTCCCCATCTCCATGGACTGCACGGATTCAGCGCCTTCCAACTCGTCGGCGCCGACCAAAGCCCCGACGCTGCCCAAATCCGCCGCCAGGAAGGAAATGGCGCCAGCAGCGGTGTCGGCAGGCCAGACGCTGGTCATGTCGCTCGCGCTGACTCTCCCGGAAGGAACCAAACTCACGGAAGGGGCCCCCAGCTGCTGGGCCCTCTCAGCTGAGGGTGAGACTACGAATGCCCATTCATGCAGAGGTTTCATCCGGGGGCATCGTGCACGTTGACGACTTCAATGACTCATTTCGAAACAAGATGCTTTTTTCGATTTGCACTTAGACGCTACAAGCTAACTGCTAAGTCCTGTGCTAAAACACTGGGGCTAAACATCATAATAATATAATAGATTTATATAGCGCTTTATAATGGTCTCAAAGACGCAAACTAAACTAAAAGAGCACCTTTTTGTTTTTGTCTTGCCATGCAAAGCCAAGCCGCTACACGTGTTCCAGATGGAATGATAAGAAGCGTTTGGAGAACAACGAACGAACAAACAAACAAAGAAAGAAAAGCAATATTTGACTTTGCTGTAAAAGTGTTTTGAGGAGAAGTCCAGAGAGTCAAGCAAAGAGACAAGAAAGGGAATTTTGAAAAAGCCATTTAAAAAATCTGTCCAGTGTCACGAGCACGGTTCTTTTATCATTTAGTATGGCACCTGATCTCGTTATTTTGTATCCGTCTGGGTGGAGACAATGAGTTGCAACACAAACTTGTTTTCTACATTTAATAATTCTGGATCTGAGCCTCTCAACTTCTCCTTCTGTGCTTTAACCATTACGCTGTCACGAAGTAAGGCAAGTGAATGATGCTTAACTCAAGTAGGTTCTCACTTTGCTCAGATTTACACGGCAAGCACATTGTATAATTTCTACTCCTTAATAATATTCAGGAAGTTTTTTTTATTTGTAGTGTGAACGTTTTACTGGTGATGGTCCACGCATAATGTTTAGAACAAAAGTGCTTCCATCATTCCGAGCAAGGCAGCTTTTAGTCGGCGATATCAGCACGCTAATTTTAGAGCCTTTCGATAAGAGCAGCATGCCTTGGTTCACATAATTAGCCACCAAGCTATGTTACGTGATCCTCCGTTGTCCGATTATACAGAGTCTAGACTTATGCTGATCAGATCAGAGCGCAGGCAGGAATTTTAATGGGGGAAGTTGGAAGTGCACGGCAGATTTAAATTGTTTTTTTGTAGCTTTTTAGAAATGGCTGCTCGGGGACCTCGTGTCCGGCATCAGCTTCATTAATCACTGCTGCCATGGATTTTAACGGTCGCTCTGGCAGAATATTTTCTCACAGTCAAAGTTGTAGCCTTTCCTTCTCGACTTTCATTCATCAATCAGTCGTCACGTCTCTTTTAGATGCGTGTTTGTTTCTAAAAATAGCCCCCCTGTTTCGGTAAACGTGTGTCCTCAGCCCATCTGATTCAGTGAGGTCATTGGAGGGGAATATTGTAGAGGACTTTTTGGGGCTGATAATAAATACAAATACATCTTCATGGTCCTAATGTGGATATCTTAAACATCTGTTCTTGTTTTTTTTGGTAAGCAAATGTTAGCGTGCTACTTAGGTAGTAGCATTGTGAATGTTTTACCGGCTCTACATTAGCATGTTAGCATGACAATGCTAGCATTTAGCTTCTAGTTCCACTTTCTTCATGACAATGTTGTTTTTTTTTGTTTTTCCTGTTTTTTTTTCACACAGGTAACGAATGGCTCCTGGAAGGTCGGGTGGTTACTGGGGACATTGTGGATTTGTCAAAGCCCATCTCCATCTCAACCCAAATCCCCGCTGCGATCAAGGACTTCCACGGCGATCCGAGCCTCACTTTGGGCGTATGGTTGTACTACTGTCTGGAAACGGGTCATGCTTGTATGATGAAAGCGGCCTCCTTTAAGCAGCCTCTTCAAATAAGTGCCAATGGTGGAGCGGAAGAGATCCCTGTGACTCTGGCTCATGCCTTCTAAACGCTCTCAGCCGCCTGTGGTGTTCAAGAGGCATAATTACTCTTCATCTCAGCTAACCAAAGCTCCTTTCTCATTCAGAGTTCTTAGGGAAGAAAAACGCAGATTGTCTCCCACTGTCACCTAAAACAAAAATGCCAATGAGACGTATCTGATTTTTAAGTGAATTTCATTTAATTACTCTGAAACCTTTTCTACGAAACATCATTCATCAGTACTGCGAATGACTTTTATTGGTAGGAATGCATCCTAAGGCATTTAAGGAAGACTAGAGCTGCAGCCTAAAATATCTACGTGATGGCATTTGGAATACAGAGAACTCCTACATAGACGGGCTGAACTGACCACCTGTCACAAAACTGTACACTTTAGTAATGGTGATAAGTACTCATCTCAAAAAGTACCTTTTTACTTAAAAAACGATGGATTGAATGACAATTTGAAATGTGCAGAAATTAAATTATGTTCTGTGGGTAAAATAAGAAATTTGGGTAATTACGTAGGATTATCAACCTTCACTTTGTACTTTCCGATAATAATATCTTTCTCCGTGCAAAAGTGCGAATAAAACGAGTCTATTATTGTGTTTCAGGCTGCACTAATGCAAAGTTCATACTCGTAGTTTAAAGCTTTGTTCCGTGTCTGCTTTCCGTATGAGCAATTATTATTCTTCTGATTAGGATTATTCGTGACACAAGAAGCTCTTGATTTAGGCCACTAAATGTCGCTTTGTTTTTATAAGGGGAGGCCGCTGAACAGGGATTGCTGTGCACTGAGAGGGATTCATAAGCTTCAGCTCCACACAGGGAATTTTCCCTTGTAGCATAAAGTAATATGATAATGTGTTGTATTCCCTTCATGGTTTTTCAAAGCTACGACCATTTGCCAGAATCGTGTCTGAGGGCATTTCGTTTATCGTCAAAGTCATCGTGTCTTGCGTAACTTGGATTGTCGGCCCGGTTTGCTTTGGATCATGCGGCCCAAAGGAGGACGTTACTGTACGGATGGTGGGACGCAAACTGTATCAGAAGAGATAATAATATATTTCTATAATATATAAAACGTTTAAAGTTATTTATATCAAATGAACTGCAACATTTTCTAAGCATCATTTCTCTATTGTTTTTAATCAACTTGGGGGGCTGCAGGTGAGTTCCTTCGTTCTTTCTCTTGATTTCATCTTGTGTCCCAGCGCTGTACTTTAAAATGCAACGGAGGGAACCAATAAAACATTTCACAGTCTGGTCTGTGTGTGCGTGTGTTTGGTTTCCATCAAAGGACCGTCGCTGCAATTGCACACAAATTCTAAATATTTCGTATTTCCCACGTATGAGACTGCGCCTTCGCTGTGTGAGACTATTAAAAGCTTTCGAGCTCGTTCCTTCGTGAACTCTTAGATCTGAAGTTTGCTCGTCTACTGAAGAAAAGCTGACTAACTGTTTCTACATAATTCTTTTAATCACAGGCGTGATTGTGGCAATGGACGGGAGGAGTGTCTTTGTCCATTGCCTCATCCCTCTGTTGGCGGCAGACGACCCACTGACATTCATTTTAAAGGGGGAAATACCTCACGGAAGGGATGTTTCTGTTTGAGTAATCCGATAAGAGCTGCCATCCGCACGCAGCTCCTCGTTTTTTTTTTTAATATGTTTTGACATGGCTTATGCCAAGGAATGTTTTGCTTTGTAAAAAAAAAAGGGGAAAATGAAGTCAAAATGTGCGTTTGAGGTTAAGTTGGCTGAGCATTTTCTTTATTAAGTTAAAATACGCGAGTGGCAAAGTTTCCACACACTTTTGGATCCGCTCCTGATTCTGTTGTGAGTGTGATCCATTGAGATGCTTTCTGTACATGCAATAAAATATTACACCCAGCTGATAACAATGCAGAAAGGGTTTTAATAATGCGTGTAACTGCTGATGTGCACTGACCTCTGCTTCTCACCCCCATTCTCGCCTCTGCTTAGAAGCTAAAGCTTAATCTATAAAGGAAGGCATCACTTCGCATGATGTAATCAACTTTGACCTTTGGCTCGACGCCGCTGTTGACACCAAAGGGCCCAGCAGCTGAGTAAAGTTTAACTTTGTGGGAGGAAACTGCTGCTGCTCGGTGTGTCGAGGGCCCTTTGCTCAAGCTTTGAGTGAACGTGAGAGGACAGATAAAAATATGGAAACGCACGTAATAAATACAGCCTTTTTTCCCCACCAATGCACGTAATGTGTGCGCGGCTTCGGCTTTACTCCAGATTTCTGCCACCGATGCGCCACGATGAAGCTGACTGGCGGCATCATCGCAGTTTTGAGACCGTTAACTCGAGCAGGAGAGTATAAATGTCGAGGCCTCATTGTTTCAGCCTCCCCCCAGCAGAATTTTATTTGGGGGCCCCCCTCCCACCACGCACAGTCACCTGTGCTAGAAGATTATTGGCACAAATGTCACGCTATACTGTTATAGCGAAAATTATAAACGAATACAATGAGGTTATAATAAAACTAGGGCTGCTTGCAGCATAAACAAACTAAGCGGCTGCTTGGGGCCCCCTCAAGCAGCCGCTTAGTTCGCTTATGCCTTGGGCCGGCCCTGGCATGTTTGAATGCCTTTCAATGACCCAGAATAAGTTTGACTGTGTTATGGTTATAGTCTTAACTCATGACATAAGACCTTTATATCGCTGGGGGGGAAGCGTTGGCCCTACAGCTTTGGAATGTATTCTTTGTGGTAAAAATATAATATGGGCAAGTGGAAAGATAAACCTTGTTTGTAATGGCAAGTGGCAAAAAAACAGCCGAATCCCTGAAGTACATAACATCACGGTGGGATTTTGGATTTCCGTAATTGCTTTCACATGGTCCCAAGGCAGATTTTTAGAAAGATAACAGTCACAGGGCAGTTTGGGGTGGGGTGTGATTAAAAAGCTTCTCGCTAAAAAAGGGACTCCTCCTAATAAATGTGCATAAAGTATAAATATGAATATAACAAAGTGTCGCCCATTCATCCATTCGTGCGCACTGGGTTAATGCAGCTTTTGTTGATCCCTCTATTGCATCGTTGGGACAATGTTCTCCGCTGAGATACTTTGATTGGTCCCGGGGAGCGGTGATGTCACCGCTGTGCCGGCCAGTGCAGAACCCTCGCGCAAGTGTGAGAGAGCCTCTCCAGATGGGAGTTTGACGCGCAACTGGACTAGACCGGTTACGTGTGCCCGTACTGCGTCCGCGACACGCCAGAAAGGCTGCCCCGCACTGCCTTGATGACCCCGGCCTGGTCCCGCACACAGCGCAGCAGCCCGTCATGGGGGACGGCGGCGCGTCCACCTCTCCGGTAAATTTCCCGAACGGCTCCGGCGCGGAGGGCGCACCGGGCTCCGCGACTGCCGCCTCCGAGCAGTGGACGGCCGGGATGAGCGTGCTGATGGGCTTGATCGTCGTGTCCATCGTGCTCGGCAACATCCTGGTCATCGTGGCCATCGCCAAAACGCAGAGGCTGCAGACGCTCACCAACGTGTTCATCGTGTCCCTGGCGGGCGCGGACCTCATCATGGGGCTGCTGGTGGTGCCGTTCGGCGCCGCGCTCGAGGTGCGCGGCACGTGGCTGTACGGCAGCTTCTTCTGCGAGTTCTGGATCTCCGTGGACGTCCTTTGCGTGACCGCCAGCATCGAGACCCTGTGCGTTATCGCCATAGACAGGTACGTGGCCATCACCTCGCCTTTCCGCTACCAAAGCTTGTTAACTAAAGCCCGGGCCAGAGCGGTGGTGTGCGTGGTCTGGGCCATCTCCGCGCTGGTCTCCTTCCTCCCCATCCTGATGCACTGGTCCCGGGACAGCGTGGACACCGTCTGCTACGACGACCCCGAGTGCTGCGACTTCGTCACCAACCGGGCTTACGCCATCTCCTCATCCATCATATCTTTTTACATCCCTCTGCTGGTTATGATATTTGTTTACGCCCGCGTGTATAGAGAGGCCAAACAGCAGCTGAGGAAGATCGACAAGTGCGAGGGCAGGTTTCACAACACCTTAACGGGGCTGACGTCGAGGTTCAAGAAGAGGCCGTCAAAGATCCTGGCGCTGCGGGAGCAGAAGGCGCTCAAGACGCTGGGCATCATCATGGGGACGTTCACTCTGTGCTGGCTGCCTTTCTTCATCGTCAACGTGGTGCGCGTGTTTTGCGCCGAGGTGGTGGACAAGGACCTTTTCGTGTTCCTCAACTGGCTCGGGTACGCGAACTCCGCGTTCAACCCCGTCATCTACTGCCGGAGCCCGGACTTCAGGAAGGCTTTCAAGAGGCTGCTGTGCTGCCCGAGGCAAGCCGACCGCCGGCTGCACGTGAGCTCGTGCGACCTGTCGCGGTACTCCGGCGGGTTCGTGTCCGCCCTGGAGCCCGGCGCGTTGGGGCTGTGGTCCGACTGCGCCGCCTTGGACAACGGCGACGACGACGGCGGCGGCGGCGGCGGCTTGGCTCGGGCCGCGAAGCTGTCGCACTTGGACTCACAGCTGTGAAGAGAAAGAAAAGTAGTCCGTTTGTGGTGGATTGCTATTCACTCGTGCGAAAGGATGAACAGGGTTTTTATTTTTATTTTGGAAAGGTGTGCGCAACAGCTCCAACTTAAATAAAGGCAAAATTGCATATTGTAAGCAGTATATTTATTGTTTTTTAAAGGGAGCTGGACCAACAGTTATTATTTCCAAAATGCGCAAGTATCACCATGAGTTCCGTGATGTTCAGAAATGATCCGATTTTTAAATTATCAACCCCCATTTTTTGTAGTTCAGTGGATGTGACGATCGGTGCTGCGCGTATTTTGGATTCAGTGGATGGACACTCCTTCCAAAGAGCGCACGCTTTCATCCTCTCATCACACCTGGAGTTCAGTGTATATTGACTCGGATAATCAGTAAAAAGAATAAATTAAAAAAAAAAAATGGAAACCTTTCAATTGTCCACGGCTACCAGACGTGTCGTCTTTTATTCTCTAGAATGACGCATTTTGTGCAATTTTTACGACAGGTATTTGTTTACATTAAACATTCATGCAATTATATATTTATATAAATATATATACATATCTATTTATTCCGCGCTGTCTTTTACAACTAAACAAGTGAATGTGGTGTTTAAGACTCAAGCGAGGATTTTGAGCCTCTCTTTGTATTTAAGCTTTACATGCTATTGTGAGGTGGCGTGTTGACTCCTGTGAAATAAAAGGATGTTTCATTGTTATTTACTGTTTGATGTATTATTATAAGGCATTTGAGTATACAAATAAAACATAAAAGATTAGGTTAAGATTGAGCTTATTTTCGGGGGAGGGGGGAATCAGGTCGCGCTCTAGAAACTCTATTTACCATAATGCAACTTGAAGATGTCTTTCACTGGACCTTCTGAGTCCCACTTCTCAGGTTTGCATCACAGACTTTCTGTAAATGACCCTGATGTTTTTTTTGTTGGCAGTTGTGATGTGACACACACTGTCAGCACTTCAATTGGACCAGTAAGAACAAAGCTCAATGGAACTAACCTCAGCTGTTAATGAAGAGCGTGTAGACATGAACGCCTTGACTGTTACTTGTGACAAAAAAATACAACAACAGCAGTGCCGCTGTTATCTCTGAAGGCCTCCTGGCAAAGATTTGCTCCATTATTGAGGACTGTTTGTACGGCAGGCAGGACGTTTGAGTTTGGCCGGATTAGCGCTGGGCTCACAGATGGAGGAGCGAATCAGAAGCTTTAAGAATAATTGCTCTAAATGGCTTGTGTATCAGTGGACATTCTGGCTGCCCAAGTCACAGATTAACTGATATCACTGTGACCTCCGCAGCAACAGTTAGCAGCACGCTATAGCAAACACACAGTGCACATGCAGAAATAACAGTGGTTGGTGATTTACCTTTGCGTTTCACTGATTTAACCAAACATTCCTTTAAGGCCCTGAAATATAAATATCACTAAATAATATTCTTAATACTGAAAAGTGATGATATTCAAAGTGTTATGTATTATTTACTGTCTAATTAAGCAGAAATGTAATGTGTTTTTTTTGTGTACATAGAATTAAGCCAAATTGATACTCATTCTCTCTGCCGCATTTCCCAAAACCGTTGCCTTGATTGCATTGCCTTTAATCGTGCTGAAATATGGTCAAATATATATATATATTCATTGTCGGTGGAGTGTGGAGATATTTAAGGCCAGGTGCAATCATTCCCCCATGAAATTCCCTCATTACGAGCCTTCTTCAGCATTTCAAATGAAATTCAAACGTGGTTTCACAGCGAAATGAGGCGAGACAGTTTCCATAACCTCCGAAATGACCACAACCACATTGAATAAGCTCTTTCGGGCCCCTCTGAGGCAACAGGTGGGATGTTTCATTAAGTTCAGTCCAGATGAATATGGCTTCTGCCAACCACCGCCTGCTGCCTGCTGCTATCTGACCAACACAACTGAGGCTGGTAGACTTCTTTGTGAATGTGTTATGTTCCCTTTTTCCCAAATGCAACTCAAATTGACGCTGAGACACACGTAACAAGCCTCGAAATCATAATTTGAAACCTGGGGGACGCACATAGAAAGTGTCTCTCAGAGATCTATCGGAAAACATGGTCATTTTCTTCAGAGGGGGAGTTTGGAGGGGAAGTTGTTCCGGGGTTCAAACTACGGAAAAAAACAGCACAGTGGTTCCTGAAAAAAAAGAATGTCAGCAGCTGGTAACAATTATTGCTGATTGCTAATGATGGTGGCCTCATCAACTGATATGCTAAATGCAACGGGAGCGTAATAGTGCACCGTTTTGCACAGCTTTCAAGTCCCGTGTTGACATCAATTGTTACTGAAGTGTACTTAATATCCATATAATAATATATGTATATACGTAAAACATACACTTACACTTTAGTGTAGCTAGAGAAGCTTTAACATGTGGAGACGCAGCAGCTGACACAGAGCATTCATAAAGCTCAACTTTCCTCTGGCTTAGAAAATGCCCTCGAAACCCTGTCAAATTAAACTCCTCTGTGATTCATTCCAGTCTAAAACCCACGCTGAGATGTGTTGGGACGCGGTGCCAAAAGCAGGTGCACACGCCGCGTGTGTCCATCTGTTTATATTCCCACGTGAACTCGGCGCTCAGCGTTCTCCATCTGCCACGCGTCGGCTTGCTCCCACTGTCGCTCGTGTAATCTGAACATTGGGGGGAAACATTTGTTACGGCGTGTTTGGCACCTGGTTTATCTTTTAGGATGATGCAACTTGGTTCAGTTTCGATGTACGGATCCGTTTAAAGTCAATCGGCAGCACCTGCAAAGCTCATTGGAAAACTGTTCTGTTTTTAAACTTTTCAACAAACTGAATAAAAAACTTTTCCAGTCTTTACGCTAAGCTAAGCTAAGCTAAACTAATCAGCTTCTCGCTCCACCCTAAATTTGAACAGGCCGTGATATTGATCTTTGTCCAAAGCCCCCTCGAAGGGGCAGCAGTCCAAAACAACATTGGTGCTCTTTTGCAACCCTTTTCACCGACGTTGTGTCATACCAGAAAAAAAAAAAAAAAAGAAAAACCCAACATGATACCCTGTAAGTGCAGACAGGTTCGTCTAGAAGTCGGAACAAAGGTAGGTGCAACACGTGTGTGGTGCAAGACACGAGTTCGGAGGCGTTTCGGTTGCCTCTCGCAAAAGTAAGTAAAAAGCAGAAGACAAATGGAAGTTCTTCTCAACGAATCGCTCGTTATTTGACTTGGTTCATTTCCTCTTGAACGTGACCCCTTTGAAGTGGGTTAATGAAAAACAGAATATATATGTAAAGAGCTCACCAAGGAAGATAGTATCTTCATGTTATCTTGAAGAACAAGGAGGTGCAGTCGGTACAGTCCGATTTAGAGGAATAGAAATACATTAAAGTAACATTAAATATATACTGAAGTAAAGCAGAGCACTTGAATAAATATGAACGTGGCTACTTTCCACAACTGAACAGCAGCTTGTTTAGAGGCCTTCATCTCCCTCAAGGCCGAGGTGGCTCCTTCCCTGCTGAGCGATGATTAAAGCCCTCAGACTCTCACCTGCCCCCCTGCATGAAGATTGGAAAAATGGGTTCTAGCTCCAGCGTGAGACAAAATACACTTTATTCCTAAATCCATTCATTACATTTTCTGAGTTGTTTTTTCTTTTTTTTCTTTTTTTACAGAACCTCTGGCAAAAAAATAAACACTAAATTTCCGTCTTAGAGGTTAAAGGAGATGAGAAGAGGCAGAGCAGGCGAGGTGCCACGCAACCAAAGCATTACTAGTAAAGCATTTTCTAATGCTACCTAATAACAGACTTGTTGGATACATAAATATTCCCAAGTAAAAAAGGGTATTTTTTTTACACTGAGGTTGAAAGACACATTAACTTGTGGAATGCTCATTATGCAGTTCATATTCAAATACGTCTTATCCTGATGTTGCAGCTGTTTATATAGTAAAGAAAAAAAAAGACACGGACCGGCGGTCTTATTAACTCTGCAGCTTGAGAGCTTCTGCCACGGTTGCCGCTGTGTCCAAAGGACACAGGCGATGCTTCATGAATTCAAGCGAGGCCGTCCACCCCGACAGAAGTATCCTTTACAAGGGAGCTGAAAGCAGTCCAACACTATTGGCCTGAATTGTATATTTGAACCTGCTGCGTGCCGCTCTGCCTGCGGAGAAAAATTGGAAATATCACAGACAGGTGACAAGAATGTCCAAATAATAAAATATCTTTTTTCTTTTCCAACGGAACTATTTATTATTCTGTGACAGGTGCTGTTGTTTTTTGGGGTGTTTTATAATCCTGCACATGTGCGAGCGTGGGAGAGGAAGCTCAAGCACGATGTTCAATTTCGATGTGTGCAGCTTGACGGGGTGACTAAGGCTGTTGTTCAACAAATTAGGATCCAAAAGATGAGATGCGGTGACCACACAAATTCTCCGTGTGAACTAAAGGTGTAGCACAAAGATGAGGAGCATTGAAGCAGTGTACTCCGCCTATTTAACATTGAACTACAATAACGTTGAGACTCATTCGATTTGATTTGAATAGATCATTTGCTACTTCTGAATGGATGTTTTTTGGAGTTGGGTTTGACTGACGGTGGTTCAGCGTTGACCTCCAACACCACTTTTTTGAAGTGTCACAAAGTGTTAAATGTCCCAACCTCAAATTAAACTTCATTCCACTAAATACAAAAAAAAGAGCAGCAGATGTTCAGGTGAATCAAAAAAAAAAAAAAAGATGAAACACCGTAGCACATTTAAGAGAAAGTCAAGACTCATCTCTTTTTATTCCCTGGAAACACAATATATACACACAAATGAAATCCGGAATCAGCATTATTTTTTAAAACTTCTCATAAATCATTTTACAGAATGACATATTTACAAATGTATTTTATAATCACAGTTACGATGACCGGCTTCCAGCTTAAATCTCACATCTTGTACTTTACTTGGGTCTTAGAAGCGGACACTAAAGCAACAAAAAGCATTGTGATTTCCACACATTTAGCAGCAAGCAGATTTTTTGTTTAAGATTCATGAAAACGGACAGATTGACTTGGTTTTGAAATAATCAACGGACTTGATAAAACACAGAAACCCTGAATGAAAAGTGATTAAACGACCAGCTGTCTGAACCTTTAGGGGGTTAACAAGGTGGACCAAGCTTTGATATCGGGGACAATCAAAGCGTAATCTCTATCAGTTTGGATTAAACAAACGCCGAGCAACGTATTAAGGACTCGGGGACTTCAACCCTGAAGACGTTCATCTCGGTTCTCACAGTGGACCATTTGCAGCCTCGGGCTGAACGGGGAGGCCGAACCACCTGCAACCAGCCGCGACTCATAAAAGAGGATTTCTGACAGAGAGACGGAGGCTTCTACTTCAGATCAAATACACGGCGTGCAAACATTGATATGGTTCAATCAAGCTAGTTGCCTGCTTCATACCTGTGGGTCTGTGTGTGTGTGTGTGTGTGTAGACTCAACCTCAAAATGAGAGAGTGTGTGTGTCTAACAGAATGCAAATCTTGTGTACCGGTACTCGCGTGGATAAAACAAACGTCATGGTCGATCAGATGGGATCCTAGAAGCTCCGACAGCTGAAGAACTCACCCGAGGTGTGAACACAGCAGCTTGAGAGGTTATAAAAAAAGGATCCGACACACACGCACATGTATACAAGCATAAAAACAAACATTAAACAGTCTACTTTCACACAAATCCATTCAGAACAAAACCAAGACAATAAAGAAAGATATATTTTTTTTAAATCAATGAAAAAGGAACAGCATTGCACTTTGTCCCAGAAAATATTTCCGTGGGTTCCATTGGCTTTCCTGAGCAAACAGCTGCAGATCTGCAGAATGAACATTTTTTGTCTCTTCCTCCCCCCCAACAGATCATCTTGTGCACACGGTGCAAAAAAAAGGTTTCTACGGGCAGGTTTTTATCTCCGTGTCCCCGGTTTGATATCAGGAATCCTACCGATGCTACAAACACCGCTTTGAATGCTCATGTCGGATGACAGCTGTTACCCGTTACAAATTAGAGAAGGAGATGCCAAAAGGAAAGCTCAACGGGAAAACATTTAAAAACATTTAAAAAGTATAACCAGACAACACAGTTTTAAGCCAAGAAACAAAGAAAAGCAAGAAAAATCACATTCAAAATGGCCAAACTCAAGACCAGCTCTACATTTCAACCGTGGCATTATATTATACTTGTACATACATTTTTCTTACACAGCTTAACACAAGAATACTTCCACGCTGACGGAACAGTGCTGTCGGCTGCATTGGACCATTGCAGAGGAGTCCGTGTGCGTCTGCTGATGCCCTCCCGCCCCGCTCCACCAGCTCGGGGCTCCGAGTGCTGCGCAGGGAAAAAGATGATGAGAAATGCCCACGTGGCACACGAGCCAAATGTCTTCTTTACAGCATGTATCAATAGTCAAAAATCATTGTTTTATTCTCCTTCTTTGCTCTACATTCATGATTATGGCATCAATGAGTTCCATCTCGGCGAGGCTCGGGAGGGGGGGGGGGGGGGGGACTGACGCGAGGCAGAGGAAGATCTGTTGTGTTGGCGCAGGTGGTACGTTGTGGACGGAATGGCAACAGGTCAGGTGAGCTCAGACGTGTCCCCCCCCCAAATGGACGGACTTCACGGGAGGTCCTCCAAAAGAGCAGCACGAGGCGCTAACTGGCACTTCGCAGCATCGTATTTGCTCCTCCGTGTCTTGGAAGAACGTCTCTGATGTCCCCATCCCTTCAGAGAGGGGGGAGGGGCTCGCGGTTGCTTAAAGAAGTTACTGGTCCTTTACTTCCTGCTTCGTGGGTTGGTCACTTCCTGCTCACTCCGTCCTCCGGATCTCGCTGCTGTTTGATGAGCCGCTCGATCTCTGACCCCAGAGTCTGCAGATTCTCCTGCAAAAGACAGCGTAAAACTTTTAGACTGAAATATGTAAGAGAGAGCCAAAGTGCGCTGTGGCCGTTTATTGGAATCAATGAACGCAGAAAAATAAAAGCAAAAATCAGAAGAGCGATTGTATGAATATTTTCTTAAAGATTGAAGTGTTTTCTTTCCCTTGATTGAAAAAAGCAGCTTTCAGCCACAGAAACATGAATCGTTGTCAGAAAATACACACACACACACACACACACACACACACACACATTTAAATTCTTATTTAGGTTTTTACACAAGTCGTTTTTATTTAAGAGGAGTTAAATGAAGCCGCCTGTTATAAAAAAAAAAAAAGCACGGAGAGTTTGGCTCTTTTTCCCTTCGCTCTATAGATTTCACCCATTCTATTGGGCACTTGGTCATTAAATAAATGGGTTGTATTGTATTACGTAAAGCCTGTATTGCACACGCACTGCAGGGCTGAGCATATTTCACGCGGCTCCGCTTGCTTTTTTTTTTAGGTATAGCGAACATCCACGTCACCTCCTCGAGAGCAGGAGTAGCGGAGGCATTCATTTAACACCAACGCGTCGGGAAATTGGTTCAGTTGGAATCGCAGTTCAATGAAATTATCAAAAAAGGCGGAGAAGCTGGACAAAGCACGCGCGCGCACACTGAACGAGGACGAACGCTGTGAGCTTGAATGGACTATTCAGATCACGGACTGCCGAGAAGGGCGAGCACGTGCCAGTTTCACTGGGGCACACGTTTCCTTTCTTAGCGTTCGCATCAATAATGCAGGCTCCGAATGGGACCAAACATCTCGTCTCTTTGATAACAGAGACCGCTGTCCTTATTAGGACTGTGAGCCTGTACAATAAAACAAAAGATTAAAATAATCCTATAAAATGAATGTGATACATGATATCCCATTCATCCTGTCCTATACTTTCATATTGATAGTAATGTTATTCAAGTTAAGTTGTTAAGACACATTCAATAACATCAATATCATCTTGTTTTTAACTGTGCTATTTCAGGGTGGGCATCATTTCTATCAGTAAAACAATTCCCCTTTAATAGACTTAATCACAAGTCAGATCAGTTTCTCTAGCAAGAGGTCAAGCAATGGTGTCATTTTTGGAGAACATAGAAACAACGACACAGTGCTTTTCTTTCCATCCAGCTTTGTTGCGGTTCATGTTTAAAAGGCCGGGGAAGGCAAGTGATGTGAATGTTAAAATACATATTGCTTTAAAAGAACCCAAGAATAGCCGGGGATCTGCACAGGGCTGTAGCGGCGGTGATGCCTCGACCTACAAAATAAATGGGTATCAGTATCATCAGCAGTTTGTACTGTGCAAAAGTGCTGCAGAAGAAGCATCCCGAGATCCTGCCGTCTTCAGGGCTTGTGTAGGTGGGAAGACTTAAAGAAAAATGGATTTCTGTATGCAAGAATAAAAGCTATGAAGTCTCAATGAAATCAAAACATGCATGAAAAAACAACTGCTGACTTTTAAACTTATTGTTATGAAAAAGCACCGATGGATAAAACAGACAGATGAGAATAGATCGTTTTACGAGAAGAATTCCCCTTTAAAAAGAGGAATATTTACCTCTGCAATAACTGATAACTATAACTGACACAGACGCACACTCAGAGGTATGGTGGAGACCCAGACACAGCTAACAGCTCAGGTCATCAGTATAAACAATAAATCTCTCACTGCACACAACGTGGGTTTCATTGAAACTACGTAATATCAATGCTGCTGGTGAATGTACAATTGTTAATGCATTTACAGCACATTGCCAATGGTGTACGAGGCGCATGGGGGTACAGGGGGGAGGGGGGAGCTGCTGGGGGACAATTTACCTTCAGAGTAATGTTCTTCAGCAGCGTGTCCTCCAGCACCGCCTGCAGCTTCCTGTTGATCTCCAGCGACAGGTCCAGGGTCAGCCCGCTGTCCGCCGGGTGGGAGGTGTAGAGCGACGCCATGATGCCGCCCCGCCGGCTCACGTGGGCTTTGTTAATGTCCGACGCCTCCGACGACAGGGCCCCCGACTCCTCTCTCAGCACGTAGCTCTGGATGATTCTGTGGAGGAGGGAGAGAGAGGTTTACAACTTTGTGCTTGAAAACAGGGAGAGGGAAGCGAAGCGGCATCGGCTGCAGACTGGCGAGCAGGGAAATTGAGGAAAGTGGGATTTATGGGCGGCAGCACGGAGAGCGATAAAACCGCTTCCAGCGGCAAAAAGCGCCAGACGTTTTGCTGGAGTAATAATTTCATTGGGGCGGCTTGTTGAACTCGTGCACGCGATCAATTCAGTCAGTAGTTAGAGAGGTGATTCCTGTGACAGAGAGAGGAGGCAAAAGGTAATGGAGAGGAGGCTGCAGAGATTTAATTTAATCAACGGGATGCAACCGTTTTTATCTCGAACAATACCATGCTTTGTGTCAGAGAGAAATCATTGGCTCAACACCGCTGAACCTTTTGTCGTCCAATTTTAATATGCAGCCACAGAGAGGAAGTTATAACACACAGCACAGCGTGGAAGATCATTCATGGCGTTTCCTCGGTGTGCGTCTACCGCCGTGAGATCGAGGACGAATGAACAACGAACAAGCCGGGTCTCAAAAATAAATTGAACACCTCTAATGCTGCAGCTGAAAAGCTCTTAGGATTGCCGCGGTGTTCTTAAATTTTCCTGTGGGAGACTTTGGGAGTCCGGGCAGATGAAGAGGATCGGGTGACGCGCTACAGCAAAAAAGGTCAACAACAACAACCCTCCTGTGACTCTGAAGAGTAATCGATATTTTTAAAACAGGCTGTCAACCCTGCTGTACATCTGAAACCCCGACATACGAGCGCATGCCCGCGTCGTTTCGTTTAGATGCGAGGTGGGTCTGAGAGGGAGTACGCTGGGAACTTGCAGGATGAGCAACGTTTCTGACCGCTGGTGAGAGTCTGCAAGCAGAACTGCACCTCAGTAAAAACCTGCATTTTTCCTCGAGAGATTCCTAGAAATCGTATTATCTTCTTAAGATATGTAGGGAGTGGATTCAGTCAAGGTGAACACCCAAAATGTTTGAAGTTCTATCGCTACAAAACATTTCTACTACTTTCTAGTCTCCTTAAAATGTGAGCGCATTTATTAACATTTGACTATTAAATTAAATGTTACATTTATAAATACCCAAATAAAATGTAACCCTGTTCTGAACAAGGGAGGATAAAACCAATACTGCCTCAGTATTAAGAATCAAAAAACATATTTTATGAAGCATGTTAAATTAAATGAATAGATGTGCTGCACGTGCCAGTTTTATTAAGTCCTGTAAAAAAAAAAAAACACATATGCACCACACAAACCCCCAAAATGTGTGTTGCATTGTACCGATAATTACACTAACTAAACAAAGACGTCTATGGCGCACACACACACACACACACACACACACACACACACACACACCTTACCTCTGACTAATCGGAAGGGTCCGTATTCGGACCCCAGTTCCATTGCGACAGTGTTTAGCAAAAGCAAAAAAAAAGGGGCAAATTAGAGATGTGGCCATGAGGTCTGGTCTGCACATGTCGGCAAGACGTGGATTCATTTGGGAATTTGTGAGTGGCAAGTCCTTTTCTTTTTTTTTTTTTTTTTTGTTCCAGTCGACTGTTTGTGTTCTCATTTGGTTTATAACAGCCTCATTTTAATTCAAGTCACACTAACGGCCCAGTCAGACCAAATGCTCATAATAACCAGGTGTGGGTGCTGAAGGACAGAAATCACTGTTTCACCTCATTGAGTATGAACGGCATGTTGAACCAATTCAAACAGCCGTAAATCTAGATAATCGTTCGTGGATAATCGGCTCTCGTGGAGGTGGGCAGTGTACTCAAACTCTGTAACGCTTCTTGTTAGACGACTGTTTAACATCCGGCCGGTCAGTGTTTTTTTCCGATTGACACATTCATTCATTCACTGGTTTGGGATGACAGAGCCTCACAGTCTCAGCGACTGTGAGGCTGTGGGGAAAAGTGAGGCTTGTATGAAACGTACGTTTCATTTGTTACGCAACGTTCAAAGCTTCCATTGATGTCCGCAAATAAAAAGCTTGAACGTCTGTGATCGTATTACGTATTCATACCAATGAGAGAGCTTTCGGTTGGCTGCGAGGGCACACTGGTAATCAAAGTTGCATGTGAAAAGCCTACAGGGAAACGGTTTTCGGACCACGCGGGGAAATTGATGCTCGAGCGATTCAAAGCTTCAGCGAAAAAAATACTCCACATAAAAATGTTCGATTATTCATACAAAACGGACCCACAATCCAACCGACGATTAAATCAAGAGGCGGTTTTCTCGACTGCGTTGACTTGGCGCTTTGCCTGCGGCTGAAACGCAACAGTTTGGGGTTTTGTGGATATTTCATACATCTTAAAACTTTTACTTTTTCAACCAGGTGTTTCCAAAAACATCTCCCCCACCCCCCACTTTTTAAATTGTATATTCTTTGGAAATCGAGCGAGCACACAAGAGACATTAATTGTTAACAGTAAATAAGCTTAAAAAAAGGGTCCTATTTTTCCCACTAACAGCGGCTCTTCATTCATCTGCCGCTTCATTTTGACAGTAAATCCAGTTTCACCAGGCCGTCCTGCAGGGATGGATACAGAAATGGCAAAGTGCTACATGCCCCCACTCCACTTCGCTGAGCTAAATTTAGCCCAGTAACCGTGGGATTCGTCCTCGATCTTAACTCTCGAATGTAGGTTGAGGGTAATGGCTTCAGTACAAGTGTGAGGCTGAGAAAAGAGATGAGGCGCGCGGGGTGATCCAAGCCGAGGTTATTCGATTTCTCCGATCGTTGCAATAATGATTAAAATAAACCAGGCAACAAGAGCCAACATGATGGAGAACGTTAGGAAGAAGGTGATCGACAAACGATTACGATTTCACTCCGATGAGGGAACCGTTTATTTGGTTCCAACAATGATACTTCGTTATGTTGAATTCATAGCGACGCCGCCGTGTTAGCCCCCACAATCCATTACACGGTCCAACAGTCACGTGACGTCGCGATGTGATTAAGATAGCTGCCACGACCTTCACGTCATCTCTTCAGTTGGGGGGGGGCTACGGGTGATAACAAACCGTGTGCGTACGCTGTCAGATCAAGGTGAGCTGAGGCAGAAGTACACCGGGGAGTGAGCTCCCTAGAAAACTGCACAAAAATCAAATAAACTCGCTGCTACTCCTTGTGGTCAGTATCTCCACCTGCACTATTTGCACCCAAAAGTGTTTTACACATCTTCAACAATGCCGTCCACCGGTCTAATATGGTGACCGTCCTGCTACAAAAAAAAAAAAAAAAAGTAATTTACCATGGCATTAAGCGAGAAAAACAATTTAATGAAGAAAAGAAAACGTTCTCGACGTCTCGCCTTCTCTGCCTCGTCTACTGGTCGAGGCCACTCACTTGGTCTTTTTGCGGATCTCCTCCACCAGCTGCTTGATGTGATCCTCCATGAACTCGATTTTTTCCTGCTTGCGCGCGAGAGCCTTCTGCAGACGGACGACGCGGTCCACGAGCACCGTCTTGTCCACCTCGGGGAAGCTGTCCACGACCGCCGCCGCCGAGGGGCCGGACTGGCTCTCCGGCGAGCGCTCGTCGACGCCGGTGCTCCCGCCATGGCGTGCGCTCAGGGATCCTGGTGAAGGCAGGTCGTTGTTAAGACAACCTGCAAGCTTCTTTAAATTGTTCCTTTTTGGAGGGACATTCGCGACACCATTTTACAGGGAAAAAAAGTATTTAAGGAAATTAATTCTACACATTAAATACTAACCAAATCCAGGAGCAGTACCTGAGGAACTTGAGCGACTGCCCATACTGCTGCCGTCCCGGTCGCAGCCTCCATTCTCGACCTGCTCTACTCTTTTACGGGCTGGGGAGTAGAGAAATAATACACGTACATTGAAGTCATGTCTATTGACTATTTACAGAGTAAAAAAATGTTGCTTGAAAAGGCAACAGGAGGGATTGGTTTCACATCAATGTTTTAAACATAGGAAAGTGACGTCAACAAAACGCTCAACTGTGTGTGTGTGTGTGTGTACATCACATACATACAAATAACTTCAAAAGACATAATATAGCATGCAATAATGAACTGCATATGAATCCTTACAAAAACCGCTCATGTTAACAAAACAGATGTGAAATGTGTGCCCCCCCCCCCCCCACCCACCAACTATCCCTTTTAGGCCACTGTGTGCGTCCCACAGGGAACCAAGTGGGGGAAACTGGCTCACACAATCCTTGGATGAGAAGAACATTGCCTTTCACCACACAGCAGATATCTGTACTCTCCCATCCCCCTGGTTTCTTATCACTCTCTCCTCTTTATCTGCGTGTCTGTGTGACCTGCCATTAAATCCTCAGTGAGAGATGATGTCAGAGTGAAGTGATGCTTGTTACGTATTCTGATATGGTTTTAAATACAGAAGCACGACTGCGCTGTAAACGACACTACGCTTTTGGATTGGTACATCATCTGCTTTTGTTAGTTTCAGACAAAAGTTTTAATTTCATATCCTCTATTATGAGATTATGAAATACAGGCAATTAAAAAAAAAGTGATATTTGCAAGTATTGGCTCGGCATGAATATCAGCCATTACTTTTTCCAAATAGCAAACACAAAAGAATGTGCTTTAAAAGGGTTCCTAACCTTGTATTAGCTGTTTTGTGAGGTCTTTGATGTTGGCAGCTTGTTTCCTTTTCTGAGTCGACAGCTCATCCCGGAGCTCTTCAACGCTGGTTTTCAGCTGAGCCACTTCGGTCTGCAGTGCTGCCCGCTCCTCCTGCAGGCCCTGCACCTCCCGCTGCCTCAGCACCTCTTCCTGCTTCAGCAGCCGTGACTACGGGAGTAACGGAGACGGGAGGTCGAATGAGACCAACGATGCAACAGCACACACGAATGATGCTGCGACAGCGGAGCTGCTTGTTTTTTGAAGAAAGAAATGAAGCAAACCATTTTATGGTTGGCCCAAGACAACAAAAAAAAAGATCTGTTCTAGGACCACGGCATGTTTCAAGTCAGACTACTCAGCTTTGGCCCACCTTGTCGTCCAGCAGCCTGTTTGTCTCCTCCAGCTTGGCTCGCAGCTCGGTGAAGCTGCCGTTGAGCTGATCCAACTGGAACTGCAGGGAGTTGCTCTCCGACTGGAGCTGGGCGTTCTTGCTGCTCAGCTTCTCAGTGAAGCCCAGTAACTCGGCCTCGCGCTCTCTGCTGCCTTGCACGTCGCGCTGAAGGTCCGCCAGCTGGTTGGACAGGCCGTCCACTTCGTCGCGAAGAGACGTGACCTCCTGATTATCACTGCAGGACAAAAGGATCATTGGGAGGGTTAATAAAGACTGCAGCTATGAGTGTGAAATGTATACTGTTAGGGATACAACTAACGTATACATAAAAAGTCAATCGTAAGACACAGAAGAATATACTGTACAAGATGCGGTTGTATATCTTTGATCTTATTTCATCTCTAATGAGTAAAATGTTTGACTATGTATTCAAATCATCTGTAGTACATCATTTTATTCAAATAAGGTTGTTGTTGCATGGGCACTTGTATGTAGCACTGAAGGTACAGGCTAGCTAAATTAACATTTTGATTCTAAATTTACAGACTGGCTAAAAAGGAAAAGTCAAAATGAAAGTCATAACTTCACTGCTACTAAAGTTGCCCACAGACCAGATCATTTTTACTTCCCAAACACCAAGATGGTGGTGAATAAATGTCCTGCTGCTCAAAGTGACTGCCAGAAAAAACATTAAGGGAGCTTTTGCATGAATCTATTTGGGTTGGAGACACCTACTTATGGCAGAGAGAAAAAGGACTACTTTGATAAGAGGAAAAGATCCTCCATCAAGTGATCTGCACATGGCCGGCAGAGCCACACAACCGCAGAGGGACCAGAGTCCCTCCCTGCCCTCCGTGCTATATCCGCCCCTGGCTTCCTCTTTAAAACCTGCAATAAGCTTCTAGCTAAAAAAATCAAAAATAAAAAGGAGAAGGGAGAATTGCCTTGCGGTGTGCAGTGTAGTGTCAAAACCATTTACAGTTCAAGGGCTTTGTGTACGGTGTGCGATGTGTGTGTGTGTGCGCGCGCGCATACCGTTCGTGCTGCTCCTGGAGCGCCGTGATCTCCTCCAGCTTTTCTCTCTGCCGCCCGATCTCGGCTTTCTGCCGGTTGATGATCTCCCTGTACTTGTTCAGCTCGTCCTCCCAGCGCGGACGCTCGTCTTCGAGACACTTTAACTACAGCGAAACACAAATCCTTGATCAACCCGGAAATCCGACGATATCATGCGCGCAAACGGACACATGTTACAAACCTTGGTTCGTAGAGTAATGAGCTCATCCATGCCTTCTTTGTAACTCCTTTTCAAGTCATCCAGCTCTTTGGCCTTCACTCGGTGCACCTGCCGGATACATAGAGGTCTACATTAGATATGTATCCACTGTCAAGATTAATGCTAAATTATAAAACCGTAAAAGCCGTTGGGATCAAGATTTTAAAAACACATTAGCATTCAGTTCAGTCCTTTTATCCATTAACAAGAGCCTCACATCTTCATTTCTGAAAAATAAATAAATCTCACATTAGCATAATTTCATTGCAGATGCGTTTGCTGGCAGTCCATTTGTGGCGTTCATTAACATTATATTGTTTATGCAGTCATTACGTATGCGAAGGCAAAGCTTAATAGTGCTTCGTCTCATCCGTCGAACAAAGCCATTAATGTTAAAACATTTCCAAGAAGCCATTAGCCGGTATCCAAGACAACATGTCAGGGATGGAGATGCTGCTACATGTACTGTCTAGTTCCTCCATTTACCCCAGTCTCATGTTAACAACACCACCAGTAATGGAACCAACCAACCATTTGGTTTTTTTGCCACATCATTTACGACTAAGATGCACTATAACAAAACACACAAAATCTGCTGAGGTCCAACATAATACCTTATCACCTAGGTGTTCAATGTATCAGTCATATTTTTATGAAAACATCTCTAACAAATATAAAGAATTAAAGACTCAAATGTCACATTTCCGCTTAAACGAATACATTAAAACTCTCACAAGTTAATGTCACGTAAACTCCGGATATTTGTGACTTCAACTTCAAAGTGTTAACAACCTGGATAAACAAACCGAGATGTAAAATGATGATGATGATGATGATGATGTTCGCCAACAAAAGAATGCTGTTAGCGTATAGTTTAAATACTGCTACGGACGCTGAGCTTATTGGGACAACATGTGTGGCAAAAATGTCAGCACCTCTAATTGGTCCGTTTGTTCCTGCTTGTGTTTCTCCAGCTCTACTTTGGTCTCCCTCAGTTTAGCATCCAGCTCGTTGGACTTGAGTTCCTCCGATTCCTGGGGGATTCAAAAACAAAAACAACGAGGGTGAAAGAGAGAAAGAGAAACCAGGCTCACCTTGGAGAAAAAGTGAATATCGTAGCTCAAACTAGCACACGGGGAAATCTGAGGCAGCTCTCTAACACCCCCTCAAGGAATCCCGTAAAACTTATTTTCTCCTCAAGGAGAATCATTCAAGACCAGCTTCATATCGTCCATTAGAATAAATAAGTCCAGTCCATAACAGTACAGTTTGTTCTCGCGTCTTCCCTAATTCTAAGGAACAAATCTGATACAAAATCTGATAAAAAAGAATTGCTCTCTACCTTCATCCAACATCCCCAGACACACTGGGCTTCTCATTTATACTGGAGATGTAGTTCATTTGCTCCTCCCATTATTGGTCATGAGCAAACTAATACTTCTCTGTGAGAAATACCACAAACCTGGTATGTGCGGATCATGTCCTGGCAGTTCTTGCGGATCTGTTCGGTCTCTTCTTTGGCCTGCGCCAACTTGGAAGCGGTCTCTCTCAGTCTGTCTTTGGATTCCTGCACACAGAAAAACAACAAAGCATGTATTGTATAAAGCCATGTAATGATTTGCAAAATGCTCCTGTTGCAATTTCACTCCATGGCAAATGCCCACGGAATTTGTGCAGACAGAGTGTCTCACACAGACACACACACACACACAAACACTGCGTCCTGAGGTCTTTTCCTGTGTTCATTGTTGCGCATTTTCTTGTGGCAGTTAAACACGAAAAGCCACAATTTCTTAATGGAACTGTCCAAAAATAGCAACGCTGTTAACGATGATATCCTTGCCAGATCATTACTGTAGCCTTTTCACCCCATTTCATTTTTCCCCTCAATCAGGAGACACGTCCGCAGTAATCGTGTTTTCTGTGAGGCGGCCGCAGACAGAATGACTGAAGGGGACGTCGTTCATTATCTGGGAATACTTAGCATCGTTGACAAACAACAACAGGCGCAGAAAATCAACATTAACCAGAAACTGGAGTCGATATGGGCAATGTATAAATATTCTATAAACTCTAGCTGCAGCCGTCTCATGTAGTCATTTCGTTCTGAGAGTTGTTTCAGAATGCTCGTCGGTTGGAAAAGCAGGATTGCTCGATAAGTTACGGGCTTAACGCAAAGACGTCGGCTACATTACCTTGTGCGCATCGGCCTCACTCTTCAGTTTGTTCTGGGCCCATTTGACTTTGATGAGATGAGAGTTGAGCTCGTCCTTCAATTTTTCCACCTCTCGAGTCAACCTGCCCACCTCGCCTTCCTGAGAGAGACGGGCGAGGGAACCACATCAGAGAAGATCTAATAGACTTTGACTGAGCGACTGTTTAAATAAGCAGGCTTTATGTTTTCCCCACTATTGATAGAATAAATCTGCTAAAACTGCTAAGATAGAGTACTCAATCCAGGGTTTGTACATTTATTATGTCTCTAGTATATGCACCATATAGAAAAGGTCTAACTTTTATCGGAGGTTAACTTCCTGATGATGAATAATGTTAAGCAGAGCTGTTGAGTTTTTCATGTCGTGCAAACAAATGCTTCAGCGCGCTCTTGAAACTGCCCCGTCCTTTACCTTAGCGTCATACAGCTGCTGCAGACGACCTTTATCCTGAGCCAGCTGGTTTCCTCGCAGCGCCTGGCGGTCGACCTCCTTGGTGGCCTCCCTGAGCCTCTTCTCCAGACCCTCCTTGTCCCGCCTCAGGTCGAGGGCTTCCTTCTCCCCCCGCACATATTTCATCACCATGCCCTCCTTCTCTTGGCGCGCCTCGTCACACTTCTTGCCCGCCTGGGGGGGGGGGATTGTTTGAAAGCAGGAATTACTTCATTTATAATTGAGTTAGAAAAAAATCAAATCACTTTCTCAAATCGCATATTTGGCCTACTAAGGCTGAAACTAACAAGTGTTTTCATTAGCGATATTCACTTCATTGACTTTTCATGGACACTACTGCTTTCACTCCGGTGTGTTGACTCCTCATGCCAATGTGACGCTCATGTGCCATTCCTATTGTGTCAGTTAATACCGTATATAATCTATATGCAAGCTGTCCTTTCAGGAGAGCAAGAGAAGGAGGGGGAAACTGAATGGAAACGGTTTTCCCTTTTAATAAAATCACTATCACAAATGTGCACTTTGATCTCTGCACATATACTAATCTATAAAAGTAAGAAATGAAAATGTCAAACACAAGCGATAACACCTGATTAGGACGGCGTAACCATCTTAAGGGAAGACTGACGTAAGAGAACGGGTAAAAGAGGACAACGGAGTGGCAAATGTTCCTCTTAAAGTGCACTGAACAGTGAAATTAAAAACCGTAAAGTGTGATGAAACTGTCAAGAGCAAAGTGCCGTACATGGTTCAAACCAGGTGTGCAATCTATTGGATAATAAATGTGCTCTCCTGAACTATGTGATTGAATCCGCAATAACAAGTTGGTGTGAAAAAGACTCGGCGGGTAGTTTTTAACAGACATCTTCAAAGACGGGTCAAGGACGAGTGTGCTGGAAAAATCAGTTTACTTTCTACCAATCGTGAATAACCTTTGAGTATTTCAGCTTTTTAAATTGTTTCAATCTAGATAAATAAAATATTCTCTTATGGAAGGTGGTTTACTCTTCTCAATGACTGTAGAATTGATGCATTGGCAGAAGTATATAGATATAACAGATACTGTAAAGGAGTGTGTCTGCACATGAATGCAAATCTGTAGTAGATTTCGGACTAATTCAGCAGGAGCGGCTAAAATGGAATAAGGCAAGAAACGCAAACAGGGGTTAAACTTAAGCAGCATACACAACTTCAGTTAGCAAAGACCCAGTTATACCTGCTCCAGCCTGTGGGACAGGTCCTTCTGCATCTGCTGGAGTGCAGCCTTCGCTGCCTGGTCCTGGTGAATAAGTTTATCCCGCGACTCCTTAAGTTCTTTCAGCAGCTCCTCCACCCTTCCCTCAAACTGTAGAAACAGGGAGTAGGAAACAACGCGTCAGACTGGGCCACACCTGGGATAACCTGCTTCACAGGATTACACCTGATACGCAATGTTAGAGCTGAAGTAAATTGAGACAGCAGAATAGGAAGGCAGTTACTTCTACCGTAAAAGACTGAAATAGCTGTGTTTAAAATAATGACACTGAGGGAGAAAGTAAAGAGACATTAAAGTATACTGTACGTCATAAAATTAAAAAAAACCTCCCACATTCTTCTGTTTACACAAGGCTTGTACAAACGCCTTTCAAAATGAATAGAGAATACTTGTGTAAATTGGGAACGGCCACATGGAGCCGGTCGAGAGCAATGGAAAACTGGAAAAATGTAAATGTTTTTCAAATTTGGAGGTGCTATGTTATAACAATGTAAATGCCTGCCATAAACAGGAAGCCAGACAAAGCAGGACAGGGAAACACTTCCTTAATTAAACTATAGCACACTATTACAGAACACCTTTGTTTTGTGTTCCAAAACAGTTGGTGCCGCATGAACGATAAATGTGAATAGACCAAACAAAACTGACCTTTTTAATAGTGGCCATGTGTTGCTTTTCGGTGTCCGCCCTCTTCTTCAGCTCTTCTCTCATGTCGTCTTTCTCAGAACAGATACCCAGGATTAGCTCCTGGTGCCTTTTGTTCTCCTCAAGCAACCTTCAAAAACAAAAGAATACCGATCAGATCAAGCTCATACTAAATACATACTAAAGTACTTAAGAATCAAGACTATTACAGCCAAATAAAAGGGAGCAGATTTGGAAAATGTGAGGGTCGCTATGTGTCATTTAGCCCAAAAGGCCTGTTTCACAACTACAAACTAATCAAGACAGATTTAAAACTAAAAAGGTAAACAAAAAACAACAACAGGCAATAGAAAGTTTGTTGATGTCTTGCTCAACGAACCTTTCAAAGACAAGTACTGAACAAATGGCACTTTAAAATGCCGGGATGAAGATGGCCTAGTACATCATCAGCTACACCAGCCACCAGATTGCAACTAACAACATAGTTCCTTATGTAAACTGACAAAATAAAACTTTACCTATGAATGGACTTCTCCTGCTGTGCATACTTGTGCTGCACACACTTGTCAAAGACCAACATGCAGTCCTCTGGGTCTCTGGAGAGTCCGTTGACAGGTGTGCTCCCTTTCCTCTCACCTGCACGCTCCCCCTGGGGATGCTGGCAAGCCAGAAGCTCGGACTCTAGCTCATCCAGCAGCGACTCCTGTGACAGCGAGCGCTGGATTTGGGAGATAAGCTTCCGACTGCAATCCGTGTCGTACGGACTGGATGATGATTGCGAGGGGGCTGAGGTGTTGGCACTGCTTTGTGGGCTGGAAGCAAGGGAAGAGCTGACGGTGTCAGAACTGGAGCTAGACTGACCATTACAGAAACCCGAGGTGGTGATCGGGTCGGTAGAGGAGTTTTGGGAAGCGCTTTGGACAGAAAAGGATGACGGGCTCTCAGCTGAACCGCTATCATCATCAGCAGCAGCAGCAGGCGATGGCTCTGGAGAACAATTTCTGATCAAGACTGATGGCTGCTCTGTGTCGTTTGGAGTAGTGACATGAGGATCCTTCACTTCGTCAAAGCTCAATTTGGCTACTATTGTTCCTTCAGGAACAGAAGTAGCGCCTTCTACCTCATCATCCAAAATAGTGACAAGGGCTACCAAAGCTCCTCCAGCCTCGTGTGAAGGTGTCCCGCAATCTGTGGGAACGCCGTGTCTATCACAGCGATCATCAGCATCCAGCTCACCCCCCTCTTCACGTTCCTGACTGCAAGTTTGAGCTTCCGACTTTGTCTTCATGTCTGCCGGCACATCCGTCGCTGTATCGCTTGATCCGCCGTTGAGCCCTGCCTCATCTTCTGCCTGGCTGCACTTTTCTGACTCATCTGCAGTGCTGTGAAGGATTTGCGCCTCCTCTTTTACATCAGGTGTGGTGCTGTGAGGCTCATTCGCCAGGGGCAAACCCTGCGACACCGACTCAACCTCTGATCCTTCCATCGCGCGTGGGTGGGTGTCTGACGCAGGACGAGGCTGTTCCACGGCCCCTCTCTGGTTCAAATCTAGCAGAGACAGATGGAGAAGCAGACCCAGAGCAAAAAGGAGAGACGCAGGTGACGCAAAGACAAAAAACAAAATATACAGGGTTTTTTCTGGGAGGAGCTGGAAATGGATGACACCTCTTTTGCATTGTTAGCGGTCATTAGATACTATCGTTTCCTGTGTTATGTCTTCATCTGACAAAGGATCACATACCTCAAAAGACACACCCTCAGAGACGTGGTCCCGTCAGGTAGTGCCACATGTGGGCTTATAAGTATTTAATTACCATTGCATAGCGTGATATTGCAAACACACTTGAAAAATAATGAACAGGAGTAGAATCAATGATTTCAGCAGAGATATTTTCTTATATTGTCCAACATGAAAAATCCTAAGGCAGCTCTTAAGAGCTAGTATCTGACGAATTTCAAGAATAAGAAATAAATACTTTTCTTGTTCTTATAGATAGAAATCGCCACTAAAGCAATAGGAAAGGTTAATAAACAAAGAAGCCCCGTCTGAAATCCAGTCATGGGTTGAATCAATTATTCACTTGGACGGGAAATGGCTTTTGCCAGCGTTATTAAATCACCGAGACGGGTAGTACTTTTTAATACAGATCAATTAATTAAGTTATAGTCTTTGAATGATGATTCATTACACCATCATGTTTCCCCATACAATGGCGATGACGCCCTTGCGACAGGTGTCATGTAGGAACGTTGTGTGATGTCAGCGGTCAGCCTATTTAAAACCCATTATGTACGCATGTACCGGGTTGTTGAACGTGTAGTTAGCAACCAGCAGGCCAATATGCCATTTGGATTTAACGAGCTACGGCCGATATATTAACACTTCGGTTCATTGAACGCTAGCCCTGCAAAAGCTGATTTAATCTTGCCAAGTTATCCGAGACATTGATTTGGGTAAAAAGGGCGACGTTACTTACGTAACAGAGAAAACAAAAAAGGGGTGGTTCAAATAAAGTTAACCCATATCTGCTAACTGACATATTGTATGGACGACTGCTTACATTAGCTAGCTAGGCTAACGTTGATAAGGGAGGCGTTAGCCTCACACGGCGGCTAGCGTGGCTAATGCTAGCATCTAACATACATGACAAATAAAGCGTGGTAACATTTTCACCCACCGAATGCAAAAGCTCCATGGTGTAGTCCAATGCGGAGAGAACAGGGGTAATCGTTAACTTTGGGATTTCTACCGTACCAGCTGATAGCCCCAACAAGTCACTTTGATATGACACATCAACAAATATGGCCACTGCGGGAGAAACGATGAGGCGATATTAGCCAATCAAAAGCCCGGGGAGAGTGACATCAGTCTGACGTCAGCACACTACAGGTATACCTCGTCTGATTTTTTTTAAACTTTTCTTTTTAACAGAAAATTCTATATTTGAACAGATAGCCACAGTGCACCGCATTAAATAATATATGTCGCATAAAAACTACATAACTTGTTCCTAATAATGTACTGCACATAAATTATCGCTGACTGTACACTGTTAGTGTAGTTATATACGTTTGAAATTGAAACCAATACCAAAAGCTCTTTATAACCTTTACATTGTTGAGTAGAAATATTTGGTAATCTTTTAAATTAGATTAGATTGTTTGATTTGTAGGTTTTATAATAGTGAACTATTTTAGTTTGAATCTTAAGGCCATTATTATGTAACAAATAATATCAGTTGAGTTTTGCTGAAATAAAAAAAAAAACATAAAAATGAAAAGGGCTTATAATATATTATGGCCTCAAAGTGGCCTTTTACGCAAATGTAAAGAATGAAGTCAGGGTTCATTGTGCAAGGCAGAGACCCTTCAATGCATATGATGAGAGATCACATCATGGGGGCTTGCAATATTTTCAAGACACTTATGACCACACAGCCATTGAAGGCAAATATATTTACTTTCTTCTTTGCCTTTACTCCAGTGCATTGATTTTTGCATTCTATTGTCTCAATCATTTTAAAGGACAGAAAAAGTTTCAATACTTATCAAAGATTAGTTCAAATAAAACAAAAAACATCTAAAAAAAATCAAATGTACGGATCAATTATGCATACAAAGGCCTCGGGAACTCATCACGGTACAGTTAAATTCTTCGGAATTAACCTTTGACCTAACCCCAATTGTATCTACCGCGCATGTGCGACACTTAAACCTTTTCTACCGCCACGTGCACTAAGGTAAAATATTAACGTTCCAATATAAAGCCATAAAGTACAGATAAAGCTATATTTAACTATTTGAGTTTACATTTCCAGTATGCCATTATTCAAAGTTATGTTTTAATTGCTACGGTCAGTCACCGTGAAGTGTAATGCTAAGTAAGGAGACTGTAGGTATGCTAATTAATTAAGCTAGCGTTAGCTAACAGCTAACGTTCGCTAGCAGGTTAATCGTTAGGTTCTTCTTCGGGTTTCACGTTAGCTCAAGGCGACATTGCTCTACACGCGTAACGCTGAAGTGTATTTTAACAAATTTACACACAATTCATCACGTTTCCAGCTGCCGCCATGTATCGGGGATTCTCTCCAAACCTGGTTCGACCCAACCTGCCCTTGAGGAAGCCATCATCGGGTCCCTGGGCTCTCCCCAATCCGAGGCCTGCGGCCCCGTTGACACCTCTCTCCTTGCCCGATGCTACGGCTGCGTGCACCGCGTCGGGCGCCTTAGGAGACGGTAAATCAGAACCGTCATTACCCAACGGGCGTCCCATGCCTTGACGTAACAATTACCTGTTTGGAACACCTTTTTTTTTTCTCTTTTTCTAATTTGGACAACAGTGTACATTGTTAATATTAACTGACTCGCGGTGCGATTTTTAACCTGGAGCGTGGCAATAATATCAAATGTGATACCTCCATCTTTGTTGCTCTTTTGTTTGCAGCCCTGACGAATGTATCAGTAGGCGGCGGTCAATCTGCAGTAAGATGCACCATTTTATGATTGTAAAATAATGTAAATTGATGTAATCTGCTTAACGTTGTAATTTTCCCACAAATCTCCCTTACATTTTCCTAGTTGTTTGGATCCACACCACCACCGCTGACTGTAAATTTATGCAACAACTGTGGTCGGCCAGGTAATATTGGCACCATGAAAGTGTGTGTTTACATACATGTAAAGGTGAATTTTATGTTCCTTCTGTCTTGCATCAATGAGTGTTGGCGGTATACAATTGTTGGCCGTTCTCAGTAACAAAGGATGTAATATTTTCATTAGGATTTTTCAATGAGCGGTTCAATTTAAACGTTTATTTTCTACTTAACCAGTATTCACTTGACAGGAAATTTACGGTGCAAGCGCTGCAAGAGGACGGCGTACTGCTCCGTGACGTGTCAGGCAGAAGACTGGAAGGCACACAGGCACATGTGCAAGTCCGTTGATCCAGAACCTCAAAAGTAATATATGTTAACCTTGAATACTCTTTTTCTGTCAGCTGTGAATCATGTTTTAATGCCAACAAAAAGCACTTTGTAAACCACCGGTCAGGAGGTTGATTATTACATAATGTCCAATAAATCATTTTCCCTCACTTGTTTCTCATGATACAAGTGAAAAACCTAAAGAAACTACAGCTTCGCCATTTACAGGAGGCAGAGGCAGCATGCTTGAGTCAAAGGTAATTTCATTGTAATTAAATTTTGAGATTCTCTTATGCAAAGAAGTCAAGCATTAAGTTTTAATTATTTCAAATAACCCTCTGTAAGGGATTTGTTATCTATGTTTAACCTTTTTGTTCATTGAAGCAAGGTGACGCATGCAGCCTCCAGAGAGTCTATTTGAAGGACTTGCACGTGACTAAAATCATCAAGGGAGCCGACATCCAGGTACGACAACCTGTTGGCTAACCGTTGGATCTAGCCAATGTTAAATTAATACAAATGCTATCTTTTTTGCTTTGTGTGTGGTCTTTAGGCATCTGTCTTGGAGTTCTACAGCCCTGGCAGGTTTTTCCTTCTTGCCCAAAACCCTGAACTTTTGGAAGCTCGGAAAAACATCACCACAGAGCTTCAGAAAACGTACAGCTGCCTATCTGTGACGACATATCTTCCCCAAGTTGGAGAAATTTGTGCGGTTAAGTTCTCTGTTGATCTGGTAAGCACAGAAGCAAATTAATAAAATAACTAATGTGAAATTTTATATATATATATATATATTTTTTTTTTACTGTGCCAATGTGTGTTTGCTTCTATTTTCTGCATTCAGAACTGGTACAGAGGACTTGTCCAGTCCTTAGCTGCTGACCAGAAGACGGCTAATGTCCTTTACATTGACTTTGGCAATGAAGAGAATGTCCCTGTGGACAGGATCAAGCCCCTGGCTGCTAATATCCAGCCATTTTGTCCATGCGTGAGTGCATATTCACACAGTTCAAATACATTTTCGATTTGTTTTAAACGGGATTATGATAAAACTCTTACTACATTCACGCTGACAAGTTTGCTGAGTGTTACTCGCATTATGATTTGCGTCGATTAATTCCAGGCAATGCAGTGCCGTATCATCGCGGTGGTGCCAGCGGCTGGCAGCTGGTCGTCAGAGTGCTGTATTTCAGTGAAACAGCTTTTGGCCGGCAAGATTTTGACTACTAGGATTGTGGAAACCCACGAAGATGGTCGCATACATTCCGTGGACATCACACTTAGTATGGGTAGGTGTAGTTTGGAATGCTGATAAACATGATGCGTCAATGATTGATGACGTGTTATTTGTGACCGGGAAACACAGGATTTCTTTTGATGCCATAACACCAACTGTGGTTTTTTTTTTTTAAGGAAATAAATTAAGGACTTTTCTCATTGATCATGGTTATGCAAAGGAGGAAGCTGTCACCACCACTCCAACTAAAAAGGAAATAAGTAAGCCATATGTGAAATTGCAGACCAGGGATGTGGCACAGCGTGGGAGAATAACTGCATGTCCATTGTAACACACCGTTTACTGAAATATGTTATTCCTCAGTCCTTTGCTGAAGTAATACAAGAAATTTAGCTCCTTGCAACATGAAATGGGAATCAGCATCTGACTTTTTTTTTGTGCTT
Organism: Apeltes quadracus; assembly: GCA_021346845.1. NCBI lineage: Eukaryota > Metazoa > Chordata > Actinopteri > Perciformes > Gasterosteidae > Apeltes > Apeltes quadracus. The sequence continues at coordinate 9,751,558 of CM037921.1, read as the reverse complement.
TTCTCATCTATTTTAAAACGACAAGACCCATATCTGTCTATATTTGCCGCCGCCATTCTCCTCAGACGCTATGGTGACTGCATCTTTGGACAACTTCAGACGTCTCTCCGATGGAAAAGATGACAACACTTGGGCTCAGCTACCAGAGCCGCTGACACAGGCAGTGGGGGACTCCTTCTATGTGTTGATCACCCACCTCCAGTCACCCAGTGACATGATTGTACAGAAGGTCGAGAATGCTGGTAAGTAGAATTTTGATCTGGTACGCGTAACCCAAGACCTTCACATGCCTGTTTAACTTCAGAGCTCTTTGTCTACAGGAGTGATTCGGGAGTTGCAGCTGAATCTGAGGGAACACTGCTCTCAGGTCCCAGCGCATCAGAACTTCAGGCCGGCCCCCGGCACAGTTTGCTGCGCACAGTTCTCAGGTACAACACGCATGGATACTTGATACACAATACATGATGCACAACATTTCAGAGATAATTGTTGTATTTGTATTAAAATGATTTTTATAATTTGAAAATAAAAACCTGCTCCAACTGACCAATTTTCACTTTCAATGAGAGTTTTGCTTGTGTCTACATTTCGACATTTAGCTTTACACCCGGTGTTGGAGCATAGTATCAAATTAAATTAGTACTTTCTTTTGGTGTGCTTTTGTGAATCTGAGCTCATCCTGTGTTTGTCTCTTCCAGAGGACAAGCAGTGGTACAGGGCCAAAGTTTTGTGTTATTCGTCAGAGGAACGCATTTGTGTTGGCTACCTTGATTTCGGAAACTCTGAGGAAGTGGATTTAGCCAACCTGCGGCCTATCAGCACTTCACTACTGGCCTTGCCAATGCAGGCTATACCTTGTGGTCTAGCAGGTAGCGTAATCAACTCGAAACACAATGTAACTGTTTAGAAAGCAAGCCTGTTTACCACTGCAAAGTAGACACCTTGTGCTCAATTGACTCAACTCTTAATCGAGTTGTCTCAAACATTTGTCGTTGCTCCTTTCCAGGTGTGGGGCCAGCTGGGGAGAGCTGGACAGAGGACTGCCTGCTGGGTCTGCAGGGGAGGGTAGCGAACCGAATACTGCGCATCGAGATCATGGGAGTACACGACGGGAAGCTTCTGGTGACCATGATCGACGAGGCCAGCGATCCTCAGGCCAACGTGGCCGAGCTGTTGAGCTCCGCTGGCTTTGCCGCACCTGTTCCGCTTCCCACCGTTGGTGAGCAGCAGGCGGACCCCCAAGGTGCGAGGAGTATGAAATGAACGTGACACGTTTTCATCGTAATGTTAAATTTAAATTTAACTATGTGTATTTGGCTCTGAAATCCCTAGAGCAAGCGGGCGAACAGGAATGAATTGATGTTTTTTTTTTTTTTTTTTCGCGTCATGAATGTGCTGTTTAGAGGCTGCCTCCGCCTGTGAGCCTCTGGTGTGGTCTTTCACTGAGCTTCCCTGTGACGGCCAGACAGTGGCAGTGCTCGTTAGTATCGTGGAGAACCCTCAAGAGTTCTACTGCCACATCAACAACCCCACAGGTATGGCTGGCTTTTCTTCCCGGAGAATCTTCATTTCTCGTCAAAATCTTTTGGAAACGCAAACCGTGCACATGATATTATACTGAGGTTGTGATTGGTTCAGATGTTTGGATAGTGGGATTTAACCTTTCCTCATTTTTATGTGTGTTTTTCAGACGATCAGCGGCTGATAGAGCTGGGAGCTGAGTTGAAAAAGCATTGTGAGGAAAATGCGTCACCTTTTGTACCCAAAGTAGGGGAGCCATGTTGTGCCATGTTTCCTGGTGAGTTTATTATACCACTTGTTTTGCACTTTCGGCTCTTGAAACTGTTAAGACATGGAAGCCTTCGTACATTGGCATATGAGGTTATGGTCATGCACTGGGCTTGATTATTAATGCTGTGGAGTTTGCAAAATGGTGCAGTTGTGAATCACACTGTTTCCTAACCACCTTGAATCATGTTTATTTATTTGTCTGTTTTGTGGGATTTAGTTGTATAAAATGTTCCATTTGCTCCACAGGTTTTGGAAAGTGGTATCGTGCGATGGTGAAGGATGTATCTGAAGAAGTGTCTGTCCTCTTTGTGGACTATGGTTATAGCATGAAAGTTGAAAAGAAGCACCTTCGATCCATTACAGACCGACTCCTGACTCTACCCTTTCAGGCTATTTGCTGCTGGCTGACAGGTTGTTCGTTTGTTTGTGTGTGTGCTTATTCTTTTCGTCTTTAGAGGTCCTCTTTGGGTTTTTTTCTGTATTGAGGTTTTATTTAGGAATACCTGACAGTCATCTATGGAATTGGTAGCCCTAAGTTCTTTGGCATATTCAGCCATGGGATGGTTTGTGTTTTTGGCTCAAATGATGTAATACATTTTTTTAGTTGCATAAGGGGTAGAAAACAATAAGTTTCTCACAAAGAGTGTCCATTTGGTCTCAGGTGTGGAGCCTCTGGAGTCCGAGTGGAGCAGTGAGGCCTTGCTGTGTTTCGAAACTCTTGTGGACGGCAAGAAGCTCTCTGCGCGTGTCCTTTCCCTCACCGATCAGGGTTACGGTTTGGCGCTCGAGAGCCATGGGAAGGATGTGGCAACCGCCCTCATTTCTGAGCATTTGGCCAAAGTTCCTGGGGCGTCCGCAGAAGCTGTCTCTCGACACGCACACCAAGAGAGAGGGCAGGAAAATGACCACAGCACAGAACATGCGCACTCCTCCAACCAGGTGACCGGAGCCAGTTCAAAAGAAATGCCAACTGGGGGCCGGACTGCAACGCCTTCACAAGGTCAGATGGACGGCATGTGTCCTGAAGATGCGGCGCAATGGTTGACGTTTTCAGCACCCCTGTTTTGAAATGGTGTTTTTGTTTTTAATCTTTTAGCCCCTGGCTTCCCAGTGGACTGGAAGGCAGTGGAGCTGCCTCTCAATAGCACCTTTCAGCCTCGTATCGCTGCCTTCACCGGGCCTTCCCTCTTCTACCTGATCCTCCCCGCTCAGGGTCAGTAGATGCTCAAATGCTAAACCTCTTGTACTGTTTGTGGTTGTAACCGCTGTGTGTTGTCGTGCAGTAGACCAGCAGAAGCTACAGGAGGTGATGATGGAGCTGGCCGCCTACTGCTGCAACATTCAGGCCTCTTTATCCAGCGGTGTCCCATGCAAACCGGCTCCTGGAGCTGCCTGCTGCGCACAGTTCTCTGGTGAGGAACTTGTATTTCCGTAAATACATTCTTGACATAAAAGCGCAGGGATCAACTTAAATCTGTAAGGACATCAGCTCGCTACTCAAACAGCTACCCCATGCACTGAGGCAACAAAAGTGCATCAGTGCATTAGTCCTGGCCTCCATCGCTTGCACTGCTCCTGCGCCCAGAATCGAGTTGTCTGGCATATCCAGATGGAACGGACATCTGTAAAACCATCACAGCTGCTGCAGAGGCAGGGAGAGTGAGCCAGTAACTGAGTGATGCAAAGCTCTCTGCACCACTCTAGACATGAATCTAGTGAGCAAGGCTGGTGCAGTGTTTTTTAAGCATCAGCATGACTCCTGTGCAAAGAAGCAAATGCATGTCGCTACATAGCCGTTGAGTTTTGTGTGTTGGATTCATTTTCAACATGGTGGTTTATGAGAAAGTCGCACCCACAATTTAATACATCTTGTCAGCGGAGGAAAGAACCAGTGCTCAGGCAGTAGCATTCCAAAGCATCATATAACGCTGACCCCAGGACTCCGATCAGCTGATCCATCACACTCTGAAGAAACGAGTAATCTGCCACCATGAATTCCCTCCTCTATCATCCTGTTTGTATCTTTCGTCTCTGACTGTTTGTGTTGACAACCGCCTGCTGTGGTTGCCCCTGCAGTCAGAAGAAGCTGGTAATTTGGTTGCTGCTAGCCGATGTAATTACACAGCGCTTTGAGCTCAGCGTAGGAGCGGTTCTTCTTTAAACATAGTTTACAAGCAGGAGACTACAGCCTGGCATACATTCCGCAGCTAACAACAGGGTTTGTTTTAATGGAGTTTTGACTGCTGTCTATGGTTTGTAGCAGGTAAAGGCTCATCTAATGTTTTAAGGGCATCTGTGTAGAGAGAGTCATCAGTGCACAATATTAGCACATTTGCTATCGCAAGGAAATGCAAGGCAACGGCGAAACAAGACCAGTGATGTGTTAACAGAAAGTTCATTTTCAACTTTTATCAGGCCGCCATAAAAAAATTCACTGGGCTTTGTGGCGACACCTTTTTTAGAATTTGAAAATGCAACTGCAGGGAAAAGCTTAGTTTGAGCGCCAAGACAAGTGCAGCTTGTTCCGGGACGCCACGATTGAGACTGGTCTCCTGAAGATGTGGGCGCCACCAACTAACAGTTATGTTTTTTTATTTTTTATTTTTTTTTAAATCAGCCGACAACAACTGGTACCGTGCGGTGGCCGTGGATGTCGGCGAGAATGAGGCGAGTGTCATCTACGCAGATTACGGCAACGCTGAGAAAGTGCCGTTCTCCCGCATCCTGCCCATCCCCATGAGCCTGCTGCAGCTGCCCTTTCAGGTCACCCGGTGCACCCTCAATGGTGAGTAGTCCTTGTTGTTTTATTTCTCAATTCAAACTAAACTATAAGTGTAATTCTTGTAATCGCCCCGCTTCGTTTCCCAGGTAACGAACACTTCCCCGCAAACCTTCCAGAGGAGGTGCAGCAGATATTTGAAAGCCTGCTGTTTGGCGGCGTCCTCGCCACGGTCCGGTCCTTCAATGGCACTGAAAACGTGCTGACGCTCACTCTGCCCACTGAGAAGGGCGGGCGACTCGTCTCCGCCGTGATCTCGGATGCCCTGAGGGAGCAGGCCGCGGGCGGTCCTCGCGCGCCCGCCCCCCGGAACGTCGACCAAACGGACGGCAGCGCGTCCGCTGCCGGCACTTCACCCGTGCCCGAGGGCCTCCGGTCCGCCTCTGGAACCCTGAAGGGGCTTGAAACTACAGCAGCTGCCACCGGCCCCCCCGTTGACCCACAGCCGGAACCTCAGACTCCGCAGCAGAGGACAAACGCGTCGTCTGTGGCGGTCAATGGTTGGTCTAATTCTGTTTTCTCTGTGGTGTTTTGTTTCCTTTTATTTCTGGGCTCGTCTGTTGCTAACTATTGCGTCGGCCGATGGCCGCCAAGCTCAAAACGATTGTCCCACACAAAACCCGTTTGTTCTGAATTTAGTTTCTGTGGGATGACTTCTGTTTCTATTTGAATCTCAGATCCTCAGACGTCGGGCTGCTGCTGTCTCAAGCTGACCACAAAGGTCAGGACCGTTTTTACTGTTTGGGGAAAGCATCTTGAGTTTGTGTTTTTGTTACTGAAGCTACAAGTTGTTAGTCTTTGACATCAATTTGAAAATTAATAACTTTTTTTTCACAGGTTGACGAGCTGGAGCGGTTAATGAGGCAGCAGCTTTCTCTCATCAAACTGTTGGTGGGACAGAAAAATTAAGATTCATCCATTTCAATACGTTACAAATATCGTTCCTGTTCATTTAATTTATTTCATGAACGTCAACTCTGAATACAGCATGTCATTTTAATTCTGCCACCCTGGTCCACATACTGCCATTCAGGTTTTAATTTGTTGCCCTTATTTTATGTTCACTAAACAGTCACTCTGTTCTGGGCTTATGTTTTTTAAGCTGTGGTTAAATTCCAGTGCTTTTATTATTTGGATACACCTCTGTACGTTTGCAGTTGTTCTCCAATTGTTGTGCAGCGTGCTGAGCCGCCATCTGTTCCTTAGTTCACTCCTAATTACCTGTTCAAGATGGGATGTCCTGCCTGATTGAGTGATTTATGTTCCAACATAAAAGCTTCTGTGACATCAAAGTTCAATGTTGTGACGTTCTTGACTGAAACATCCCTTCTCGTAATGTTGCCCGGTGCAAAGGAATGGAAATGATCAGATGAAGCTTTTTGTTTCAGAGGGAATCTTTTGAGTGCCAGACATGCTCAGTTTCTGCAAATACTCAAGTCAACTCAAATGCAAGTACATTTTAACGGGAAGCGCTTCAAATATATTGGTCACTAGCTGCGTGAGACGGGAGACAAGTCGAGCCTCCCACCTCCCTCCTCCCACCCCCGGGCAGCAGGTACATGAGAGGTGCGCTTGGCGAGGAGGTGGGGTCTCCGCTGGATGTGTGGAGCAGAACGCCCCGACGGATCACACCCGTGCGGGGATTAGAGAGGCGTGAGCTGCCGGTCCGGATCGCTACCTGTCGGCGCAAGTTAAAGGAGTTTTTACGCACCGAGCAGCGCGGGGTAAGAGAACCCGCCGCGTGTCCCCGCTGGACCGACTTTAGCATTCGGGAATGGCTGCGGATGATTATTGTTTATGTGACGCGACGCCGGCTTTTACAACCATGTGTAAATGACAAAGAGTGGGTTTAGTAAAATACTCGCGTGTCGACGGATGCGCGCACGTTAGTTTATGAATGAACACAAACGGGGTGACATTTTCGGCGGGTGTATCGCTGAAAGGCTTCGCTCTCCTTGTCTTCTGGGGGTAAACCCAACCTCTGACCCCACCTTAAACCTGCCGTGGCACATCCAACTGTGACCTGGTGTTGCAAAGTGACAAGGTACAAGTTGGGCAACAAGGGCAAAAGAAACCGAACACACGGTGTGATTGGAGGTGACCGATCCTGTTAGGCTAAATCACACAGGCCTGCTCTTAAAGCTTTTTATATTTTACATTGCAGACCCATTGAAAGCCGTTCAAATGCATACCTGGACGTTTTTATTTAAAGTTTAGTTATAGCTGTTAAACCGTCCCATTGAGGGGGGGTGGTCCTTATTTGCTCTTCAATAGTTTTTAAAGTGCATTTCAGGTGACCTCGATATAACTTTATTTCAGCCAGTCACAGCAGAAAGGTGTTCGCTGCTGAGCCAAAAGGGAGCAGAACGGAGAGATGAAGGTTGGATGTAGTCAGAAAAACTGCTTGTGAAGTGGGATCCAATTTTGAGACAGGTGTGTGTGTTTTATATGTGATTCATGACTGCTCCTTCCCATGAGTGTGTGTGTGTGTGTGTGCGTGCCCCCTGGCAGTAATGAAATCCCTTGTCCTCATGACAAACCAGCGAGTGCACGAATAGAGCACCAATAGCTCATGGCGATGTTTATCGGGCTTCTGCATGTCGGCTCTGCAGACACACAGACTCCTTTTTGAAGAGAGCCTTTGGCCTCCAACACAATTCTATCTCTGTCTAAGGGACGCACACAGCTGTACCTGTTAGGGGTTTGGGGAGGGTGGGGGGGTGTTTTCTGGCACGTCCTTTATACCACAGAGGTAATTATGGCCGGGCTTATCAGTGACCTGAGTTAATCAAACCGTGTCTGCATACAAACATCACCAAAATGTGGAATAATCAGTCTGATATTTAGCATCTGAAAACACGTTGAGGGTGAACTTTGGGTCCTTCAGGTCATTTAAGCCCCCCCCCCCCCCCCCCCCCCCACCTCCCTGCACCATGAGAGTTGTTGACCTTATTTTAACATTTCATTAAAGTCTTCTTTTCAAATGTCTTCATTAAAAAAAAAAATCAAAATCAAAAGACAATGATACTGAAAAAAAAGTTACACAAAACTGTACTTTCTAAAATCGAGAGTTACTAGAAACTTTCAGCATTTCGAACACAAACCAATCCAACTACACGTAAATGAAAGCTCGCTCTTAAGACCTCTGTACACACGTTCTTCTCCTTGGTGTATTTTGTTGCATCCTTTGGTTAATTGTGTGCCCTTGTTTGTCGTTCCAGGCCTCTCGACATGCAGCCCGATATCCATCTCTCCCTCCTCCTACCACTGCTGCTTCTTCAAGGTTGGTTGAGTGTTTTTTATTACTTTTTGCCCTCCGTTCCAGTCGATGACTGCCTTTTGTGCCTCAGCTATTCTGACTCAACTTGTCAAGTCTCCGGGTCTCTCTTTAAAGTTATGCCCCCCCCCCGTCCCTTCAAGTGCCGCTTGTTTTTCAGACCTGTCCGATTTGCATCGATTTTGCAGTGAAGTCGGTTCGGTATTTGCCGGCGGGGGCAGGCGGGCGTCACGGGGCCATGTGATCTGAGTTGTTTTCAGAAATGACAGCTTTAGCACCGTTTCAAGTATTTATTACTGCTCACTGAAGGACTTTGAACTTGAGAAAACCAGACTGTTTTACCTCGTCAGGACGCCCCCTTTTCCTCCCGCGCTGACACAGAGGAGCTGTTGCACTTATTCCTCATACGTTTCCCATGTAGGTCGCAGCTGGTCCCACTTTTACCTGAAATCCCAGACTATTGGGGGATCAATACCTATTCGACTGTCCCTGCTTAGCATATCGCTACTAGTTTCCAGATATGCTTTCTTTTAACACACATTGGATTCACACTCATCTGATAATAGACTTGTGGAAATACTTGGATGTCTTGTTGTTGGTCAAATGCATGTTGCAGTTAGACAGTTGCACCCTTTTTTCAGGAGTTTTTTTAATCCTCCACAGCGATGCAGATTTTGTCAATTGACCTATTGTTTATGACACAGAAGCCACTAACCTAGCAAAGATAATATAAACTTTAAACTGCTGTTTTTCTGAATTAATCTCCTAATATTGTATTTGTAATTTCTGTGACTTGATCAATTATCAAGGACAGAGTCAACGTTAAAACAAAATGTTCTCACACAGAATTCATCTGGAGACGTGTGTAAAAAGCACTCGAGCGCCGGACAAAAGCCTCTGTGATCCGTCGGGGTTACCGGGGACAACGATGGGGCGTTCACATGGGGTTCTGAACTGGAAGTCACATGACCCGTGCTCCTCTGTCTTTGGTTTTTATGAGCCCTGCCTGAATAGAGCAACGGCCCTTCGGTGAATGGAGCAAAAGAATGGTTTTCTTTCCTTGTCCACTCACATTAGCGCTGATTACTTAATCGTCCGTCTCAGAGGGACAAGCAGGAGTCGGCCAACTGTGATGCCTTCAGGAACAGCGTCCCATTCATTATTTCATATCAAGTCTCTCTTTATAGCTCTTTTAATTAATAATAATAATAATGTTTTAATTAAAGCACTAAATAGGCAAAGTTAACAAATGAGGTTTATGGAACTATTTTTCATACTTCATTTTCGTGAAAATACTGTTTGTGTAGACGTTTAACCGATCAGTTGTTGTTGTTGTTGTGCCCCTCCTAGTGCGGCCGGGCTCCTCAGTGCAGGAGATCCAAACAAGCCATGAGAACATCCAAAAGATCAACGCAGCGGGAGAAAGTGAGTGGACAGAAGATTCTGCTGGGAGAACAGGGAGAAGCACATGTGTGAATAAATCTCGCCTAAATGAGAAAATGACCAAAAGCTGACTCGTAAGAAGGGCGTTGTGGTCAGGTGACCTTACTGGCACGATGTCTATGTCAAACAAGTTCAAGCATGCTTTTTTTTTTCCTCCCCCTCAGTGTTGTTTTGTGAGTTTGCTCCTTAGGAAATAAAAATGAGCTGTATGGTTTTCTTCTATTGCTGTGCCGTAATGTCACAGTGTTATTTTCGTCCCATTTAATCACCAAGTGGGGAAAATCCCACCAGACAATGAATGTGGTTATTCCCAGTGTGTTTTAACTGTGTTTCCTTTGGAAGGGATGAAGTGCTCAGCGGCCATGGATATCCTCTTCCTCATCGACGGTTCGCACAGCGTGGGGAAGGGCGGCTTCGAGAGGGCAAAACACTACGCGGTCCAGCTCTGTCAAGCACTGGACGTCGGACCAGACAAGGTTTTGTGTCCTTTCTTTTCCTTCGTGTCTCTCTCTCTCTCTCTCTCTCTCTCTCTATCTCTCTCTCTCTCTCTCTCACTCAATCACAACCGTGTAATCACGCTCTCCTGCAGGTGCGAGTCGGCTTGATCCAGTTTGGTTCCTCTCCTCGACTGGAGTTCGCCCTGGACTCGTACACCTCCAAAGAGGAGCTGAAGAAGCGCATGAAGAAGATTTCTCACCGGTGTTTGCCTCCTCTCAGTTCATCTTTTGGGGATTTGGAGTGGGTGGATGGATTTTTTTTTTTTTTAAGCTGCTGGAGAAGAGGATATACAAGCACTTGGGTTATCCAAGTAAAATCAATTACCGTAATTTTTGGACTATAAGCCGCGCCTTTTTCCCAATTTTTCGATTCTGCGGCTTATATAACGGTGCAGCTAATCTATGGATTTTTACTGCTAACGGCCACTAGGGGACATATGGTAATTAAACATTAAAACACCTGCGGCTTATAGTCCAGTGCGGCTTATGTATGTACACATCATTCAATTTAGCTGCTGCGGCTTATACTCTGGTGCGGCTTATGGTGCGGAAAATAGGGTAGTTATTTTGCAAACGAAAGATGGTTATTTTGAAAACGGGTATTTGTCTGGTTTTAGGGTTGAACATGGGAAGAAATTACAGTACCCACGCTCCAGTTGTTCCCTTTCTGTTTTGTAATGGAGTTTCCCTGTTTGCAATCTCTGAACTCCCAGGGGAGGCGGCACCCAGACGGGCCTCGCGCTCAAGTACGTGCTGAGGAAGGGTTTCCCGGGCGGCCGGAACGCGTCAGCCGCGGCCCGGATCGCCATCCTCCTGACGGACGGGCGGTCTCAGGGCAACACGGTGCAGGCGGCCGCGCGGCTCAAAGAGACGGGCGTCGTCCTGTTCGCCGTGGGCCTTCGTCACCCAAAGTTGGTCCCCTGGTTGGGAAAATGATAATAGGTCACGCCGCCATGTTTGCCGGTGGGCCGTCTCCAAAATGTTTTTTTTTTTTTGTCTCCCAAGCTGGGTGGAGCTACACGCTCTGGCCAGCGAGCCGACGGAGAACCACGTGTTCTTCGCCGAGCATTTCCACGACGCGGTGAACGGCCTGTGCACCACGCTGACCGCCTTCTCCGTCTGCAACGCCACGCCCGCAGGTGGGACACCCCCCCCCGCCACGCCCCCTTATTCCACGGCTTCCATTTTGTCTCACTGACTAATCCTTGTCCCTCCCTCCCTCCCCCTAATCCTCTCGTTCCGTTCCCCAGAATGTCTGGTGGAGTTGTTTCCCTGCGAGAGGAAAACACTGGAGACTGTGAGAAAGCTGCAGGGGAATCACATGTGTTGGAAAGGCTCCAAGGAGTATTCCCCATACACGTCCCTGTGTCCACACTACAGGCAGGTGCACACAAATAGTCCACCGATAATCCAAATGCTCTTGTTGCCTGCCTCCCCTTGCGGTCCAAAATCTTCGTGAGATGGCGTAGAGACCATTTCAACAGTTACAACCCCACATTGAATTTGACAGTTTCAACATAAATGCAGAATACATTCGTGTAAATCACTCGCCTGTATTTGGTGGAAAACATCCAGAGAGAGAAAGCCGGGCCAAACACAAAACCTAATCAGGGGATTAAGAAAAGCAAATAAGATGAAGGGAAAACAGCAGTGAGCATGGCATTAATCAAAAACCAACACTGAGACCGGAGACAGAGGGTTTAAATACAGCAGGTGGTTAAACGCATACGTGGGGGGAGGGGGGGCAAGAAAAAAGGCAGGGAAATATTAAATACAAGAGAAAATCAATGGTGTTGCTGTCTGGCAGTAATGGAAGAGGCTACAGTAACAGATTTATCATACATGCTTTGTGTCATGTGCTATGTCAGTGGGAGGGTGTTAAACCAGTGTGACAACATCTGTCACAACGTCCCAGGGCACTTCCAAATGTCCTTTTGATTCAATCCATTCCACAGCACTTTGGCGCTTTACCACCTGTGGAATGGCCGAGGAGGCGACTCAGAGCATCACAGCTTTCTTTCCATTTCCCCTCTCAAGTCGTACGTCTCACGAATAAACGTAAACCCTTGAAATGACCAAGTGATTTAATGTTTGTGTTGTAGGTACAACAAGGTCTACAGGAGGCATCAGACCGTCTGCCATCGTACCCTCTGTCCAGGTAGCAGCAGTGCTCTTTCTCTTTTTTCACATGTGTATTTGTGTGACACACTGCCATGCCTTCTTTTTCTCTCTCTCTCTCTCTCTCTCTCTCTACACTAAAACCTCAGATCCCTGCGACTCTCGGCCCTGCCAGAACGGTGGAACGTGTGTGTCCGAAGGTCCAAAGGGTTACCACTGCGCATGCCCACCCGGCTACGGGGGAGACCCGCACTGTGGTGCGTACGCTGTGTGTCTCTGAGCCGCTGGCCCGCATGCGACCCCTCCCCCCCCCCCTCAAACTCAACTTGACCTCTCGCCCCTCCCCTCAGCTCCGGCGTTGTCGCTGGACTGCTCCGTGGACCTGCTGTTCCTGATGGAGGGCTCCGCCACGCTCCCCTCGGACGTCTTCCTCCGCCTCAAGGCCTTCCTGAAGCGCTTCCTGCGCACCGTGATCGGGTCCGGCAGCCCCAGCAGGGTCGGCCTGGCGGTGTTCGGGGGAGAGACTCGGGTCGAGGTCCCCGTGGACCGGTTCAAAGGGGACCTGAAGGGTTTGCTCAGGGCCGTGGAGGCCCTTCAGCCCGTCGGCGGCCGGACCCTGACGGGAGAGGCGCTCCGCCACGTGGCGCGCCACGGCTTCGTGAGCGCGCCGGTCTTCGCCGACGTCACGGACGACCTGCCCCGCGTGGTCGTGCTGCTCACCGCCGCCCGCGCCGCCGACGAGGTGGTGGAGGCGTCCAGGTACGCGCGGGACAGGGAGATCTTCCTGATAGGGGTGGGGCCGGATCACCTGAGGGGACAGCTGAACAACATCACAGGAAATCCCCAGAGGACCATCACCTACACGCCGCCGGAGTTAAGTGCCAAGATCCCCGAGCTCAAGGCGAAGATCTGCAGCGTGGATACACAAGGTACCGACATTAAATCCATTAGACGTCGTTGAAACCTTATGATCTCCCTTATCTGGCTCGTCTGTAGGTTAACCGCCATCTTTCTTTGGGGGGGCGTCAGGTTGCCTTGGCCAAGCAGTGGACCTGGTGTTCGCCCTGGACGCCTCCGGTGGCGTCAGCCCCGCCAACTTCGCCGTCCTGCGCGACTTCATCCGCAGCCTCACCGTCCAGTTCGACATCAACCGGGACGTGGCTCAAGTGGCGCTCGTGGCCTACGGCCGGCGGGCCGCCACAGTCTTCGACCTCGACGACCACGAGACCGGCTCCGCCGTCCTCAAGGCCGTGGACGGCGCCGACTACCTGGGCGGAGTGGCTTCGACGGGCTCGGCTCTGCTCCACGTCCAGGCCGACGTCCTGACGGCGGCCAGGGGCGCGCGGCCCGGGGTCAACAAGGCTGTGGTGGTGGTGACCGACGGTGCGGGCGGGGACGACGCCGTCGTCCCGGCTCAAAGGCTGAGAGACGACGGAGTCTGCCTGTTCGTGATCGGCATCGGGGACGTGCAGAAGGAGCGGCTGCTGCGGATTACCGGCTCGGAAGATCACATGATCGCCGTGCCGTTTTATGAGGATCTCAAATATTTTGAGGATGTGCTGGTGCAGATGCTGTGCTCAGGTGAGAATAACGATGGGGGAACGTCAAGGTGACAGGCTGATCTGTGATACATTTCCTTCTTTTAGAGGTTAAGAAGCCGGTAAACCTGTGCAAGCCCAACCCTTGTATGAACGACGGCACCTGCATTCTGTCTGGAGGGAGCTTCCGCTGTCGGTGCAACGGCTATGAAGGACCACACTGTGAAACAAGTCAGTGGCATCAATGAATCTCCTTCATTTTATTATTATCATCTCATCCTATAGACCCTTTCTTTTTATCCGCCAAACCGTTTAAAGTTTCAAACAATATATAACGCCTTATATATTGTCTGTATTCTGTGTTTTTTAATGTAGAAAGCAGCAGATCACCGTCCAGAGGAGATCTTCCGAGGCCCGCTGGTCTCAGGAAGAAGAGCAGGCAGAAGAAGAGTCACCGAGAGCTTCTGCATCTCTACAAACTGCACCGCAGGAGACATGCCGTCTGATTAACACACACACACACACACACACACACACACACACACACTTTACAGTAACACAACAACTATGGACATCTGAGGACAAAGGATGTGTGCGGCTTCGCGATGGAATAAATAGAAAACTTTCCATTTCTCAACTTGCACTTAAACTCAAATGTGTTTCTACAGAACAGTCGGTTTGTGTCCTAGTTTGTCACTGTACTCACTGTTGCAGGTTGCAATACCTTTGTGTTTTCTATACATAGATGTAAACTTTTATATTATAGTATTATATACTTGTCTGGATTTTTATTATTTTTATTTAATAATCCCAAAAATGCTTCATACCAAATACTGTTTTAATGTGTTTTTACAATAGGCCTCCTATAAATTCACTCAATGATTGTTTGCTCTTCTTTTAGTTTTTCTATTATAAATATCTCCCGATAAGCTAGCGCTGTAGTATACTACAATGACCTAATATCACTTACAAAATAAGGCAGGCTTTTTATTTAATTTCCCTTGTACTTCACTGATATCCCTTCTGGGGGAAAGAAAAACAAACCTGGATCCATAATGTTTTTTCAGTTCTGCTTTAGTAAACAGAGAACGACCCCGTAAAATTACATATTTTTAATTAGCAAAAGTACATTTGTAAATACGAACCTAGATGCCAGGTGAACATCTGGTTATCAAATGACTGAGAAGCGACCGAGTTGACTATTTACGCTGTCAAAAGGTGAACGATGCACACCAATAGAAAAGGGGCCATTTTTATAAACTATTTTCGAGCCAGTATTGTCAGTACAATTTTATTTGAATAAAAAGTGCATTTTTAGCTAGCGATACATCCAAATGAGACTGAATGATGGTGTAAATATATTTACATGTTGGCTACCAGCATATACAAACCAAGCTACAGATGTAGTACAGATTGTTGTTGTGGGGTGTCTTTCTTTCATCAGGATCTTTAGGGTCAATTGTTACGCCGATCAAAATGCTACAACATCAACATCCGTCCTTAGCAAACGGGAGAAAAACAACTACGCTTATCTATCCGGTGTTTGAGAAGACGGCTTGCGCGTCTCTCTGATTGGACGTTTATTGTCTCGGGCGGGGAGGGAAAATGCTCGACTGGTCTGTCTGGTCTGGTAGCTCGAGGGCTCCTGCTGTGGACAGCAAGAGAAAAACCCGGATTTGAGGTGTCAAAGGGCATCCAGCTTTCCCTCTACGAGGTGGACTTCTTCTCCCACTCCTGTTTTAAAGAAAAGTACAAATGTAGGTGTGCTGACATTATAAAGTAGATGAAAAACACACATTTCTGTCCTGCTTGGGGTTTAAATATCTTATTCATTCAATATTCATTTAAAGCGTGTGGGTCTTTTAGACTCACCATAGCTTTCTGCAGCACTTTGCCTTTTGTGGCCATGAATGGAAACAGGTCTGTTCTTTAGCGCAGAGGCAGAGTTGACTGGGTCTGCACCGACGTTGCTGTTGCAGGGTTGGGCTGATGATGACGAAGGACGACGATGATGATGATGTGTTGGGAGCAGGCAGGGTTGCTGCTCTATGCTGAAGGGAAAAACGTGTTTAGAGAGGGGTGGAAAAGCTGGGGAAAAGCTGGGGAGCATCTCGGGATCCACTCCCCCCCGAGTTCATTCATCCACACACTAACCGTCGGTGCGTCCTGGAGGCTGCTGTCCAGCGTGGTTCCCAGCGTGAAGGCCCCCGACTCCACCTTCTTCAGGCTCTCCTTCACCTCCACCAGCCGCAGCTCCACCTCCACCCTGCGGTGCTCGGCGGCGCGGCACTCCTCCTCCTTCCGCTTCAGGAAGGCTTCCAACGAGGCCTGCTGCTTGGGGTCTGAGGGACAGCGGGAGGGGGGCCGTCAGTCACACGGATCGCTGTGCGCTGTGGATGGGGGTGGGGGGGGCATACCTTGGCAGGCGCCGAGCTCCTCTTTGGTCTCCCTCTTCTCCTTCTTCAGGTTCGCCAGACCGGCCCTCACCTCCTCCCTCTCCCTCTCCAGGCGGTCGCGCTCGTCGATGTAGCGGCGGACGTCCGCCTCGGTGCGGTTCTTGCCCAGTTTCACCTCGACCGCGCCGGGAGACCCTTGGTGCGAAGGTTGAATTTTTGTAAAAACAAGTAAAACAGCGTTATAGATTTATCAGGACATTTGCTGAGGAATTCTTAAAGGAATAAAATCTGGTTAAACTGTCATATGTATTCCTCCCTGACGCTGTGCGTTTGAGCGTAGAGGACGCAGTGTTTCACTAGAGGGAGCTGTGGTGATGTCAAATGATTTGTATCAGTGAAACATATTGTTAGTCCATTTCCCCCCTACATTGACTACTTTATAAATATCTGTGTGTGTTGAGGTGTCGATGGTGATGAAGGTGAAGTACTTTGGTCCTCACCCATGGTATGTGCCTTCGGCCGCAGGGGATGAGGACTATGTGGGAGCCCAGCAGAAACTGGGGGGCCTTTATTGATCTGCGGCCCGGGGGAGCAGAAAGCCTGTGGGATCCCCACACTCGTCCTCTTGGGGGTCTCCTGGCTTTGGGGTAAGGCCTTGACGAGTTGGGTTTGGGGCTGCGGCTGAGCGGGAGTCAGCGGGGGCTCTTGTTCTGGTTTGCTGGAGTGCGAACATGTTCCATTCGACACAGGCGTCGACTCGGTACAACTTGTGTCAATGACCTGGAAAATTAGGGATAAAACAGAAATACAGCACAACATGTAAGACTCTATCCAAGCTACTTATTCATAATAAATACATTAAATAAGCCCCTATTACCTCTTTAATTTGAGGCGAGGGATCCTTCTCCTCCTCCGATGGGACTGGGGAATCTCTGGAAGGGGCTTTACTCGCAGCGGGCGTATGGAGGAAGGAGCGCAAAGGGATGAGGTCCAGGTACACCCGGGTGTCCGTCTCCTGCTCCGCTCCCTCCGAGTCCTTCGTGTCCCGTGCGCATGGTTCAGCCGGTTCCTGAGGATTGTTGTCCTCACTGTCTGCCAGGCTGCTCTCCTCAGCATCCTGTATTACAAAGGAGGAGGAAGTGAGCGAGGAGATGGGGTGTGGTCAGGTTGGGGGAGTCCACGTAAAAAAATGAAACAGGAATTGAAAACGTGGTGTAAAACAACACAGAGCAGAAAGCAGAAAGCTGCAGGTTTTTTTGTCCGAGGAACAAACGGAATCCAAAATGAGACAGAAAAAGTAGGAGTTTGTTTGGATAACAAACCTCTGGATCTGCTATAGATGCCACATCATCATACAGTTCTTCAGAGTTGTGGGGGATGGATGGCACTGTGTCAATGTAGGTGTTTGGCTCTGAATACCTCCTCTGCATGAAGCTAGAGAGCCACACAAATGCACAGATAAGTAAAATGCACATCATGCAAGCATACACTTCAAAAAACACAGAGCTCTGGGATCTCACTATAGGGAAGTCTTGGCGGCGTTAACGATGCTGGAGATCCTCTCAGCGTTGACGTAGTCGTAAGTGAGCTCCTCGGGGTCCGTCTTGCTCCCCGTCTGTGACAGCAGGAGGCCCAGCCAGTGGCCCATGTCCGCCGACGTCTTGGCCTGAGAGGAAGAGGAAGAGGAAGAGGACGGACACGAGCAAAACGTGAGTTTGAAAAACCGGCTCATGGTTTGCCTTTTGGGTGCCGTCTGTCGCTGTGCATCGCTGGAGGAAAACCATGAATGTGTCAGGGGCCCTACAACTTTAAACTCCAACCATGCGCTGTAGCAGGGTGGTACTGAAATCCTAAATGGGAAAGGCTGTAACGTTAGTCACCAAAATCCCTGTTCATACACACCCTTCCCACCAACATATGCACACAAACACAGAGACCACCCGGCGTGCTCGCTTCCATTACACGGGCCAAGTCGGATGTCAGCAGTTTCGTATGAGGAGTCGTACTTCACTTCTCTTTTTCAGAGTCGCTGGTGGTCGTTTTCTGACACGTTAGACTTGGTGGTTATTTTTTTTTTTTTAGTGTGAGCATCAACCCATCGTCCACTATAAATAACGCTCGAGGTGGTGTGTTAAACCGAAGAGAAGCATTGCAAGCTACATCATGTGTATGGTCGAGAGACGATTACCTTATTTTTTGCATCATCTTTTTATATTTCATTTTGCTGACATTAGATATATTTACACACCTTACAAAAATACGTGGCTTTCGCGACAATGCTTGCCCGCTAAAAAGACAACAGTGAAACCCACCAGACGGGAGACACAGGAAACAGTCTCTGGTTTCCTCGCGTCCAAAACAAACCGCTCGGATCTAAATCCCCCAAACACAATCAACACAGCATCAATTGTCTACCTCGAGGGTGGCCAGCTGCGCGCCCTCCATGTTGATCCTGAAGGAGTACAGGTGCTCGGGGCTGGGGTCGGGCAGAACGCTGCAGCCCCCCAGGGGCACGGCCGGCTGGCTCAACTTGTTCTTGCCCTTGTCCTGGTAGAACCACAGCTGTCCGTTCTTGATGAGGCACCAGCAGGTCCGCCATTGGCTGTTCACCAGCACGTTGAGGTAGCCTGGCACGGAGGAAGGAGGGAAAAAACGCGGCTCAGACAGGAGACGATGCAAACGATCGCTGTTTCTTTGGGGTTGTATGTAACATTGGCACGACGTGCACGGCAGATCTGCGCTCACCTGAGGTGTCCACGCACTTCTCTGGAATCTCCAACGAGGAGGGTTTCTTCTTGCCGATGTTCATCAGGTTGCTAAACTTCAACCCTGCGCCGTACTTTTTCTTCACTGTGGGTGAGAGCAGAATCCTTCATGTGAATCTCTGATGCGTTTATGCCCCTTAAATATTCACCATGGACCTGAACCCGTATTTTGGACTCACCTTCTTTGTTTTCGGGAGCCTCCGCATGGCTGTCGGTGCTGCTGCCGCTCTCCGAGGCCACGGAGTATCTTTCACCCAGTTCTCCCTGAAAGTTTGAACAAACATCAAAATAAATGTCAAAAGCTCCACAGGCAAAGCTCCAGAAGTCGAACGTTCGCAGTGAGCTTGCCTTCGTGCAAATGAGCCTCGGGGAGTCGGACGCCGAGTGTTGCGGGTCGCTGTTTTCCGCCGGCTTGGGACTGATCTCCTGAATCACCTAATGAACGTAAAGACGACGATCAAGGGGGGGGGGGGGGGGGGGAGTCGACATATCATGACTAGATCGTATGACCGCGTTGCAGTCTCACCCTCAACCACTGCTCCGTCTGCTCCTTGCTCTGCAGGCCCAGCACGATGGCCTCCCCTCCCACCGGGATGACCTTCAGCTTGTGCTCCTTCTTCCTCAGCTGCTTCTCCTTGTAGACCACGCTGCAGCCCAGCAGACTCACGTCCAGCAGAGGCGTCTGCTCCTTGGAGCTCTTGTAGCACTGAGAGGGGGCAACGATGACACCGGACGTTATGACGGGGGGAAAAAAGGGGCCGAACGCAGCCACCGGCTCAAAAACGGTTCATCCACGAGCTCATTGATTCACGCTCGATTCGATGCACAGCTACGAGAGTCGTAGCCATCCAGCTCTCACGGAACGGACACGAATAGACCGTTTGCTATTAATACAATTTATTGTATTAGGATTTCCCAGCCTTAAAATAGCGGTTCGGTTACATTGAACCGCTGTAATAAACAAACCTCTGTTTCAATCTTTTACCCACCAGCAGGCGATGGTCCTTGATGACACACAGCTGTTTGGCCCACTGGCCCAGCCACTTCTTCCTCCACAGGAAGGCACAGATGTGAGCGTCCTTCATGAGCTCAATGGAGGCCTCCGTCGAGGGCCACTGGTGCTGCGCCGACGGCGACTTCTCTCTGGTCACCTCCTCCTCGTCGTAGGACTCGTACGAACTGCTGACGGCGTCCCCGTCGTCTGAGGGACGGAAGTCGAGAGACGCGATGGGAAACTCGGACAAACTAGGCAAGCGCCTGTGTCTGCGTGTCAGGGGGTCATGATGAGTAGCGACGACAAGCAACCACGCGGTGAAATGAACTTGAGGGGAGCAAATGATCGGCCGGTGCCCGACTTCTCGATCTTGATGCCATTGTTCAGTCGAAGAGGATTTCCTTGCGTATTGATGAAAGAGGATGACGGGAAACAGGTACGATGAAGAGGAAAACAGCTAAATGAGTGAATTGATGGGGGACCAAGGTCACGAGTTGTTTCTCCTGCATGCAGGACGCCGGTCATGCTGGACAATGTGGACTGGCGGGGGGGGGCATGCTCAATGGCCCGTGCACGCGGCAAACACAAACACACACATCCGGGGACGGAGATGTAGCTACCCCTGTTGATAACAGCATAGACCGCACTGTCAGAGTTCTGTACTCGGATCCAGGGCCCTGAGAAGTGGCCAAAACAGTCCAGATCTACACGACGTCAAAGGAAAGAAAACTTTATTTAACCCATTATAAACCTATGTGATTATGTCATAAGATAAACACTTCTGAGTAGAGGTGTAGTAATAAACCAGGAGCGACACAATAATCATGCCCTACTTGCGGCCTGTTAAAACTATCGTTTATTGCTGGTATCGATGGCAAAACGAGGTTGTCTGCCGATCCACAGCCTTTCACCGGCTTCCCCAACGCAGCGGTTCTGAAGAAATTCACAGGCTGAAGAATTACCGTATTTCTCCCCAGGCCGACGCACTACTGCACCGTCTCAGCTGACCAAAGCCCCCTTATAGAAAGCGGTCAAGGCGTCTCAGTCCGTGACAACTAGCGTTGCGTTTGCCTCTCGGAAGCGTCAAACCGCTGAATGAAAACGTACCCTGTGCCTGTTGAGGGAACGCACGTAGGCAAGTTGTCGCATTATGGTTCACAGCTGGGTGAGTGAAACTCGTGTGCTTTGTAGTTGCGAAAGTACAGCTTCTATTGATGCGCTCGAGCAGCATCACATTTTTCAACAGGGGGGATTAAAAACTTGTAGCGGCGCGCTACCTGTATTTCCCATGATGCATATCCCCTGCAGTAGAATTGCAGAAAGGAGATAGAGTACCTAATGTGATAATCCTTAAACTAGGCCTGTGGAAATTTAAAATTGATTTCTTGGGGAAATTAAGAAACCAGGTAATGTGATTTATTGAGGTTGAACCTGAGCGCCTACCATTGAACGTTTCCTCATAGGGCTGAGCCTCCTCGTAGTAGCTCTCTGTGGAGTCCGTGCAGGCCGGAGCAGGCAGTGAAGGCAAAGGGAACGGCTCCCGGCACATCGCACCCTAAGACAGATGAGGTGAGGGGGGGGAGGACAACATGTAACATTTAGTTCCAGCGATATGCCCTTTAACTATAGAGCTGCCATCTCTGCATGTCCAATGATAGAGGGAGATTTCCAGGTTAACACGAATACACATTCCCGCACACGCAATACTGCATGCCCCCCCCCCCCCCCCCTCCTCCCCGCCCCACCCCACCCCCGGGCTGAACATGTGGCTAATCCAGCCGTCACTTCAGGAGCAAGTGGGTCAGCTCCTCGTGTAACCAATCCTCGTCTGACCCCGCGCACCAAGGGAGTTACATGCTCGCCTTCAGGGAAGAGCGGATAAGCGTGTGTGGGAAGTTGTAAAAGAGCGAGAGAGAGAACATGTATTTTAATTTGTGGGGGGGGGGGGGGGGGGGGGGGGCTTGTGGCTGAAATCAATCAGCAGTCTGGCTTCACTTCTGTCTTTCTTGCCGTCTCCTGTGTGGTAAAGACGGCCCGTCCGCCCCTTCCCACGCGCTGGAAAGCACCAGGCTCTCCGCTGCTCGCCAGCTCCATTGAAGCTGGAGCGTTTAAAACTCCTTCGGGCAAAGTCACTGAGTCAGTTACACGATGCAAAAATGTCACCACTTTTCTAAATTGAGCCGTCATTTATTAGTGAGTCTTAGAGAATTTGTTGTTTGAATACACCCTTTAAAAAAAATCATGAACTGGATGTTCGGATTGTTTTCATTTAACAGGATCGGTTTAAAATGCGAATGAGAAATTGGGCATTTCTCAGAAGAAGATACGAGCTTTACGAGCAAACGATTGCTGATCTGGCACATTGCTGATCTTCATCTCGGGGGGAGTCACGCAGCCACACATCTGGCAGTCTCTGCAAATTCTGCAGAATATCGGAGGAAAGCCACATCAGTTCCAGCAGAAACAAAGTGTCAGGACACCGACGTTCTCTCCGAACAAAACAATGCATTGTTATTTTTATTCTTTAACCCCCCCCCGCCCCGCCCTCCCTCCACTCACCCGTCTGTGTGGTCAGGTATTTTATTGTCCGCGGTTTGTTCGGATGTCACTCTAGTCACATCGTCGGGTGTGTATGTTTAAGACATTAAAACACTCGCAGTATTTTGAAACACAGACTTTCCACCATCTACAATGTTTTCTTTTATCTACGCGACTACAAAGCCCATCGTATCTGCGGTGCGAAGCAGAACATGGGAGATGTTTGGTGTGTAAACACCAGAACTGAGAGCCGAGCGACTGCTGATATTGATCACGCATTCCTCCCACTAAAGATACCAAGATGACGCATGGAGATCGATGGTGGAGACAGAAGCCCATAGAGGAGGGATTGTTTTAACGCCAGAGAAGAACTTGATCCGGTAGATAGTTCCCCCCCCCTCACACCCACACTACTCCTCTCTGCCGTGTTTGTCTCTCAAGTGAGCTCCGGGGAACCCTTCAAGTCGAATGACAACAGGCGATTTCTGAACTATGTGTAATGGTTCCTCCCAGCACTTATGTGAACACGCCGTCTGTATTCCTTCACATTCACTGTATTTCCCCAAACGCTGCTGTCACATTCTCCGCAAGGTCACACGAAATGTAACCCTTAAGCAGGAGGAGCTGCGTTCATCATGCAGAGCTTGCCGAAAGGGTCTGTGGAAAAGAAAGTTGGACGTCTTTAAGTATCTCATGAGATCAAACTTGAACATTTGAACGGTTTGATTGAGGGTGACTATTAGTTGGTCAAAGCTGCTTCTATTCCGTTCTAGCTATTTCAGTTTAGTGTGTAGCCAAGCTTCCGTCCCATAAAAAAGTGACGCACTAATAGAGATTTACAGTTCAGCAAAATACCATAAAACCAATTTGTTCTTCCAAAAAACACAAAATCATAATTTTCTGCTGTCCTCCACAATAAACAGGTGTTTTCCCTACAATAAAACATGTGTTGGTGACTTTTAAGAGAGTATTTGTTCTACTTATGGAAGTCTTTTTGAGGATTAATCAGTTTTTCAAATGTAAAAAAAAACATTTAAAACCTTTGACATTAAATCACACAACTAGGATTAAGGTGTGTTGTGTCACAGTGGTTTTGATCCGAGCAAAAAAGCTAGCCCATTGAAAGAGATTTTAAACAGCCACAAACGCTCGAAAAAAAACGACAGGAAATTCGTAAGCAAAAGACTGCAAAGCATTAGTGAACACACCCAACGGCACCGACGGGGTAAACCGCTCCTCTGTGAAAAAACAGCAGCTCAGACATCTGTTATTAATTAAAACAAAGAGCCAGGCATTCCAGAGCAGAAGCAGCCCTCTCCCTCCCCGACCGCCCAACAACCCTTATCTCTCTCTACTTTCGTTTTCTCTCCCTCTCCCTCAGAGGACATTGAGCCATTCATCGGACCAGCTGGACTGATACCGAACATACCAGGTGTGTGTCATTTTGTCCCAGAAACACTCTCCAAAAGTCACTTTAACCCCTTCCTTTCGCTCCTCACACACACACACACACACACACACACGCTGACCACAGAAACGTTGTCTGCAGGCCTGAGAGCATAAATAACAAAGAAAGGAGTCGGGGTGATGTGGAGGGGGCTTTGAGTAAAGAGTGGGAAAAAGAGCCCAAAAAGCGGAGGAACAGTCAGAGAAACATGGAAAATCCCTCGTTCCCATGCCAAGAATCCGGCACAGCGGAATCACACACACACACACAGTGTATCCGAGAGCCTGCTGGGAGCCGAGGAGAAAGTAGCGATAAAAATAATCAGCTTTGGAAAGTTAGATTACTTAGTCAGGGAATACTTCAACCTCCCAATTTTGTTGTCATGCTCGTGGACACAAAATGTCTTACTGTAAAAATAAGTGAACTAAACATGTATCAGACTGAAAAAAAGTCCCCCTGCGGATTTAAAAAGCCCAGTGCTGGCAGACGGCGTCGTCATGAATAATGCAGCAGATGCTCCCGTTGACCAATCATGTCGCGGTTACGATAACCACCAGTTGCCCTCCAGCCACGTTACCGCCCAGCGCGCATGTCAGCAGTTCTCCTTTCCCTGCCTGACGCCTCTGAGCGGCACAGCGGCTATCTTTAGTACCACTCTATTTCCAGACCACGCCGGCAGGACGCAGTGGAAGTCGTACTTTTATTTGCCCCCCTCCGACCCCCCCCTGAGTCCTCCGTAGGAAGCGCCCATGTTACGGGTCATTTAGCTGACCGAGGCACGCTGCATCGTCGCTGGGGAGGAGGGACGCCAGGTGTTTCAGGGATCATGGAAGCGCCTGGAGGCCCGGGACTCAACCGGGACGCTCCGGTGGGGGCGGGGGACTCCACCCCCGCTGCTCCGCCGCCGGACGGCTGGCTGACGGTGAGGGTGGAGGAGAGCCGCTTCACCGCGCGGCGGGCCACGCTGGCCAGGTGCAGCGACTACTTCCGGGCCCTCTTCCGCTCCGGGATGACGGAGAGCCGCCGGGACGAGCTGCGCCTGAAGGGAGGGGTGCGAGCGAGGGGTTTCCTCATCGCCCTCGCCGTCTGCGGGGGGGAGGCCCCCCCCGTCGCCGACCCGGACGAGCTCGTGGAGGCCGTGGAGTGCGCCGCGTTCCTGCAGGTCGCGTGCCTGGTGCGGCACCTCTGCGACCTCGTCGACTCGGACAACTGCCTGCTGCTGTACCACGCCGCCTCCGTCTACGGCGTGCGCGCACTCCTCCACGCCGCCGGCCTTTTCCTCCGCGACGCTTTCGACGATCTCAAGGAAGCCGCCGAGAGCGCGATACCCGAAGACCTTCTTGGATACGCTCGGTCGTTATCTCCCGCCACGTACGTTGCCATAGGAACACACTCTCCTTCGACGGAACTGCTCCAGGACTCCTTCAGGGTCGTCTGCTACCTCGATGAGAATGAAGGAGACTGGAAGCACCTGACAGATCTCCCGACCCTCTGCAGCACCTCCATGGCGGGGGTGACGGTGCTCGACAACCGACTGTACATCGTGGGCGGAGTGTACGGGTACGGCAAGGACACAGTGGACCGCGGCTTCTGCTACGACCCCGACTCGGGAGTTTGGAGCGTCCTCCCGGGTCCTCAGCAACCGCGGCACGACTTCACCCTGCTGGGGCACGAGGGCCGACTCTACGCCATCGGCGGAGAGTTCCAAAAAAGGACGACTTC
Source organism: Apeltes quadracus (assembly GCA_021346845.1). Lineage (NCBI taxonomy): Eukaryota > Metazoa > Chordata > Actinopteri > Perciformes > Gasterosteidae > Apeltes > Apeltes quadracus. The sequence goes on along the minus strand of CM037921.1, from coordinate 9,726,253 downwards.
CACGGCGGAGAGTTACGACGTCGACAAGGGAGAGTGGTCGTTCATTCGGCGCGCCCCAAGGCCCGTGGGGTCCGCGGCGTGCGCCGTGGCCAGGCGGCGGATGTTCGTCTGCTTCTGGAAACCGCCGGACACCACCGACATCTACGAATACACGCCGGCGGAGGACGGGTGGACGCTCGCCACCACCATGCTCAGGCCCCAGAGCTACGGCCACTGCATGGTGGCTCACAGAGACCATTTGTACGTGATGCGCAACGGGCCCGGCGACGACTTCCTGCGCTGCCGGATGGACCGCTACAGCATCACGACGGGCCAGTGGACGGCCATGGCCGGGACGTACGTCAACAGCAAGGGGGCGCTGTTCTCCGCCGCGGTGAAGGGCGACTCGGCCTTCACGGTCAAGCACATGCTGACTCTGGAGTACGCCATCACCGCGGAGGGGTGGAAACCCCGGCGGCAGATGAAGGGGTTCCCGAAAAGCGGTTCGCTGTGGACGTGTTTGCTCCGGCTTCCCGCCACCGGGCCGGTGACGCCGCAGTTGGACGCGGAAGCGGAGGACGAAAGGACGTCTCCGCTGGACGAATCGGAGGGATTTGCAGAAGCTCTAATGCAAATGTGATAATGCCGCTAAAATAAATGTGTTGTTTCTTGTGGAAAAAGACAACAACCTTTACAACCACAGTCTGTGCGTCTGGGAACCAATGATATTTAGGATTACATGACACAAGTTTTTTAAGCTAGAAAGAAAAATGATAATACTGGAACTAAACAACGCTGATTAATGCATTCAGTTTTGCATGAACAGACACATGTGCTGACACTACCCACTGCGCATGTATGTGTGTGTGTGTGTGCATGCGTGCAAAGTTCAAAGGCTCTGACGGGATGTTCTAAACTTCGCACTGGGCCAATTCAGGAGCCACCGGCTTCGCGGCCGACACAAAACCCGCGCGCTGTCTCTCGCCTGCTCTCGGATACGCACTTCCTCTGTTTTCTGGCCCTGTGACGAATTAAATACCCGTTTCTGTGGAAGAATACATTTCTCGTAGCCTCGAGGTTGTGACTGCTGCTTGTGGTAAACGTGTGACGTGAACTTTTTATCAATACCTGATGATGCTCAGTGACAGTTAAGTTCTTTCTGTAAGGTCAAAATCCACTGATCTTTCCCTCGTACTTTGAGTTGACTTTGATTCCGACTGGGGTAAATTACGCCGTTAGCATTCCCGCCGCAGTCGCAGAGGATAAAAAAAAAAAATCCAATCATTTGACGTGTTAATTCACTCTGACACAAACAAGCCGGTAGCCGCTTACTGCTCGGGGCGGCGGCAGGTCGGGGAGGCTCTTCTGTGGCGCGGGGACATTTTTCGCTGCTTTTCCGTTGACCAGGACATCCGGTCTGTCATCTGTTTCGACAAAGTACAGAGAGAGGGGAGACCTCAGCAGACAGCAGAAATAACACATCTATATTGATATGCTCAACCACAAAATGATTTCCATTTTTCGATTTCAAACAACATTTCCAGATGTCCAGATGTCCCCTGTGCATATTGGCGCTTCCTGCCTGAGCCTTGCACCGAGGGCCCCCTCATTGTTTATTTGAACCAAAGACTGAGCAGAGGCTTTGAGTCCAGTCTTTCAGAATTTGGGGTTCCCTTTGAGCGTGCTAGTTCATTGACAATGATCATTGTTAAATGTACCTGTGATTCCCAACCTTTTCTGGCTCAAGACCTTCTTAAAAAGAAGCTGTTGAGCAAATGAGCAAAAAGAAAATCGGCGGCCCGCACGTAGCGCATCTCCGTCCTCGCCTTCCTTCAGTCTCTGTGAAAGGAAAACCTGCGGCTTTGCAAGCGTCGCTGCTGAGAATATGTGTGTTAAGTCTGGTGCTCACTGAAACCACATTCTTCAAGACTGTCCAAACCAAACAGGTCGGTCTCAGATGGTGAGTGGCTGCGCAGAAACAGACAGGAAATGGAGAGAGGAGGGGACGCGAGGGGGCTCGCTGCTTGTGGTGGTTTGATCTCGTATCTGCTATTCACTTGCTCACTTTGTCAAATCAAGGAGTATTTTAATACGCGGTGACATATCGAGTATGCGCTGGTGTTTGAGCGACTCGGACAACTTTAAAATATCAAAGTATAGCACATTACTGATGAGGATGTGACTGATTAGGAAATGTAGTTTTAAAACACTTGAACTTAAATGTAACTTCATAATAAGTTCTTTGAGCTAAATGGAAATATCAGCGTGCAACAGCAGCGCGCTCCTTGCAAACACAAATCTAACATGCTGATATTTAGCAGGCATGGGTGTCTTTGACAAATTGCCATTTTTAGTTGCACCATGCACCCAATTTCTGCATCCAATTTCGTGGCAATCCGTGCATTGGTTGTCAAATGATTACCGTCTGGACCCAAAATGGACAAGTGACTGACATTATCATCCACAGAGCCACGCTGGCATCGCTAAAGACGCTATATTATCACTGGCTTTTGTTATTAAAACAGGAAAACAACATGCAGACAGTTTCCACTTCCTCTAAAACTCACACCGTTGCAGCTTCTGTTCTTACCTGCAACAACGACTTTGTTCATGTAGATGTACTCTTCATCAGCACCTGCACAGAGATAGCAGAGGGCGGTTCACAGTTTGGCATGTTTGCGTTACTTTGCGGGTGACAAAAAAAACAAACAGTAACATTGTGTTATGCTGAAGAAACTAGAAGAAGGTATTTGAATACAGGGCGAGAGAACACCGCGTGTCACAATGATGGATGCCGGCTTGGCATTGGTAGTAAACAGTTGACAGTATTGTTCTGCATTTGATTATGATAACACAGGGAGCACAATGGATGTGTGAAAGATGATTGGAACTGTCCAAAGAAAACCACGCAGTTGTTATAGACCCATATACTACTATTTAACACAACTGATGCAATCTGAATTTAATTCAAATCTAAAATGTCATTTTTTTGTTGTTGTTGGAAGTTGTGCTAAACAAAGACCTCTTCATTTACTGAACACAAGTAACGTAACTGTATTTACATCTTGTAGCTTGCACCTTAGTGCCGGACTAACTCTCGTCGGGATATAAGGGGCTAACTCGCCCCAAACAAGTGGCCTATTGTGTGGACAGACGGGCCCATTATTGACACCCACCCTCACCGTGGTCGGCATTCATCGAACACTGGTCGGAAAAGTCCCTTTCCGCACAGACGGAGCACTGTGTCGCATTCGATCTTTCAAGAAGACTACAAATATACACGGGGCTCCGGTCTGCTGCGACAAATATTTACGGGCCGGTGTGGCCGACGGTACCGTTGGGGCAACAAGCGGAGATGATGAAACCTCGTGACATCCACCGACGCAGTGAGGAAAGCACTGTGTTTGGTTTCGGTCGGCCTCTCTGCATGGTGGAGTAATTAGAAGCTGGCGAAAACGTCGCCATGACATCGCCACATAAACAGTTTGAAGGAAAGGTCTTTTCTCAGACAATAAACCCTGCGGTTTGGGGCGCAGAAGGCTCCAGCTGGTTACGCTAACCTGTTTTGGGGATTTGCCTCCGGAGCTGCGACGCAGTTTTTGAGGGCGGGGTTGTTTCAATGAATTGAATATTTTTGCTGACTAATGTTATACCCGGAGAGAAAGGCAAACAGAGCTCCAACCTTGGCCGATACTCTAGAGAAGCCTTCTGCTTTGAAATAGATATCACTAGGTGAAACCAAACAACAGCGGATTGAAACTATGTTTTGCCTGTACAGTGAAAACAGATTTTTTTTTTGGGAGGGGGGGGGGATGGGGGGTGGGTTGAAATGCTATTTATAAGCTGCTCAAAAGGAAGTGTGCGTCCCGAGAGGATAAATGCAGCTTCGGAAAAATGATACAGCTTGAAGCCAGGAAAGGAAGTACAGAGAGACGAGTCCAGGACCCGAACATGGAAAAGCATGACTGCTGGTGTGCGTGTGTGCGTGTGTGTCTGTGCGTGTGCATGTGTGTGTGTGTGTTGGTGAACTTTGTCAGTGTGTGAGAGACTGAGAGGGACAGAAAGGAAGTGGCGAACCTCATGCTGGTTTTTTCAATTCAAAAGAAACAGCGAGCACAAAATAATTGGGTCGTAAAGGTGCCTGTATACCTGCGCCAAGATTAGCTTGAAATAATGTCCAATCATTTTACTCGGTTAATGTTCTCACTTAAGAATCACTCAAGTTAAGCAAATTCAGTATTCCCAATTAATCACACACCTCGCACCATTTTACAATGAAGCAAATGGGCACTTTCATTATCTCTGACTTGTAAGGACAAAAAATAAGGAAAGAAATGTGCAATTCAGCCACCAGTTGCATTTTTTTATAGAGGCGAGCAAGGGTACATTACATGGCGGCTGCTGAAAGTTCAAAATAAAACCCAAGTGGGTTGTTTGATAGCAGATGATTGAAGATCATCGAGTTGTTAGAAAAGCAGGGCTCGACCACATTTTACATAACATGCTTTGCATGAAGCCAGACTGACCGCCAGCCGCGTTTAAAGATTTCTGCTTCACACGAATACCACACCATGAAACACAACCAAGTAAACTGACAGATAAAACTATTTATTTTGGATTTCTTGGAGAAAAAAAAAAGTTTCATTTGTGTTAGAATTTTATTATATATGTACACTGAAAGTTGTATCATTTGTTGACTAATGATCCTCGGGTATGAACTCTGCATGGTCTGCCACGCCTTTTTAACGCAATCAAGTGCTCTACAGTACGCTCAGTGTTTCCTTCCTACCATTGGATGCTTTGTAGGACTGCAGGAGATCAGAGAGTAAGCCCTTCTGGACGGTGGCGTTCCCACTCAGGGCCTCCTTGTCCAGGATGTGCAGGAATCGGTGCAGCTCTACCAGGAGCTGGTCCAGCACTGGAGGCACAGACACAGACAAAGACCAGTCTCAAAAAAACAAAGGGAAAACATCAAGATAAGAGGGGAGGGGGGGAGGGTTGTTCAGGCAGAATGATACTTCAACTCATGGAGAACATGTAGGGAAAATCAAAGACCCGTCTCTCTGCGAGTTTGTCAGAGATTCCATTGTCACTGCGCCTCGAGCTACGCCAACATTTAGCACGGACTTCTCAGCTGGCGACGAGCCCATTTCCATTCAGACTCGGTGCCATTCAGTCATCATTACCCCTCGTCCCATTCGCGATTGCCAGTTGCTCGTTTGTTTGAGGCTTGTTTTGGGAGTCGCATGGGTTTAGTTTAAGGTCAAGCCCGGAGGAGGAGGAGGAGGAGGAGGAGTCCGGGCCCAGCGGTCGGCGGGGCCTCTGTGTCTGGGTGCAGCCCACACACACACACACACACACACACACACACATCCTTCGGAGGTCATCGCTGAGCTTGCAGCTCTCTCCGCCGTGTGGGGAGCTCTTTGTGCTTCCCTTCGCTGTCTCTCGGCCTCATAAATAGGCCCCTCGCGACAGCGGGCCTCCGCGTGAGCACTTCACCAAAAGACGGGGGGATAAAAAAAAAGGGTGGATTTTATTGGAGGATAAAGATGGGGGCTAATATCAGAGGGGGTGTCGTACTGTTCTTAGATCCTGCGATGTCAAAAGTTTCCTTCAGTTGGCAGTGTGTGATAGCCAGCTCCTGGTGTTCCCGAGTTATTTGGCTCCATTTTTCTTATAAATCCCTTAATTCGTCTTCATCAATTTCAATTGAAAGTGAAACTAAAGAAAACGACAGACAAAAATGCCAACGGGTCACAAAGATCCAAATCTACTCCAGACTCCCACTCCATGTAATTGAAATCAGCAAAACAAAAAGACATCACGTGATATCTATGAGCTTTTATAAAGACAGTAAACTGCTCCTCTGAAGTCTTTCCAAACAGCCAGCCGCTCTATTTTAGAGGCTCCTTCCGGCTCAAACAGACGACCAGCAGGGCCCTCGCGGGGTAGAACATTCATGCCCTCTCTCCTCTCCGTCCTACACTCCCACACATCAAAGGACATTTGTCTGCAAAATAAGGTGTCAGGACCCTTGTACGCCTCGGCCCCTCGGAGATGACGAGAGGCTTTTCCCGAAGCAACAGCAAGGCGGGCTGTTTTTAATGACTCCTGCTCCAGCTGAGTCGACGTCTGTCGAGAGGCCCTGCGCCATGGAAAACATTACAGGTTTCCACACACACACACACACACACACAGTCATGTAGAGTAATTAAAATGACATGTTACTGCAATGATCCAAACTTATTACATTTCCACGAGTTGTTTGGCTGTTGAGAAGGAATCTAAACACGTTTCCAGCTTCTCCTCATTGTGTGTTTGCAGAGATTGACTCCGATGGCCTTTTGGATCGGAGGAGCCTGGGAAAGCGAGTCAGCTGACAGGACAGGGGAGGTCTGTGAGGAGGCCGTCTCCGTGGGTTACGGGCTGGCCCGGGGCGAGGGGACCGCAGCGTAAACGAGCGTTCGACTCTTTCGAATGGCCGAAAGGAATCGGAGACGCCGTCAGCCAGCCGAAGCGCTACGCCGCTTTCATCTCAGGGAATATGTGTCTGGGATGCAGCTGAGCAAAGTAAAAGAGTTGATTTGATGGTTACTACATCAAACAAAAAGGGAAAGATTGTAATTAACAAATGTGTTGATTTATTGGTGCTGATCTTCATCTGCTTGACCCAAAAACAACAAACGTAACGTCTTTGTGTGCGCGTCGATCTGAGCCTTTACCTGTGCGCCAGGAACACAAATCAAGTTTTTTTTTCCACCAAAGATGACAACGAGGTCTCAATAAGAACCAAGACCTACTGAAACAAACCGCAAATGTGGTCAGCAAACGCAACAGATAGCAGTCAAGAGGCCCGTGTCAAAAGCATTAAATGAAGACGTGTCGGGTTGAACCGTCTGTACCAACATTCACGTCTTCTGCAACAAGAGATCATGGTGGCTTTTCCTTATTCTAAGGGTTCTTGAGGTCCCGCATCACCACTCGCATCCTTCACTTTATTAAATTAACAACGCAGGCATGGCCTCTTATTTCAATCAGACTAATTGCATGTTAATTGGGTCGCTGATGTACTGCGTACTTGGACTCAGCTGAGAAAAACATGCCGGGTTGCTGTAATCTGACAATCATCCAATTAGCGTTCCCCCACAACAGCAGTAAGTAGCTACTGACTGATAATGTTTGGGAAAGGCATTTAGAAAAAACAAGTATGTACTTTGTAATTGTAATTTTGTGCTAAATTGAGCTTTGCACCTTCGACATCAGAGATAATTCATCAGTAGCATGTTTGGAAAACCCATAAATAGACGTCAAAGTCCCTTAAAGAACTTGGTGTGTACGTCTACGTCTACCTTTAATCTTGTTTTTCTCATTTTCAAAATATATTTTTTTTTAAACTGTTTTCTCTCATCCTCTTTCAGTCTTACTTTTAAAACTCCAGCATATAAATTCGATCACAAACATTGACTTGCTTACTTAGTTTTCTATCCATCAGCAGAGAATACATTGTCCCAAATTTGGTTAATTTGTGTACTTTGTGCCTTTTGGTAATAAATGTCGAGTTAAATTTTGTTTTTGTTTGTGAATGAGGAAAATTTACTCACATAAATCCATGTTGAAAGAAACCAACGGTGGGTAGATTGGTCTGCAACCAACTTCACATCATCAGTTTGACACCCGGTCCTGCTACTGCTTAAGTGTCACCTTGTAAATAACAGGCAGCGCTCGGTCACATGAAAAGGGAAGTGGCAGAAACAAGGAGAATTGCAACCTGCGGTCCTAAAGCTGACATTAAAACTCCCACGCGCGGTTTCTGCTTCAGCCGACGGGAAAAGACACCGACTGAAAACAAAGCAACCTTTGCTTCTTATCGTTTGACTCTTGCACGCCAAACCTCCGGGGAGAAGAAACCGCCCGCCCCGAATGACATTGACCGTTTGCTCAGTGGGTCAGTTTTTTAATGCAAAACAGCAGAGAGAAGGAGCCACGTACGCCGGCCCGGCTCTGCTGAGTGTGGCAGATTATTCTGACAGCCATCGACAGACGCTGGCCCGTCTCCACGCAACACGCAGTGACACACTGGCTGGATTAATCCAAGCTGTGTTTTGTTGTCATTTCCTTAGAAACCTGAAAAAAAAAAAAAAAAAAAACCCCAACATAATAAAAAATAAGAAAAACGGGGTGTCAACTTGGTGAGGTCAGAGAAGGGGCCGCCCATGTCTGATAGCAGCGCTGACGGGACTGTGGGTGAACACAAAGTGACACGAGAGAGGAGAGGGAAGTGAGAGCATGGATTGACGGGTGATGGTACGATAAACAGCCGGAGGAGGTAAAGCACATTTTTTCTCACAGTAATGAGTCAACATTTCCCTTAGTTTTCCACATGAACGTTTGCATTTGCTTGCGAGTGCAGATAAAACTTCTGCACCTTAAATAAGAGTTAATATGAGAGCAAATATTGTTATCAGCTCACGTCATGTACACGGAAGAAAAGAACAGAGACTTCGCCCCCCCTGTGGGAAAAGTAAAGACCAGTAAGACCAGAGGATGATGATGATGATGATGAAGCTCCTTAATTTAGGATTCATTCACTAAACGCTCTCTGAACATAAAAGGCCAGAACAGTGTGGACTATTATCACGCCGCACCGTCTGTTTAAACTCGCTGTGATTCGACTCGGCTACTGATCGCTACTTACTGGTCTTCAATGAAAAAAAAAAGTAGCGTGTCGGTTTGTCCCTCCAGTCTCATTATTGTTAAATCAACCCGTATACGGCTTATTTTCCTCCCCACGTAAGCACCATGGAAACAACTCTGACGCGGCTGGAACGTTGGAGTGGTTAGAACATAAAGTCGTCGTCGGGCCTTGTTGACGCTCGAGGTTGAAAGGAGGTCACATACTAGTGGCAGGAAGTGTCTTTGACACTGTGGGAAAAAAAGAAAGTGCAGTAGGAGGAGCTTAAAGTCGCCCAGCGTCCCCCCCCCCCACCCCCCCGGCTGCGACGCCGCGGCTATTCAGCACGACTTCCGCCAGAGGGGAGGAAGTCGGTGGAACCCGTTCAAACCAAATCGGTCTCACGATGAACTGCCAGAACATCGTGTGTCTACTGTTTAAAATCGATATCATTTGAAGAACGTTTGGAAGAGTTTGTTACATCGACAGCACTAGGATCCATCCTGATGTCGAGCCACAGGCTGAGAAAAAAACAGGAACACTCAAGCTGTAAAAGGAGTCACCAAAAAAAAAGCATAGTTCCGCACTCTATTTCAAGTTTTTCCCCTTTCATCTCCCCCCCCCCCGCCCCCCATGCATTATTGAGGCTTTCCTTTATTCATCTCACGCTTTATCTTCCCCCCCTTTCTTTAGCTCGGCCCTTGGGAGAAATCCAAATAATGTTTCAAAAGGGCAATCTGCCATATATAATGATTTACAGAGACAAATTCATGTCTTTAGCGGACTCAGTTTAAAGACAAATACACAAATCCTGCACTCATGTTGAAAAATGGGCCGAATGACTTTGTGTAACACGGGGCACCAGTTTCCTGACCAAGGATCGTCCTTCCTTCAGTCAAAGCGTCTTCCTTTCAGATATTCTAAAGGTGTGCGTGCGTCTTCCTACCGTGCCGGTTCACATTCACACGTAAGGAAAAAAAGGGAATCTTTACAAGGCCCCACATTCTTGGCTTGATAGAAGCAGCCGCTGACAAATAAAAACTAACTAGCAGCGCCGCCTCAAAGTCACCCACATGAGAGCTTCTCTGCTTGGTTGTTATTCCACAGATAAGTGGCCGGGAGGGCTGCAGGGAGAGTAGCAACTAGTGAGTGCACATGTGCATGTGATTACAAGAGAGTACAACTTCCTTTTAAAAAGAGCACCACGTGAGGGGAAAACAGCACCACACACACACACACACACAGGTTTCCTCCAAAGCTCCTGTGCACCATATAAACAAAGCCATGTTTGATGTGTTGTAAATGAACAGGAGCGAGACCCAGAGGGCGAAAGAAAAGGGGCCAACGCTACAGATCAGGAAGACCCGTCTTTCTTTTCATCATTTTTATAGCCCGGGCTTCCTGAGTTGCCCCGCCCACTCGGCTCGCTCCCCGTCGACAAGTAAAGCCCATGACACACACACACACACACACGCTTAAACCGGGAGACCCCACGCCGGTCGCCGATGGCCTTCATCTCAACTCACGTGAGGTCAAAAGCCACCGACTGTGTCACATGGGCTTTTTCAACCGATATCACCCAAAGTGCACGATTTATTCTGACCGCCAGTCCTTTGGATGGATACGACCCTGCTGTTCACAGACTGGTCATTAAGAGCCCCAGCAGCTCTGAAACTACACTGCCAACACTGGGACACGTATGGTAATAAAAATAACTTTTATAGGATCTAGTGGGTTTTGTCACAACATCAAATAATACTGTGCACACAAACACGTTATGGTTAAAACCCAAAACCATAGAAATGATGCTGAAGTAGTAACCCAGTTTCCTGTTACATCTGAATCCAACGCGAAGCTTCCTGCCAAAGCAAATCGTTAGGCCAACAGATTTATTTTTGGAGTGGTTGGTCGTGTCAGGTGAACAATTCACTTCAAAAACGTCCATCGGTGCATCCGTCAGTCCGCGTCCGTTTTTTATTTTGGCAGTGATCGCAGAACTGTTGGAGACGGCCGACGCTGGAGGCGAGAGAGTCCCCCCGAGTCTGTTGGGATCCATGATAGACGAGGAGGAACGCACTGATTGACAAGGGAATTGAGATAATAAGTACCGGAGGGGATCTTGTGAAACAAAAACAAAACATTTCCTTCATCGGAATATTTATGGAAATTACGCTTCAATGTATTTTGATAGATGTACTTGTGTGTTACTTTTCCAAAAATGGTGAAAGTAACCAACAATGCATTTTTTTTTTTAAATCCAATCCTCCATTCATCTGCTTGCTGAGCCACTGAAGTGCGTCCTCTGCTGCAACGGTGAGTCTCAAACGTCACGGCCCAAAAGACTCTCAATCCAAACACGGCTGCTCCAGGTGGTTCCACTAATCCGATCCTCATCCCTGGCAGGAGGTGTGAGAAGCAAACTCCTTCCCCTCAAATGAAACCTGCGTGAATCAGCTTGGGAGTAATATCAAACAATGCCCTGCCTTGTTATTGGCATCCCGCTGACTTTTCACTGGTGTCCCTTTACTGTCCCCCCCCCCCCCCCCTCGGCCCGGCTGCCTGTGGCTCTTAGGATCGAATTCAGCGTCCCGGTGCTGCTGCATACAGCCGCCAAACGAGGTTTTTCAACTTGGAAATCCGATGTTCAAAGCCTAATCAGGTGATCAGAAACACATTAATGCGGCTATGCTCACCTACACAACACCAAACACAACACATGGGATCAACAGTCAAAAGATGCTCAACTCCTCCTGTCGCTTTGTCAAAATCAATGTACGAGGAAGTGTTGAGCAGGATTAGAGCTGCAGAATTTGATTGATCGAACTTATTTTTTCAGTCTGTTTATTCTTCTAAATGTCAAGACCCAAAGATATTCAATTCACATTCACGAAAGGCTGTGAATCTTCACATTTGAGAAGCTGAAACCGGGAGAGCTTCTTCTCGCAAATGACTCAAACACGGCTAATTAAAAATTGAATGAAGGAGCTTCAACAATGGTCATTTACCCCGGGGCGGTGTGGGAGTAAACAGACTGGGCCGTCCAGTCAGCTGGGGAGCAGGAATGCTGCATCGAGAATTTCAAATCGTGGTGATCCCATTCCAGTCACACTAGTCGCTCATTGTTTTCCCGTCCAGCAAATCCACCCAGTTGCCGGAGCAGTGACGGCGAGGTGGATTCGTAATGTGTTTGTGCTGCTTTCACATGTTACGTTGATGAGCTCAACAGACAACTAAGCTCCCCTTCTAGCTGCTCTCTGTGCCTGTTTTTTTTGGGGGGGGGGGGGATCAGACAGGCATGTTGGGGTGCACTGCATGGCCGATCGTTCTACTGACTGCGCTTCAACTGGTTGTGTAATGTCAATCAGGACGTATTAAGAGGCCTCGCTCATCCCTCATGGACAAATAACCGCAGGAATTCCAAGAATGCTCTGAGAACAATGTTGCTGCTATTTGAACTCGTCAGTGGCCACAGTGTAAAAACGATTTTATGGAACCCACTAGGAGGGCAAGGCGGTTATATGGGATGAGCCACACATCTTCATTTCATTGGGCACACAGGATCCATTCAACAATGACAGGTAGTCTGTTTAGGTAGGCTATCTATTAATGACTATCATTTAACTCACAGTCACAAGGGGAAAGGTGACCTGGCAATATCCAAGCCAATGTGCCCGGACAACAGCAATTATTATTATTATTATTATACTGTCCATGCTGTCAAAAAATGAACCACAAAAAAAAAAAGAAAATCTATCCGGATCTCTAATGCATCCAAAATAGATAACTGTCAAATTGCTGTTTTAAACATTTTCTCTCTATTAGCCAGCGAGAACGTGGAGAAGTCAACAGTTCATATTATTGCAACAGAGGTATAAAAAGTAAATAAAAAAAGGGAATCCCGCGCTTACCTTTGTGCTTCTCCATTCCACTCGCTTTCCTCCTCTCATACAAATCAAACGAATCCCAAAAGTTCGCTGACAACTTTCCGGGTGAAGAGGACGGCGGGAATTGAGCGGAATTTAATGCAGAAACGCACAATAAGCCCGACTGGCCGGGCGGACTTTTGACGCAACAGCAGCGCTCTCCCCTTGTCTTCCTATTTGACTTTCGCTGCACCACCTCCTCCTCCTCCTCCTCCTCATCCTCCTCCTTTTCCTCCCGTGTGCGGCATCGTGCACAGTGACGGTGTCCTCAGGTGTCAGTCAGAGACACTCGATCCTTGATGTAAACGATTCCTATACGACTTCAGATTCGGATGATTAAATGATTTGCGGCACATTTTGGTCCGAAAACCTTAAAAAAACAACAACAACAAAAAAAACAGTCCCCCCCCCCCCTTCTCATACGTGCGGGAAGATCCCGAAGATCTGTGACGTCACGTGCATTGCACAATGTCTGATGCCGACTGTCAATTTAAAAAAAGTCAGTCAACGACTAAACCAACAGTGTCTTTAAACCGTAGCCTGCAGAAAAAGCGATGCTGTGTGCAGAAACAACCGTGGGAGGATCGTCACGTGACGCAGGTATGGGTGGAATGTCACGCAGTGTAAAAGGAAAAATGATTAAAAGCATCGCTTCCTAAGCCTCGCTGAAGGTTAGTTGTGCCTGTTATTTCCCCAGTCGCCCATGACGGCATATAGGTGGCGGTGCAGTGACGTCATCTGCTGCTGGTTAATGATTCCCCCTCTTTATGGCTGATGGAGGTCACTGTTGGCGGGATACTTGCACATATGACTTTGAGACATGGGACAGTCCCTCTGTAGTCCCCTTTCAGTGATCACGCGCAGCATTAGTCATGAAAGACGGTTCGTCCCTTCTAATTTTCCCATCCTCTTGGGGTCGGGGGCAACGGGGACGGCGGCGCCCGCCAGGGTCAGACGAGGTCAGGATCCAAACTTGATGGGGACACAACCGAGGTCTTTACATCCGTACCCTGTTGTGACACTCCTTCCTCAACACACGTAACAATTGGCAACCTTTGTAATCACACTAGTTTGATGATCACAAATAGTACCAAGACGCCCCCTCCCCCAAGATTTTAAGATCTTTCTTCAGATATTTCAACTTAAAATCACAGATTTTCTTTTATGTTACGGCCCATAACGAGTTCCTCTGAAGCAAATGCTTTTATTCAGAATGTCTTGTTCAAATCCAGCGCGCACATTTTCACATCAGCGTTGATTTACCGCTGCAACCACATCTGTCACAAAGTTACAAACATTTCTCTCCTCCTTCATGTTTCTTTCCCACAGAACCATGTATTGATGCAAACAAATTATACCTGCGGGTGTGAGTACGCGGTATACTTGAGTGTGAATGTTTCTTTGGTCGTCGCCTTGTTGATTCCATACAGTGGACAACAATTGATGCCTTTTCTGTCAAGTGTCAACTCAATATTTTGTGTTTGATATTGTACACAAAATACAGGAGTAGATTCGCACTTGAGGAAGTCTTTTCTCGGGCCGACTAGGAATAATGACAATGATTCAGGCCTTAAAGCTGTGTTTGCACATTTCACGGGTCGGCAAAAAGCCAACTGGTGATCTAACCTTTTTTTTACACTACTTTTTTTACACTTTAGCCTTGAGCACACTGTGAAAGTATGAACGTTAGTCGGGCATGATGGCTCTGCATGAATTGAACACGAGGGTGGTCCGTCTCTGTCCGTCTTTCCACGGCAAAAGAGCCGCCTTCTCAAGCCAGCCGGGGGAATTCCTATTGTGCAGCAGACCTACTGGGAGTCTCCGGCTATGCGGGTGATTTCAGGTCTGGAGCGTTCCGATTCGGATGATATCTGCCCATCGTGCTTTTCCTGTGTGTGTGTGTGTGTGTGTGTGTGTGTAAGGTAGTTGTGGCACAAGGACGCTTAACCTTTCCCGGTGGGTCTGACGCACTTTGTCTTTACAAGAGTCAAAGGTGCATCGGTGGAGTCGGCATCTGTCCTCTGTCCTGCTGCACCACCAAAAGCATTCCTCGGCTGTGAATCAGGGGACAAAGGTCACTGGCTCCACAGCAAATCAGCAGCCGATCCTTTTTTTTTTTTTATTCAAGGTGCTTTACAATGTTCGCGCACACATACGCAAACACACAATGCACAACGAACCCCCCCCCCCCCCCCCCCCCCCTTAAAAATAGACCCCTATGGATTTAGGTATTTTCATCTAATCTGGTCTAAACCTCTTACTGTTATGTTTGGGAATTTCCAAAGAAAGTTCAATCCGCCACAAACTCTGCTGTACCTCCATGTTGTTTTAAGAAGGTTTGGACGGAGAATGCGTCAGGGCACTGGCTTGCAGACACACTACACACCTTGTGAAGATGGCTCTCTGGTTTCCCTGCACCACAGAGGTGCGTGCACCTGACTAAACGTCAACAGGTTCTCCCGTGGCTTAAGCAGGAGAATGTTAAGTCACAGGGGGATAATATTGTTTTTGGTTTCGCGGACCGCTGTGGGAAATGAAGCGAGGTTCTCAAAGAGCTGACAAAATGTTGAGGCGGTAGCTTTTGTGAGGGTTTAAATCTTTCTGCCTGTTAGGTTGTGTTTTGGGGGAGAACTGAGGCTGGTTTTGGATGCCTGTTGAGATCAAGGAGAGGAGGACGGGTTATGATGGCTCCCCAACCATGCCCAAAAGAAACACGTGCTTCTTTTTCACTTTCTGTGTTAAAGTTGTTTTGGTTTATTTATTTTTTATCTCAGTAAAGTAAGTAGGTATACACAATTAATAACATTCATCTATATTAAGTAAAGTCACAGCATCAAGAGTTATGGAGAGTTTAAATTTACCAAAAGAGCTGAGCTGAAAAATATTCCCCCGTGAAGTTATCCAACTGAACTGTCCTATTAAATTATTTTGATGGTAGTTTTTCGTTCCTCCCCTCCTCTTATTCTTATATTTCTTCTCACAGAGTCTGGGTTGACTCAAAAAAACGTATTTGCTTAGTTGCTGCAACATTGCCGCCTAGAGGCATAGAGCTGGAAGTGTGGACACCTCCAGATAAGCGGTTAATGAATGTGTAAATGGATCCATTTCGCGGGTGTTTCACATCAGCATGACAAACACAAACATTTGTCTTAACCCCGCTGCTTCTTCAAATATGACCCCGCAGCCTGCATCAGTCAGTCTCCTCAGCTTGGCAGCAGGCCCCACTCTGACAAGCCTCATCTCAAAGCTTAGCAAAGATAAGTGGTCTCTCAGATCGTCGTACTGCATCTGATGTCAAAGCACTGTGACAGCAGAGTGTCCTCGAACACGTGAAGGACAAGAGACTTTATTAAAAGGCGCCCGTCTCTCGTTGACCTTGTCACTGAATTTCTCAACGACCATTGGTGTCAAGTGCTTGAAATTTCGTGAGATGTGCCAGGACGTCAAGTAGGATGTGAACCTAACTTCCAAAGGAAAATGTGCATGTTAATCAGGTAGACTCCGACTGCGGAAGCAGAAGTTCAGCCTCTGCTTTGGTTCAGCAGGGTCATTGTAGGCGGGGAAAAAACTCAGTTTGGTTTATATGTACAGTCTGAAATTAAACAAATGATATAGCAAAATATTAACAAAGGGAATTTATGTCGAAGTAGAGGGCTAAATACTGAGGAGGTCATGTGGACAGTTCTATCAGGCGATCAACAGCCTGGAAAATCTTTGATCCATCCAGCTTTTAAATGCCGCATAGAACCGCGCAGGTTTTTTTTTTTTTATTCCCGACACTGTACCTTTAAATAACACCCGTGTTTACTACGCATGCGCATCCCGTGTTTAGTTTTCTCCAACCTGATGAGCTGACTGATGTGTCGCTGCGCTAGCAAACCCGTCGGTGCCGGTTTCTCGTCCTCTTTTTGAGAGCAGTGGGGGCTTTTTTCGTTTTTGTTTGTTCTTTTCTTCCTCTGCGGGGATTACGAGGAAACACCGCCGCACTCACTGGCCACAGCGAAGGCCACGTTTGAAGGCGTTCGTATTTGTTTGCTGCCGCGGGTGGGGGGGCGAAATAGACCAGTGGGATCAACAACAGTTCAAAGTACTTGCTCAATCCGCCCCCCTCCCAGTAGGCAAGAAAAACCATTCCAGTTCTCCCATCACATCCATGTTGACTGCTTCTTACCGGGTCCCGGTCCAACTACAACACCGCGACCCCCTTCGTCCCTCCGCGGCAGAGATCCGGCTACATTTGTAAAAACGGTTCGTGCTAAGGACCGTACGTCGCGCGACATAACGTCGCCCGGTGTCAGGTTGTGAAGGTTTGTTTACGCGTTAAAAAATGGCTGCTGAGACGGCATTCGGACGGGAGAGGGGGTCCGGATTCAACGCAGTAACGTTCCGTTACTCCGCCGAGGCCAAACGGACGGTTAGCCGCGCATGCTAACGCATTACTTGCTAGCCAGTCGCGGTACCCAACGAGTTAGCCCGCTTAGTTGGCTTAAATTGATGCTCGTCTTTTTTTTTTTTCGTCTTCCCGAATTCCTCCCACTCCACATCTGATATATAACACATGCGGTTAAACAGGCGTCCTCTTGAGGGCTAACGTTGCGCGTTTTTCCTAGCCCACAAGCGCAGCTTAGCCTGGATGCAGATATGCGTATTATTCCGCTAAATATGCAGGACTTCTGTGTTCTAAGTGAAACCGCTTGAGTGACCCAACCCACCGTAAAGAGGAAACAAAAGCAGGCATAAAGTGTCCCGGTCTTTTACTCGGCTTTGCTCGTACCCGGTCCATTAAAATGCATCCCGGGGGGAAATGTAAGACGGAACTCTTTATTGTCGGAGCCAGACGCGGCGACCTGGGGGGCATCAACAGATACCTGGTGGCCTCCGTCCTGTTTTACTTCGTGCTGGTCACTCACGCGACCCCGGCGAAGCCCTGCGACAAGAACTGTCTCTCTGGAAAATGTGTCAACGGATCGTGCGTGTGCGATCGAGGATGGGTCGGGGACCAGTGCCAGCACTGCCAGGGGAGGTTCAAGTAAGTGCCACTTCAGAACCAGGGTCCTCCTGGTTGCATTTTGAATGAGCAAACACGGTCTCAAATGACAAAGACAATACACACTTTTTGCACTCCCATCATCATCATCAGCATCATCATCATCATCATCATCGGCGAAAGCCTCTGCAGACCTGTTGACCTGACAGTCCTTATTTCTCATAATTATTAATGAGAGTTGTGGATGTAAATGCTTGGGATTCATCACTAGCCAAAGCTTTGATAATATGGAGCCCCAAATCAGGTTATTATTTTCATCATGGTTTGATCTATAAAATGTTAGAAAAGGGCCCATCGTAATGTCCTAAAACCCACGTTGACTCATTCAAAGTGCTTGTTGGCTCACAGCTTACATTCCAAAACCAACCTTCGTTTGTGAGGTATGTGTTCTCTTTAGATATATTGGGAAGGGGTAAGTAAAGGGATGGCTGTCTTAACTAAGGAGTCAGCAATCATGCTGTTTGCCTGATACGATTACATTCACTAATTAAAATCCTTAAAGTAATCATTTTCTAAAGTTGTTTAGAGGAAAAGTTCTGCAACCAATGGATTCAGCCGTGCTGCCTACGTGGTGATTTAAGCGCATTGTTCCAGGATTGGAAGAACATGCGTGTTGAACCGACCCCTGTGCATGACGTGTCGACCCCACGTCTGGTGCAATTAGTTAACAATTGGGTGCACGTAGGTAACGGTTAAAGAGAAAAGCGGCGTAATCCCGCGAGTGACCTAAGAACAAACGTCGAACGGCTCTATAATGACATCTTGAGCGAGACTCTTGACAGGAGCATAGCAACGGCTTTCCAGTCCACCTGAGGTGCACTCTGTGCTACAGAAGAGCTTTGATCACAGTCATTACCACTGGCCATGATGTGGGCGAGTGTTTTGAAGGGGTTGTCAGCAGCAGGCATGTAGTCGGAGAATAAGAGGGAGACAAACAACCGTAAAGTGTGGAATGAGGAGCTGCATCACGGCGAGTACGTGGCAATGGTAAACATTGCTGCATTAAAAAAAAGCCGCAGCATGTTATTTGTAATGTCTGATTTTAAATGGAGATGGAAAAAGAATAAGAAGAAGAAAAAAAACCTCAAAATTGAAAGTAATATTGTACATCACATGGACGATAAAGGTAATAAATTCAGTCCCCAACTTGAGATGTCCATTCGGCACATTAGTCATAGCTTAGTTCTGCCATGGTCCCAACAGCGCCATAATTAAAGCGTCGCATCCTTTAGCCTTTACCGCTCATCTCGTCAAAGCTGCACATCACTGTGGTGTCTCCTGATTATTCTAAGTGTCGCTGCTCTATTAATTAGGACGTCTTTTGTTGTCAGGCCGCCTGACTGAAATGGGCCTGTTTTGTTCCTAAACCGAATCTCGGCACGCTTCCCATTTTCCCATCATTTCCTCATTACGTTACAAGACAAATCCGGAAGGCAAAGAAGTAATCACATCTTCTGAAATTGTTTTGCACGCAGCGGCTGTCCCCCTGGGTGGGCCTGAGGAAAATCAACGTGTCGTACTGGGGTTGGGAAGACATGTCTCCCTTCACCAACAGCAGCCTGCGCTGGCTGCCCGGCGAGCCCAGCGACTCCGGCTTCTGCGCGTACCTGGAGGAGCCGCAGGTGTCCGGCCTGCGGGCCAATCCGTGCACGGCCTCGGCACGCGGCCTCATCTGTGAAAAAGCCACCGGTGAGAGACGCTGGCGAGCGTGTACAGCATGAATGAAAAAAAATAAAAATAAAAAGTCTGAATACCGTCATCTGTTTATTTATTTTTTATTTTTTTTAAACCTGTCCAGGAAACCCCAATCAGAGTAGCCGGCCTGCCTGTAAGAAGCCCTGCTCGCTGCACACCAACTGTGCCAACTGCACCAGCCAGGCGATGGAGTGCATGTGGTGCAGCAGCACGCAGCGCTGCGTCGACTCCACCACCTACGTCATCTCCTTCCCCTACGGCCAGTGTCTGGAGTGGCAGACTTCGGACTGCGTGGGTAAGGGGCCTTGTGACCTAAACCTAATCCCGAGGAGCACTTTGTGAGTCTGCAGTCCGACGCTTTCTGTTGGCCTCCCATATTTACCCAGTTGACCCCGATGACTAGATCATTTCCCATTTTCGTATGCCTCAACTTTGCTCATTATTTACATTCACATTTTTAGATCTCAGGTCAGTTTAGCGAGTAACTTTAGGGAGTTGAAGGGTGCGTTCTGCAATACATTTTGTGTTGGCTGGTGTTGTGTAACACCGAGACGTTTCTGCGCTGGATATTTGTGTTGAAGAATTATTTCCTTTTTTGCCTTGAATGACAAAGAAGGGCATCCTATAAATTCTTTTTGCTCTCTCCGACTTTCACATTGGCTTTAAAGGTTTCAACCACCACTCGAGCCACCACACTCGCTTACTTTATTTCTTTCCTCTCAGTGCACACACAGGCTGTACTTCAAACCAAACATAAATGGCCCATTTGGGCTTTGAAAACGAAATCGTCTCAAATTGCCGATCTGACATTGCACCAAAAGTTTTTTTTTATTTTTTATTGGTAACTTATTCTCAGTTGGTAGTTAGTTTATTTGCTATTGGGAAGGACCCTTTTTGTTTACCTGTAGTTCTACCTATCTGACCTCTAAGCAGTGATCCAGAATATCTCCTCGGCTTGTGCGTATGCCGCATCTCGCAGATCAAACGCATCGGCTTCGCATCTCTGCCGTTCACACGCCGTCTCCCCCGAGCTGCAGATCTTTCAGGCGGGCGCACGGTCGACTTGACGTTCTCTTTTTTTCCTCGTGGCTGGATTTGGATCTTTTGATAGGAGTGCTGGCTGGCACACAGCGAGGCGTAGAGTTTATTTACCCATACGTCTCCCAAAGCTTTAGGTATCGCAGTGGGACGGTAAAAAGATGGGATGGGTGCACCTCCGATGTACCGCGCTAACGTTGGTCTGTCACTTCGGGGCCGTCGGGGTGAGGCCGCCCCCCCTGGGTTCTGGGAAGTGATGATTTTTAATTCACACCTTTTAAATGCAGAAAAACAAATCATTGATTGAGGTAAATAATATGCAGATGAGCCAATTGGGAAGATATTTACTGTTCTGTTTTATTCATTTGTTCATGTTCTTTTATTTGCAAATACCTCTTTCTGTATTGCAGCCGTCACATTATTCATGAGTATGCTTTGGGCTTTCAAACTGGAATTCGTTGTATTTTAAGGCGCCCTGGCCCGACGGCAGCAGAGGAATACTAAAGAAAGGTTGTTTTTGTTTGAAATTGCTGGGAGCTGGGAGTTATCAGAAACTGGTTTCATTTTTATGGAGTCTGCTGACGACCAGGCCCCAGATTTAGTCACTCAAGCGCACAAGTATTGATTTATTGTCAGGGTTTAGTTTTCACGGCGGGTTTTGTGTTTCAACATGCCCTTTTTGCGCCTCGGCAGAAAGACAAAAGTCTTCGTCTTGCTGCTCGAGTGAGAGATCTGCCACTCGCCTGCAGTCGTCAAAACAAACGTAAATGGCTCTCAGTACTTTGTGCTGATTGCTCTCCGCTGTTGCCATGGTTTCACATCCATTAGAGGAATAGCTGTAGATTTGTTTGACATTAACTGAGGTAAAAGCACTCTGTGTTTGTCTGGTAGGGAGGTGGCGGCGTGAAACTTGTCAATCCTGCCCCCCCCACAACACGGCATTGGTCCTCTGGGTTCAGAGCGAGGTGCCACTCCGCTCATCACATTAAAGCTTTTCACTGAACTTTGCTCGAGTCGCAAACTTCTGCCTCATTTCTCTGCCTTTTTCGCCTCTCAATCAACTGTTAAACGCTCTCCCGATAACAACCTTGAGGTTTTTCCAGACACCTTGATGCTCCTTTATCTGCGGGTCCTGTTGAGCGACTAAAGTGGTCGTCTGTTCATGGAGCCTTTTTAAAAAAAACAAATGGAGCCCTGAGAGCAACCAACCTTGGGTTTTTATTGTTAGAATAAACTAGGTGACTACGCAGGTAAATCAACAAATGTGTCCAACCAAAGGAATATCAAAAAAAAAAATTTAACGCCTGTTATTTTTTCAATCCCATTTTTAAATATAAGAAATAAAATGCAAATCCCTCACCCTTCATCCCTCTGTTTTTTTTTTTTTCTTCTCTTTTAGCCCAGAACTGTTCGGGCCTGCGGACGTGTTCCCAGTGCCTGGAGCAGCCCGAGTGCGGCTGGTGCGGAGACCCCAGCAGCACGGGGAAGGGACTCTGCACCGAAGGGTCCTACCGAGGGCCGATGAAGAGGCCGCCGAAGCAGGGCCAGCAGATCCCGCCGGGGGACATGATCCTGGATCCGGGCGTCTGCCCCAAAGACAAGGGCTACGAGTGGGCCTTCATTCACTGCCCCGGTAAGGGAATCCTCTCCCCGAGGGTCCGACTGAAGTCTCTTGATGGTTTCTCACCGGCGCTTGTTCCCGAAAGGGCGTGTTCTTAATCGAGGCTTCGTGTTACAGCTTTGTCGTGCAACTAATCCCTCCCTCCTGACTCTCTGCAACCTAATGCTAGTGTGCCATTTAATGCCGCCATTAAGGCCCAGTCCGCGCGGCCCCGTCGTGGAATACGATGACTTCCTCACAGCTCCCTGTAATACGAGGACGTGATGCGTGCTCTCCGGCTCGGTGGTATCTGTAATGCGTAAAAAACTCGATAAATGATCGACATGTGAAGGTGTTTTGGTGATATTTTTTCTTATTGGGGGTATACGCCTTAAGTTATACACCTTTTTAATGTGTCTTTAAATGACATTTCTTTATTTCAATGGTGGATTTTGATGCTGTTCACATTTTAACGCAACTGAACTCAATTCTGACAAAGTTTACTTTTGATCTTACTTAAAGTAATCACTTATTTGTATTTATCCTTTTCCATTAGTTGTTGAATCTATTTTTAATAGAAGACAGACATACAGGCTAATTAAAAAAGTAATCATAATTAATGACGTGGCAGGCAGAAGCTATTGACAGCTCTGGTGGCGCCGCTGCTTTTCGACATCAACCATGTTACATTAGTACGTTTATTATATTGGTCTGCTGTGGAGCAGTTTAGAAGCACGATGGCAACGATTGTGTGACACAAACAGAAGATGGGGACGCTATTATAATAATAACAATAATAATAATAATCCATGTCGGCCTCGTCATGACCGCTCTCTTTTTCGTCCTCAGCGTGCCAGTGTAACGGCCACAGCACGTGTGTGAACGGCAGTGTGTGCGAGCAGTGCCGCAACCTCACCACCGGTCCTCACTGCCAGACCTGCATGCCCGGTTACCATGGAGACCCGACCAATGGCGGCAAATGCCAAGGTGAGTGCACACGTGAGATTTACCTCATTTTTCCTATGTTCTGTTGGTCGGACCATGGCTGCAATGCGGTTTAAGGAAAATGAGTTTGAATTTCCTTCCAATCTTTAATTAGTACACTGTGTCACAGAAAAAAGTAATCGCACATCTTGACCAACAGAGGGCACTATTGTATATTGATGACAATTGGTCGGTCCTGCTTGATTAATGAGAATATTCCTCCTTTTTTTATCGGGTTTAATAAAGTGTGAACGGAGAAACAACTAGACCTTAAACGACATCTGGTCTCTGTTGGTTTATTTGTTGTGGTTTTTGGTCTAAAATACCAGTCTCACTAAAGATGAACCGTTTTCCTGACATTATTGCCGAGGTGAAGCTCAAGGTCAAGGATGGACTCCATTGTGGATATCAGGAGAATACACACACACACACACACACACACATATACACAGGACGGTTGAGCTTTTGAAACATCAACAAAATAAAGGCATGCTACAAATTCCAACACATCTCCCCAATGATTTAATTGTTGTAATTGTCAAGTTGTTGTACTGTCAGTAGTTCTGTCTGCATATAAAAGTGTTTTGATTGAAATTTGAATTGCACATAATGCAGATTTATCATCCGTGTGTCCTGCTCGCTGCAGCATAAATTTACTGGAGTGCCTGCGAGCCATAATTTATACTGCATTCATGTTTACAAAGCAAGAGCGCATAATGCTCGCAGAATTTAATGTGGCGAAGGGGTGTAAACATTAATCTGTTGGCAAAGGAACGGGCCTCTAACTAAATATGTAATAATGCTCTGCATTTGATGGCTGTCTCATGGCTGCATTAGTAATTGGATCCAAGATGGGCTTGTAGCCTCCCTGTTGAAGAGGGGATTCAGCCGCCGCACTGGCCTCTAACATGAATAGCATTCCTGGGGAATTGCAAGGAGGCTATTGTTTGAATTGAACTGTGAGCCCCCCCAATCCCCACATCCCCCATCCCATAGTCTCGGATAGCATCCGTTAACGCGCAGGCCTATATCTGTAACCCGTGGGGAGAAACCATTGCACACAGCGAGTACAACCAACAACCACGTCAGTCTTTCGCCAGCTGTGACGCTCAGTTGAAAGCGGTCCCGTCACCCGACATATTCCCCCAGTAGCATCTTGGGTAAATCTACTCGAAGAAGGTTCCGCACTACGTGTCCACTGACCCTTCTGTAATGGACCTTCTCGTTGTTCTGAAGCTCTGTCAACCGAATACGAATAGGTCAGTTTTTTTTTTTTTGGTCCCCAGCAGGGGATGAACCTGAAAGGCTGCCACACTAAGAGCCCTCTCGACAGAGAGTCATCTCAGACACCCATTTGTATTCCACACGCTGTCGATGCCTCGCAGGTATCGAAGCGTCCTGTCTGGAGGGGCCAAATTTCAGTACGGTCTTTTGGGAAATGTACTTGTTTTCAGCATCGGCTTCGTCTCTGCGCTTTCGGTGCAGCGGAGGAGACGGCGCTAGCCGAGCTTAGCACAAACACTGGAGGGATTGGGGAAACTGCTAGCCTAATACTTGTGGAAAGTACAGGCGCTAAGGTGCCTTAAGGAGATGCTGACCTCCAAGCTTCAACCCGGAAATCACTGACGCGTCGCAAACACACACACACACACACACACACACACCTGGCTCATCATTGGCATTGTTTTTGCTCACTGGTAATCAACAATGCCTCTGTTCTCTCTTCTGCCCGTGTGTTGTCACCTCTTCCAGCCTGCAAGTGCAATGGTCATGCCAATATGTGCCAGGTGTTAACCGGCAAGTGTTACTGCACCACCAAGGGGATCAAAGGGGACCAGTGCCAACTGTGAGTACAACACACACACACACACATTGATAAACACACGAGGCTTGACCCTTTTTGGTGGATCTTTAGAGCGTCGCCTTCTCCACGATGTCATGGTTTAGCTTTTTATTAACACTAAACACGTTTGTTTTTAAATGTTATTTTGAATTGCAGAAAAAAAAAAATGCAATGTTATTATTTCCCCATATCGTTCAAGCCCTAAATTTTGAGTCTTTTAATCGTGTAATGGGATTCACGGACTGTGAGGTCACAGTTCAAGAACATTGATTTCCGATCACTAAGAGCTGCTCTTCCTACTCATACGGTGGTGTAACAACAGAAAACCATCAGTTGGCTTTATTGTTCAGGAACTCCACCTCCAGCACAATTTCCGCTGATGCGGTGGATTCCTCTGGTGTGGGAGGACCATCTTCACTTAGCTGTCTGCTTTCCTATTTGTAAGCAGAATGGACTGATGTTTTTTAATTCCCCTAATGTGGTGGGAGTTATGAAAGGGTCACTGGCATAACGCAAATACTCATACACTCCCCTCCGTCCCCCCGCCCACACACACACACACACACACACACACACACACACACCATGCCTTGAGTGTTTCCGTTTTCTCTCTCTCTCTGGGACCACATAGCTCATTTTCTCTAACCTGTTCAGGTTTGTGTCTTGTCATCACTTTGTGTTGCATCTAAGTGAACCGGAACTCTATGATTTTAAAAGAGAAATTCAGTTTACTCGCATGCTGTAATCGGAGTACCATAAAAGGTACTGCGTGGACTAATTTTACAATCCTGTATCTCATCAAAACTGTTATCGGTTATGGCAATTTAAAAGTCTATCGTTTTTTTTTTTAAATATAAATTTTACCTGGTTGTTGTGAATTTGCTGTCCGACCATCTACGTGAGGAGATGTTGTTTCAAGAACAGGGAATCATCTGCTGGGACTCGTCGTTTCCCAAGTTGCTCTCACGTGGGATGCGGCAGGGAGGACGACTCGGCGAGAAAAGAACCCCTGAGAGCCGTCGGCAAAGAGGCCACAGGAACGGCTCAAAGTGTCCGGCCCTTTGGAATCAGCGCGCCGCACAGAATACGGGGGGCAGAGCACCAGCCGGCCAATCGGCATCAGCCGTTTAGAGGATCTGCCCGTTTGATTGTCAACCCATTGCTGATAATCAGCTGAGAAGCTCGCTAGTGACATAAACTGCCAGATTATGCCGCTAATAGCCCCCCCCCTTCCCCCCTCCCATTGCGTTTTCACATTCAAACACTTTGGACATATCACTTTTCATACAAGTCTAATGGGATTTTTGTGTTGACCAGTGTTTCTTTTTTTTTTTTTTTGGATAATGCGATATCCGGTGTCTCATTACATGTAATCAGCGCCAGGCCCCCCCTGCCTCCACACAAGGATACTCCATCTCTCACACGCGGACGCCATTAGGCCCTCGAAATAATAGCGGCAGTAATGACGCGAAGGGGCTCCATCAGTGCACAAGAAAAAACAATTGATGAGTCAAACGAGAGCGGTCAGGGGAATATTTCTTTATTGTGGCGCTTATTTGGATGCGTAGACATATTCGGGATTGTTCTTGTTTTCTCTCTCTCTCCCTCTTCTGAATTGAGTGGCTCAAATGCAGCTGCGTTGAAGCTCGTCCTCCGGGACACTGGCTCCAGTAAAAGATATAGAAGATTAATATGCCCCATTAAGACTGCTGATTTAAGTCACTTTCTAAGACCGACCCGGAGCTACAGCCACAACTTTTGTCTTTTATTGTTCCCTTCTGATACTTCAGGTGTCAGAACACGTCTGCAGTCACATCTGACTGACGGTGTTTTTGTGCAAACCCGTCAATAGTGACGCCGCCTGTCCGGTGAATCCGAAATGGCATATTTTTAGAGGCAGAGTCACTCACTGTAACGGCTCTTTCGGCCTCCTCCTCAGCAGCAGCGTTTGTGTCTCTCAGCCGGTCTCCTCTCTGATGTTTTTTCTACGTCATATTCTCTCGAGTGCGCTTCCCGTTCTTCTCCTTCCAGCAGAGGGGCGACGAGGTTCAGGGTTGATTTCTAGACAGTTGGAGATTGAGGGAGGGCGTGAAAGGAGATAACGAACACTTTAATCCAGTGAACCCGGCCATATGTTCGTCCTCATTACAGTGCTTTTTGAAAGCCATGAGCCTAATTAACACGCGCAACAACGGAGCGGGCTGGTGGCGCTCTGTGAATGTTTAAATGATGGCGCTCGGCAGCGCTTTGTTTTAAAATTCTGGCTGTTTTTTGATACCCGTGACCTTACAGGACCCCCATCGTTTTGTGATTTACTGGATGCAGCGAAAATGGTCCGAGAAAAGTCTCTTTTTAAAAAAATGTATTTGCGCGTTAATCCAACTGGGCCGAACCGTCAGTAGACTGCAGTGCAACTTTTCATTGTCAAGAATCCGTTCATGGTTGTGTTTTCTATCCGCTTTCTATCTGGGGGGGGGGAGGAGGAGGAGGGAGGAGGGGCAGTTGTGATGTTTGAGGCTTCAGATTTACAATTATGGATTCCAGGCAAATGGAAAACTTGCTAATTGTCCAATCGTCCCGCCGTGTTTAGGACACTCATTAGCTGGAGTTGTGGATTCGTCGGCCTCGGGCAGACTGTCATTTCACACCTGCTAGAAACACAAACCGTGCGGGCTAATTATAGTTCTTAATTTTTCCCCTTTAGGAAATAACTACTTTTTGTTTCCTTCTGATTAGTCACACTTTTACATTTGTATTATCATAAGAATTGGATTTTTATTTTTTGCCTCAAGCACTTTATTAATATTAGAATATTTCCCTCTTGAAGCCCATTGGTGTGTGCTTCATGTGTGAATTAATCTGTACAACGGAGAAAGGGAGAGTCTGAAACACATCACAAGCACATTAGACATATATTTACAAATCATTTCTACAGAAAGAAATGGCAGGTCCGTTGACATGCTCCTAATAACTTAAATATTTGCCCCTCATCAACATTCTATTTTTAATTTAACAACTATTGGGAAGAGATATTCGGCACTTAAGATAACTCGGATACACTTTTGGAGACTGAAGGTCCGCTTCAGAAACGCGGCCGTCCGCAATCTTTCTGGGCGTTCTCCCTAAAGCGTAACTTTAACGAGGCGCTGAATCGAGGGGGAGGATGAAAAGCGACGCGCCGAGGTAAACAAGTGCGAGTTGCGAAGCCGTTCGCCCTGAGCGCCGATCACCAAGTCTGAATGCTAAAGCTCAGAGTTGATAAACATGATTTGAGTTAAACTCGCCCCCGGGCTTTTTTTCTAACCGGTTCCCAAGTCGCTCATCTGATCGTTTCCTTTGATCGTCGGCTGCTCTTGATTCTGCTCTCACCTCTCGGTTTGGGATTACAGTTCTCATAATCAAGCAGGAAGTCATTTCCATAAACTGTGCCGTCTGCTCCGAGGGTCCTGAAGGGACTGAACTTTGTACGTTACCTTTTTTAAGATGCCGCTCTCTGTGCGATCAAAAACGACTTATTTTTTTGTTGTTTTTGTCACGAGTGAACACTTGACGAGTCGCCAACAGCAGGAGTTAAAGCGCTGGCGTACGCCTCCTTCCTCTCAATCTGTTCGCACTCTTCATCTTACTTGCTCCTTCTGTGTTTTTTCTCTCTGCAGATGTGACTCAGAAAACCGTTACCTTGGCAATCCACTCAGAGGGACCTGTTACTGTGAGTAATTCTGCAGTTACACACACACTCTTTGCTGCTCTCTCTACCTCCACTCTTCGGCTATGAGCAGATGGCGCATTTTAGCACTTTGGCACCGGGGGCGCTTGTTCAGTGACACAATGACTCGTCTTGAAAATGTCAAGTGCATCAGAAGGAGTGAGCGATTGAGCTAATCAAGGAGATGGAGGAGTTTAAACCGCCCCTCCCCAAACCCCCCCCGCCCCCCCCTACTTCTCTACTCTGTCCCTGCGTCACCCCGACCCAATCGTTCATTGATTTAAAAGGTTGACTAAATGTTCGTTTTTCGCGAGTGCGGAGCATCAAGGTGAGCGACGCGTGATGGAAATGAAAACGGTAGCACATGAAAATGGACAGCCGGGGCCCCGGTGTTCATGTTTGTTTGTTTGTTTGTGTATTTGCACGACGTGGCGTCCTTCACGGTGCCGCCGCGTAGCTCTCTTTCAACATTCTGCCACTGACAACACGGCCTTTGCCAAGTTTTCTTTTTTTTTTCTTCAAAATGCCACAGCGAGGAGGGAGCTGGAAGCTTAGAGCTTTCTCTAACCTCTGCGCACCGACGGGGCTTTCTAAATTGTATAAAGGAGACCCCCGACCATCAGAAAGGCCACGCGGACTAAGATGATGCGCTCGTTGTGACGTCATCAAGCCCCTTCTCTCTCTCTGTCTGCGTGTGTGTGTGTGTGTGTGTGTGTGTGAGAGAAAGACAGACACACGTTAGTTTGCTTCTGACTTTTGCTATCTCCCAAACAGTTTGTTCCGCCTCAGCTGTGGGATAATAACGGGATGCGAAAGATTAGATCGCTGATATTTAATAGAGCGAGACAATTTTCACCAGATTTTAATGAGCACGAGTACGTAAACATTTGAATCCGGGTAGTTGTTTTTCTTTGTACAAACTGCTCGGGTGAAGGATGTATCTTATCACTATGAAATAAGTGAATGTCCACTGGAAATAAACATCTACATCCCTGTTTCTTTGAAACCAACAAAAAAAAAAAATCAGGATTTAGTGAATCTGATGAATATTTGGCAGATATCGGTGATTTGGTACAGCATTAATCCCCCCGGGGGGATTATCGTAGCTCGCCGTCAGGTTTTTCCTACTTGTTCCCCACTTGAGGAGAAAATTGTAGCCCCTGATTGCCGCCGTTGACTTGATTACAGACATTTTGATTTCACTTCTCTGTCATTCAGTCTATTCCCTAATGTATTCATCTCGGCCTACTAGTAGTCCCAGCGGGAAGCTGATGCTGTTTACTTCCTGTCGAAATAATGTGAAAGGATGCGAGACCTGTCTTCCCTGTCCGATTCCCTCCCAAACAGACAATCTACTGATCGACTACCAATTCACCTTCAGCCTCATCCAAGAAGATGATAATCACTACACTGCCATCAACTTCATGGCCTCACCGGAGCAGGTAACACCCCCCATGCGCACTCTTTCTGTTGAGTCTCCGCAGAGAAATCAAACGATGTGCCTCCAACTATGATGCGCCCCCGTGTCCATTGACGTCTTCTCTTCTTTGTCCAAGGCCAACAAGAACTTGGACATGTCCATTAATGCCTCCAACAACTTTAACCTCAACATCACCTGGTCGGTGGGCTCGACAGGTACTTTTGCTTCACTCGGCAGTTCGTTTGTTGTTATTTGAGTAAAAACACTTTCTGTTTGGCGAGGGCTAAACGGCAAGGACGCTGCCAATTTGCTCGTGATAAATATGTGTCTGTGTTTTTTTGAAAATCCGTCTGAAGTAAGCTCGAAGTGTTCGTGTTCCCTTCCTCTTCTCGCTCTATTTGAAAAATCTCCCCTCTACCCCCCCCCATGGAAAACACATAACATGTGGACAATCTAAGAGGAATAAAATGTACTATGGGTTGGTAATCTAAGGCTATGGGTTAGTTTAAAAATAAAGGAATAACAGTTAAAAGGTTAAAAAGTACACATTCATAATTTCCAATTAATTTTATGATTTCTATATAATAAGAAAACATCTGTGAGAATTGTTTGTTGTCGTAAATGTGTTTCTGTTTATAACAATCATTTAGTCCGTCGCTCCATTGAAGGAAGGATAAAATGTGATGTACCTGCTCTTGAGTGGGTATTAGAGGTCCCTAGATGAAAGACAACCAAGGACACTGCAGTGGTCCAGTGCCACTGTTTACCCCCCCCCACCCCCACCCCATGACAGTGACATTTTCCAGCCACTAAAACAACGTTAACCTCCCGCACGCCCGCCCTTCCTCGCCGTAACCTTTTTTGCTCTTCTACTTTTTTTCGGAGCTCTTCTACTTTTTTTCGGAGCATCGCCATTAATATTTGAAATCCCCCTCCCCCCCCCCCCCCCCCCCCCCCCCCCACCCTCTCACAAAGATATATTATGTCTCCGAAGGAACAGGGAGCCTCTTCACAATCGACAAGAGCGTCGAGGCGGCTTTGGGTGGGAGGAGGAGGGTGATTTCAATTAAGATAAACGTGCTCACGTCGCCACAGTCAAGCTGTCATTTTCAGTCCTTTTGTTTCAGGGCTGTGGGTTGGAATGTCAATGCGGGGGACCCGCTGACACGAGGACGAAAAAGAAGTGACTCGCAGCGGCGAGATAGATCAGAAAATAGACTTTGGTTGGAGATGACTTTGTTTTTGATTTCATGATGGGTATATAGAAACTCCATTTTGAGTTCCATCGAGGGAAACGACCCCTAAGATGAAACCACGCCCCTGCTGACCATGAATAGATACAAACGCGGATCTTTGCAGATATTCGTTGCCCTTGGGTAACCTGCATCCACCCCTAGGTTTATTGTACGCTATTCTCTGTAAGTACATCAGCTAATGGCAGTGCTGAAACGATGACTACGTGTTAACATGACTCGTCATGACCCGTCGCGCTGCGCCGTTTTCTCCCACTCCCGTTTAATTGTGAAACACTGACAGCGTGTGTAATTACAGAATAAAGCTCTGCTCTGTTTCAGGGCAACCAGAATGAGGAGGAATGCACTTAAAGACAACGAGAACAATAATCGCTGATGAGACATTTTGCCTGACAAATCCATTAATGGATTCATAATGATATGTTGCCGCCGGTCCGGCGTCATCCATCAGCGTTGCTGAGCGTGAACTCTTTGTCCCAACAGCTGGAACCATCTCCGGGGAGGAGGTGCCCATCGTGTCCAAAACCAACATCAAGGAATACAGGGACAGCTTCTCCTGCGAGAAGTTCACCTTCAGGAGCAACCCAAATATCACCTTTTACGTCTACGTCAGTAACTTCTCATGGCCCATCAAGATCCAGGTAAAAGGCCGACTCCTGTCGTGTCGTACGAGGTACATAAAGAGCGGCGGGCGGGCGTGGAGGCGGCCATCGTCGCTGCTCAGGGCGATTCCAAGTGCACTTTATTCTAATTAACGATTTAATGAGCGATGGTTAGCTTGCTTATAGCGGCGCAGCTGTTTGTTTTTTTGTTTTTTTAAGCTGGCAAAAGCAAAGCAGCGTTTAACCCCTGCGAGGCCTCTTTCTGAACGGTGGAGATTGAGGCTTTGATGTGGCGGATGGAGCGAGAAAACAACCGGGTGGAAAATAAAATTGCCATTTGGTTGTTTTGTTGTTCTGGGTTTGCGGAGAGCTGTCAATTAAAGCTGTTGTCGAAAAATACACAGTTTAGTCTTATATAAGACCCTCAATGAATGCTAATGTTTCTACATTTGCAGGATGTTTTAATATACATAAATGTTCACTGACAACTGGTAAAGATGACCTATGCGATAATAATAATAAACGAATCGAAGCCATTCCGTCTGCAACAATTGTTTTTGCCGAAGTTGTGCGTCAAAGTGAGACACTTCCTGAGATACCATGGACGGAATGATTGTTTCTTCTAATGGCACACTGTTTTGGTAATTAGTCCACTTCCACAGTATTGATTTTTCGTTTTGTTGTAGGCATCTCTTCCACGCGGCAGATGATTGGACCCCGGTATGGCGATGGTATCTTTGGGGTCAGTCCATCTGTGGAGGTGGACCAGTAATAGTTTTCTATTAGATTTCCTGGCCAGCAGTCACTTATTTATTATGGACTAGCCTGAGCTGTTAAAGCAAATGGCTTTTGTAACCGGATGAGGTCTCGATGAGAGCGGCGACCTGCATGAGATGAAGCAGAATCTGAGAACGCACTTACGAGCCTCGTTTTTATGGGTCCTCTCCCGTAAAAACAAACATTCAAATCTGTGTAAATGTCATTAGGGGAGGGCCTGAGCTGAGGTTGTTCCATGACATCACTAACCGTTGAGTAGAATTGTGACCCTGCTCGATGTAATAAACGAGTGATGAACGCACATTCTAAAATCATGCTATTGGTCGTCTCTGATAGACTTGGAGTTTAAAATAACCCCGACTGTATTGCCTTGACCTCGTATTGTATGAAAAGAAGGGCAGGGAACACTCAATGCAACGGGCCTACTCACTAGAAAATTCCGCCAAATATCTGTGTAATGTGTCCTTTTGAGTCACGGCGGCCATGTCAGTGAGCATCTCCTTTCAGATCAGCGGTTCTTATTTTCTACTTAAAGCAGTATGGAAGAGTCAAAGGTGGAAGGCGTTGAGGAGGATGAAAATCCTCTATAAACGTGACTGTTTGGCTTCCCGACCTTTAATGGCTCAAATGTCAGCTTGTCAATTACGGGTAACAACCATATATTAGTAATTGTTCTCTTCTTTTTCTGCCTCATCCACATCATCAGACATTAGTCAAAGCCTCCACCTCTGAGAGCACAGTCCGTGCCCGATTACCCGACCCTCGTTCTGCTGCACGTGACCTTGTGTTTTTGTGCTTTGAGGGCTGAAGTAGATAATGACGCGTCTCTATGAGGAGGCCTATCAGACGGAGCTGCCAGCCTGCGTCGTCTTTGCTCTTCTCTTTTTTTTTTTTTTATTATTATTTTTTAATGAAGGTAAAAATATGATGGGTACATTATGCACCGGCAGTGCTGCCAGTTATAGGAGAGCTACGCGTTATGACGCAAAAGCGGGCGTGTCGCTTTATCCTTTTTCAATTGAAAAAATGTTCCTCTCAGGGAGGTATTGGGCCACGTGTGGAAATTTAAACATTTTGAAAAAAGTTAGGACTTGAGTAAATGTTTCACGTGAGGCCTTCATTCCTCCTCAGGCGCCCAGGAACAGAATTTAAACCCTCTAAAATGTATCGTTGCAAAAGAATAATTCAGGGAAAGCAATCATTTTTCTCTGAGTTGTCAATAAACATAAAGCTCTGTTCCCTTTTTAATAATTTAATTATTATTATCAAATCACTTTCCTCTTTTTGGAACCTGTCCCGTCGGCGACCTTTTAACTGGTCCATTGCGTCCTTATTGCCGACTTACCACATTAACACAATGTCTCAGTTAACAACATATGGATTTTATTGTTTTAAAGTTACCGGTATTGGTATTTTTTTTTTTTACCAGTGTTTATTTAATATTGGCTGCTAAATATTGTGAATGGCCTCCTTTTGAATCATTTTATACACGGTTGGCTTGCATGTGAAAC
Organism: Apeltes quadracus; assembly: GCA_021346845.1. NCBI lineage: Eukaryota > Metazoa > Chordata > Actinopteri > Perciformes > Gasterosteidae > Apeltes > Apeltes quadracus. The sequence continues at coordinate 9,692,201 of CM037921.1, read as the reverse complement.
CCCCCTCCCCGCGTCTTTCAATCAAACTTGATCATTTTATTTAAGTTAAAATCAACGTGTGCATTCAAGCTCTGAGTGAACTACAGGTGTCAAACACGGACGCAAAATGGCTCCCGTGACGTACAAAAAGGTCCAAACGGTCCGCCGCGCCTAACGTCTCCTTCTCGTCCTCTCCTCAGATCGCCTTCTCCCAACACAACAGCATCATGGACCTCGTCCAGTTCTTTGTGACGTTTTTCAGGTAAGCGAGTCAAACATGCGCCTCCTTAAATACACTATACATCTGGCTACTGATCCAGTAACGGACAGAATCCCCCCCCCTCAGGGCTTATTGAGCTACTTGATTTTTGAAACCAAAGCCCCAGAGATCCGCTCTTCGCGTAGTCCTGTTTGCGTTAATCGGATAGTTCTCGTCACACTGTTTGGTTGCCGACCGTAGCTGCGTTTTTGTTGAATTCATTTCGAGGTGTGCTGGCATTATCTGTGTAGCTGTCAAGGTTGGAATATAAGCCATCCGGGGCCCGAGGGCGCTGCCCGTCTCTGCCCGGCCCACAATAACGCCCCATATAAGCTGTCACGCAGTCGGCTATCTCCTGCCTCCATCCGATCAAATCACAGTCGAATGGCCCAATCCAGGACTTTTGGGAAGGGAAGGTGGAGAAGGGCTTATTTTGTCTGACGAAAATGTTGCTGAAGGCTTTTTGCATCCTTTGCAGATGGCAGCATATTAAAAAAAAGTTGTCTTTTTAAAGGTAAAACGCCCATTTTTTTTTGTTTGAATAACATTTACAAACACTACTTCCTTTGTATCTTTCTCTCCGGTGCGTCATAAATTATATTCCAGTGCTTCCTAAATCGAATGTAAATGAACCACAACAATCCCCTGTTTGCAGCCTCATTTTCAGTATGCGTCCTGCTCATTATTTAGGTTTTTGTCATGCAGATTCTAATAATTTGAGTGTTTTCTGCGTCCTTGCTCCCACTGACCCATGAACAAAGAAGCGTGCGTTCCTGTGTGTGTGTGTGTGTGTTTGCGTGTGCGATTGTCAGGGAGGTTTAGAGGGGATGAACCTGCGGTAAACATAATCAGCCTGATGACAAAAATGTCACATCACCCCCGAGGCTTTCTAGACCTCCTTGTATGAGAGATGGAAGGAATGACGACATGACGGGGAACGAGCGCCGTTTCTCCTTCCGTTGTTTTCACCTCTGAATTTATTCAAACATCACCTCCGCCTTTTCACCGCGAGCTGCTCCCAAGTCATTTTGAATCCCCCTCCCCCATATTCCTCATTACGGATTCATATACAATACTTACTCGCAAGGCAATGCCTGAGTTATGATTTAATTCGAGTCTGACGGTTTTATGCCTTCTGATTGGATGCTGAATGAACTTGCGAATTGAACCAGAGTCATTCTGCTCAGGTCTGTGTGTTTACACCACGTATGTGCAAAGCAGTACTCAAGCATCACCTAGTCTGTACGAAAAGGGTAAACTAAATCTCTGTAACGTCCGTATGCCTTCAGGGGAGGTCAGGCGCGTGTCGTAATATCACGAGTATCCGTATGGGTGCCCGTGTGTGCGTCTTCAGTGGGATTTGACTGAGATCCATAAAGTCGTAGAAAGTGTTTCCTGATGTCTCAAATCATTTAATATTCACCCGTTTCTACCTGGAGGCGTTGGGGCTCTTCTATTAACAGCAGAATGAGAAGCGTAAGGGATTAAAGCTCCTTTACCGTCTAAAATAGACAGTAAAGAAAGCCTGTCTTTGGATGTTTGTCATGTAAATGTCATTGAAGCCCCCACAAAACTCCCCTTCAATCAATGTTATCTTGAAACGCAAGTATTTAAACGGTTCCCAGCTCGTGCACCTTTTTTTTTCTTCTTTTTTTTCATAAACACACCCTACGTGTAGCGAGGAGACATTTGAAGGACAGTTACCCTTCACTCAACACTTTCATCCCACTTCCCTTCTTTTAGCCTGGTAGACCCCCCCCACCCCCCCTCTCCCCCTCCTCCCCCCCAGCTTTGCTTCATTTGAGGGACAGTTTCTTTTTTTCTGTTTTTGTCCCCCAGGTTGTTATCACAGTCGGCCCCTTCTAAGAATGCAGCTGGTGGGGCCAAATTGAAAGCCCCCCTGAAGTTACCATATCAAAGAGACGGGTCTCTAATGAAACGGGCTTAGTGGACCGGCCACTCGGGCAGATTACATTTCACCGGGTTTCAAATCCAGACGTTATCCATTGTTCTTGGCCAACGGGGCCGCGTCCCTGTAGTTTAATATTGTGGCCATTTGTTTGTAGTTAACTGCCCCCCCCCCCTCCTCACAGGAAGTGCTCCGGTGTGTCTCTCTCGAGCCCGTCACAATGTCGACGCTCATCTGTCACGAGGATGATGAAGCTCGGAAGCTCTCCATCAGTCACATGGTCGGACCATGTTGAATTCCCTTTGACTGATGGTCTTTCTTTTTGGGTTATTAATCGAAGTAATCGGCCGAAATATTCACAAACGCGCTGCGTACCGTCTTCTCCTTAGGCTTGCACGGGTTGGGGGTCGGATCAATCTAGTTATTAACTTGAGGAAACACTGTGAAATAAAGACCATAACTGATTTAAATTTCGCTGCGTGTGAACTTTGGTCAGTGACGGCTGCTTCGTCTCGCTTGACGTGGCTTCCTCTCTCTTTCCCTGCAGTTGTTTTCTCTCGCTGCTGCTGGTGGCTGCAGTGGTGTGGAAGATCAAACAGACCTGCTGGGCGTCGAGACGCCGAGAAGTAAGTCCGTTAAACATATTCTTTTTGACGCGTGAGATTCACCCTGGCGGTGGACGTGTTCGCCGTCGCTCTTTCAAGCGTTACCGGAGGCCAGTGTTTGATAATGCCTGTGACGTGCCAGCTTTTAAACAGTTACTTTATACGTCAGGAAAAGTACAAAATGAGATTTGAGATTAAATTAGCATTTAAGTTGCGTTGACTGGTGGATGGAAGCCGATGTAGGGGAATGTGGGGCGGGACTAGTCGTTAATATTCAGCGCTGGTGTGAAAGGGAGCCGAGGAGAGCTGGACGTGAAAAGGGTCGAAGGATGAGATGACTGCCGTTTAGAAATGAATGAATAAATAAATAAAGGTGAGAAGAATATGGTGCAGGAAGTTTGAGGAATAGAGCAAATGCATAAAGAATTCCCTCCCTCCTTCCGATCGGCTGGCTTCTGTCAGCGCCTCCATCGTTTCCACTTCTGCCGCCTGGTCCCCATTCTCCCCTCGAAAATAGATAAATAGTTACGTTAAAAAAATAATCTCTTAATTTCAGGTGTTGCTGGAGCAATAAAGTCGTTTTTACTCCCCATGAAGGACTCAAGGATTTGTTGGCGGATGACACTTCAGTTTGTATCTGTTAATTAATGATTTGAGGATATCAAATGCTTCTACTCTGCATTCCCTGTATTCCAGTCGAACGTTCATTCAAAGTGTTTTTTTCTTTCTCAATTTGCATCCATCAGAGGACATAAAGGCCTCTGGGACCAGCCGTCACTGGCAGCAAATGCAAAATGATTACGGGTTTGAATGGATTAAACGCAGAAAAACCTGTCGCTGCAACCTGAGACCCCCGTCGTCGCGCTCACTTATGCAGTTAAAGCCTTTTGACACAAAAGGTTTCCACCACACGGCTCTGTGGACCTGAGAAAAATAATACCTCACGGTTCCTCGTGGCCTTTGCAGCTGGCCTACTTTCGGAGAGAATATTTGTCTACGTCACCTCCAGGAGCTTCTTCGCGGCCTCCATCGCGCTCATCTTTAGCCGTCCGCAGTCCGGATTTCTATAATGGCCAAAACGGTGGAATCATTTTGTTATTATTGTCTGAAAATAAGCTTAGTAGCTACAATGTGGGACGCAATCAACGTAAGCGTTTTATGTTCATCTAGGCCTCTAATCAACCACCGTTTGTTCTGATAAAAACCCCTCCCATTTAGAACACTGGGATTTAATTTCTGTATCGCTGGAGCAAAACCCAAATGCTTGAGGTGTGAAACAATGCTGGGAATGAGCCTCCAGCTCGGATCCCCTTTTGTTTGATCAAGTCTTTTATCATTGTCTGACAGGCGCAAACTAAATCAATAACTCCTAAAAACGACAAAAAAAAGACTCATAAGGTTCGCTCAAAAGGTAATTACGCGTGAATCCATCTCTGTGTCGCAGGAAGGACCCTTTTTCCTTTGGTGCTTGTTTTGTGGTTAAGGTAAAGAATCATGCAAATGTTTGATCATTATGTGGCATTTAGAGCACATAATAAAAAGACACAATTAGTATTGACTTTTTATTATACGCTTGAATAATTGATGGCAAGTTTTTGCGTTAGCCTTGTGGGTAATGGAGGCGCCGGCGTTCGAGCAGGAAGAATAAGTGAAATGTAAAAGACGTCTGTGGTTTTGCTGCATCGATTTTTACTTTTTCTTTTTTTATCTCTCCCAACAAAGTTATCGGATTATTTTCAAAAACGGCTCAACCAGTTTAACTTCCCTGAAATGATCAAACATCCATCAACACATTTTATAATAATAAGTAATCAAAGGGCTTGCTCCCCCCCTGCTTGTAGTAGAACGTCTGTGTATCCAGCCAAGTGACGTGTTGATGTCTCGCACTGAGATATTCTGATATATATTGTTTTTTTATTCGCTTTCAAATGCCCTCTTTTTGAGTATTTGTAACTACAATTGTGTATTTATACGCGACCATGTGAGGATTATTAGTCCATTATTTCGGAAGTTGGAATAATAACCATCAACAGCCTCTGAGACGTCAAGTCGTTTGTATGTGGGGGGGGAGGACAGCAACGACAACAACAACAACAACAACAGAAACAGCTGTAAATGCCACGGAGGGAGACGGGGGCTGACCTCTTTGAAGCTACCTTTGGGGGGGGGGCGGGGGGGGGGGATCGCTGACATTTCACAAGACTGCGACACTGAAGACGTTCACGCGCACACGCTTAACGACACGTGTGCTGACCGTCATGCAGAGCGCTGTTGTATCTTTTTTTTTTTTTTTTTTTTTTTAAACCACACTCTAAAAGCACTCATCCTTCAGTAACTACCTGTCATCTGTTTTATGTATATAAATGTAATGTAATCTGTCCGCGGCCGTGACGGCGGCCATTCCACATTCTGTTAACCGGGGAAAAGACGTTGATGGACGTGAAGGCTAAAGGCCTTTCTGTGCGTTCTTTTTTTTTTTTTTTTTATAAATATGCTTTTACCTTTTAAAAAATGCTCGCACAGACACACCTGCACATCACACAACTGACACGGCGCATTACCGCTGTTCACCGCGTCCCCTGAACGGCTCAATCGGCGGACATCGATCGCCGTGATAAGATTATCCTGCTCCTGAGTCACCTTGATTGTCCGTTATTCGTTAGTCTGATGCGTGCGTTCCAATCGCTTCCTCTCGAGTCAGAGACTATTGAGCGGGAGTTCAGTTTAGAATACGGCTTACCGTTGGGAACTTCAGAGGCAGAATTATCAAATTTAATGAACATTTTTCTGAGAGATCAGCCTTATTACAGATCTGATTAGCACAATGGTATGCATTGTTCCCATTCCTAATGAGCTCTTTGTACCGCCGCGAACACAAACCCACTCAACCGCACTAGCGTACCTGTGTTATGCAGCTGCAGTCTACTACGCTGGATACCTTCCTTTAATCCCAGTGGCTGTGTGGATTGTTAAAGGGTTTCATTGTGTCTTTTTTTGATGTGTTGTTTCTCTTCCACGAGTCAGCAGCGTCTTGTGTGCACGGCCAGTGAAGTTAAAATAAGAAGGACAAAGTGACCCGCTTCGGTGTAAAATGCGCTCAAAGACGGGATGACCCCCGTTCCCCTTTTCAGAGAAGCAAATGGAGGGCAAGAAAGGCTGTGTTCACTAAACAGATCATTTGTGCACCCACTTTGCAGAATGAGTGACGTTGCATAGCAATGCGCCGCATGTCCTCCCTTATCACGGCCGTGAATGGCTACAGCTTGTATTCCCTCAAAAGACGCCCAGCCTCTTTGCACAAGGAACCGTACCTGCTTTTTCAGACTTAATGTTTGTGTCTCTGGCGTTGTTCGTTTTTTTTTTTTTGCACATTTTAATGATGCCTTTTCGGACACACAGCAAAAGTCTGCTTCTGCGCTCCTCTCTTTGCCTTCTTGCTTTAAAGGGAATTCTTGCAAGAACATTACTGCTATCTGACATTTGGGATGAATGATGTTGTGTTTGAAGCTCTTGAGTTGGAGACCATAATAAGCCGTGAGCTGTTTTCTTGTTCTGCAACAACCCCGCCGGGCCCTCAATCCGGCTTTTATCTTTTCGAAAAGGGCAAAAATTTCTCATTTTGACCCACGGTGGCCCGGCAGCTCAAATCCATCGGTTGCGATGTTTAATAGTAGAGGCGCACGGCAATCTAACATCGGCCCTCAGATTTAAAGTTTTCAAATCTGAGCCGCAGAAAGAAAAATCGATCAAGTGATCAATCTCAATTTCACACGACTTTTTTTTCCTTCTTTTTTTCGCCCCCCGAGGGAATGTTTTCAAAAGGGTCCTTACATAGAGATGACCGCCACTTTTCTCCAACTTGACCCCCCCCCCCCGCCCCCCCTCCATCGGCGAGTCTGTAAAACCAGCCTGTAAAGGAACGTTTGACCACACAAATATTGCATTATTCATGATGCATAAAACATAATTAAAACACATTTGGCACTTTAGGGCGCTATAATATGTTATGCATATGTGGTATGCACATGAGCTGATATGGGACCTGCGATAAAGTTGTTTTTTTGCTTAATAAAAATCTGCAGATGGGAGTGTGTCATTAGGTCATTTACTGCAGTTAAATATTAAGCTTTCGCTGTTGTTTGCCGTTCGGTATGTTCCTGAGAAAAGCTTGATTTGATCAGACTGTTGGTCCTGGTAACTGGGTCACTGTTGGCTCTGAAATATCTAATTGAGGTTTTTTTAATTGAATACCAGCATCAGCTTTAATGATTTCCTGTGTACACCCTCAGCAGAACGATAACGCGTGAAAGCTTCTCTGTCCCCAAAGACGCTGACTTTTCCCACCTGTTCCATAGTACAATGCTATCAACCTCTCCAGCTCCTCCTTAATTTTGACAATTCATAGCCAGATTAATGAATACTTAATTAAAAATGAGTAAAGGGGGCCGGGTGGGGGGGGATCTGGACACCGGAATATCCGGGTTTATTATAACACCAAGGACAAATCAAGGCCGACCCCAAACGGCTCTGGTTTATTCCAGTGGTGGTACGAGATAATTGGAAAAAGCTTAAACGGTCTCATCAGTCCAGTCTAGTACTTGGAAATCACAGGTTTCCTTTTTGAAGGGCCGAGTTGAAGTGCTACTTGTTGCTATTGTACCGTTTTGATTTTGTCTGGTCTTTTGGCCAATCGATCGCTGGCCTAGCTGCACCCCCTTAGTTACTGTTGCTACGGCTCGCTAGCGGCGCACGGCAGTAAAGGCGGTAGGATTCGGCAAACCTCTCTTGGACCACAGGTACGCTGGTCCATCTGATTCCATCAGCTGTTGCCCGCTAGCTTTCTTAGCTACCGTTAGCTCCACGTGAGTTGGCTGCATTTTAAAACCAGAGCCCCATGATCAGGATCTTTGGGATACGTGCGGCAGATGTAGAGCACACAGTTCGGATGGAACAGAAACCTGAGTATCCGGCAGTGGGGAAAAAAAGGAACCATGTTTCTTTGTGTTGCAGTGTTTAGGGAGTTGGTTCAAAGTGAGCTGATGAAATGCTCCTTTTCCTTTTGAAGTCACGCTGGGCTGCAGTGTTTTATTCAGTCGTCCTACTCTGCTGTTGTTTTTTGCAGTTTTAGTGAGGCTCAAATAAAAATCCCAATCAACACTTTAAATGGCAGCTATGATTCCTACTACAGGCGCATGCAGTTAGCCGTGTTGCATACACCATGTGTGCTATATCTATTTAGATGGCAATAGGAAAATAATTGAATCTCTTTTTTTGTTCTGCACTGTTTGAAGCGTATTGTTATTACTTTTTTATGGATGTTTGTCTTTTCTATTGCATTTCACAGCGGTGCAGACAAAGGGCAGGTCTTAAGGCCAATCATCGGTAATCTAAAGTACAATTAGATCCTAATACAGCACACTTGAACTCATCACAAATCCAATATCAATCAGCGCTGTCCTTGTGGCTAAAATGGTGGCCTGTTTAGATATTGATCAGACACTCGAGTTGCTGATGAAAGTTTGGCCCGAGTTGTTTTTTTTTTTTTTACAATATTGATTAATGGGGCTTCTTCCGTTCGGTCCGAGCAACGGAAACCGCGTCCCTCTAGTCGATAACCCCCAAAAAACATGGATGTTCTCCGTGTGTATCTAAATGATGTACGCACGGTTTATCCTTTTAAACGCCCACCTGCCGTTCGATCCGACTAACGGCTCACCTGGCTTTGATTTGTTGCAGCAACTGATGAGGGAGCGTCAGCAGATGGCCAGTCGTCCGTTCGCCTCCGTCGCGGTCGCGCTGGATTCCAGAGGAGAAGAAGCCGAACTGCTGCAGCCTGCGGTCGATGTGAGTGTTGTCTGCTTCTTTGCATAACAGTTGAGGTTTTTCTTTTCTTATTATTTATTTATTTTATTTTTTGAGTGATTTTAATTTCCTGTTTACATAGGCCCCGCTCCCGTCTTGTCATCTCTGCCCTGGCATCCGATACAATAGGTCTTAGATTTTGTTAGTGTTTCTACATGACATGCGTACAATGGTTTTGTGGTGCAACATAATTGGACCTCATTGTGGTGTAGTCAACCACTCGCAGTGCGTCAGCCTTTCATCCGCTGCCCGCATCAATAAGAAAGCTGGCGGCGACGCTCCCTTCTGCGCGTGTCCCTGTTCCTTTATACGGGTTGTGTTCCGCTATCAGGCTCGCTGACTCCTTCCAATCAATATTATACATCTTTTATGTGAAGTGATGTCACAGTGCCAATTGTGAAAAAGATTTTTTTTTTTTTTTTTATTAATAAAAAGTTCATTACTTTGAAAAGCGTCACTGAATTGGAAAGATCTCCCAGCGATGAGGTCGTTGTCCACGTTTTGCTTTCCACCTGTTTTGTCCTCCTGGGTTGTTTTGCTGCAAACGCGCCGTACGGTCTTCACCCAGTCGCTACGTGACCTCGTATTCCTACGACGTCAACGCCTCCCACACAAACTAAAAGATAAAAAAATGACACATGGGATAAAAGCTTCGCTTTAAGACAATATGGGGTCGGCGCATCTTTTTAAATGACCACCAAAGGAGCAGCCGCGTTTCCTCAGCCGGAGCCGCCCTGTGTGTGTCACCCGCCGCTGAGAGAAATAAAAGCCACTGTGGCAACCACGAAAGAGACCTTTCAGCGGCTATTATTGCGCGGCGCTGAGTGGTGCTCGGCATGCATTATGGCGCGGTGAAGGGCGACGCGAGGAGCACAAGTGGAGGGAGAAGACGCCGCCTCGTAGCGCTCGGCGCTCCAGTTGAACTTTTGAAAACGGGCAGGTTCTGTCTCGATCCGAAAGCTTTTACAGGCCTTAGATTTAAAGTTAAATGTTAACCGTATGTTAACACACTCGTCTGTGGAAAGTGTTTGTCAAGCTGTCATTAAATGATTTTTTCGCTCCTCCCGTTTCCTGCGCTGAGAGATCCCTTTCAAGATGCACAGTGAAACCTATCAATGCTCGACTTCGCAGGAAGTAACTACGAAACTTGAGATCTGGATTTCTGTCTGTGTGGCCTCCGTTTCTGGGCCACACCCACTACTTTGCCTAAAATGTATTTAACGAAGAAGCTCTGGTGGACACTCAATGATGAACTCGGCATACAGGTGGTTCACCGAGCAGCTCCTCATTCAGGGATGTCGGTTGATTCTTTCCCGGTAGCCTCTAATGGCTCCGGAATGGTCTGAATGACATTCGGCGACGTGTGACGGCTGCGCCGAATCCAGACGCGCGCTCTTCAAATGGAACATGAACATCTCGTGTACTTTCCGAAAGGTCACACATGCAGACCTCGCGGGGACACGCGCCGACGCCAAACACGCACTTCTCTGTTGTAAATGTGTTTTCCGAGGTCATGCTGCAGCACTCACTTACTGAGGTGTTGAAAGGATTTGCATTAGGCCGATTCGGTCCTATTCAGCCAAGGGCACAGTAGCCTTTGTCAGCTTTTTAATCACGCAAGTGTTTTTTGGACTCGTAAGGAAAATCGACATCATTTGTTGGACCATCGCTTACCTCGCCTCCAGCTGAGGGTGAACCACACGAAACGAGCCTAATTATCTTTTATAAAGGTAAATTGCCCGGCATCTGGTGCCACTTAGCCATTGTCGATGTCAAAGAGGACACTGATGTCACTGGTTTCCTATTATATTTTACCGGCTCTGCTCTCAGACCAAATCTCAAGCGAACCCCCCCCCTTGCAGTTTATGGTTTATTTAACCTTTATATTAAGGCCACATCATATTGGGAATCTGAGGGTTTGCTTGCATTTTGTAGAAGAGGTTCCCTCGCACTCATTCCAACACCTCCATTGTTCCCAGCTCTCCGTCGCTGCGACCCCCCCAGCTGGTCCCACAGAAACGGCCTCCGTTCCCGTTTCTTCCGCTTTTGGGCCGGTTTAAACCCCCGGGGAGACGGCCAGTTGCTTTTAAGTGATCCAGGTTTCCAGACGCCGCTTTCCTTCTTTCGGGAGCGGGGAGCCGGTCGAGGCTCCGAACGTGCGGCCTTGTTCTCCATGTCACAGATGCCTCGATTGACTGTGGCCAGCATTCGACATATGGAAGCACTAACGGGCAGCTAGTGTGATGGATGACGCACGTCAGCGGAGGCAAAGCACACACACACACACACACACACACACACGCACCCAGCGTGTGTGTTTGTGCACGTTTGTGTGCTTGGATGATTATGAATGACCTCCACACAGCTTTGGTAATGCAAAACAGAACTGCAGGATGTGTTAAACCTTCTCTGCAAGATATGATAGTGGAGAAAGGTGTTTTTAAAATAGCTGTGATTGAAATGGAATGAAATGATTCTAAATACTTTTCCATTTAATTTTGTATTAATAAATTAGTTTATTTTTTCCTTTCCAACATCCCATAATGATATGATGGTCTTATGTAGTTTGAAAAATGGCACAACAAAAATTGCGTTGTTTTAATTTCCTGCTCGGTGGAGTAGTCATCAATCGGTCATCCAATTAAAAGACAAGAATCCGTATTTATACACGAAATACTAGTTCTATTATCAACTTCCAGGGAAAGGCTGCATGAGATCCTCGTGCACGAGCCAGTGTATCACTTATCGTAGATGGCGGTCGACTCGGAGGCAGACACGCGCGCAGGAAGGGCAGCAGAGGCCTGCGGACGGCGGTGGCAGCAGCAAAACAGATTTTACACGCCAATAAAAAAAATTAAAAAAAATATTGGCTCAACTCGAGCTGAATCATCCGTCTTGAAGCCAGGTCTTCTTGTTAGTTTAGGCTAAATCTGTGAATAACAAAATTGTTAATCGCAAAAATGTCTTTTGTATTTATTTATGTGTATTCACGAAGTACGGCAATGGCCTGCAAGTGTTTCATGTTGACCTTTTCAATAACTAATGTACACAATAACATAACATTAATCTATCTGGAACATCTGTAAGGATGTTTCACCCGGTGGTCCATGTGTATACAGCTTTCATTGGAATCGGCTTTAATCAGAACTCGGCACAGGTTGAATGTAGCTCTTCGTTAGCGGCATCGCTTGAGTGGTCATGAAATGGCAGGCGATTTTTAATTGCCCCTTGCATGTCCACGATGGATCCTCCATGGGCTCGTACACACACACCTGAAGAGATTGAAAATGTTGCCTTTTGCAACAGGAACATGTCTGCAGTCTTTGAGTTCTTCATTTGAAATGAAACGGAAGGTAAGGAATGCATGAATGTTAAACCTAACAAGCGATCTAACGATCGCACTTTGTCCTTCACATGTGAATGTACTTTCCTGTTGCACCGTGACTCACCTTTGTCCTGCTCTCCGGTCCCCTCATCTCTCCGTCCCTCCACATTAGTTCCAGGTGATTAATAGTACAGGCAAATGGAAAATTACCCGGCTCCATTCTGACAGCATTCATTACCTCGCCACCATTTTTCTAAATTCCCCCAAAAATACGTCGAAAGCGACGCATCTCGGAATCGACATCCTCGACCCCCTCCTGTTGCACACGGCGACTGAGAGGCAAGATGTCCCTGCTGTTCATCCCAAATCTGCATGTGACCTTTGACAACTGCACCAAATGTGCTCTTTGGATACAGCTTGTTTTCATTCCAAATAGTTTTTTTCAATGTTTTCCATCCACAACCGACTCCAGTGGAACGTGCCTATACAAACGCCCCCTCCCCCCCCCCTTCGGATCCGCTCTGCTTTTATTGCACGTGCTTGTGCATCCGTGTTTTTCCACCATTCTGCAGCCGCCGACTTTTCTCGTCTCCCATTTTAAATTCAGAGAAAAGAGGACTTCTATTCAGACGTGTTATTATTCCCCAATTTCTGTCCCCTCATCCAAAACGTGCTGTGAAAACCCCTGACATTCATTATGGGGATGACATGTTTTTCACGCTTGAGACGAGCGGTTTTTGGCCATTAACGGAGAGGGCAGGTCATTGCCACAGCACGTGGACTGTCTGACGGGAGGAGGGCGTCTCGTCTTAAAAGAGGCAACTGTTTCTTCTTCATGCTAAGACTTGACTCGACTGAGGCCACACGTGGGGTTAGTTTGGTAAACCACTCGGGTCAATACACTACCGTATCACGGATTGCTATTGTTGGTGCTGTGATTCCAGGAAAAAGGTCTATTTGTCGTTTTTTTAGAAGCAAAAATAAATTGGCGAACATATTTCCTTTTTGGGCCTCAGCCCTTCTGAGCTGGTGCCTCTTCTCTTCGCAGGGTGCACCCAAGCCGGTTGCCATGGAGCCGTGTTCAGGGGGTAAAGCAGCGGTGCTGACGGTCCTCATGCGTCTTCCCTCCGGGCTCTCAGACCTACCTCCGCCGGGGCAGTCAGGTAACACACACACACACACACACAGCGCCACCCTTTAAGGTCATGTATATCGTCTGGAGGGCGCCGCTAGTATTTACTTCACTAAATCTATTCACAATCGTGTGGAAGGTCGATGGCGTTTCCCCGCATACCTACACGAGGCACCACCTCAGGTCCCAGCGCTGAGGACCAGGGGTTTTGCTGCTTTGCAAACATTTCACTCAGCCTTTGCTTGTGCACAGATGTGGCTTAATGACCATGAATCTAATAATTTAAGTAAGCAGGACACATCGCCACATCGACTCATCAAAAAGAAATGTGACGTTTGGAAGCTGGAAAATACGCTCATAGGAAGTCTGTGGCGTATTATACAAACACACACCTGTAATTTGTTTATTTCACTGAGCAAAGCAATTGTTGGAATATGCCTGATCCCGCCCAATAACACTCACATGTCCGTCTCGCTCTCCCCCTCCTCCAGGCATCATCGTTGCGAGCGCGCTGATAGACATTTCGCAGCAGAAACCATCCGATTTTAAGGAAAAGTCGCAGGGTTTTAAGAGCCGGAAGGCCCTCCCTCCAGCACACCAAGGCACCTGCGTCTGAACCTCGGCCCGTCCATCTATTCTTTTTTTTTTTTTTTTTTTTTTTTTAATGCCACCCGAGGCCGCATTGTTCCGGTATGCAGCAGCTCCCGGTCGGAGGCCTTTCCCAGAGACGAGACACGGTGGACTCCCCCCCCATGTGGCGGCAGACGCTCGAGCTTCTCCACAGGAGGAGCCACACCCCTTACTTGCTTTCACCGCGCCCCTTTTCTTCCCCTCTCACCTGCATAGATCGACTGGATCCCCCCTCCCCCCCACCCCCGCCCCTGTCCGAATCCGTCTTGGAGGGAACCTGCCTGATAAGTGACATCACAGACAGATGTGGGGGGGCGGGGCTACGCGCTAGGCCGGGACCCTCTAATGCCCCATGACCAAATCAATTGACCACTCGAGTATTTTGCCAATGGCCGTTGAGACGCTGTGTTCGCATTCACTGCACATGTGTATCATCCACTCGGCTCAAGCTAAAGTCTGTATTTTCGTTTTGTGGAGTACATAAAAACACAACGCTGCAGAGACACAGCGGTCAGTCCCAGCGGCATGTTGGGGAGGAATGCAAACTGGAGGAGGAGGAGGCACGAACAAAACATTTGCTCGTCCAACTGAAGCATGGAACACTCCAGACTTAAAACAAAAGACGCTTTTTTTCATTAGCAAACAGGACGTTTCGCTTGCAATGAAAATACGATTGATTTGGTGGTTTGCGCGCTGAAGCTTCTCGGTTCTGGTTGATTCTTCGCTGTAGTTTGTACTTTTTGTGTCTTTTTTTTGCTGTGCAACTTGTGATCGGTTTGGGAGGGCCGACGCCATTTTGGAGAAAGAGGTTTGCTTGAAATAAATAAGCTCCTCTGGCTGTAAACTTGTTTTTTTTTTTTTTTTAAGACGCATGAGTTGCGTTGCCTTTTTTACGATGCCTTGGCTTTCCATGGAAGGAGAGAGAGAGAGAGAGAGAGAGAGAGAGAGGTGATCTGCAGAATATTAAAAAGTATTTTTAACCTCAACCCTGAGCTGTACAGCGTCTTGTTGGAACAAATGTGAGTCACTTTTTGTCACTCCTATCTCTTGAGATTGTGCGTGTTCGTTTTTATGACTGATTGGCAAGAGATTATCATTTATTTTAGACTTTGTCACCTGTTGCTATTTTATGAGTTTTTTGCTACATTTGTGAAAGGAGCATTTCTGTTCGTATTTTTGTTTTGATATTTAACAAGATTCCTGTGTAATTGCATTTAACTGGATTTTATTATTGACTTTACTCGGCTTTAATGTCGGTTCCTTTTGAATCGTGCATCCTTAAGGACTATGGGGGCATTGTCTTGCTTTTGGTGGTCGTTACGATGCGGTTCATATGGATCGTATGCCAGCTAACGTGTTTTAATTTAGTGTTTTGTAGAGTGACCCTTTATCGATGTCATTACACAGGAATCGGGGTCTCACTGTACCGTGGGAAAAAAAGATGATATTCTACACTACATATCAGTAATCTTCAGTGTATTTTAAAGGTGGACACCATGCCAGAAAATAAAAAAGTATAAAACACCTGAAATCTTTTGTGCCTCTTGATTCTTTCTACATTCAGCACTTCCAGCACATTGAAATCTTACACTCTAAGTTTTGGCCTACAATTCGTAATTGCCTTTCATTTTGTTCTTCCTGAATTCTATTTAAAGCCATGTTGAAACGTTAATGATCCGTCCTAAGCGGTTTATCATCTAATCCGTATTGTAACCGTTTACATGCATTCGGACCCAGCAAACTCTATTGCATTACACCCTTTTATTTGAATTCCACCTGGAGAGCCCGATGCAGACTGCACTCCACAGCTTTAAAAGAATCTGCTCGATAGAAGGAGGTTTGTCCTCCAATGTGGCCGCACCTTTCACAGCGCTTATGCTCCCTCCTCCACATCAGTGGGGCACATTATCAAGGACGTGAAGAAGAAGAAAGGATGCAGCGTGCCAAAGAGCTACTCCGGATAATCCTCATCTACGCTCCTCAGTATGCTGACTATCTGAAGGGGCTGTTGGAGTGTGGGTACTTTCTAAAGCTGGTAACGGCAAGAAACCTGTTAAAATAAACTCATTTATGGCGCTGATGTGTCTTTATGAAAGCGGCGTGTGTAATGTACAGTATGTTGTTTAAGATTTTCCTTATGTGTCGTTTCCAGTGAGGTAGCATACTGCGTGGTCAATAAAACGAGTTACTTTTAACTCTTAAATGGAGCGTGTGCAGATACAATATCTACATTTTGATACTTCAATACGCGCCATCAATGCAGTTTGTATTACGCTGTTTGGTTACAAATGCACGTATACACACACTTGCATACGACATTGTATAAATAAAACTTTTATTTGACCGACATGTCTGAAAAAGATCCAGCGAGTGACTGGATTCTCTGGACCGAACGGGCTGCTGGCTGTCGCAAAGAGTGACTGGCTGTTATTTTGTCAAAATGACAGTTGAGTGCACGGAGGTCGCTGCTAAGTGCTGCAGAGAGAAGTTCTGAAAATATTGGGAGGGACCGCTGTGTGTGGGGCCTGTACCAAAAAACATGCTCGTCTGTGTTTTTTTTTCTTCTGGTGACAAAGTCAAATCTCAATGTCAATGTGAGTCCCGTCCCCCCTTTTTATAAATGGGACTTAATTCAGTTTCCTCTGCCGTTGCCCTGATACCATTACAAAATGTTCCTGAGATAAATTGGATCAAGCTGGAGACCTTGACTTTGTCTTTTTGCGTAAATTGTTTGCGGCGCCCTTTAATTCAACCGCCAGATGGCGCTACACAAATAAATCTGCGGGTCGCACCGGCTTCATCAGGTCGGGTTCCCACATGCACGTTAATGGGGCCGATTGACTTCAGTGCAAAAGGAATTGAGTCGACGGAGAAATGGAGCTCTCGTGCTCCCTGATTCACTTCTATTGATTTTAATACCTCTTTGTCATGACCAGGCCTTAACTTCAGGATGCGTTCACGTCCCCTCTAATGTACATCGGCTCCATGCATCAACACACACAACCATGTGTGTGTACTACCGGCTTAATGGCAAACTAAACATGGCTGTTGTGTCATAAGAGACGTGGCGTTCTTCTCAATTTCTCTGCAAGCATCATGTGTGCTGGGTTTGGGTGGATTGCTTTACCTTTTTTTCGTATCATAATTGCATCTAAAGTGCTGAGCTGCTTTTTTTCTCTAATCACATTGCTGCGATGCACTGGGCTCCCCTCATCATTTCAAAGTGGAATGTGTTTCAGTTCATAATGATTGATGCATATGTTTTTGAAATGACATTTTCCATCCATTTATACGTTGCACCGGCTTAACAGTGGCATCGTTTCTGCTCGAGGCCTAATTTGGAAGTGACGACATCAGATCACACATATTCTGGGAATATTGTTTCACAAATCAAAAATATTTTTCCATAAAAGGGTATCTTGCTGATCTCACATTGACAACACCGGGTTCACACGAGTCATTTAAGGTGTAATATTTGCGGCTGCGTGTCAACACCCTCTTCCCCCGTGAAGGACGCGGCTGCCGTGTGAAGGTCTCGCGCGCAGTCTGCAAAATGAGGCGCGCGGAATTACCATAGCGGGGGGAACATTTAGCAAAATATCGTGTGAGTGCATTGTTTTACTTGACGGAACACATTTTCCGTAGGATTAGGAGATTCCTAATACGGCACTGTGCAGTGTTAAAGCTGTTCCTTGATGCAGGTGGGTGGAAGCTCAATAGGAGCCAAAAAAAACCCCAGTTTTCAATGAATGCGTTCGGGGTTTTTCCGACTTTTGGTGGGACAAAAACAGCCGCGTGACGATGTCTCCTCGGCCTGTGGACATAATCGGTACTTGTTGTGCAATCCGCGGCTTACCGGGCCACAGATTCATTTTAGCGTTTCTCAAAGTGAGACGAGGGCTTAAGTTATTAAATCCCATCGGGGTCCACAGGTTAACCTGTTTCTCTCTGGCCCGCGTTAAAAGGTCGCTGACATATTTACTCTAGTCGGTGCAGTTTGGTCAAGTGGAGCTTATGGTTTCAGCTCGGCCGTGCAATCAGCGAATCGTTACTAGCTCTCATCACCTGGAAAAAAAAGATGAGAGGCGAAAGCTCCTCGGGCCAAATGATGCCGGGGACGTTGACATTTGGACACTGCGGGGCGGACGGGAAAAGGTGAAATCCACGGAGCGGCGTGGCGGGCGCCCGAAACGGTGTTCGCCGGAGAGAGGTCGAAGGTTGCGGTCGGCGCGTCACCAAATGATTGAAGCGCTTTCATCTCTCCTCTCTTTAATCTACGCCGAGGGTTGAACATTGGGATTGAGGAGGAGACCAGCAGTGGTTCCACAGTAGCGGGAGGGGGGGGGCTCTAAACACTCTCTCCCAGTCCCTCGGGGCTTTATGGCAGCGGAACAGTAAACCTGGCGAGCGCTAATGTTTATCATTGGAGTAATGACAGAAAGTGTTCTCGCCTCCAGGCTTCAGTCGACCGTCGCCTGCGTTGCATTCTGAAATCCTCAGAAGTTACGATTTGATGTCGGTCACATCTTTTGGACGTGATCGGGAATAGAGAGTTTGGTCGTTTGAGTTTCTATTGAAAACTCAGATTGTCTTTGTTAGAACTCTACACACCAAAAAAAAAAAAAACCCCTATTTACCAAATATCTTACATCTCCTGCAAAAGCAAACACAAGGACATTTACACAGGCCTTGGGTGTTGTAAAAGTGTCCATTAGCGTTGGAAGAGCGGACCTGGAGCCTTTTCATCGTCTGAGTCATCTAATTGCATACATGTGTTTTCACATGTGTGTCTGGGTGCAGGTGATTCCTAAAGCACTGTGGTATTTCAAAGGCTGTGTGGCAACAACTGTATGTATATTTTTGGAGGCGATTAAGCAGGTGACCATATGTCCCTGAGCAATATGCTCGACTGTCTCCCATCAGCACACCGGCAGTTCAGTCGTGTTGTCCTCTCCATGAGGACGATGTCTCGGGCCCCTCTTTCGGTTTCTGGGACACGTCGTATAAATCTCAGGCTCTCTCTCTCTCTCTTTAGGTCAAGCGCTCCATCACGGCGCCCCTCTCCCCCACCCCCCAAACAGATGCGTCATGTTCTTGGCGAGACTTGTGTCCCTCCGCCTCGTCCCGTCCACCGAGCGGTCCGTCCTCTGCGAGCTGCATCCTTGTCCGCCGCCCCGCGTGTCGCCGGGGACTTATGTGATCCGACTGACAAAATGACGGGAGGCCGGAAAACAGGAAGCATCAGACACTGATCACCATTTTTATTTCATCTGTTTGGGAAACACTGAACAGAATTAAGTTTTTCATGGTTACTTTTACATAAAAAGTGGCCTCTTGCATGAGGTGTCTTTAGGTTTATTCTGTTAACGTCTACAGGATGAAGTAGATTAGACTAATGCGGTATTACTTCACCAAAACCGTTATATAAAAGAACCCCCGGACCTGATTTCACAGACGCGTTTCCCACATATTTCCAAATGGCTCCATGATGTACAGTCTTTACTCGACTATGTGTGTTCATCCTGTCATTATTTCTATTAGAAGTCATCGCCAGCAGCGCACGCCTAGTGTCTTCTACTTGTGAGTACACATCCTTTATTAGTAGAACAGAAAGATAAAGTAACTTTTTTTTTTTGCCATTACACTTTTTTTTTGGTAAATTCTTTACGTTCTTGTTGCCGTACAGAGAGTTTGTTGTTTCCGGCCCAAAAAGTACCCTTATGCACTTTGTAACCGTACAACAAAATAGAAGCACACAACAGCCACACGAGTAAAGAGCCGCGTTCCTGTCACGTTGTAGAAATCACCGGGTAACGCTGACAGGCCTCGGTCGACAGACACCAGCAAAGACTTGTTACACACGATATGTTACGAGCTGACGGCAGCTTACTGTTTTAGAGTGTACACCAGGGCCGGCCCAAGGCATAAAGCGAACTAAGCGGCTGCTTGGGGCCCCCCTGGCCTCACTGTATTCGTTTATAATTTTCGCTAGGTGACTGTGCGTGGTGGGAGGGGGGCCCCCAAATAAAATTCTGTTTGGGGCCCCCAAGAGGATCGGGCCGGCACTGGTGTACACATTGTGAACCGTATGTACAAAATGTTCCTTTAGACCCACAAACAACCAATAACAATCAAACAAATCTACAAAACGGATCTACACCTAGTACCCAACACGTGGAAGGGAAATGAATTCCTTCTTCTGGTTGTTTTTGTCCTTTTGACGCGACCGTGTATCAGTGAAATATGTATTATTCCATTCAGTGTGTCTTGTGAAATGGGTTAGTTGCCCCCCTCCCGCGCCCCATCGGTGACATATTACAGATCAGCACTTTTATACAACACTTAGTTTTTGTTTTGTTGGCCGGATGAACCCAATCACAATCCAACCATCCACTTTGTTCCCCCCGAAAACGCGCTTCAGCACATCGGTGGTCCATTCAGTCCAACATCGCAAAGAAGTGAACATATCAGATCCTATTAGATTTAACCCCCCCAGCACCACCCCCACCCCCGATCCAAAAAAAGAGTGTTCCTCAGCATGTACGTGAATCTTGACGTCACCAAATTGTCCAATGAGCCGATACCTCAGCTCTGTGTCCAACGGGCCGCCGTGAGCTAATCCACTGGCCGTCTGACGTCAGCGCTCTCGCCCTCGATTCCATTATTTCCCTTTATACAAAAATATGCAGGTGCCACATGAATGTCCAAAAAAAAAATGAGTTGAATCGCTTCTTGGGAGTCGAACGTGTCGAAAAAACGGCAGTCGTCCGTCTCCTACAGCAGCCGGGGGGCGTCGGGCCGCAGCAGCAGAGCGAGGGCGAGTGAGAGGAGCGCGGTGGGGGCGGGGCAGCAGGGGGGGGCGGCGGCCGGGCTCCTGGCGTTGGCGTTGCTGGACTCGTCCAGGTGGGGGTTCTGAGGGGGGAAAAAAAAGCAAGAGAGGTGTCGATGTGTGTCAATGTGTGTGTGGGGAGGGGGGGGGGCGCAGGTGGCCTTGTTTGTGTAACGTAATGTAATTTAACAGGACAATTTGCAAATTTAAAAAAAGTTAGGATTGGAACCCCGAATGGAAGAACAACAAGAGGGAACCATTCTTACCACACATTGAGCGTTATCAAATGTCCCGTTGGACATCAGCTTTTGGGCCTACAAGGAAGAATAAAACATTTCATTTTCATTTGTTTCCGCTTTGAGAATATTTGTTGCCATCTTTCTTTGTCGGTTAAATCCTCCCTCGAGCTTCTCATCACCATTCCTCTCTCAGAGTGGTGGATTCCAGGAATAGTTTATTTATTCCCGGAGGCCGAGGAAAGGGCGGCGTCTTTCAAAGTAAAACTAAATTCATTAGTCCGACTCCCGATGCCTCGCTCATGCTGCAAAACACACAACAAGATGTGCGATAATACTTCCCCACAGTTTAGACCTCCTCAGACCTCCGGCGGGTCTCGTGTGTGTTTTCCTGCGTTAGATCGCCCGCTTTGTGCCAGCTCAAGGTTATGACAGTTTAATAACTTTAAAAGTTTTCTCTCAGACTCCTCCAAAGCTCTTCAGCCGCATATAAAAAACACACACACACACACACACACAGAAACAAGATGCAGAGATGGGGCACAGGAAAAGATAAAGTGGCCGTGTGGTGGTTTAGGAACATATTAGACACTAAACACATTGGTTTTTAAGTACAGGAAGGATTCAACGAACCTGGAAAAGTGATGAATTGCTCCGTAGGAGGTCTTACCTCCCGCAGGATGCTTCTACCGGTGATAAATCACACTATCGCTATTATAAGCCAATGTGATAGATCGTCTCCCTTAAAGTATATATGTGATATCATCTCATGTATTGCACCGTGGTATTTATCAGAAGAAAGCACCTTTGAGTAAAAAACATGTACGATGTCATAATCAGCGCATCAAGGTCATTTATTTTTTAATTGCATTCATTATTATGAAAGATTATATATATATTATAACTCTTTCTAATCACACTGTGAAATGTCGAGACACATGGTGAATTAAACAAGTTATATCTAAGAAAAACAATGTTGGTCTACAGTGAAAAGACCATTTTTAGCAACCAATAACACAACAATGTCACCACAAGGTCAACTCAGAAGTCGGCTTGTTTCGATGCTTGTAGCTCGCAATCTTCCTCAATAGATAAGACGTTTATTAAGCAATATTTCAAATGTTTGCGCCGTCCTTCACCTGGAAACAGTTGTTGGATAATGAAGCTAAATATGTGGACGTTAAAAGTGCCGTTAACTAGTAATTGTGCTCACATGCGGCATTCTTATTTCCTCACGGAGGTGTGAGTGGCGTTGGTTGTGACAAAGCAAACGGCAAGTTAAGTACACATAAACCGGGAGTTGTATTGATAACGCACATTGAGACACACACACACACACACACACACACACACACACACACACACACACACACAGCAGACCACATACTACCCCTGTGGGCCATTTCTGACGTTACTGTGGCAACCAATTAGTTTTGACATGACAGCTTTGGAAGCTCTGACTCCCCACTGACGTCTCATCTTTCTGCCCAGGAGGGGGGATTCTGTGCACGCCGTCTTAAACCCCCCCTGATCCATCAAGGTGAGAAAACCTGTCAGAAACCCTGAAAAGATCTCTACCCGATATTTAGCTCCTCAGTTTAGATTCTGCTCTTTTCTCTCTTTTCCCCTCGAGTCTCTGACCAAAACAGAAAAGGTTAAGATAAGTCGGCTAACTATTTTGATGATTGAAAGTATTATAGTATTGAAAGAAACATCCTCGCAATGTAGCTGCGCCCTTTGGTTTCATATAGCGACAAGATAAGAGTTTATTTCCAGTGAGAAGTAATAAGCTGGCTGACAAATTCTACTAGATTCCCCTACAGTTCACAATGTGATGTAGCCTGGGTTTTCCCAGGCTGCCTTGCGCGCACGATTTAATTTGCGCTGCAAGGCAGCCTGGATTCCATGGAGCACATTTTTTCGCCTGAGATAGGGGACCAATCACAGAGCGGGGAGGGTGCAGCAAGACGATGACGTCGAATATGCGACACACCGAAGCAGTTTCTTTAGATCCAACATGGCCGCCGAGGCAAAGGTACCTTTCGACAGCAGCCTTAGATGGTGTTTTAAGTAGCTTGGAACGCTAGTTCACTTTGAAAAACTTTTGGCGTTGAAAAATTTCGTGACCAAGAAGGATGTTTTTGCCCTGCTACCAACAGGCTTTTGCAAAAGCCTCATATATCAACTACACCCTACGAGCTAGGAACAAGCGCATGAAAAAAATAGACGCCACCGGCATTAAACCCCCCTTCAAACCCGGCGCGTTAAAAGCTTCACCTGTAAGGTCCCACAGGTGCGATACGGCGAGTCTTCGCCGAGATCCAGTTTGGTGATGTCATCGAGGGGATCCAGTCCGCCGTTGGCCCGCTCTTTGCCCCCCCGCGGCGTGACGCCGGGCTCCGGCGCGGTCGGCTCGATCGGGGGCTGAGGTTGCCACACTCCCACATCGGTACCGTTGCCAAAGGCCTGGATGGCGTTTCCTGCCAGAGTAAAGTGCGTTAATTGGCGCCTGTATATGTTCTCCGGGAGAGTTTATCGTTAAATCATATGGAAAATTTCATTTGAGTGCCCATCTATGAAAAAAATAAAGTCAATGGCATAATTACATGTATTAAGCATTATCCTGCAGCATGCCCTCTGAGCCTCTTTTTAATAATAGAGTGAGCACATTTAACAAGATAGCAGATGTCTTTGGTCATTGCCAGTGGAATGGCCCCAAAACATTTCTTTCATGCCCAACTAAAAGCTGCCTATAATTGATACTTTGGATGATTGTGTAAGAAACTAAATTACTGTGTCTGCCTGCAAAAGATGTGATTAAAAAAGAAATTAGAAAACTTTTCTTATGTAATGTGTTACATTTTATTGAGGATAGCTTTCCATAAACAAGCATGGTCTTAATCATAGTAAAAAAAAAACAAATGTTAAATCAACTATCAACGAAGACACTTTAACTCGGAATAAGTGTCGAAATGAACTCACGTAGGCATCGGTTGCCGCTGAAATACTCGGCGAACCTTTCGCAGTCCGCCTTGCTGTTCCCGCTGCTGCCGCAGTCGCACCACGGCGACAGGCTGAGGCCCAGCGATTGCACGTAGTTGGGCGTCATCACCGTACCTGCGGCGCAGAGCGGAACCACTGTGACCTTGGCCAAACAAAGCCACGCCCGTTGTTTGCTTTAAAGCAAATTGGTAACAGTAAACAGACCAAATCGGGGGGGGGGGGGGGGGGGGGGGGATGAAGCCATTTGCAGCTATTTTGTCATCTCGACGGGATCTGAATGCTACTTTTTGTGACTGAGTCCGCTCATACTTATTTCTTTGTGCAGAGACGCGTGAGTGGGGGGCCCCAGGGGGGAGGGGGGGGGGGGGGAGGCAGTTACCTGTGCGAAGTACAACACAAATGGGATCACTTAAAATGTCTGCCTGTAGAGTTTGCAATTGGTCACCGCATTGAAATCTCATTACCGAGACTCGACGTGTTTCCTTTCTACATGATGGAACCCGCTGATGGAAGAAAGACTGCGTGAAAGAAAATAAATTGTGATGTTCTGTAATGTGCTATAATGAACTGGGCAAATTGCCGGTGTTGCGGAGCTCTGCGGATCCGTACGGATTCATCGCGCGGTTATAATGTCACACATTAAACATGACTCCGGGTCAGGCTTTTCTTCTGCGGCGACCTCCGGTGATGTTGCATGGTGAACAACCCATCTGTGTCTAGATTGACGGGAGGAGAGGCTAGTAAGGCCGTTGATTCACGTTGTGGTGCATTCTGGGTCTGTTCGGGGAGGAAACAAGAACTGTGCTGTCGTCCCGACAAGTTACATTGAAGGAGACGTTTTCTGGACGACATAACCGGGTTTGAAAGGCGTGGGATTTGCAGAAAAATAGACTGCACTGAATACACTGAATTGTTGATGACTCATCTGGTTTATTGGACTTTGATTGTCTTTGAAATAGTCTGCATCTGAAGTGAAGTGTGAGTGCAGAAGCAAAGTAATCATCTCTGTAATCTGGAATCATCTGTGTCAGATGGTGTGTTCACGGGTTTTTTCCCGATTCACGACATCACGCCAAGGACACCAGCAATCTCAAGCCAACACCATTAGCTCATCCTATCAGCGCACCCTTTCATATTCATTATCTAGCATATTCTGGAGTCCTTTAAACGTACCGATGAGCCCCGAGTAGGAGAGCAGGCAGTCGGCGTAGCTCTCTCTCAGACAGCCGGAGATGGAGTGAGCTTCTGGCTGACAGCTGCTGATGAAGTCTGCCAGTCTCGACCTAAAAAAGGGATCGGGAGACAAATCACTGACGCTTATATATTTCCTGATGCATTGCCTTTGGCTCGGTCGCACCGGGGCCTCCTTGCCTGCAGATGTAGTTGGTCTTGCACGTGTTCTGGAGGGACAGGCAGTTGGGCTTGTCTTTGTCCTCGTAGGAGCAGACGGGCACGATGGTCTGTCGTCGGCGTTTGGCGCACGCCGTCTGATCCCCCGCTGGACACGAGCAGAACAGCATCCCGTAGCTGTATTTAGCTGGGACCTTCATCATGGAAACAAAACGTAAAAGAAGGTGTCATTCGAATGTTCGCGACAGTGTCTTCTTTTTTTAGTTGTGTGAAAACAGATGTCAAGGCTTCCAGCGATGTTGAGTATTCAAACGTGTCTTCTGTCCAGATTCTATCCAGATGTATCCAGATGTGATTTACCCTGATTTCAGTTGCACTTGGTATTACATGCTTCTCCGTAACACAATTCAATTTCTGCTCAATGGTGTGTGTGTGTGTGGGGGGGGGGTAGGGGGGGGGGGGGGGGGGTGTCACAACGTGTCACAGGCCGCCTCCAGAGGTGGTTTAGACAATTTGGTCACAATTGCCTTTTGGGGTGCGTTTACTGTGCATTTATGTGGTCACCCAAAACCCGTGTTAATGACCGGTGCTGATGGGTTCGTAGATTCAGACCCACCATGTTCGCCTCGCAGCGTTAATAGTAGCTTTTAGCAGAGTTAAACGTCATGACCCCCCCCCCCATTCCTCTCCCTGCACCTAAATTCTGCCTTATGTGAAACTGCACTTAAAAAATTGCCTTTTCTCTTTTCCTTTAGACATTTGACATGTGTTTTTTTTTTTTTACCCCACGTCATTTCGAGCGGCAGATCTGACACACGGAGAGCGGCTCTCGCAATCAGCCTGCTTAATTACCTTGTCAAAGAACTGCCGTAGGGCCTTGTGGCACTTGCGCTTGTTGCACACCTCCGAAGCAGACACCCTGCTGGTGCACGGGTTGATGTACGCCGAGCGGTACTTCTTACACGTGTCGTTCAGGTTGCAGGCCTTGGCAGCATTCAGGCAGTTGTTCTCCTTCGTGGAGGCAGGCTCGACTTTAGGAAGAAGAGGGCACACGGGGGAACAACGATTACCTTTTCTCGCACATGAAAAGGAATGTTTTTTCGTTCAGAGAGATGTCACGCTACTCGTTGTAGTAGCCTCACCTCGTTACTTAGTCGCTGACAGTTTGATTACTTTGCAAAAAAAATTTCACATTTCCGTCCCCCAGTCCGAAGGAAGCGTCTCTTAGGTGCATAGGAAATACAGCCATATGTTGATAAAACGGGTTTTTTAAGTCATTATTGACCCTAATTTATAGCCGAAATTACAGGAATTTACCTTTTTTCTCAAATTCAAGAACAAACGATAACGTGGCAGAAAATAAAACATAAAACAATGGAATGGCACTATTCACATTAAGTCTACAACTGTGGTGCCGTGAGCCTGTATTTGCAAACACAAAAATGGATAAATAAGCATTTTTACTGAGGTTTGACTATGAATGATTTGCTTCTCTGATTGCACCATTTGTTGCAGTTGTTTTGTTGTTGTACGTTTAAACTGAAACTCTCCGGCTAAATTGTGTATATTCAGGTTGTTATCAGAGCCGTGTGACTTCAACCACAGTATTTATGATCAAACCTTAAAACCGCATTTTGACCACAGTCGATCCCTCTGGATTCGACCAAAGCTCAAACCTTAATATTACACGAAAACGTGTAAAAGTTCTCAGACATTAAGTCACGTGAACCAAGTCACCTACTTTTGCTTCCACTTCCATCACATCGTAATGACTTTGCAGGCTAATTTCTGCTATTTGTCGGCATAAAGTCTGAGTCCTGCGCAAACTGTACGCTCAGCCCCCGACACAGAAGAACGAGTTCTGTAAATCCGCCTTTTGAGGTGGAATTGAAGCTCACTGCACTCTTTCATGCACCGCAGAATGAGCCATGATTAAATCTAAATACATTGTTGAACTTTGGGTTAATCACATATTACAAAATCCATTACTTGCATCTGACAAGTGCCTAAATATGTGAGCCGTGATCCTTTCGTGGGAGTTTGTAGCTGTCGAGGCCATAGGTGTGATGGTTTGGCCTCAATCACAGGAGGGGAGAGCAAAATGGCACTCCATGTTGAAAGAAGAGAGTTTTTACATCTAATAAGCTAAAACGTCTTCTCTGTGTCAGAGGTAAAATTATAATTTGACCGTCTCCAAAACTACATTTGAGTTCATGAGTGAATCGGAGTAGTTCAACAATGACTTCATTCAAATCTCCATCAAGAGCACAAGACTATTGTTACTTAGGGTTTTTTTTGTGTACCAAATGTGTGGCTGTTAAGTCATTTAATATCAGCGAGGTGGCCCTGTGTCACTGAACCACACTCCCAGTCACGTTTTTAGGGGAACGCATGTTCTCCCAGAACGGAATCAATTATTGTTTATTGTCTCAATACATTTCTCGTCCTGATCATCTATAAGATGCAGCCAGAACATACCAGGCATGACTCAACCAACCCAAGGAAAAACCCTAATAAAAACGACACACACTCTCGTGTCGTATTGGTAACCACCTTGAAATGGACACCAAAAAAACTGGGTAACGTCCGTCTGAACCTCAAGGCTTGAGGAAAAAAACAAATCTCCCTGAGCCTTCTTCAGTTGCACCCCCTGAGCAACGCCACCACGCCGCCATTGACGCCGACCTAATAACAAGTCGGGCAGCAAGCACTGGAATCTGACCCCTTGACCTCTAATTGGTTGCCACAAAAGACCTTTTGAAAGACCCGCAGCCAGGTAGGGCTTAGCAGGAGCGTCACGGGAGAGGTTCACAGTGGCTGCACCGGGAAGACGAGACGTCGACGGGCCAACACCTGGCCTCTACAGCACCGCACGTACTCGGGTTGGGCCGTACGTTAAAATTGTCCATGTGGCCTCCACCGGACCAAAAACACACGATATTGCTAGTATACCCTTGCGAGGGCCAATGTGGTAGGGGGTTGTTTTATACACGGGCGCCTCTCTGGGCAATCCCCTTGTTAGTATTTGCTGGTCGATGCAGGCTTAGACGGATTAATCATATCTCTGCACAGGAGACATGGTGTCAGGCCGAGACTCAAAACAGGAACAACACATGGAACAAAGGATACGGAGCAGAACCTCCTGCCACGGGACAGCTGCTCCTTTACACCTCCTTCCTCTACGGCGTTTCATTCCAGCGCTCGAGATACTGCTAGATAGTGCTCGAGCCTTGTGGTGTTTGTTTTCGTGCCTGTGTGTATGAAATGTAAATGCAGGTGAGGCCTGATTTAAGAAAGCAGACACTAAGGGAATCTAATCAGAGGTCAAAAGGTGCACGAAACATTTTTTCAGCACCAGCGTTCTTGCAGCCAAAAGTGTGTATTCAGTGTTTATGTAACATGCAACTTTCAAACAAAAAGTCGAACCCAGGCCAGATTCTACACTTACCCATTTATCTCAAAACGATCTCAAATACCTCCCACAAGTGTTTTTTTTAACAAATGGTAGGACTGCAATTAATCAAACAATGAATCATGATCATAATTTGAGCTCCTCACCATTACATTTACATTGTCCACTGCAAAAGTTGCGTTTGCGAATTAACGCTTAGAGTGAAAAACATAACTTCAATATTTCATTTTGATGCAAAGATATGTTATAGTGTGTTAAAACTGTTAGTTCAAATTAAATCAAGTGAAGTCGTTGAATATTTTGTTCATCTTGCAAACGTAAAACTATAACTTACATTTAACATTTTTGCAATCAAGTAAATTGGACAGCCAGCTCATATCATTTTTTTGAGTGTGTGCAGCTTTAGTTAATAGCATCAATTTGTTGCTGTTTTGAATTCCTCTAAAATGTATCCATCCAATTAGTGCCCTCTTCATCTCCCCTAATGCAAAGAAGAAGAAGAAAAGAAAGCAGCAGCAGTGGCCACAGCCCACTCCTTCATGGCACCCTGGTTCCACCAGGCCTCCTGCCAGCTCCCCTAAATGCTGCCAGTGTCTCCGTATTCACGGCCACATCCAAGACCCATTAGTCAAGTTGAATCTCACACAGTCATTCGTTCATCCTGGATCCATCGCAGCATAAGCGCAACATCCTCCACGTGGCTCACGTCGGCCGTATTCAGGCCGAGGTTACGCGCTTCGGATGGCTGGACGTGGAGCGCTGTGATTATGGCTGCAGGGTGTGTGGGCGAGGGCACAGAGTAGGAGCTCCAATTGCTGTGGTTGCACCTGGGCCATGCGGTGGGCGAGTCGGATGCGCCTTTTGCCTTCCTGGTCGTCAGAGCGTCAGTTCGGATCAAAGCCAATTACCTAGAAAAATGTGTGTGTGTGTGTGCTTGTGTGTCATGCATGGGGCGTGTGCAGGGTGATTTGCATGTAGATGGAGGTCTCTATAAAGCAGCGATGCACGCCGCACGAAGGATTAAGTGTTTGTGTACGCACGCGTGGGGTGCAGGCGGCGCTCAGCTTCCGTCCAACCATTCCAAATTTGAGGGGAAATATTTTCCTGCGTCTCTTGCAGCCTTTTATTTTCTTATCTCAAAGTCACAATGGGCCAATTCCCCTGCTGCTTCCCCCATGAGGGGATTCCACTTGAATGAAAACATTTACTCCGTGACATTCTCGATTAACATGTTTCATTTCTGTTTTTTTTTTTTATTCGTCACGATGTTGCCAAATGAAATTGGCAAAAACACAGTACAAACTAAGTTTGAGGTGTTTCGGCATTTGAAGGTGATATCCTCAAAACAACATCAACTATTCTCAGGATGTGCAATATCTCTGGAGAAACTCCTTTTCCTTTTGCTGTTGTGATTTTATTAAGAAAATTCCATCTTTGATTAGATTTCGATGTAATTTCGATGTTGTGGTTTTTGTGTCCACCTTAACCTCGACAAGTGCTCCGTGCACTGCTCAGGTATCCCATGTTATGTAAAACAAACCTATTATACGCCCTGAAACACAACACGCACGCTAACAAACGTGATAAGGTTTGTTTCACTCCGTGCCGCTGAATGCTTCAGGTTTCAGCATTTGATTGCGCACAGCATCTGAAGTGGATTTCCAACCTCTAATCCACAATCGGTGTCCCGTATTGGATTCGGAGCGCCCCCTGTGGTTTACCCCGTTCTCATAAATCGCGGATGTTCACAGGCCGGATGGAGGCCACAGACTACCCAGGATGCATCCCGGTTACTGGGCTCAGTGGCAGTACTGGTGAGGTAAGCGGAGCAACATGGCTGCAGGACGACCGAGGTTGGTCGCCCTGAAACGGAGAGCATTCACGCAGCTAAGGAAGGACTTGATGGACTGTTGGCTTAAGCTCTCTCTGCGGCCGTTCGATCACTTTGGTCCAGTCTCAGCAAGCTTTGGATACATTTCCATTTTGGTGGTACTTCGGCGACGCCCTAACTTTGTGTCATGCCGACGTCCCTCCACAGCATGACTTGAGATCTGATTACTCCCCAGACTTTTCACCGCCGTCAGTACTTTAGTTTATGACCTGCAGAACCGGGACATTCCCATCAGCCTCAGCCGTATCGTTGTTTAGTCGCTAATTAGCAAATGTTAGCATTTGCTAAATTCATATGAAGAAGCGTTTTAGAATCAGTCACGGTGGCTCGGACTTACAAGGATACTAGGGAGTTTTCGATCCTCTCGTTTTGTTGACTTTGTTTTGACAGATATTTATGTTTGGGTAACTCAATGTCTATGTGCACATGTGCAAAGCCATTCCGTTAAATCCAATCAAGCCAACAAGGGGATGAGCGAAAGGGTTGAAAAGCTCCGTAGCTCAGCAGCCGCTCATTTTAAAACCATCTTGTTTCATAAAATGGGATTTTCTGAATCTTATTTGGAGTAAAAATGGACTTTGGCGCTTTGGGAACATGGTGTAGACTCCCACGTGCATTATTTTACACCACAGACCGCCTGAGGCCTGGCTTAGCTGCTGTTACAGGAATGAGGTCACTTATGGCAAATGGCTTCCTGATATCTAACCCAGTGAGTGTTTTTTTTCCCTCTCCTATAGAGGTTGGCTCTATCTCCACATCTCAATCTGAGTTGCACACAAACTTGCATACACATCGGCGATTTGTTGGGATTGGGTAAAAGATTTCATTTTTTTTAGTATATAGATTTCCTATTCACGTTGTCTGGAAGGCTTACGAATCCTTGACCTCTTTAGCAATGTCATTTTTTATTTTTTGCACTTCTTCTCAGTCACGCAACCTATTACAGCAGAGAAGACCAATCTAAATCCCCCCCCCACACACACAAACAAAATAAATGTTACTCTGTTCAAAAAACAAAAAAACAGTTAGCCATTATGTCAGTGTCATGCGGAGCAGCGGCACTTTGATACGCTAAGTGGATTCAATCACAGGGGGAGCCAAGCAGAGAGAGGCGCAGAGGGACGGAGCGCTTTCACCGTGATGGTGGCACACGCCCTCCTCCAGCCAGAGAGCCCCACCGAAGGGGGCCAAAGAGCTGCACGGGTCGTGTTCTCAGTGCCATTAAATGCAGACAGGTGGTTAATTGCTCCTCTGCGTGTGTGTGTGGTTGTGGGCCTGCATTTCTGTATGTTCCCAAGTCCACTCCATTCATATTTTCGGAAACAAATCAGTCTGAATATTCTTTTTCTCCTCATTTTATTCGCCCCCCTGCGGACTCCTGGAGCTTAAACGCCACAGATCTCACTCTAAAGGGGTAGTTATTTGACAACCAGCACATAGATGCTCCACCGTGGATGTGGGAAAAACATGCAAACCTCTCGTCATCATCATCATCATCATCATCATCGCTTTTGAAAGCCAAACGTGAAATAACTGCGCTTTGTGCACGGCGTGTCACAGCGGCAGATGAAAGCCCTTTGTGGTGCCTAATGGCCGATGAAAGCTGCAGCCTGAAACCACGCAGCAATTGAAAAGAGCGGTTGTCCAACAGTGACAGATTTGTGCCGGCGACTGAAGCCGCCAGGAGCGATAGGCAGCGATGCCCCAGCGTCCAAACTCAAAAGGGGCCGTCTTACCAGCTATGATGGGCGCCAAGCGGAAGATGTCCGAGAGCCGGCTGTTGACTTGTTCGTACGGAGAGTACTCCAGCAAATCATTACCTGCACGGGGGGGGGGAGAGGGGGGGGGGGGAGATGTGTTAATAATATGCTTGGAATGGCGTGTGTGTAGGTCTGTGTAAAACAAGCGTGGTGTGTGTGTGTGGATGTTCTACTCGGACGGTTCGGCCCTCTAAGCAGGTTATCCCTTTG
Source organism: Apeltes quadracus (assembly GCA_021346845.1). Classification (NCBI taxonomy): domain Eukaryota; kingdom Metazoa; phylum Chordata; class Actinopteri; order Perciformes; family Gasterosteidae; genus Apeltes; species Apeltes quadracus. The sequence goes on along the minus strand of CM037921.1, from coordinate 9,659,809 downwards.
GTCATGACTCGCATTGACACTGCTTGTTTCCAGGACGATGTGTTGTCATGTAACTGAAGGCGACTCGTGTGCAGGGTTGAGCTCAGGGTCTCAAACACACAATGGCTTGGTGAACAGGTTAAATATGGGAATTGATCTCACAGCAACTCCAGGAGAAGGATCATTAAGTGAATGCATTCGACTTCTCGAGGCCTAAAACACATGCGAGGTACTCGCACTTTCAATATGTGATTCACTTTTCAGATGCAACACCCAAAGCAGACTGTGAATATCTTTGTTCAATGATGCATCATTACGGATTAAACGGAACCCGCAAGAAATGAAGATACACATTGATGCATAAGGGATCAATGGTATGACATGTGATATAAGAGGACTGGCTGCCTGCGTAACGTGTGCTTCTTTGCATGTTCACTTTAACTTCTCAAAGGGATATCTGTTACAAAGTGCCACGAACACGAGGTTTTTTTTTTTTTTTTTTTTTTTTTGGAGTGATCTACCCTGTAAACTCTGAAAAATGCTCCAAAAGATCCGGAGACAGTTCTTCTCCTTCTTCATGCCTCTCCTGCACCTGCAGTGGTTGAGGGGGCTCCGCTTCACGGCGTCCATGGCGCTGCGGCACTCGCCCTGCGCCTCCGGACCGGTGACCGCGCTGAAGTTGGTCTCCCTGCCCGCCACGCACTGCCTCATCGTCCGGTACTTGGTGCTGCAGCTGTACTCCTTCAGACACTGCTCGCTGGCCTTTACGCAATCCAGACGCGCGGGCCGGGAGGACGGGCCGCCCTTCAGGGTGACCGCCGAGTCTGGGAGTCAGAAAGCGAGATAGATGGGTCTGAACTCATTAGCCCGACGGATCGGTCCGATCACGTGATTGCGCCGTTGCCAAACAACGATATGCGCCGACAAACTTTTGGGCAACCCAGAGGAGATGGAACGCCGCGGCCGCGCGCGCCTCCTCGCTGCACTATTTGGTTTGCATGCGCTGTAACAATTAAGTCGAGCCGCAAAAGGAAGACGTTTTCAAAAAAAAAAAAACAAGATACAAACAACCCGAAATATGAAATGCAACAGATGAATGCGTCACTTACCCGGGAAGGACAGTAGCATGACCAAAGTGGTTAAAAGCATTGCGCCTTGTGGGGTGTCCGGAGCTGTTAAGGGGATTGTTTAAAATGAGCTCGTCACACAGATCCGCTTTTCTTCGGGTTGCACATAACGCGGGTTCATGTGATCGCGCATCCTTTGGTAGATCCAACAGCGAGCATCCGAAACTCAGTGCGAACCCCCCTGAGCCCAGCGGCGTTTAGACCCGCATCGCCCCGGAGCTTCAGACGACCGGAGCGCGGAGAGACGCGCGCACAGAGACGCGCAGTCGGCACAGCATCTCCAATTCAGCCCGCTCCTGTGAAGCCCTGCGTCCGCGTGCGCTCGCTTTGCCAGACGCACAGGCACACGCGCGCAGACGCGCACACAGACACTGGGACAAGAGTCGGGAAGGAATTTTCCAGGTAGAAAGAAGCCCCCCCCATCCCTCCCCCCGCCCCTCACGTTCGATCCGGTCTGTCCTCCACTCACTGTGACGACAAACTGAGACGCTCGGCACGCGACGGGCGAGGGCGTGACGTCACGAAGGGACTGTATTCACATACCGACAGCTAGGGCGGCCAAAGCAAACGCACGGGTGGAGTTATTAACTCAGCCTTTATAATAGCTCAATTATATATTTATGTAACCCGCAGGCCCGTCTAACATGAGGACATAACTCTTTTTTGGTTTATGTCCTGTTGAATAGCTAAATTGCAGTAATTTTTAAGCGTCTCAGTACATCACTTAAGGCACTTTGATGGTTTTTTACCCTCCGCTCAGCTCTCGAAATGTATGAAATCTATTAATAGCCTTCAGCACTTTAATTTCAGAGAGTGGGTATAGCCTGCAATTGCCGTTTTTGTAGGGCGTTTAAAAGTTTCAAGGCATCTCAATCTCTCCAATTGAAAAGTGGTAAGTGCAATTCCTGGGCAAAGTCTGGCATTGCTTCTTTATCTGGAATCGCAGTTTGCATACAAATTGTGTTTACTGTTAACCAAACTTTTTCAATCAAGTTTGTTTCACCGGACAAAAGTTTAGCATTTCTGGAGATTACACGTTGTTTTGCAGTCCAGACATTCTCCGGAAAACATTAGGATGCCAATAAAAAAAGAATCACAGTTCCACTTTAAACTGACCCGATACTTTGTGTTTGAATGCTGCTTGAAAATGCTCTGGTTGATGCTGTGATGCTACAAAGCAACATCTTAAAAGGGCTTGTAATGACCAGTAAGAAGGAAACAATGAAAAGCGATTACCGTTCCACTCTTGCTTGTCTGATTCCATGCGCATGGGATTAAAGTAGCTTGTTATAGACACAATATGCTATTTTTTTTAAGACATCTCTGCAAGATTTCGCCTTGTATGTTAATGTGGAAGCCCCCATGTGCTAATATCAAAAGAAACAAAACATTAGCAGAATCGATATGTCAAGACGTGTCAGAATCTTTCCCATTAAAACAAATGATCCAACTCTTTCTTGCTGCGTTACCATACACTCTCTTTAGTTGGCCTCAGGCCACACGCTGAGCAACAACCTCCACTTGTGCATGAAAAAGCAGCGGTACAGTTCAATCAGGTTCAATCAGTTTCCATCAAGAGTTCATTTATTTCTATTGTAAAACTGTCTCTGAATAATTAAGAAATAAAGCAAAGTATGACAGTTGGTTCGGACTCCACACTGTGTGGTGTGCAGTAAGTTTGATTTGTCCTAAAGATCTTATCCAGTTTTGTTGATAACTCATTAGACTTCCTCTGAAACAATGTCTGCTGTGATGGTGATTGTGTAAGAGGGAATCTGGAAGCATTGAATGCATACGAACATCCTGTTTAAAGGGGGAGAGTCCTTCTGATAGTCTGCCAGCAAATCACATTGATTGGAGCATGACTGATTTATTAATTGTGTGTGTCCGGTGGATTTCATTAGTATCTTAATAAACTAATTCGACTCGGTTTAATTCCTGTCACGTTTCCCCGGCCAAAGTAAAAGACATCCAGTAAAGACATTGATTTGTCCGTGAATAGTGCAGAGATGCACAGTGGACTAGATTACAAAAAACTACATCCGCCATTCATACCGTCCCGAGAGCTTTGTTCTTGTGCAATCCATATTTGGCCCTATTGTAACTGGGCCATTTGTCCACTCTAATGAAGTGTTTAGATATTATTGGATGGGCCCTAGTAAAAGCAGCGGGCTATTGCACCAGTGTGTCGATATCTATGCCTGAGCTGCATAAGTGCTTCAAGACGCCGCTTATCATTAAATATGTATTTGGTACCCGCTGGTAACATCTTTTGTTCACATTTCAAATGTACGGGGGGCTTTTTGACTGACTTGGTGAAGCAACTATATTTGCATCATACCTGAAATAGGTCTGTGTATAATAATACAGTGTTCCAGCTCCAGGGTGTGATTGAGTGCTGCTACAACGAAGCCTCGGGGGAGGTTCAGAAAGTTTCCAGTGACAGACGGTAACATTGTACATCCTGCATAGGATATGTCCCACTTAAACCAGTGAAAAATCAATACGGTCCCATGCTCGGACCCTTTATTGCCTCCCTCAGCATCGTCCCTCTCCGGCTCTTTTTATGGAGATCATTCACTTGATGTGTCTCCAAAGATCCCTGAAGCCTTTTGCAGCACCTGAACACGTCCAGGAGGAGATTCCTTGGGGCCTAATATCATTGTTCTCGCAAGGTCAACAGTAACCAATTAACAGGCCGCCAGGCCGGCATGCGCAGCTGCGACACAACGCTTTAGCTCAATTCATGGTGACGAGGTGGAAACAAACTGTTGTAGTCTGACTAGAAAAGCACCACACACAACATGTCGTTTTTTTTAACCAGCAGTGTATTTAGCCATGTGAGATTCCCAAACATTCACGCCAAATCTCCAGATTTGCCAACACTCCGAGCTCATGGATCGACAATGCGTGTCCATTCGTCCTGCAAAAACACGGCAAATTCTGGGCAATGCAGGAAGCATCCGTATGAAGGGAGAGCTTTGGGATTGTTTTAGATCCCTTCAAAGTGCGCTTTGAATGAAGATGTGAGGATTGCATACGTTGGCCATATTGTTACAGATGGAAAAAAACAACAACTGGCCAGTACTTCATAATCAAAATGGAAAGATTGCGGCAAATAAGTGTTATTATTTACGTCCATATTACCAAAACTAGACTTACTACCATCTCTGATGTATATGCGAACAGGCTACTAATATACAAACAAGGTATTTGTGAGGCAACAGCTGTGTGATCACTTTGGAGGAACAGGAAGGAAGAGAACTAGAGAGAGACTACAGTTCCATCTAGTGGAAAACAGGACCTGGTACCAGCTTTGCTGAATCCTGCTCTGCTTTTAAGTTCTAAACTTTAGATTTGATCTCATACTGTTGATTTTTCAAACACGCTCTCATAAGAAATGTTTTTTGCCTGTTTCAGCTAAAATGGATTTGGATTTGTTTTCTGTCATTTTAATTTCTCGGATAATTATTACAAATTATTTCTGCAGGAAAACCACACAAAAACTCTTCCGAAATTCTACATTCACAGGGAGCCTTTGTCTGCAACGGGACAACATTTGGGTAAGAGCTCCATTTGTAGAGCTGCTGGTGTTGACCAATCACATTGGGGGAGGCTCTGGTTTAAATGCAGGTGAACAGTCCACGTGGAACACATTGGCCCAAATGTAATCCCAAAATCGGGTGACTTTGTTCGTAAACTGCGCTTGTAAAAGGCTCCTCGCTCCTCTATCCTCTCGCTCGCACAGGCTTCACCGATGGGCCCTAAAATAGCTTTTTGTGAGGATCCAGTAGTATTGACATCACATCACACAACGCATATTTTCAGTGCACTGTTTCACATCAATACCGAAAAAATAAAACAGATTACATTTTGGACATATTGCTATCTCTCTCTCTCTATTTACGCACTTTCCATGAACACAATAACTGTAGAACAATTCAGATTAGAAGCGCCTTATCTGCACTGATTTGCCCCAGAGAACCGATGATCTGATTAGATTTTAGGAGCACATGGCGGATTAGACGGGCCTTCATTTTCATTGTGGAGATCCTCGGCTCAAATGCCTGGCGTTTAACTTCCCCAAGGCATCGTCGTGGTGGAAAGGCTGCTGTGATCAGCACAAAGTGACTGATGGTGGTTTTGGTAACAGTGAGCGCGTCTCTGTGTCCCGGCGCTCTGTAAACTCCTCTCTCACTCTCCTTCGCAGTGGCGGTGATGGAGGATATGGAAGAGGCGTTACTCGTCTCACTTTTATGTGTCTAAAGAGAGACGGCGGTATCGTTGACGAAACATATAAGAAACAAAGAAGAAGAAAAAAACACAGTGAAAATGAGCAAGCATGTTTAATCGCATCACGTGCTTAGTCTGAGATTATTCATACTACACGTATAAAGGATATCGTGGCTCAAAAAAACGTCAGTAGGCATCCTTTTTTGATACTATTCTCTGGCTACCTTCGTCTTTACTCGTAACATCATGGAGACAAGCTGCTCTTTTGTTGATTTAATAATAGAAAACGTCCTAAGAAAATCTAGGAGTAATGTTTCACTATTTTGAATGTCGCATGAATAAAATGTGACCATTTTTAGCTGGTTCCTGAATTTATGGTTTGTTTCCAAAAGAGAAATGAACATATGTCACTTTAACTATGTTGAACCGTGAAAATGTTGACTTCATTATTTAGACTTATAGGAGTAAATAAGGTTACAGGACTGTTTTGGGTGGTTGGGACAGTTTATATTATATATAAAAAATACAATGAACACAAGGCAATATAATAAACCCACACATGAATAGCATCCTTAAATGGAGATCGTATCAATACAACAGCCTAAAAAGAGATTATTTTTTTTTTGGTATAAAACAGCTTGTCACACTGTTGTTTTCCTTTTTGATAAGTGTTCCCTGTCTGTGATTTACTGCAAATGACTAAACATGACCAGTCAGCATGTGAGTGCAAATGCAGGCGCGCGCGCACACGCGCACACACACACACACACACACACACACACACACGCGCGGTTTAACAAAGCAAACAGGCCAACAAGCTGAGGATTTTGTTTTATGGGCTCGCTGTGCTCATGTTGCAGTAACTCTCGTGTTTCGTGTCACTCCATGCTTTCATAAAGCAGAGGCGCGTCCCCGCGCCGTGTGCGCGGCACGCCCCCGCGCCGTGTTGTTTGTTGTTGTCGGGATCTGCTGCGCGTGGTGAAACCAGCAGGGGGCAGTGTGGATGCACCGCCGGGGTGAGCGATGCAAAGCAGTGAAGCATCTCGTAACCCCCCACTTTAAAAAAGAGATAATCTTAAAAAAAATGCTGAGCGTTGCTCTGCCATTATGTCATCGCCTCCAATGCTGCGGGATAATTCAGCCATCATGCCACCATCTCGCAAGCTCCATTTATTATTCTTTTTTTCACCCCTCCCCCCCTTCCATAGTTACATTTTACTAAATCGAGTGGAGGTGTCAGAGTCAGTCATGAGGAACAGCCTGTAAAGCCTGGTATTTAAGGTTTCCTTTTAACCAAGCACACAGTGAGGACGGGGCCACACCTTCAAGAGGTACCAGGCTGGTCCCACTGTACATGTTCATCTTGGATGGTGCACCTCCAAGTGTCTCCTGCACCATGGTAACGCTCGCGTTGTCTTAGCACTCTACAAATACCCTGCGGCGGTGTCCGCGTGGATCCTCCATCTTTACTGGCAGGCTGTGGACGGGAGGTGGGAGGGGGGCCTCCAACATCGCCTCACCTCTCAACTCGATGGCTGGTTTGTCTTGTTTCTCCGGTAGGTTTTAAATGAGCGATACATTTTTTTTGTTTTTTTGTTTAACGCTTGTTATAGACCTGCTCTGTTCTTGTTGAGCAATTATAGAAAGCAGCTTGCGGTTGCTCCCATTTGGGAAGCTTCCAAACTAGTTATATAACATGCTGTTTTCTGGGGATTGCATACAATTTTGCAGGGATAGTGCAATATTTAAAGGCCCCGTTCGCAGTATTTAATTCACAAGCTGTATGTGTAAGCGTGCTATACGCCGACAGTACAGTAATTACACGTGGCAATGCACTAATTGTTTACACTGGGGTTAATTATGCGCACAAAAAACACAGAGCAGTGCAGGTTATAAATATTAATCTTCCTGTTGGCTCTTTGTAAGTTGGCTTTGACACTAACATGAAACCAGAAACGCATCCTCCTTTTCATGTCGACGATCATAACACGTTTTTTTTTGGTGACAATGCCGGCTCACTTTATTAACCATGAGAGAATAATGTGACACTTAATACGTGATACATTACATATATTACACTGGTTTCAGCATATGAAAATGCATAAAAGGATGGTTTAGTTGTGTTTTCATAATTTATTGTAATCAAACTGTATTTTAAAAGAGATTTATTCATGTTTCCAGGACATTTACACACTCTCTTCTAGCGGACATTTTGTCCTAACTACCTGAATTCAATCAAATTACTCTTGCCAACAAAAAGAGACGACAACTTTGTGTGCTTACAATGCACTTAGAATGGGGATTATACAACGCATTGTGTCTATTCTATACAAGCATCATGGCTATTGTTCACGTTTTTTACCTTGCCATCATTTTATCCTCCATTTCCCCGCTTGGTGTCCCCCCCCCCCACGCTTCCAATTATCCTTGACGTGCTAACACTGTAATGTGACACACAAAGACAAGAGGCTACTATGTCAAGTTACCGATCTCGGACTAACTCTTCACACCGCGCACCGGTAAAGAAGGTGTCTTTGCGTTGCCATTGTCTACATTGATTGATTGGAGCTTCACCCTTACCTTGTGCGACATTAAAGTAAACGTTAGAAGCACACGTGAATGCAACAATCCAGGGTACCGGTGACAAAGAGCACCTGTGCGAGTCGGCTGGCCGCTAACTGCTAGCTGCTAACTGCTATCTGCTACCTGAGAGCAACCTTTTACCGCTGGCTTCAAACTCTGTCCACAAACGAACAAACGCATCAATTTATCCCGTAGACTTTTAGTTGGCTTTGCCGCCCACCTTGGCATCCCATTTCCTGAGTGTACTTACATACACAAGTACTATACATCCGCTGCAAAAAAGTGTTACATGCGGCAACTCTTTTTAGTTAGACAGTGAATGAAAAAAAAAGGATTCTCATGCAACAATTTTGGTGAATTCATTCAATTCCTATAGTGAGAACAGTGACGACTCTGCACGTGTGTTAGACAACGGTATCTACCTCCGCAATTCAAACGAGCTAAGTCAAACTATGGATGTCGGTTTGAAGCCGGATGAAATTGCCTCCGCTGGAGCAGACAGTGAGTTGAAACAACTAATCAATTGCCTGTCTACCTTCCTGTCTACCTGCCTATATCTACCTTCCTGTCTACCTGCCTATATCTACCTTCCTGTCTTCCTGCCTGTATCTACCTTCCTGTCTACCTTCCTATATCTACCTTCCTGTCTACCTGCCTGTATCTACCTTCCTGTCTTCCTGCCTGTATCTACCTTCCTGTCTACCTTCCTATATCTACCTTCCTGTCTACCTGCCTGTATCTACCTTCCTGTCTACCTGCCTATATCTACCTTCCTGTCTTCCTGCCTGTATCTACCTTCCTGTCTACCTTCCTATATCTACCTTCCTGTCTACCTTCCTATATCTACCTTCCTGTCTACCTGCCTGTATCTACCTTCCTGTCTACCTGCCTGTATCTACCTTCCCGTCTACCTGCCTGTATCTACCTTCCTGTCTACGGGTCTGTCTACCCGCTGTCTACCTGCCTGTTTACCTGCCTGTCTAGCATCTTGTCTACCTGCCTGTCTACCGTTCTGTCTACCATCCGTCTGCCTGCTTGTGTACCCGCCTGTCCACCTGTCGGTCTGCTTACGTTTCCCAGCCAGGGACTTCAGAGGGATCAGGGGGATTTTACAGTTTTGTTCTTTTCTCTGCGACCTCTGACTCTTCTCGTTTCCTTGGTGACTGCGGGTCGGGGTGATGGTACGCCACGCTGTGTTTGCTTTGAAGTGTTCCCAAAGTCTCTGTCGTGTGCTTTGAAGGGTACATTCTTTCGGTTGAACACTTAAAGCTTTCTCAAGCTTGTTGGTCCCAGGTTGCGTGGCCCAGCTTTAACCTTTCAAATGGAGTAAAGTTTCGAAAAGACTTCATTAAAAGTTTTTATTATCTTAATTTGAATGATGTAGTGGTAATAAAGTCGGGTTGTTCAAAGGTGAAATAATTCACATCCTTTTACTGTTTGTACTGTGGGGCTGGAGTGGGCTTAAAACACACATTTACTGCTCTCTGTCCACTACTTATGTTGAGATTTAGTGCAGACCAACAACAATGGCCTCAAACAACGTGTATGCTTTCATTTCAGAAAGGACAACGTTTTGGTCTGAAAGTTATGCTCTTTTGTTTGTTAAAAGAGCGTTAAAGGCTTTGTTAGGTAACATAAAAACAATGATCATTAGCAAAGGATTGTTTCCAGCTTTTTCTGCTTCTCCACAACTTAATGGTCCTTAATGGGTATTTCATACACTCACACGTCGTAGGCAGTGAACTCTGAACCCTAATGGAGATAATACTTTCGCTCTCGCCAGCTGAGCTGAACAGATTCCTAACGATATGCTTGTGTGGAGTTTTTTAGCCGTGCAGCTTCAGCAAGTCTAAAGAGCAGCACATCCTTAAATAGGATGCTCAGGTTGTAACTGGTGCACACGGCAGAGGGGGGTTTTCATCCACAGTCAGTGAGAGGACGCCGTTTGGAAGCGATCATCTTTGCAGCGCATCGCCGCAATGTGCCAAACCGGGAAGCAGGTTTGTGTCTTTCACTGCCCCCCCGCCCCCCTGCACCACCCCGTGATGAATTACGGCACGTGAAAATGCTGATTTCTCGCCTGTCACGTCATTTTCACCACAAAATAAAATGTCACTGCGCCCAGCAGAAAATGTCACCAATCAAAGGGCCCATTTTGATGGACATTTTATTGCAGATTAAAGCAGAATCAGCACATGAAAAGGAGAAATTCAGTCCGACAGGATTCTTTGAGTTGAGCGGAAGCCGAGGTTGTGTGAGGAGTGTTTACTCTGTTCCTGTCCAGTTAAATGGGGACATCCTGTTATTGCTCCAGGTATGAGGCCTCATGGATGCCATTAAAAGTGGCATTGGAGTTTATTCCTGTATCCTGCTCCCCTTTGAATGAAATACTGCACAAGGCGCAAGGTTGAGCAATGTGATTCGTGGACTCCTGGTTCTAATTCCCAGTGTTCAGAAGTCCCAGTGTTTGTCGTGTCCAAAGCGGTTTTCACAATGCTGCCGGTTTCTAATTGTATCACAATGGACTCAAACAAAAGTGAGAAATCAGCAAAAAGTCCGGGGCGAACTGACCTCATGATGCGGACCTGAATCCGCGCGATCTTCATCCCTCCAGACTCTTTGCTAAAGAACAGTCCGACTGCCGAACTGCGGACTTTATTGTGCCGTCTTGCGTTGCTGTATCAGCTGAAAGCCCCCCCAAAGAAGGCCGCTTTCATCTGCTTTCCCTCGGTCCTCGGGGGCCCTGCAACTTCTTTACCAGCGCGCGCTGTGTTCATAAACAACCGATTCACATTGTTATTGAAAATGAAATTACCAAAGCAATAACAGGGGCTCGTTGTCAGCCGCCACGCCGTCTTTTTGCTTCCCGCGGAGCTGCAGAGAAAAAGGCCATAACTCTGGTGGATACTTTAATCTTCAGTTTCACCCTTACAAAAAGGCACGTAGGTTAAACAGCCTGGGAATTCAGTTCTTTACCTGCGACGAGTAGTAGGTTAAATAGACAATGCAAACCAGCACATTCTCACTATGCTGCAGCGCGTAGCCCTTCTCTCTCATGCAAACCACCCAGTTAGAATTAGCATATGGTGTGTGATCAACGACGTCTCCCACACAAAGACATGCAAAAAAACAACTGCATACCTCCAAGCTTTTTCCCAGGACTCGAAGAGGGGATTGCTCCCTCCATCATCCAGCTACCGGTGCAAACCACAGGAACCACGGCTCCGACTTGCCTGGAAGGGCCGACCTCTCCATCTTGGGCGCCTTCAGCTGGCGACACGCAGAGTTCTTGTCTCCGTAGCAGCTCGAGCCGCGGCCCTTTTGTTTTGTGTGGTGCAGTTTTCCCTCTGGACCAATTTAAGAAAATGATGATAACCACGATTGCTGCAATGCTGTTGTTGCCGCAGGTATTCTTCTAATTATTGTTGTGCAACTGTTACGTGCACTGCCAATTATATTGTATAATAAACACTGCCACGTGCAGTGTTTATGTTCTGTTATTGAAAACAAGTCTAGCCTCAAACAGCAAACCGAACACTGAGAGCTGCTGTCACCATGTTAAGAGGCGCTTATTATGTCTTTCAGTGGAGTTGAAGAAGACCTTTTTGCTTTACTGAAACCAAGTTACTCTTTATAATGGAGGTGGTGCGTGCATAACATGAAGGATGCCATATTCCTTATTAAGTGATACGTTAAGGGGCATAAATCACAATACATGGCTCTATAAATGCATCTATACGCAGTTTGGTTTTAGGTCCACAGGGTTTAAGCCTGGTAATGGGCTCATAGCAGCCCAAAGTATACACGACAAATCCTTGATTCATTCATGTTTTATCAGACACCCCTGCAGTTCAGTGTATCAACGCTTTATTTTGGACTTCTATTTAGGTCAACATCTGGGTTGTTCCGTCACCATTTGGCCCTCTGCTGCAGAGATGTCCCCGCGCAGCCCTCCCTGTGGCCTCTCCTACCCACACACGTTGTTGCTATCATGAGCTCCATTGCCAAGTGAAGACTATAAAGGGAAATTCTGCTTCTCTCCACGACGGTGCCTCGCACATTATACCCGCGTGCAGCTCCATATCTCCAGATTGTCCTGTCTTATCACACTTATTCACGCGGCCTTTTCTTCATGCTTCGTATATATTATGCATCGCAGCCGGCTCACATACTCTGTGAGCTGTCATGAGTGTACACAACACTATCTTTTATTAAACAGTCAGACTGGGTTGCACTTGTATATATTTGGATAAAGGGTACAAGCATGTGCATAATACATGATAACTACATGTATAAAAAATGTGTAACAGCAGACGATATTTTTCTACTGTGTACCTTTACTGTACGTTAATTTGGGATTATGTTTTCTGCAAGATAGTCATTTTCATACATTTTGTGGTGATGTATTGTTCCTGCGAAAGGGAGATAGCAGTTACTACAAATGGAGTAAGGAAAAAACAGTACCTTTATTGCAAATATCTTTATTTTTCCATTTGTAAAAAGTCCTAAAATTATTGTTAAATTAACTAATTTTGTTGGACCATATATTTACCCAAACGTAACTTGATGAACAACTTTACATTGTTATGTTACATTAGTTACATCAGTGATTCTCAAAGTGTGGTACGCCCCGCGTATCGCTAGTGGTATGCGGGACTCCCTCTAGTGGTACGCCAAAGAATCACTGAAATAAATATTTAAAAAAATAATTTAATAATTTTTTATCTTCCTATATTTAAGCGCAGTATTACTGTTGAAACTGTGTAAAATGTTACAATCGCTGACTATATTAAATATACTTCTTTAGGAATAAAACCTCTGCCTTGTTTTTGAAGAATACTTAAGCCTACTACGCTACTGTATAGTGTTGTTCATTATGGTGGTACTTGGAGAGCCAAGTATTTTCTGAGGTGGTACTTGGTGTAAAAAGTTTGAGAACCACTGAGTTACATAGCTTCCATATAATAGCATAATAATGTAAATATGTCCTTTGAAAATGGATGACCTCTGAAATCTCAGAGACATTTAGACAGTGGAACAAATAGAATATACTATAATATCGTTTTGTCTTGGTTGAAAATGTTTTGACATTCTTGTCAACGTCACAACGACACAACGTTGCACAGGTTGTGTCACGTCACAACATTTACTCTCTGGACAGTGACGAGCCGCGTACCGACATCAAACCTCATGAATTCCTTTAGAGTCGGAGGCTACAGAGATGGCAGCTACCGATTATCTGCCAAGCTAATAATTAAGCTTTTCATCATTCAGCACTGACTTATCTACTGTGACTTTGATCTAAGATGTTAAATCTTCAAAATAGATTTTTCCATCACTGGAAATAGTCGAAGACGGTTTTAAACAGCGATAGCTGAAGCTATCGCACCAAGGAGCCTCGACTTACACCCTTAATGGCATTATTCATTTGACTTGCTAAATACACTTGCTGACACCGAAAGTCAACTATATTTTGACCCACTCAAAATATGGTGAAAAATATGGTAGGCCAGTATGAAGTCAACAGGAACGCAAGAGACTATATCCGCTGAATTAATTTGCTTGGTATTGATTTTAATTGAGAGACAGAGACGAGGTGTCAATCACACACAGCGCAGACACGATACGCTGTCCCCCTCAACCCATATCTCCTCCCACGTAATCAATCAAGCAATCAAGACATTAACGTGAGATAACATTTTCTGAGTACGCTCAGGGCAATTTGACCGATTCATCATTCAAAAACTGAAATACCATCAGTCCAACTCGTCCAACGCGTTGCTGTGTGCTCGTCTGTGGATGTGGACGGTTTGGCTTTATACATATGGAGGTTAGTTCGGCCTCGGGCAACGCCCCATCTAAGGGAATAGGCCTCTTCGCAATGATTGACGAGGGGTATAGCAATGGCAACGACTGAGCCGGATGTGAAACGTGAACCAAAACGGTAAAAATTGCAGAAGTTCAACAACCGTCTCCTGCGCCGAAGCAGAGTGAAAGTATTGTGTTCTGTTGTTTGCAGCAGCAGACAGTTGTTGACTCTACAACATCGCAGGAGGGATCTTCTGCCTGCGCACATTGTTGTTTCCTCCAAGACGAGGCTTCCGACATGGCGGAAAAAAACAACAGCAATTATCTTCGTCAGAACTAACAAAAAAAAGGGCAGCTATTGCTCACGGTGCGTTCGATGTTTGTGTGTTTTTTAAAAGCTAAGCTGCCTGGCCGACCTCTTACAGCCGCAGAGCTGAGGGGCTTTTGGATTTCGTCGCCGGTGATCGGAGATGTTGTGTTACGAAACGTAATCATAGTTTGTCGTGTCAAAAAGGAAACAGCTACCAAACAGCAGGGTGCTGCTATCGGCTCTCATTATGCCTTCTCATATGTGCGTTCCAGGGGGCTTTGATAGCAGGTTTATTGAATTAAACCCCAAAGTTGCAGAAACCCCGGCGACCGGCAATCAGAGCCGTCTCTAAGCGGAGTCATGGCAGCAACAGAAACTAATAGAGGGGGGGGCATTTCAGTGAACAAGTCCACACTGTTACTGTTACAGAAAATCCACGAAAGTCACCGCCGACATTACGGGTCATCGATAACAACTCTTTTGTTACAGCACAGGCAAAAGCAGCCTCTCGGCCCTTCCCGAACCGACCAACGGAACGAAGGAATGTGACTTTCTTTGGAGGAAAAGTCGGAAGAGGCCGTCTCTAAAATGCAGCACAGCGAAGCGACGTACAGTGCACGACAGGGGTGACGTGTAGACGATTAGCGGGCGGCGCTTCCGCGCTCCTGCAGATGTTTAACTTTGGGATCGTGACACGTGCTTGAAAAAAGACAGGAACGAGTACAGCAGCGGAACGGCTGCATGAATCATAATATGGATGAACACTATGAGACGCCTCCCCCCCCCCCGCCCCCTCCCGTTCATCTGCAACACACCACACGCCGTATTGGCGTCATGGGGACTGTTTGCATTCTCACATTGTGCACACGCTGAGTTCTGACCAAAATAAGTGGGACTAAAAAGCACTGCAATTATATTTCAATTATGCTAATCCGATTGAGCAAAACGAGAAGAACAGAGCTAAACTCAGTGGTTCCCACACACCTGTTCAGTTTGGAAGCAACATTTGGTGGTCTGTCAAAGCATTTTCCTGCATGATTTACACACAGCATTCTGTTATTGACAGCAAAACCCAAGCAGAGCAGTAAACAACGGACATGGTAGACGGTTGTGCTCTGTTACTGTACATTTTATTTGTTCTAGTTTGCTGAATCAAAGAACCGACACGTGGAAGCTGTTTGGAGTCCCAACTGAGTGCTTGTGATGCACGCTGCTTTGTCGCCTCCTTGAATTTAGATTTGTGATAATTAGTAATTATGGCAAACAACCGATATCCGGGGAATGAACACTTTTCTGCCGCCTTTCCCGTCACTCCAATCTCTTATTGTAATGTTTTGCTCCCAGACGTCATTACTGAAATCCCACAGATCAGAATGTGATCGTGTAGTGTAGTTTGAGAATAATGTTTAGAAAAGTTACAAACAAAAGACTGTTCAGATAAACTTCTAGCCAAATGGTGCGTTCAGCTGCGTGTCAAGGTGTGTATTAATATTATGAACCGGGATTTGAAGATTCCCAAAATAATGGAAACATTAACATTCATTAAAAAAAAAGACGTTTTCCAGAAGATGAGACGCTCCATTGATCTTCACCCTGTGTAACTCCAGCCTGTTTGTCCACATGTCCAAAGATTTCGACAACTGCTCCATTCCCGCAGCTACGCCTGCTGCATCACATCAAACATTGTTCACAAGGATGAGGAGGCTGCTTAAGATTCAGCCACTGCTTCTCCAGGGCTCTGAAACTGGCCTCCTAATCGCATCTCGTTGGAGCAGTTGAGCCCTCCGAACGATCACTGGTTCTCAAGCTGATGGCTGCTTTTCTACTTCTGCAAAGCAGAACAATGCATAACGAGGTCTGTGCACCCAGGAACGACATATATCTATATATCTATATACGTATACACAACAGAGTCACATGAATGTGAAATATACAGAGAAGGGCAGAACAGCAGTGAAATAGCTATTATATCTCTGCTTGTGCGAACACAGTTTGTCCTCGTGACCAGCAATTTTTCAGACGCATACAACTCGTCCCCCCTTTACAGATTCAAGCTGACACACAGACGGATAATAAGGTACACGGAGAGGCGCATGTACAAAAAGATGCTTCCAGCGAGAGGCACATTTAGACGGACGGATACCGCAGGACAGCCAGCAGAGGCAAGGGGGAGGACGGGGGGACAAGCAACCGCTCCAAATCTCGGAAAGACCCCCAAAATGTAAAAAAATGTTGTATGACGTGCGTGCTTATGCATATACGTTTGACATACTGTGCTCATGTTTAACTGGCAGAGAGTGGGTTTAAACGTCTCTGGCGTCTGCTGCCAGCCGAAATATAACATCTATCAGCACTTGCAATAACGTTTCTCAGTGGGAGTTCACTGTGCAGTGCAGCGTGTGTGCTCAATAAAAAGCAAGTCATTCAGATTAGTGGCAAAGTATTAAGCAGCTGAAATAAAAAGGGAATCACTCATTGTGTGCTATCTGTGCGCAGCACGAAGGACACCCGGTAGAAGACGGGGGCCGCTTGCATCTCTACTTATCAATGCTTCACGGCTTATAGCGTAATGTGGTTCAAAGGTGCTCCAACGTTCCGTCTTTCACAGATAACCGCCGCCGTCACATAAATTGATAAACGCCTTGATCCAGCTGCCGCTTATCTGCTTAACTTTGACTCCCGCTTTGGGATTAATACACCTCCTCATCCGGCGGCGGCGACTGAAACGCACACCGGGGGAGACAAAGGGAGAGCGGCCTTACCGGGCGGAGACACTCGCTCCCCCGTCCTGCTGGTCCGAGATAGCAGAGAGACATATAGGACTCTTAAATGACAGGGGAATATTAACATGTTTTTTTATTGTTTACATGCATGTTAATTGGATCTATTTTTTAAAATTGAACGCCCAGATGCTCTTTGACTATTTCAAAATGCCCCTCTTACTTTCATCTCAACCGTAAAAGGGTGTCAAAAAAGGAATGTTTGATCACGCGAATTTACTGACTTTATATCGACTCGGGAGTTCTGAGCGTGTGCGGTCACCCCGTCAGCACCCCAACCCCCCCTCTTCCCAATCCAACAAACTGGCAGTTAATTCCACTTTTTGGATTGACACTTTTACCGAACTAATCGTCAAAACAAAGCATGAGAGGAGCCGCCCCCTCCCTCCTGCACCCACCAAAAAAAGGGCATCTGTACCCGCTGAGTGTGGGGCCCGCGAGGGGCCTCGTGGGCCGCTCGGGCTCAGAAATGTCACGTCTCCCGTTCTCTCTGGCTGGGATGCCGGCCTTGATATCTCGCGAGCGGCCGTCAGACGGTCGAGACGCCCGCGGCCTCGCGTTCACCGCCAGTTTCTGCAACCACGGTTGACATGTTTACAGGAGATTTGGTTTTTTTTTTCTTCTCCGGAGCTGATAAAGCGCGGCCCCCGTCAACGCACTGGCGCGTCTAAAAATACAGACTGACCTTCAGATGTCTCGCTGCACCAGGTGTGACTCTGGTGCACAATTCACTGTTGGCTGCGACGCCGTCGTTGTTCTTGTCATAAATACTGCGCCGTTAGTTCTTAGCAAATGTGCAATGTATGTTTGTTTTTTTCCCCCCACTTAGCACTTGGGGTGGGGGTGGAGGGGGGAAATGCATCAGTGGGATATTTACACCACACACTGTCACGGCTCAATTCCATCCGCAGCCGACTGATTGAGCAATTTGTCCTGCAATTGTGCACAATAGGCCATTAACGTGCAGGGAAGCTAATGTGCATTGCAGACACGGGAGTAACAGGAAGAGGGAAGCTGCGGTGAAAAGGTCTGTATCAACTTACTAATTTGTTTCATTGAGGGGGGGCGAAGTATGTTTAGATACTGTGAAGAAGAGTCACCAACGAATTAACAACTTTAAACCCAAATTGTGGAAATCTATTTTCTTTTATATGATAAATCACAGTTTGGCACCAGAGTGCAATGCGAACACTGAGGGGTTTTTAAAACTAGAAAGGGGGCACCTAGGACTCACGCGCTGGGAGTTAAAGTAGGCTATTGGGCGTAAACACACCCTCAGAAGGATGAATAATGAACAACAGGATGGTAAGTTGTCAAAAGAAGATCCCCCCCCGCGGATCCCGGGTGACTGCGATCTGCTTGTAAAGCCGATCCTCATTACCAGTTCAATGCATGAGCTCCCGTTTCCAGTCCTCTTGTATTCTCGCCTCTAATCTCGGGGCGGACAAGAAAAGGGGAGAACCACATTTGCATATTGCCTGACCTACATGCCGGGAGAGGATAACCGCCGAGCTCGGCTCCGCGCTGTTGTGTTACCAAACTGGGCTGAAGTGGCCTGAACAGGGCGGTGGGGGGGGGGGGGGGGGGGGGGGGGGGGGGGGGGGGGGGGGGGGGGGGGGGGGGGGACGAGCTGGAACCAGTCGACGCAGGTGTCGTCCGTTGGTTCAGGTCGAAAAAAAAAACGGAGAAAGAGAGACAAGCGAGAGCAGCGGCTGGAGGAGAAACGGAGTAACGGTAGCGATTGCTGCGCAACTGCAGTTTGACAGATTGTTAAAAAAAAAAAAGCAAACATCCACCTGTCAGTAAATCTCAAGCCGCCGGATGGCATATTTTTCTTTTATTTTTTTTGTTGAGAAAAAAAAAGAATCTAATTCTACACCGATGTCTGCAGTAAATGAGGCCGCAGCCATCGGGTCATAGCTGCATCGCAATTAACGTGACATTAATTCAGGGGACCGTGACATTGGCCCCTCTGAGTCCAGGGCCGGTGTCTCACAGCCCACCGCACCTCTCTATCAAATTAAAAAGGCCAGAGTCTGCGTCGTCCCTCCGGAGTCTCATCCCCCCCCCCCCTTCTTGTTCAAAACCTAACCAGTCATTTGCTGAAGGTTATTGTTATTGCGTGACATTTAATCCAAGTGATGATATTAGCATAATTCCCTGACCCGTCTTCTTAACCTCCAGTCACCTTTAATTGGTCCGAGCTTTGCAGAGCCCGTGTTTCACATGGAGTGTCCGGCCCATAACCGCTACGGCTGCTGCACACTGCTGACACTTCATCGATAGCCACCGCAGGTAACCACAGACATTAAGGTAAAACAAACTCCGGTGGAAGACATTCCCATCAATCGCTCAGGGCTTTTTTTTTTTTTGACCTTCTGTTGATGTGGCACGATTCTCGAAAAGCTGCTGCGGGTGTCGCGCACGACGCATCCGCACACGCAAGCCATAAAATGCTACGGTTGCCTGTGTGTCTACGAGCTGTAAGATTTCCATGTGTACTTCTTGGCCTCCCCTTGTCCTGCTATATACACATATATATATACAGTATCTCCATAATGAGTCGCACTCTGAAGCCACTAACTGGGTGAACTGGAAGTAAATTGTTTTGACAGGACGATTCAGGCATTAATGCCCTCAAAGGTAATCGTTCCTCACTGATTTCATATCCCCTTTGCACCCAAAAAACAATAAACACGGAGGTGGAGCACTCGCCGATATGTGGATTGCACGGGAGGAAAACTCAGTGCCGCTTCACTTAACACCTCCATTGCATCCATCCGCCTACAGGAGACGCGGAGAAGGAAGGAAATTAGATATATTGTTCACACATTGTATGTAGGACAATATACGGAAGTGGTTCAAATCAAAGTGGAAAGTTAGAGATGGAAAAATATATATATATATATCTCGAGGGGATGGAAAAAATAATATCCACTTCTTTCCTGCGATGTGACAGTTTTATTTTCTAAAGGGAACGTAAATATTTTACAGGGAGGAAATGACCACAGCATGCAGCCTCCTGCCGGCTCTGAGCCCACAGCACCACTCTGCTGAGGCGGTAGTTTTGGCACAGATTGCAGAAAGGTGCAGCGCTGCCGGCCCGGGCCCACCTAATCCATCAGGTCCTTCCTGGTCCCCCGGTGATGAAAGTGACGTCTGAAATCGCGAACGCCGTTAACAGGAAATATCATTATCGTGAACGAACCGCACGACTTACACACATTCCATTCAATTCAATGTTGTATTGCCTGTGAAGGCTTTAAACTGTTCTCCATCCTCTCATCCAGGATGATAAACTCTCCCCAAACACAACCTTCATCGTCATTATTTTTGCTGCTATTCAATATTTAAGAGCCTTGACCTGGTCCCTTTTCCAATGTCCCAATGTTAAAGTTGTGTTGTGTGAAAGTAACTGATCTCTTCCACAGGAGGAGCTCATCTGGAACTCAAATGTATTGATCACTGTTTTTTATTTTTATTTTCCTCACATTCCCCGTGCGTGCACCTTTCTGCCAGGTGAAAACTGGAGCTTTGTTTTTTTTTTTTAAAAGGAATGCATCCTTGTGACATCCATAATTCTGTGTGGTATTTTGAGATTGGACGGACTTAATGTGAAGCGTCGCCGGGTAGCGGATGAAAGCGGAGAGAAGTGAGTCTGCCGGGAAAAAAAAGGTGAATGACATGATACGGGGACCCGGGGAGAAATAACAAAGCTCAATATCATGAGGGCAACACGGGGAATACCAATGAGTAACCTCGCGAGACGTTAGGAATAATCTGTTAGCCACAGTGCGTGAGCAGGTCCAAAGACTGTGCCGGGGAAATTGGCTCCTGTTCACGGCTGCGGAACCGTAATGTGCTTCGGCAAATGGCCGCGCGGAGCCATTTGCTCTGTCACTACTCCTCGCCTGCCCCGTTGTCTTTGCTATTGTTTGAATGATTTCACGAGGATCCTTTTTCAATCTTGCGTGTGTGCGTGCGCGTGCAACGCAGCGTCAACACAATCATTTGGATGTCGTTACCTTTTGAAGAGAGATGATGGCCTCAAAGCCCCCGGCGACCGCCGCCTGGCGCCGCCGACTGGCGCCGCCGACTGGCCAACAGAACTCAGCCAGAACGGAGGTTCTCACGGGTTCGTCTATTGGCCAGGAAGAAAGATGGAGGAGGCCCCCCCCCGAAAGGTCCCTAAGCCAACCAAGCATACCAACCAGGAATTGACCTTGAGCACAGGTGTTACTTGAGATGTCTTCATTGCACCTTACTCGAAATGCTGCTTCAGGAAGCTGCTTGTATCGTCTGTGCCGCCGTCATTCACTTTGCATCGTGAGTAAAAAAAAAAAAAGTGATTCTTTGGCGTACCACTAGAGGGAGCCCCGCGTACCACTTTGAGAATCACTGTTTTACATGCATCGTCGTCACGAATACCCATGTCATACCCGCTACTCGTGTTTACTCGAAGCTGATTGCAGTCGCAGAAGGCAGCGAATGGCCTCTGCGGTTCGAGCCGCACAGACACACAGACTGTGCGGTTGAGCGTTGACCGGCTCTTATCGCTCCACCGATGTCCCTTCGACACACAGAACACTGAATGTAGGTCAAGCGGCGCGTGTGAATGCGCCTACTGAAAAGTTACTTCCTTTCCCAAAACAGCTTTGACGGATGCCACGATTTGGGAACGCGGCGAGCGCTGTGATTGGCACGTGCGCGAGGAACAAAGGGAAGACGGATGTTGTGGTGACGGATTGAACAGATGGAAGGACACTGGGGAGAAGCAGCTGCTCGTGTCTCATGTAGAAAATGGTCAGAACTGGTACACGGCAAACTAAACCAACTTCGTGGGTGCGACGCCGACGCCAGTGCACGCGAGCGCGGAATCGACACGGATGTGGGCTCGTGCGTCCTGTGATCCGGTTGGAACAGTCGGAAGCTTCATTAACATTTTTTTTTTGTTAATCTTGTGTATTTAAAAGATACAGCTACAGTAATCAGTGTTTTCCCTTATGTTCATGCTGTGCACCGCTGCGGCAGAATTAAAAACATTTTAGACGATCAAATATCTTCTGCTGCGCCTCTCCACACCCGGAGCTGAGCTACACAGAGAAAGGTGGGGTGGGGAGTGGTTGTAAACAGCCTCAGTAGTTTTGGGGCTGCGAGTATTGTAAAGTCAGCCTTTATTGGGAAAAAAAGATGGATGCAGTCAGTTCCAGAGTTCACGACATGTTTTTAGCCTTTCGAAAGGCCTGTGCTCTTGCTCGCCTCACTCAAAGGAGAGTGAGGCGAGGAGAGTGAAGCATTTGTGAAAGTTGATTTTTTATAAAGGATTTCATCTGACAAAAGAGATTTAAAAAAAAAAACACCATAAGCTGCATTGAAAAACCTCAGAGGCTTTGGATGTGGATGTGGAAGTGAGGCACTTGTATTTCAGCGCCGATTTTTGGAAAAGGGCAATTCACACCCCGTTGATTAAACAGTTCCCTTTTCTTTTTTTTTTCAAATCGCGTGGCTTCTCACAAACATTTCATGTTTTCAACATTTACCGTCTTGATTGCCGCCGAGAGAGCCGGCGAGCCAGCGAGCCGACTCGACTGGGAGGAAGCCGAGATGAGCAATGACTGTGGTCTGAGCTGAGACAACAGCTCAGTAAGTCAGAAGGAGAAACTCTCCATCCGGCCTAAATTGGCAAGAAGCCTTGAAAGGGTTCTGCGACAAATGGTGAGCTCTGCTTTGTGGCGTGTCGAAGCAGATGCAGTTCATCCTGCAAATGATAAAAAAAAAAAAAAAAAAAAAAAAACAGGTGTCAGTTACCCATTCGGAAGTAATCTAGATGGAGAAGATGAAGCAAATCAAAGCGCAGCGGCTCTTTGCTGTGTAAAAGTAAAGACGCTGCCATAGAAACTGTTAACTGTTTTCACCCCTCCGTCTGATTGGTTGAGCATTCCCCCCTCCCTCCACCGTACATCGTGTGTTGGCACAGCAACGTAGTTACCCTTTAGTTTCCTGTCCTCGCCACATCCAAAATAAACCACGAGTCGAAGGATGCGAGAAAATGAACGAGGCCCCCGCGAGCGTCTGACCAGAGGGAGACGAGGCAGGTTATTTGAGGGGGGAACCAACTGGTAGCCGTGGGAGCGGAGGCGTGTGTGTGTGTGTGTGTGTGGGAGTGGGGGGGGGCGCGCGGATAACGAGAGGCTGTGTCCTCGGAGCTGACCGGTACCTCCACGACGTATCGCACAGCCCCCTTAAATTTGAATTTTCAACGTCGCGAAGCCAGCGGCGAAGAGCCAGCTTGAGAATCCGCTCACGAGCGCCATTCCCCCTGTTCCCGCGTCGCCGAGGCCTATTGGGGGGGGAAACGCACCAATTGACTTTCTTGCACCGGATTTAGATGAGGGGGCTGATAACAACCCTCCGACTGAGATTGTTATTGATCTCCTCGTCTGACTCTGGCCAAGGAAGCCAATTAGAGTGTTTCCCATAGTAAACTGTTTCTTCAGTGGGGAGGGGGGGGGCATTCAGGATTGAAAGGCCGATAGCATTCATATATATATAGCTGCTATTTACAAGGTTAACTTGTTAAATCTTTTTTTTGAATCTCTGTGTTTTCTTCCGCTATGTAGGCACTTACTTTGTCGCATGTTATTTAGACTTGCCTCCAGACGGAATGTACTGCCTGTAGTTTTAAGTATTGTAGTGGGATATCAACAATGGCACGTAATAGAAATATCAAATGTATGTAGAATAGGCTCCTATACAGTTGAGTGATGCATCCCGGGTCCTTGTTTTCTGTCGACAGCAAGGCTTTGGGATGGTGCTGTAACAGGGTTGAATCTAAAGATGATGTATAAACTCCACACAGAAGCACCTCATGCATTCATAAGAAAGAACAAAGCACGTGTGTGTGTGTGTGTGTGTGTGCGCATGGAAATCCGATCAGTCTGCTAGAAACAGCCACTGAACTATTGAGGCCTCGCTTCACTGGGACCTATTATGGGGCATCTAAGATATTCTCTCATCGGTTCCAAAAAATGTCATTGAGCGTCGTCTAAGATGAATGCTTTTGTAGTTTAAATTATGAAGGAATCGCATTAGCGATGTTCAGATGAAATCTTCCGGTTCTTTCAAGTTACTTCAAACATCTGTTGAAGATGGGATTTTACAGAATTTAACAACAAAATCGAGTAAGATCTCTGCTTTTCCATCCGCGGCCCAAAGCTTTTCCATTTTGCAAAAGGCGGCCATGGATGGATGAGGTCACGTGATCACGTCGCCACCCGCCCGTGCATCCACCCACCCATCCAACCATCCATCAACCCGCTTCCCTACTGTGCACAACTTCCACCAAACAGGCGTGTGCCGACGGCTCAAACAGGCGGCATGAACCATCCGCACGGGGAATGCAGATTTGCGGATTAGTCCCTCGTCACGCCGCGTCTCCCGGGGGGGCAATCATGTCATTCACAGTGGCGCTAATAAATACCGAGCTCATTTCACACCGTGTTTCGCTTTTCCCGACGTCGATGGTGCGGGACGCATTATCCCCGTCTGCCACGTGGCGTGCGAGCAGAGAGGAGAGCGTTAAACCGGCACGTCGAATAGATGAGAAACTGGGTGGGGAAGTGACTGCAGAAACAGTCCTTGACCAAGTGGGAAGGGGTTTGACGTGTGTGTGTGTGTGTGTGTGTGTGTGTGTGTGTGTCATTAGTTGTTGTTTTGAATCACTCAGTCGCGAGGCCTTTTTTACGTTGCACTTACCTGGAAACTTGCTAAATTTGTCTTTTTTTAAGGGCGCCATTCTGTCGCTGGCTATTTCCCCAACTGCGGAGGAGCTCTTTTGTTTTGGCGGTGGGCCAGTTGGAGGGACTGCTCATTAATACAACAGGTTAACGGTTTAGGTAGTGTGTGTGTGTGTGTGTGAGTGTGTGTGTGTGCTGTCTTTGCTCTCATCTAGATCATTATGGACTTTGTTGAGGAAATGTTGGCGCTGATGTGCCCAGTCACCACGGAGGGGTTTCTGGAGTTTGAGCTGTGAACAGAACGTCGGATGACATTTGAAAAAGGAACCTTTGTGTTTGCACTGGCTCAAAGTAATTTAAATGCCTGATCTTTTTGCCCGTCCGTCAAACAGGGCGGGACAGGGGGATCAAAGTCTATCTGGGAAAGGGCCAATCTGAGGGATTAGAGATCCAATTCATGTCTGGTTTCTCACTGGAATTCATTTTGATATAAAACAAGAAACACCTTTAACGTCTAAGAGGATGGCGAAGCATTTTGAAAGTATTAATCCTTTACATTTTGTATGTCATTTGCTTTTCATTTTCAAACTGCCTACCCGTCGACTGGGGATACACAGGGATGCATGTGATCTAGTGGCACTCAGGATGTACCAGTAGTTCACGAAGATCTATTCATAAATAATGCCGCCGAGTGTGATAGTATTTGGCTTAAAGGCCGCAGGCAGCAGCAGTACAGCGATCCAATGAATAAAAAAGACTATATATTCCAAAAGTCATAAATTGAGACTAAAGACGTTGACTCAAAAAAGGCTTCACATCGGCGCGGCTGATCGGCCAGTCGGTCCGACAGGTTCCCGTCGATGGATATGTCGAGGCGTTCCCTTGTGAACAGGAAGCAACGAGTGATCGGCGGGGGTCGCCGGGCGCTAAAGAGCGGCGGCCATTGTCTCAGACTCCATTAATCCCGCGAATTAGCGCGGGGAGTGACGAACGGGAACCGCGGCGTTCCCGGCGTCGTTAATGGTGTCCTTTCCGATCGCCTCGTCGTCACGAAAGCCGCTTCGGCCTTTTGCTAAAGAGGCTTTCAGGGGGCTTGTTGTCTCTAAACAGCGCCGGGTTTCCCAGAAACCAGATCTGTGCCGGAAACGATCCGATCGAAGAGCGATTGTTTATTTTGAAGCCGGTCCATTGCGCTGTGTTTAATGCACTCATTGAGTCAGCATGAGCGGCCCACAAGGTCCTTCATCCCGGCAGCGGTCAACCTTTTTAATGAACTCCTCAGATTCATCTACCCTATGGCCTTTTAGCTTTATTTATTCGTTGTAATGTCTTGTCATGCCTTGTTATGTATACGCTGCACTGTGTGCATGAAGTGTTGTGGGTTGCAAACAGTTTTCCCCTTTCGGGAATTAATGAAGCTTTCCTAACGCAACGAAAGGTGAAACGCCCTCAAAGTGGGCTTTTATTCAAAATGTTGTTTGCATTTCAATGCTCACCGAGCTCTCCTGCCCTCACAATAAAAACAACTGTGAGCCCTCATGATGTGGCAGTTGGCTAATGGCTCACTGTACACCCATCACGGACCGAAGCTTCAACATAAAAACCCATGATGATAACACTCTCGTCCAATGGCTCTTATCGCGAACGCGTCAGAAGCATAATTGAAAAGCACTACCTCGTCAAGGACAAATCAACAGTGTAATGTTTGAAGCTGTCTGGACTGGATTGCTGGGGTATAGTGTTGTCAGGCTGCTCATCCACTTTGCGTGTGCCGACGCCTCTTCTGAGAACAATCAGATCCACAGCGAGATTATCCCCGCCTGAATCAACGGCATCCCCATGAGACGCCGGCGCCATCGAATGTGGGCGGCATCCTCCAGACATCCCGGTTCTGTATCTGCATATGAAAGACTTCTAAACTTCCCACTCTAGAAAGTTAAAATCTGCCGAGCCGTAAACATTCCTATTCTACGTTTACACTTCGGATCACAGATCAGCTCAGACAGCTCGCTCGCTCTGCTGTTATTTTGGTTACGTTGTATCGGATCTTCGACTATGCTCTCTGCCCTTTCGTATTCCGTCGCGCTGAAAGGCTAAGCCTATTAAGTCCCTTGATAACAATTTGTCACGAGCACCCGTCAGTCCTGGTGGATGTCACAGCGAGTCTGGTCTCCTGATAGAGGTGACGGCGAGTTTAGGCCTCTGTTATAACTCTGTTTCAACTGGTTGCTTACTTAAAAGTGGGGAACATTCAGTCCTTCCTGAAATAACTTTGCACGTACGTGGATCTTAATATAATTACAGAACTCCAATTAGGATTTTGACAACTTGTGTTTCTCACCTCGTCTTAATGCTGAAATGAATGAAGACATCTTCTGTAAAAAGCCTTGATGTTAGCGGAGACACACAGGACACGTGTCAGCCGCCGCGGCCAAATTGTTTTGAAACCAGGCTACATTGAGCCAGAATAACAGGTTGGCTATTTATAAATCCATGTAGACGCCTGTGTGTTGAGATGGGAAAACGAGTCTGTCCTTCCAGACCGCGTGGCACAAACAACTCCTGGAGTCACTAGAAGTGATTTTCACCTGTCAACATCTCGGGGATTAGTTAACTCAAAGGTGCTAATAAGTAATAACGCCTCCGTCGTTGACGTCGCCCTGAGCGTCACACTAGTATCCGGTGATGTGTCTGTGTTCTAGTGCGGGCCGTGATATTTTATAAACGCAATTCATCATCACATTTACGGCAACACAGTCACAGAGCACCTGAGAATTCAAAATTGAAAAGTTCCATTGTTTTGGCCCTCGGCACAATGGACCTGGCATTCATTTTTGTGTGTTTGAGGGAGCAGACACATACGAATACTGACGGTAAGAGTTTGTCTACTTGTGCGGAGGCCTTTTGACTCTTCAGTTGCTAAGCTGTTTGACGTAAACACCCCTTACGATTGGAGCCGAAAGTAGCAGCTGGTTCATGTCAGTTTTAATGGGCCGGAAAACAAACAAATCACACGCGGTGTAAGTTTTAACAACGTGCTAAAGTTTTGGGATTGTTATCCCCTCGCCCCAACGCTGTGCGGTGAAAAAAAAACCTACTTTTTTTGTAAAATAAGTGGTGGTACTTCCAGCCCTATAACCACAAACCGGACCCCGAGGGTCAACTGAGCAAAATGGCAAATATAGACACCGTCACCTTGGATCAGACGATTAACCGACCAAAGCCCTGTGACATCAGCAACCCCTTTTTAAAATATCTACAGAACGCATCAAGTTAACGTTCAACCAGCAAAAGCTTCCCTTTTTCCTTTAAGAGCAAAAGAAAGGTGGGGACTGCTGATAAGGAGAGCGGAATGGCTTCCAAATGACATGCTTCATATTAAATTCCTTTTTTTTTTTTTTTTTTTTTTAGCTTTTTAAAGGCTTTGCTGGCACTTGTGGGCCTCGGATGAACCTTTTGGAACGAGATAATGAGGGAGGGGGCGTCACTCCCACCTGAATGTGGACAACTGGAAGGGGAAGGCACCGCACAGTATTTCTTCCTATTGTTTTAGGTCACCTATTCCTATCCAGGTTAATCCAATGGCAGCCTATGAATATATTCATAATAAGCACATGCCAGGAAGGTGACTCGGAAAAAAGTTAGAAGGACACAATCAAAAAAGTTGAAAATGAAGTTTTTATTAAATTGTTATTGGGTGGAAATTTCCAATAAAGCAGCAGATTTTCAGGCATTACGGTTGGATAAAACAAGCCCACATATTTCATGCAGGAGGGCGATAGTTTGATATATTTTTAAGCTCCCTGTTGAATCCATGATACACGAAGGTCAGGGAATTGTTTCTCAGACACTCAGGTTTAGGATTAGTGTCGGGTCACCGTGAGGTCCGATGGATTAAAATATTGTTGCTTTTCTCAAGATAGCTTTAGAAGATAAAAGATAGTTTGTGTGTCTACATGGGTCTTTAGAAGAAGGCCTACACTTGACAAAACCGGATGAAGCACACCAGGCGTTAAATGAAAGTGTATACATATCTATCATGCGCCAAACTGCACTGCACTGTTAACAGATAAAAAAAGGGAGAGAACAAAAGAGTCCAATCATAATATTCCCATTTCTTGATTGATGTTAACAGCTTGCCACCTGACTTCAGTCAAATCTCTTTTATTTTCTTTAACGAGTACAGAACAATGGAAACAATGGAATCAGAAATGTCACCCCCCCCCCCCCCCCCCCCCAAAAAAAAAGACCACAGCATCCTCCCTAATTAATTGTGCATCTCTTCGGCCCTCGGCTGCCTTGGCCAGAGGCCTCTTGTTCTGATCCTTATCATCAGCTATTCGGCATGTCGGGCTCAGAGTCTCCCAGGAGCATTGGACGTCCCCTGCGGGGGCCCGACTCTCAGCCCCCGGGTGTGGAGCCTCGCTCGGCTCCCTTCCGGCCCTCTTCCATCAGAATACGTGCCGCACAAAGCCTGAGGACATTTGTGAGGTCAGGGACTCGAGGAGAGAACCCTCTCCGGCTTCGCGCTGTGACGGAATTCCAGATCACTCGTAATCTCCCCCCCTATTGCTCTGTTCTTACTTGAGATTTCTTTTTTTTTTTTTTTTTACTGAATGTGGAGAGGAGCAGAAGAGCCCAGCAGGTCCCCTGAGGGGCCTCGGAAGAACAGCAAATAAAAAAAACACACAATATTTGGCCAGCAAAAGGTCCGCGTTTCAAATTAGCGCGTGGACACGCCGCTGTGTGTGTGTGTGTGTGTGTGTGTGGGTGTGAAAGGACGAATTAAGAGTACGGTCGGCTTCTTGGAAAGGGAGCCAAGCGATTACAGAGCGTCGCCACGAGCAACTAAAGAAGCTCTGAGTCAGAGGGGGCTATTTTGGCTCCTCTTATAGTCATTAGTCAAAGCGCCGGCCTGCGTGATAGGCCGACATTTAGGGACGTATCTTCCTCACGAACAGCACGAAGTCAGTCTCACACTTTCATATTAACACCTCTCTTGTCTTGAGAGGCATTCAACGATCCCCTGACCATATTTTTTAGCACCGCTTTTAATTCCCACATCCCGGTTTTGTCTGCGATTCCGGCGAGGTCGACGGGTGGATTTGCATAGCCTGACATATGGGTGTGAATATTAACGTATTGGAAAAAATGCTCGGAATAGATTTACATTTTTTGAAAGAAAAATTGTGCTGTCTAAGATTTTTGACACTCCTGAACCACTCATGCGTTCTGAGTCAAGATCTCCAAAAAACGATCCCTGACAGTTTGGCAGGACGATGCTCTAAAAACGTCGTGTTAGTGAGAAAATCATGAAAATGAGGAATTACTTGCTTAAATGCACCATTTGCATTTAGGAGAAAACCCACAGAAGCTGCACTTCCAAACTGGACCTTGATTTCTGTAATAATTGATATGTGTGCAGGTTAATTCACAGTTCATCCTGTTAATCAGTTGTATCTCCAGTTCATAACGTCATTTATTAGTCTTTTGCCTTCTCAAAGAGATGCGGTAGTGACCATACGGTAAGAACCCTGCACACAGGTGCTTCTCAGTGCCTCCCAAACGCTCTCTCTGTGAAGCTGAGTTCGAGGTCACATGTTGTGGCTGCTAAATCACTGCTGTAATGACTTCAAGCTTTGGCTTGTCTTTGTGCGTCTCAACGTACGTTGGGGACAATCTTCATTTTGAATTAAAGACTTGCTTCTTTCCCAAAAACTTTGATCAAAAGAAAGGCATAAATCTTAAATCTTAATCTCATGAAATAAACAAAGAACCCGTTAAAACGGACGTGTTTCCATTTACAAAACAGGGCTCGATGAGCAGAATCTCAGTGCGACAGTGAAGCGAATGTGTTGAAAAATTCAAAGGGACAAACACGACCGGAGAGAATGTGCGCCGTCTTCCGGGCCGACGAAGCCTCGGAACAATGACATGAAAATGAAATGTTAATGAGCATGAGATATAGGATCAGATATTAAATACGGTGTGTAGAAAGAGCGCAAGAGGCACGAATGAAGAACACAGGGATTTGTTAATGGAAGGATGGGAACAGAGACGAGGAAGGGGGGGTGGGGGGGGGGGGGGGGGGGAGGAGGGGGGTGGGGGGGGGGGGGGGGGAGGAGGGGGGTGGGGGGAAGGTTGCTGAGGCTGCGGTTCACGTGGAAACCGCAGCCCGGGTGGGGATCTAAAGTGAAATTCAATGTTGCCTCTTTGTACCCGGCTCAGTTTACGAGGTGGGGGTGAGAGATGATAAAGAAAAAAAAAAAAGGAAGAAAAAAAAAAACAAGGGAAATCCTCCGGCAGTGGTGATTTTTCTCATCCATCACCATGAGAGATCATTTCATTTTTCCTTGTTGCTCGGAGGAGGAAATAAGAGCCTTCCTATCGCTGTACAAAACATCTTTGGGGTGTTGAACGCATCATTCAAAATGCCTTACCAATTAAAGTAAACCAGGGATTTACAAAGGGGATTTGAAAGAATAGACAAATCACGTATAATATCTGCACTCAAATGTCTTCATCCATCGGGTTACCAGTTCTTTAGTTTTCATTTCAAGACAGTGCTTTCAATTTGAAGGGTGGCTGAGTTGCGCCTAACAAATGCTTTTAATACTTTTTGTGCTGTCCGCAGCCGTGAACAACCCAAAGTTTGGTTCTGACCACCTGAAGAGCATCGGGATGTATTTTATGTTAAATTCATCTCATTTTGAAAATGAATCTGCTCCTTGTTTGGGTGACTCACCAAAACCTTTCTCTTCCTTTTGGGGGGTGAGAGAAAGCGTTGAGATTTCACCAAGGATACAGCTGACAATTATATTCACCATAACTCATTGATTAGTTAAAGACATTAGTATTGTTAAATATGAATCAGTTCGTCATTAAAACTAACAGTTTGAAAATATTATTTTGTTGCAGCTGCCAACAATGATTATTTCATCATATAACACTTGATTATTTTATTTTAGTCCCAAAGTTCCACATGAGGTTTTCTTGTAACATGTTGTTTCTTCTGCAATGCTCAAAGAGAATACTAGGAATAATATTTTTGGGGCCATAGCTCTTCATTGAGCTCTATTTTTAATGTCCCTTTACTGAGTAAGTGAGAGGAGGAAAAGCACTTAGAGGTCCGTTATTAACGACCTGGTTTCTGAATACTTCCTGCGGCCTTCGACAGTCGCCATTCTCCGCCTGCACTTTAACATCGCCATGGTTACACAGCTTCACAGATCTGCCCAGGAAAGTCTACTTCTATAGAAGTTCTCACGTAATTCGGCTCGACACACAGCACAGATCTGGATCCACTGTCGCAGTAATTGTTGTTCTCAGTGTGATCATAGTCGGCTTACGCAACGACAGCATGATTAATGGTTCCTACTTACAGCAGATGTTTCATGACTCGACACAAAATATGCGCCCGATGAAGAACATTAAACGTCAATGAATTGTTTGGCATGTGACATGGACACTGTGTCCAGAGCCAATTAGAGAGGACAGTCCGGACATTCATTAATTATCAACCGCGGCCGTGCGTCTGTTCCTGCCAAAAGAATCAGCAGCCACAGTGGAGCGGTTTGGAAAGCGTGGAATGCCTCTGCGTGTTTGCATTTATATCACAAGCAGACCAAAGTCAATTTCCCGATGTTATCTGGGCTCGTCTTCAACACGCCGGCCCACAATTATTCCGCTCCAGAGGTGCTGATGCTAACAACTTGATCATCTGTTCATGTGCTTATGGCTTTATCCCACCGCTTTGTCTGTTTCACATCCGCGCAATTTAAAAAATCACGCGCAACTTTATACTCTGGACTGCTCGGTTGCTACAGCTAAAGTGTGTGGAGTTGTTAATGGAGCTCCGTGCGAAGCTCGTCCTTGTCACCTCGCACATTCACATTCACCTTTCCCAAACGCATGGAGACTTCAGCGGAAGCTCCAGACAATTTAAGGTCTAGACCCGCTTCCCGTTTTGGTTCCCTTTCAGGGCATTGAGGGGTTCACAATGTCCTTGTTAGAGAATGTCAGTGCATTGTAATATGCTGTATGGGCCGGCAGAACGGATCTTAAAATAAACCGACTTTTCTGAAGCCGTCTAATTGGCGCCACCTCGACGGATTCCAAAACAAAATTGTATCGAAATCACGCTGGTCCAGCAGAGGCTCCTTCCAGCTCAGACTCAGAGCGCGGCCCTTTCGACCGGCAGTCGGAACATCTGGCAGAAGGAGGAGAGGTCAGCGCCTCCTCCTCCTCCTCCTCCTCCGGGCCAGGAGCAGAGCTCCGTCTCGCTGCCTGCCAACACCAGCGGGAATCTGACGCTCGGTAGCACCATTACTTTTGTCCACGGGGGGCGTCAAAGCAAAAAATGGAAAAACACCAGTTAAGACTGACCTGACCTGAGCTGACCTCAAGTAACGCGTAAATGAGCTCTGATATTCTGACATCTCCCAGTCCCGATCTCGGGCCCAAACCAGGTGCCACGCTGTCGTCTCAACGGGACGGAGCTGCACGCAGCGTCATATATCAGAATCCCTCCGAGCAGGGATCCCGTAATGCATGCAGCCAGCCCCACTTTAGACACACACACACACACACACACACACACACAATGTGTAGCATCATCAAATCCCACCAGCCACAGTGTGCATGCAAACTAGAGAAATAAAAACCTTTGCCTTCTGTCTTCTGTGTGTTTTCACCAGCTGCCTTTTCAAAAATACCGCCTCCAACCTTAAAGATATTGCCCGTCCCTGCTTCTCAATATAATGTACGACTTATTGACTCACTGCCTGCACGGTTGGCTCTCAGGTTGCAGGACCGCAAGGAAATCTATATATTAGAAAGAAAAACGGGCGGGTAAGATTGTGTGTGGGGGAGGAGAGGGGGGTTCGGGGGGGGGAATAAGCTTCTTGTCCTTGTCAATGATTCAGACCTGACAGTTTTCAAATGCACAGCTTGCGACCCGCTGCCTGCAGCCTGTGTTCACCTTCCCCTCCGCAGACGGAGCCGCGGTGTGTTTGGCCCACTGGGTGTGATCAGGGGGATGTGCCGTTGTCTGTGTGTGTGTGTGTGTGTGTGTGTGTGTGTGTTTGGAGGGCACACACGGCCGGTGTTAACTTGCGTGATCCCGGTTGCTCGCATTAAACTGAATTAAACATTCAGCGGCAACATTTTTACACAGGAAGTCTTTCTGAAATGTCTACCGACGGCAACGACAGTATAATTAAGGTCAGGCATAAATCACTGTTATGGCAGATAAACTATGATCGGCAAAGGCCAATGGATTATAGTTATAGACAATGAGGACAATTCAGGACGTTCAACCCCAGCCCCTACACGGTTTACCCCCTGCCTTCCATGGAGGGCATTTCCAGCTTCATGTTGTACATTTAGACGATTAAATAGCCAATTTCAATGTTTGAGGTGTTCTATCCTTAACCAACCACCAGTAGAAGCAACAACAACAGGATGTTCTCAATAGGCCGTATTTTGGTGCCGATCAAATCATTGCCTGGTAACCACACTGTAGCACCATATAAAGCTCTTCTGGGATGTCAACTGAACACATTTACATTGCATTCCTGTGGTTTTGCACCCGTTCAAGCAGGGGTCGATTATATCGGTTTTCCTGTATGTCTTTGTTCTTCCTACGTGCAGCTCAAAAGCAGTGCGTCATGTCTTTAGAAACCACAGCGATTATTCAAAGCGGCAATGTAGAGCAACGTGACAAACCGCAACTCTCGCTTATAGGAAGAAACATCCACTTAAATGCAAACTGAAGGCGCAGATCATAAAGCCAAGAGGCGAATATGATCAGAAACACATGGATTCACTGCCAGACAATGATTCTAACAGGGAAAAGGGAGCTGAAACAAACAGATAAAGTGCCTGCATACAATCTTCTCTTTTTAGAATTGTATTTCACTTTAAGTGTTGATTATATTTCCTTCAGTTAGACTTGAAAACGGACAACAAATACTGTTGAGATATTACTAAATACAACCGCTGGCTTCTTCAACGTAAATGGCACAAAGTCTTAGTGCGGCTTAGAAATTACTGCGACGTTCCGGATGTTTACATGAGAGAATTCTCTCTCAATGGAACTAGTCTGACTTGAATTGATGTCCCCTGAAGGAAAGCATCTGATCTTAAATCACCAAGCAGTCAAACTGGGAAGAGACTTATCCCCTCAGAGACGCGGAGCTGAACGAATGACGGAGGACTCCAATAAGCCTGCGCCTCCTTAGCCACGCCATCATGTGCCTCCTAGAATAGTCATGAGATAGATTTCCATATTTTACACCGCGCCCGGTGTCTTTAACCGTTCAGCCTCTGCTCGGCTGCTTCGGAGCGTCGTCTGTGTCCCTGTGTAATCCCTGAAGGACGCCCGCCGCCAGGACGCCGCCATGACGCCGCCATGAGCTCGCAGTCCGCCGGGGGCCACGACCTTTCTGGGCACCCGGAGCTCTGTGCAACGGGCGAATGCGTGGATGTTCGATGACAACGGGGGCTTTGTTTCTGGGCGTCCCTCTGCTGAGAAAACCCCAGTTATCTGCTTTAAAGGATTTAATCTAATCAGATTTTATTTTGATTTTTGGGACCTTTTTTTGTATTGGCTCACAGTGATTCAAAGGACAGGATTAAGGATATTTTAGTCACTTGGTTCCTTTTGTAATCTTAACATAACAAGATTTTTGGGTCACCCAAAAAAATCATTTGAATGAATTATGAATAATAAATCAAGCTCATCCTTGGAGACGGGGGGAGAGGAGCCGAGGCATCCACAGGCTGCTGGAAGTTCAGCCGCCGCTCGTTAAGCGTCGACGGACGGAGCAAGTCGTGGTCGCTCTGGCGTCTCCATCTTTTATTCAGGGATTAATTTGAGGCGGAGGGGTTTTCCATCTAGCCCACAGTGGTGTCTAAAAGGTCAACCGTTGCATGTGAAACGTTCCTCTAGGATTTAGTTGAATCTTAGTTTTGGATGATTGTGTTTTCTTGTGAACGAGCACAAGTGTTTTTGCTCCACCAATAATTTTGCTAAAGAGCTTATTTCTTTCTGTCTTAGTTCTCGTTGCGCTGGCTCTCTGTGAACACAACTGACCAATGGAGACGTAAAATACCCGGCCATTTCTCACACATCTAACGGATGCATTTTATTTGTAACATTTGATCATGAAGGAGCGGAAGAAAGCTCGTAACAGCATGACGAGAGAGGAGGTGAGTCTTGGTATCCATCCATTTAAATCATGTCATCAGGCCATCAAAACGAAAACCAACGGCAACCTCATCCAGCGAAACTTATTCACATGTTCCTCTTGTTCTTATGTGAGTGATAATTAAATGTTGCTATCATTCGGTTTTGAAATGGCAATGTAGCAACTGCGACAATTTGAGTTTGATAATCAGCCCAGGCTGATTCGATTTTTTTAAATTGTTCTCAGCTCTTTGGGTTCTCCGAGCTGCAGGCCTCACTAAACGAGACGCTTCTAAACCTTGATCTGAATCATACGGAACATTTGCAGACATGGATAACTCGCCCAGGAATCGCAAGGGATCATGGACCTCCGGACTGGTTCATTTCAGCCTGTTGCTACTGTGCGCATAACCACACTTTTTGAAAGGATTTAATGAGACCCGTTAAAGATATTTAAATGTTATTCTACTGATCCGGTAGTTCATCTCGTGGGTCGTCAGGTTGAATATTAGGGGGTCGGTATGAGAAACGTTTAAAGCCTCGGGTTCGGTCCAGACTATTTCTGCTGGTTAATTATAAACTTGTCTGAAAGAGTTGCACAGCACACCAACGCCG
The DNA here is from genome assembly GCA_021346845.1 of Apeltes quadracus. Taxonomy (NCBI): domain Eukaryota; kingdom Metazoa; phylum Chordata; class Actinopteri; order Perciformes; family Gasterosteidae; genus Apeltes; species Apeltes quadracus. Next base: position 9,623,450 of record CM037921.1, on the reverse strand, counting down.
TACAACACCCCAACTTTACTTTCACGCAATGCATGAAATAAAATGAATAGGAAATACGGCAAAGTACAAATGCACATTTTAAAGTCAGTGTACAATCAACACACGTGACCTGCAGTGGATTATTAATGAACTTACATAACAAATACACACTGCATTTATTCAGATTCCATTTTTCATTACATCCAGCAGAATCCAAGCGCACAATACAGTGGGTAAATAAATTAATAAATAAAAAAACAGCCCGATGCCAATTAGCTTCTGCCGCTCTGCTGTCCTCGAAAAAAAAAAACACAATCCTCAGGTGTTGCGTCCGCGGGAGGACGTCAAAGGGAGCGCCGCTCACCGTGCCGGCGGCAAGCAGAGCTGTGCCCGAGTCATCTTTATGCATCATCAGTGCGCTCGGGGTGGAAGCAGTGCGGAGGTGCAGGTGTCAGTCCGCCCGGCCCCGGATGACTGATGAGTCAATCTGTCTCGGGAAAGCGTGCGGAGGGAAATATTTGATGACTCAAGTTTGATGCTCCAACAAGAACATTGACTTTTACAACGCAACCGTGAACGGAAATGAGAATTGATTTTTTTTTTGCTGAGTTATTCAAGTGCCAGGAGCCGGCGATTTGCCACAGGCTTGGTTATGATAACATCAAATGTCGTGCCTCTAATAACGGAAGGCCAATTTCTATGTTTTTTGTTCCAATTGACTGAGCCAAAACCTCGCCCCCTGAACAGCATTTATCCAGTTGTAGCTTAGCAACCGTAACCACGCACAGCGAGCCCGTCAACCTTTGGATCTCCCCGCATGCTGCAGCAGGGCGGACGGGGCCGTAATGAGAGCCACACTTTCGAAGTGCGAAAAGCCCGTGGTAACCAAACGTTACTTGCGAAAGGTGCCCTCTTTGAGTAACAATAGCCCCTCTGTTCCGCTCCCTGTTCGGGGAACATTTACACTTCAGAAGCTCCAGCGCAACTTGAATATGTTAAATATGTTTTTGTTTTTCCTCTTGTAAATGTCAGGAGGTTTCAAATAAGGAATATAATAAACATAAATCCCATCACTGTACTTCAAAAGGACAACCGCCTGCTGTGCATCTTGTTTGAAAAATGTATTAATTTTTGCAGGGACAATGCACACACCCATCAACAGTTGCGCTGTAAGCGAGCCAGAGTTAGCCAGAGAGGCTAGTTTCCATTTCCACGCGCTGTCCTGTTTCAGTCTCTGTAAGGCCGCCTGATATAACAAAACAATAAGCAAACGCTCGTTTTGCTTTTTTTCAAAGACATCTGACCTGCACGGAGTCCAAAAGCATTTGTGACACCTGGTTGGAAATAAATAAATGGGTCAAACTCGCAGCACAACTAACACACATCTCGTCCATGGTGCCGTCTGTGAAACTATTGCCACTGTGTAGCCAACCCATCCTCAGGAAGTAGAAGCTTCAAGACAACTTTTTGAGTGCAGGGGAATAAAAGTGCTTACCTGTGAGAAAACCTGCAGATAGCATCTCACTTTCTGTCAGGTCAAAGCTGTAGTATAATTGGAGGGTGAATAAAGGTTTGCCTTTAGACTCTCACCTTGATGATTGCACTTTTAAACTCTCTGCATGAGGGGAAGAACAAAATGAAACCTTTTGTGCCCGAACCTCAGTAATGGGTTAAGCTCCTGGATGTCGGTAAAATTAGTCTTGGGAGTTTTCTTCCATCAGTCCATTTGTTGATGATATTAACACGTTTCACAATGGTAGATGCAGAAGCCCCAGATATTAGTGAATCCTGTAAATTACGTTTCTTCAATTATGTTTCTTTAATTAACTAAACTAAAACAAAATCCATTGCAGTCACAGCGGGAACCACAAATACAATTTGATACTTGATCAAATAGAGACCTAAAGTTTGCCGGCCAACCGACCGAAGCCAATTGTGCTGTAAAGTAAATGTCACTCCTCTGTTGTGATTGTCTGCCTTCAGGGCCGGCCCAAGGCATAAGCAAACTATGCCAAACTAGGCTCCTGGCCACCAGGGGGCCCCAAGCAGCCGCTTAGTTCGCTTATGCTGCAAGCAGCCCTAGTTTTGTATTACAACCTTGCTGTATTCGTTCATAATTTTTGCTATAACATTATAGCGTGACATTTGTGCCAATAATCTTCTAGCACAGGTGACTGTGCGTGGTGGGAGGGGGGCCCCCAAATAAAATTCTGCTTAGGGCCCCCAAGAGGCTCGGGCCGGCACTGTCTGCCTTGTCCCTAATTGTTTCCTCCTGTGTCAAATTTACCGGCACCGTCCCAGTGTATTTAAGCCATGTGCGTCCTTTGCCTGTCGTTTTACGTGTTCTGCAGTCCGATTCTTTCCCCCCGTGACGCTCACTATGGTGCACAGATGGTTTTTTCTGGCTTTGGGCCTGCTTGCTTTTCCGGCAGCTTGTTTTCCTGAAACCTAATTTCAGCTACAAAACCTCAGTGGGTTTCCAAAAATTTAAAATTTAGACCACTTCAAAGGCAAATTGAGGGTGCAGCAAAAAAAACCCACACAAGCAGAAAGGAGAGCACGCCGCTTTGAGAAGTTGTAACTCTGATGTTTAGCTGGAGGGAAGACAGCGTTTCCCGTGGTCTCGTCTGTCAGCAAAACCGGAGGCCGTTGATGGATTTCTTGTCCAACCTGAGGAAAAATCTTCATTTGTGTCAAGTTCATGGTTTCAGAAACTATGCAGCTTTTGTTCCATCGCCCACCCATCCTCCCCGTGCAGCAGCGCACTCCATCCGCCGAGGACGCCTGTTTCCGTAGAAACTATTCAGTATGTTGAAAGAATAACTCCCACTGAAGTCAAATAACATTCGACCGACAGCTTCACCTTGAACCAAAAGATATGTGTTCATTCAAAATGTATTTTGTATTGTTGTTTTTGTCTTCTGAACAAGTGATTTGATTCTTTTCAGCAGCTCTCTGTATAACGGCTCACTATAAATTGAAGGTCTTCGCAAAATTCATGTTACATTTTCTTCTGGTATGGAGGGTGAGGGGGGGGGCATGAACAACTCTTCATAGGAAAACGTGTGTTTTATTCTGGCTGCTATTAATCTTCATGCTGAGTTGGATATCAATTAGTTGATCCAACCATGTAATTGATTTCCACCGTGTTACCTTCAGCTCTGTTATTTGTGACGCTCAGACCTGTTTCTTTTTTCTTTTTCTTCTGCTGCCTCGTGTCAACACCTCCACACGTACATGCACTTCATTACAACCACGGGGATAAATATCATCCACGTAATCCGTTCAGGCCGCACGGGCCGCCGTCCCCCATTGTGATTTCATTACGCTTACCGCGGCACAAGGCCCGCGTTGGACACCGGGTCATTACGGAGTCGCTACAACACCGCCATTACGCTGAAATCAGATACGAGAAACAAATTGCATGTTTTGTCCAATCCGAATGACGGCCTGATCCGCCACAACAGCTCCGAGGCCGGCCATTCCCCTCACATAGCACCATAGCGTGCGCCTCTCGCTCTCGGCGATTTGAATAATTCACTCAGATGTGCGATTCCGATTGGTGCTGCGACCCGTGTGTGTTGCGGTCGGCCCGGCTGTATGCGGCGGGGAGATAAGGAGGTGAATCGCAGGCTGGAGGCACAGCTCAGGGAGGCTCGGCGAGGGGCTGAGGGGGGGACAAGAGGGGGACACCCCGGGGTCAACCGCATGCCCAACGATGACAACCGGCGGCAACGAGATGTGGCACGCTTACAAGATAAGTCTGATCCTTTTTTTCGAGAAAATGTGACACGGTGGCATTTTATCTGAAGTTAGACAGCAAATCAGAGAAAAATGTGAGACAACAAGTTGAATCTCGAGCCGCTTTTGCGGGATGAAGTTAGAGCTCTGCTTACTTGCAGCGGGAAGATGTATGTTTATTTCCTCACTCGATACATCAAGGCCCCGAGTTGTTGCATTCATTAAATTCAGTCTAGAGAATTCATGGTTTTATGTCTGACATAAAAATCAGCAGTTGCTTAATTTAGTTTCGACGTGATGTAAAATTAGCCAAATATGTCACTTCTTAACTGTTCTTTGCGCCAGCTGTCTTCTCAAATATTCTCAATGAACCGACTAATACGTTTCTATCCCAAAACCAACTCATGGTCTTATCTTTTAATGAAGACTAAATTGATGTTAGATGGAATTTTATATACTGCGGGACATAAGAGCTCTGGCTGGCGGGGTAGCTGAAGTGTGGTTCAGACATTTGCTTTATTGTCTGTAACGGGAATACCTCTTTCATTCCTTGTGACCAGGGAAGCACATCGGAGCAGGATGACGAGTAACTGCTTCAACGCGACAAGTTGTTTCCTATGATAATCGTTATACACAAAAAATATTTGGTGCGGAAGATTATAGTTTTGATGGCACGCCGTGTTAAGATGAGTGTTCGTGTTTTCACTTGGACGCCGTTCATGAAGCGAACGGCCCGTGGAGACGGGAAGAGAGAATCCTGGCGAGGAGATAAAGTGATGAATGTAGCTTTGTTCACTTCACCCCCCTTCCTCTTTAATATTCCGTCTCCATAAACCATGAAGGGTTACTACTTGTGAAAATGTTTCAGGGAGGGAGGTAATTTGACTTGCAGCCTGCAGGCCCAGTCGTTTGTTTTGTGGTCCTTCTGGGTTCTTGCGTACTCTGAAGGGGGTTAGCACCTGAGGGCCGCTTTCACGCACACGTTCCTGGAAACGGAGAGCGCCCTCTGTCACCGAGAGCTTCCGTCTCTCTGTATTTGCGTGCGTGTCTCTGTCTCAGTGCCGGCCCGAGCCTCTTGGGGGCCCTAAGCAGAATTTTATTTGGGGCCCCCCTCCTACCCATGTCACCTGTGCTAGAAGATTATTGGCACAAATGTCACGCTATACTGTTATAGCGAAAATTATAAACTAATACAGTGAGGTTATAATACAAAACAAGGGCTGCTTGCAGCATAAGCGAACTAAGCGGCTGCTTGGGGCCCCCTGGTGCCCAGGTGCCCCCAAGCAGCCGCTTAGTTCGCTTATGGCCGGCCCTGTTCTGCCTGCACACGTGCGCCGTCAATCAAACGGCTGCTGCGCCGAGGAGGGCTAAGCGGAATCTCAGCGGTGCCAACGACGAGGGTTACGGTGAAGGAACTCTGCAGTGTGCGTGAGCATCCTACGATATCAGCGCCCCCCCCCCCCGCCCCCCCCCTTAACCGAAATCACTGGCAGCAGGATGACAGCCTCCCGCGTGCATAGATCATGCACTTTGTGTGTTTCCGCCAGCGGAGGAGAAGCTGTCGAGATTACCGCGACAAAAGATGATTGTGATTATCAAGACAAAAGTGACTTGTGGTTTTGCCATAGTGTCACAGCGTCCTAATAGCAGGTCTGTGTGACATGACGACTCTGAACTCTCTCCTACTCCAACCCGTGTGAGACGTGGCTTTCTGGAAATGATTTGATCCTTCCGGCGAAAAAACAAACTTAAAAGTTGCGCAGTGGGAGTAACCTTGATGCTAATGAAAGGGAGTCCGGATTCTCTACTATCAAAAGGATGAGTAATGTTCTTTTTCTGTTTTCTTTTTTTAGTTTTCCCCACACGCACATCCACAGCGCTGACTGATCTGAGGCTTTCACAGCCTTTGAATGAAGGTACTGACGTGCTCAAATTCCACTTACGACGGGCGCCTCTTTGAAGATCTCGTTCGCTTGGCCAATGGAAATGGTGTTACCATGTGCCAGTGTTCCATATTTGCTCCAATAGACTGACTAACTTAATAAGATAGCATGTACCGTGTATAATACCGAAGTAAAATATTAAACAACAACAACCACAGCCAAAACAATATGTTGAGTTTGGCAACTTTCTAATAACAGTGTGTTCCCATCATGACATAGTTTGCTATTGTTGGAAAACACCTGCACTAGTTTAGCTAAGAAATGCATTTAAATGTGCTGAAATAATCTACATTCTTCCGTTAAGTTTAGTTATTGTCACAGTGGCCGTCACACATGTGAAGAGTTCTGCCTAAAGAAGACCCCGCTCCCACATAGCAACGCGTCTCAACGGCTGCCTCCCTCATGTGACGCACTTGAACCACGCTGTAACCAGCTGTGAGTGAAATGTCACTGCGGATCAAATTAATAGACCTTCAGCGGCAACATCATGGAGCTCCCCTGTGTGGAATTATGTGCGGAGGTATTACGAAAATACCACCCTTTGTGCGCGTTTCGCTGAGTCAGAGGTGTTTTCGACAGTCGAGGGGGTGAAATGTTGAAATAGAAGTTGTTGAATTTATAACGATGCTTCTTTTGATAGCACACTCGCTGTAAGTATTCTAACAAAAGTCTCACTGATTGAATGTTGAGTCCTTTATAAACAACTACAACATGTTTCCACAGTGGGATATGCCAGTGTAATGTTAGAAAAATATGCCATAATGTGACTTTGAATCCTGAATATTTATCTGGCTTCCAGGAGCACCATACAATCTCAAAACGTTCGGACATCTGGTTGAGCAGAGAATGAAGTCTCCTTTTCCTCCGTGTGCGTTGTTGTCCGAGCTTCTACTCTTTGTGTCAACGGTTCGGGCAGCTAGCGCTGTTAGCACCGTTAGCTCGGCTCAGCTGTTACCTTATTCGGTGGCGTTGAGAAGTAATTAAAAGGCGCCCCAATATTTTATGTTTTACTTCATTGTGTCCCCAGGATGTGACATTGGTCAGGGGGCTACCTCCAGCTAATTAAAGCGTCCACGAAAAACACACACACACACACACACACACACACACTAATCACGCAACAAATCATGCATTATTGAGAAGTGCTTTGAATAAAATATAAAGGTTAGTGTTTCCCAAATGATTCCCTCAAGAAAAGGGAGAGAACTAAACATATTATTGTGGTTCTCACCTTGCAGCTTGACTTGATAGGATGTAAGATTTAATGCTGTGCTTTAAATAGTAAAATAGTTTTCTTTTTTTAGTGGTACGTACATTACATACTGTATTAAAATGTCAGTTCTAACATCACAACATTTGCATTTCTTTGTAACTTCAAAGAAATATTTGATTTAAATCCCCCGCGGTATCAGTTAAATATTGTGTTTTCATTAACAATGTGTTAAGCTGAAGCTAGTGGGAAACGGTGCAGTACAGAGGTTGCTTAGAAGTTCAGCAGAGATTTCCCATCTAATGATTAGACTCCTTTGGGACAGGACCTCCTTTTGAGTAACACACAGAATGGTATTGCATGTAGCTCTCACCCATTGGAGGTCAGCCTAGTGTTTGTGGATGGGGAATCTCGTGGCTAATTAAGCCAAGAGGGTCAAAGTATTGGCTTTTTAAGGAGAACGAATGACGTGTGAAGGATACTGTGAGGAACATCACAAATAGGGGAGAGCTGGGGGGAAGAAAAAAAAACAATGACGTAACTTACAATGGCATAGTTTCACAGAAGGTAAAAAAAAAAGTTCTATTACTGATGCTTGGTTAAAAATATGCCAACCGCCAAGGAGAGCCAGTATTCTGTCCCACGCAGCCTCTCTGTCTCAGCAGACAGATGAATTTCAGTACTGGCAAAACGCATCAGTGGACACTTGTCCAGCTGGAGTACCCAAAATGTAGACTTTTCTATTTATTCCCTTTTTGCTTGATTTGAATTTGCCGCAGCGGATGAGTACTAGTGAATCTGAAATGAGGGCTAAGTGATCCATATGCTACCTCTTCATTTCACTCTGAAGACGTCCAAGATGGCAAAAAGGAGCGCCATTTCCAGTAAATATTGCAATTGTGTTTCTGTTCAATGATCGTCAGAGGACATAGTCTTTCTCTCTCTGAAGCACTCAATTGATGTTGCGCAAGCGATTTGTCATTCCTGGTAAAGGTGCCGTCCACGGAAGCCATGTTGATTGGAAAGTGTTGCAGCGGGTGAAAGGAAGGACCTGCGGCATCTCCCCTTCGCACGCGGCTGAATGGGTCTGGAATAGCTTTCCAGATTTTATTTTCAAAGTACTGATGCTTTAAGTCATCCTGTTATGGCTTTAACCTGAAGAACACATCAATCAAAAGCCATTTTACGACGTGCATTATTTTTCGCAGGTATTTATTGGTAAGTGATTTTGTTTGTCATTCGCTACAACTGAACGCGATAAAAAGCGTAATGGATGGTGGTTTTCTATTCAGTGAACCTCTCGCCATCCACAGTACAAAAGAATCATTGTTTATCATTCCTTTACAGTTCATTGTGTCATTTAAAGAATCGTTTAATCTCAAATTAGCAGAAAACGTATTAATTGGGGGATCTTTCTGTCCTGCGTTGCTCTAAACATAATTAATGGCAGTACTGAGCAGCCTCAAGGGGAGGAGAACATGCATTCATTCACCGCTGTAGCGGCCTAAAGCGAGCTCACCTTTTACCGCAATACTGGGTGCATTTCCAACTATTTAATCTGGAACCTGGTCTCATTCATATAGCCGGGGCGGGGTTTTGTCTCCCCCCCCTCCCCCACCCACCCCCCTCCACACCCCCAGCTCTTGATGTTCTTAGAAGAATCTCTGCTAAGACTAAAGAACCCACCGGCTGTGTACAAAAAGTCAGACCCAACCCGTGAGCTGTTGTTATTTCCGCAAAAAGCAAAGTACATCGTAATTAAATCCCATGGCTGCCTCCCTGTTAGCCCTTCAGCAATGTGTGGACCCAGCAGCTCCTGACGCTTTCGGATGTCGGCATATTGCCTAACAGCCTCTGCTGCCAAGCAGCAACACGTGGGGCCTTTCTGCTCCGTCAGGTAACCCATCCGATATTCAAATGGAGACATCCCTCTGAACAAGACCGGCGGGGGCATGTGCAAGATCATCGATCCCGCAAGAGAGGGGATTCGGGGAATAAGCGGCTTGGAATGCGGTCAGGCATCGCAACGTGGTTTCTTCATGATTAACCCCCCTCCATCTGCTCGTTTCGCCGAGACGGAGAAGAAATGAGACCGAGCTGCACACGGAAGACGAGAGAAAAGGCTCAGCCATTAGAGATGAACTGAGGCCAAACGCAGAGATGACCTTCTGTGGAAAACCCCAGTGCGGTTGCGGATCACTAGAGCTGCTGCGTCCACGCGAGTCTTTCTTTGGAGTGCAGTGTGTTAGCGAGGCCAGTAACGGCCTCCAGACGAACCACTGGTAAGAACGATCAAACTTCTTTGTTGAAATGGGGGCCGACCCAAGACTGCATCCACCTCTAAAGACTTGAGCGCTTGACCGATAACCTTAATGTGCTCCTGCTTGTTCTGGGAGACAAACCTCTGCCGTGGCGAAGAAAAAGCACCCCAAGTAGTCACGGCGACAACGGGAGCGATGTGTCTCTGCCGCCACGTGCCCGAGGTGATATGCCCAGGGAGGTTGTGTGTTCGGCCCTGATAAACATCAGGCTCCCGTCTGATGCTCAACAGCAGACTCCGGCAGTGGGGGAAAGGGCGTTCATTACTGTGTCTGCGCCGGCTGGAGGCATTATGTTTTCGGGTTTTGACGGAGAGCGCGTCCGTATACGCGCTCACGCTCCGGTTGTCGTTATCGCGACGGCTCAGGAGCGCCTCGGTGGGATTACCTCAAAAACTTGCAACTAACGTTCGCTTGGACTCAAAGATAAGGAAAACTTGAAATTGACTGGTTGGCAGAGGTGGTAATTCTAGTTTATATTATGCACAGGGGAAATTGTCGATACAGTGATGGATGCTGCCTTCGTCTAATCACAAAGCGAGGCAGCTGAGCAACACAAGCAGACGCCAGAAGCTTTTTTCTTTCTTTTTCTAACGCGTTTGGAACTTTTGGGTGGAGTCCCCCTTTACTCACTCGAGACTTTATGCACTATGTCGTGCTCTGGAGGAACACTAGTGCGGCTCCCGGCCTTCATGGTGAGAGTGGTGCATGTGAGGCCTCAGGGACAAAGACAGGATTACTGACACAATGGGACACTCGGCACCACTAGAGTCCAGAAGGCCGTAAAACATCCCCGGGAGCAGGAGACACCCAGGGACCCAGGGGGGGATGGGACGGATGAAATGATACATCCTTATTGGTGACAACCCTCCAGGCCCAGGGGAAGTGAGCTCGCGAAGAGATGAACTTTAACTGACACCGACGGACATTCATCAAGGGCACCAGTCTCAATCTTAAGTGCTCAGGGTGAATTCCCCACCAAAAACTCATGGGTCCCCGACCCAGTCATAGACCATATTATGACATAACATTATATTATATTATAATCTCAGGTTACATAGTGTCAATTTTATGGTTGAAACTATTAATATCCTGAGAGATAGTATGTGGAAAAAATGAGGTTCCTCTGCCGCAAAAGATTCTGCTGTCCTGGAAAAAAGGGATTATGGGTTACTGTGGGAAGTTCTAACTAGTTCAAAAGGGACATTGATGCCTCTATAATATATACTTATGTCATAAGGTCATATATTCAATATTTCTTTAAAAAGTTATGTAGGTCATATATTCAATATAAATAAGTTATGCTATTTCTATATAGTTTGTCTTGATGCTTGTTTCCGACCCCTACCTTCCCCTTCTGCTGTAAAATGAGGTTTTCTAAAGGGGAAGCCTAGTGCTCAGAAAAGACCTAGACCACCATTTGATGTAGATTTTTCTAAAGCAATTCCTTTTTCATAGACTGACTTGATGAGAAAACATACCACTCCAACTGCGAACAATATGCTACACGTTTCGCCAAGCCGAATGTGAAAATTGCCCTTCCACACTCTGTTTGTATTGAAACCCAGCAAATCTCTTCAAAACATGTCATCCTAACCCGTTATTGGGGGACGGGGAGGGGAACGGGGGTGTTACACAACTGAAACCAATAGTTCAGTTACATGAATAAATTCCTCTGCTGAAAGTCCTCCTTCGTTTCTGTTTTTTTTTTTCGCGCAAGAATCTTCAAATGATTATGAGGGGTGAAAATAAAAGACTTAAGATCCTCGGAGGGGAACAATTGCCGACAGCCTGTCGGGTACAAACTTCAGAGAGGGGCGATACCTCTCCTCCTCGAGCGGCAAACAATGCACTCAGACTCATCAGACGCATTATCGAGGAGCTAATGAAAGATGATTGACACAGAAAAATGAAGAATGTCACAGTTCTGCAAATGTGTCAGGCGTCTTCTATTATTTATGAAAACCAACTGAGGAAACCGACCTAAGGGTGGAGCAGATTGTTATTGGGAAAACAATGCATTCAAAATAGACTCATTTCAGAATCATTTGGGGAATGTGAGGAGTTTGAAACGCGTCTTTTTTTATTGTGGCAATGAGCAGTTTAGAGGGTAATGAATAAGGTTGTTTGGGGTTTTGTTGAAATGATTGCCGGGTTTTTTGATCTTGATCTCACAGAAGCTTATTTAAAGCGTGTGAAGAAAAGCAGCTGGATCGGTCTCTTCCTTCTCTCTCTCCTCCTTCCTCAACTCTCTCGTTCACTCCACGTTCTCCCCGCCGCTTCTTCTCATCCCTCGCACAGACGATTACTATATCCACCCTTCCCAAGTGCTTTTTTAACAATCAACCACGTTCTAAAGAAGCAGCTTGAAATGACGCCACGACCCCACGTCATCCCGAAGAGACGATGAATTGGGAAACTGAAGCACCTCTGTTGTTTGTCGACTCGCGGGGGCCTTCTCGCACACGCATGAAGAACTCGAGACACCCGGGGCGTCTAAACGTCTGATTAGCAGTTTAACAACTGCTTTTTGTTTGAATAGCTTTTATTATTCTTTTTTTTTTATATCATTACAAATTTACCAAGAAAAAACGGGTATGAGGCGGCGTGGATGTGCCACTCATAGTGACGTGTGAAAAAAGAGACAGCAAGTAGATTCAATAAATTCCTGTTGCAGCTGTTGCTTTTGTTTTCTTCTTCCTAGAACATAAAGATATGGGGGGGGGGGGGAGACACCCAATATTGAATCGCCTTCTGCACACTTTAAAATCTTTATGATGGATGAACATTGTCAAATTTGTTTTCAACCCTAAATTTAATCTCATTTTAACTTGAAGTGCTATTTTCACGCAGTAATTCGCTTTTGATTGCCTTTTTTTCCTTCTTCATTCATTCTGTCTCGGGCTTTATACACTATAATGCAAACCAAATGCCAAAATCTGCCTAATTAAAGGAGCCTTGATTCCACTCTAACTTGAGAATACTGTTGAGTCATGTTCTGTGCTGGCTGTGCGCCCGACTCACCGCTGTCCCCTGTGCGCTGTAAAATCAAGGATTCATCATCTGCCCACTGGAGTATCAAGTTGAAGTGGAGCTCTAACTCGGAACCATAAAACGATGAGCCAGGTGTTCGGATTGTTTGCTCTCGTGTGCCGCCGGTGGAAGACATCGGGGGTGGCGCGCCTCCTTCCTCTTCCTCCTCATCCTCAGCCCTCCCTTGGGTGTGTCTTTGGCAGCGCCTCTCCTCTCTCCGCCGTGTGCGTGCGCGCGTGCGTGTGTGCGCGCGCGGCCGTTGCTGCCGCCTCCTAGCTCCCTCTGCCTCCTATCTGCATCTGCTGCAGAGCTTATAGCCAACGCGCATCTCGGCTTTCTCTCTCCTTTTCTCGTTTCCCCGCCGTGTACCCATTGCTGCCCCCCAACACCAATTTGCTTTCCTTCCTTTCTTTTACTCCTCTTTTGGAACCGATAAGGGAGTGACTCCCCCCCCCTCCGCCCCCATCCCCCCCGTGGAGAGATGGGGCAGCCACTAGTCGTCACTTTGGAGTATTGAGGGCGGCGCGGACCGGATGAGTGCGCCGGGATCGGGATAGGAGGCGTGAAACCCTCATCACTCACCGCGGATTTAGTAAGCAACTTGCCCCCCCCCTCCCTCTCTCTCTCTCTCTCTCTCTCTCTCTCTCTCTCTCTCTCTCTCTCTCTCTCTGTCTGTCCCTAGTCTGCAGCCTCCCAAGAACAGCCGCCGCATCATTTTTATCTCTCTCTCTCTCTCTCTCTCCCTCTCTCTCTCTCTCCCTCTCTCTCTCTCTGTCTCCCTTTTGCACCACTGTGGGAATGCAGCGAAAGGTAAACGAGTCGTAGATTCTTTTCCCTGTTTTTCTCTCCCTTTGGTCCTTTTCCTCGCACCGACGGTGGATCGTCGCCGGAAGCCCCCCCCCCCCCTGCTGCGGAGGCCGTCACACTCGAGGGGAAATTGGGCGCGCAGGGGATCGGACCCCTGGATCAGTTGGATTTAGACGCACGCTGCACCCCCTCCCCCCCCCCACCCTCACCCTCTCATCTTGACTGGCGCCACCAGCGCCTTCCCCGTCATCTCATTTTCAGATCACATCGGACCCCCCCCACCCCCCTCTCCCCCTCTTCCCCCTCGCCCCCCCGCCTCTGGATTACCGACATCTGGAGCGGGCAGAAGGGTCGCTGGGCACCGAGAGCGATCCGTCAAACTTGAAGTAGCCGACGGAAGACCCCCGGAGGAGGGAGAGGAGGCTCTCTGACATACGCAGACAGAAGGGGCTAAGAGAACTCCGACGAACCCCGGAGAGAGTAAAGGAACCAGAAGTGCTTCGTATTTTAAGGAACTTGTGCGGCCGTTCGTCATCCAATTGAGTGTGGAGATGGATGCTGCCGTGGCCTGGTTTGTTGATTTACGCACGAACCAACGCACGCGCATGGATTTACGGCTCCAGTCTGAAGCGGATCGATATCCTTCTTCGTTCTTTTAAAAAAATAATAATATTTTTTTTACGTCGGCTTTTAATAGCAAGGGAGTGAAGCATCCTGGGATTTATTGTCGCACAGTTAGCGCTAAACCACAGTCAGTCCCTCCTTCCTCCTCCTCGTCTTACTTATCCATAACCTGCGTGCTGGCGTGATAGCCTGTGTATTCTTGTGCATATTCTCATGTGTGTTTGGTGCTTTGTCCGCCAGAGGGAGTGTCGGTGATATCACTATTGTATGCATTTCCGTGCTCTGCCAGTTGAATTACCTCTAATTAGTTGTGTCATGTCTTATGTCTGTGCATGAAGGTATCTATAGGTGAGGCGTTGTGGGGGTACGCACTTAAGATGCCCCGCGTTTCTCCGGCACCCTGTCCCCTTCCTCGTGAATGCCCTTGTACCACCCGGCCACCTGTCTGACCCCCCCACCCCCTCCCGAACACCCTCCAACGAGACCAAACGAGCTCCGGCAGGATGAGCGAGCGTTCTGCTGCCAGCAGTATAGCTCCCATGACACTGGAGGAGCCGGGGGCTGAACAGGCGTCCCCCAGAGTGCCCGGCCCCCTCCGCTGCGGCCCCTGCGCCGTGTGGCCTCGCCAGCAGACCTGGCTGTGTGCCGTGCCCCTGGTGATGGGCTTCGTGGGACTGGGACTCAGTCTCATGCTGCTGAAATGGATCGTCGTGGGGTCCGTCCAGGACTATGTGCCCACTGATCTCGTGGATCCCAAAGGTAGCATTGGACAAGACCCCATATTTCTCTCCAAACCCAGTGCCGTGCCCAAGGGCCCCGACATTTCGGCAGCCACCACCACTTCGACGGCCTCCACCACAGCCGTGGTGTCGACGACCACGCCGCTGGCCGCCGACGGCACGGCCCCGGCGCCCAGAACTCGATCAGGGCCGCCGGCCAACCACTCGGGCAACGGCAGCACCGCCAACGGAGATGGCAGTCGCGCCCCCCACCTTCACAACCGCGTCGGCAGCCGCAATAGCGGCACCGCGGTGACCACCTCCACCACCCGGCTCACCCCGCCGCTCGGCGGTAAGGAGGTCACCCCTCGCAGCACCGTCAGGAAAGGAAGCAGCACCGGCAATGGACGCAACGGAGCCGCCAACTCTAAGCCGGGCCAGACGTCCGCCGCCGTCACCACCACCGCGGCATCCACCACGAGTACAGCTGCCGTGAAGGCCACCTCCAAGCCGCAGCCGACCACCACCCAGCAGGCGGTTCCGGTCAAGCCCTCGCCGCGCTGGAGTCACGGGCGCCCAGGCAAAGGCCCGGCCACGCGCCCACACCACCGCTTCCGAACACGTGAGTGCATCTTTCCGGGCGGGGTGGATGGGGGGGGGGGGGGTTGTTGAGAGTTGGTGCTGTTGGGTGAGTGTCACGTGTGGAACTTGAGATGTTTTTTTTGGGCGTTTGTAGTAGTTAAAACCAAAGGACTCCACAGCGGCCACAGCGGGCCATGCGCCCGGATTTGAAAGCAAAATGCCTTCTCTGCGATGCTTTGAAATGACTCATGATCTGACAATATGCATTATTTCTTTTTATATCCACATAGAAGGTGGATACTACCACGGCTTAACATTAATCGCTTTCATTAGTAGAGAGAGATATCCGGGGATATTCTCCGTACTTTCACCTCTCTCGTCTTTATCTTTCACATTTAAACGATAGGAACCTTGGAGGATTTTCTTTTACATTTTTTCAAGCAGCATTAAAGCAAGGACTCCTCTAAGTAAAATGCCATTTATTTGACGCCGTCCGAGTTAGGATGTGGAAGCTTTGCAATGCGTCATGTGACTGAGGACGACATATATGTGTTATGAAAACAAATAACAGGAGCTGGTGAGGCGTTGAAGTGGGATGAAGGTTACTTCTCGCCTCCTGTCTAGAGGAATCAGATACAGCAAGGCCACACATCTCATTTAGATCGGAGGATACTGGGCGCAGGTACTGCAGCGATATGCTAAGGGAGGAACCGAGAGAGTGGGGAAAGATGACGCCCACAGGGGGAAGCAGGATGGATGTCGGGCTCTGAATGAGTTTGCAAAAGACAGGTGCATAGAGAAGAGGTGGGAAATGGAAAGGAAAAAGGTGGCGAAGCCCTTTTCGACAAACAACAAAGTAGGAAAAGATGGCAAATAAAGAAGATGCAGGAAGCATACCAAAGCGGGGGAATGATGAGTGGGAGCTGTGAGTGAGACGGCAGATGGAGTGGGCTAAGTGAGGAAAAGGCTTGAGGGAGATAAAGAGCGGAGTAGCTGTGAATATTTGCGTATTTAGCAAAGATGGAAGGATTACCGATTATTCATTCCGGGAGGGGCATGTTTTTAACCGTATCACAGGGCATTGTTTTCAGACGCGGATGGGGGCAGGATGAAAGTGTAGTCATGAAGATTGCCTGTTTGTGTCTTTGTGACTCCAAACCGGTTCTGTTGGGAACATTAATTGACGGCTTTGAATGAAAACGTCTACGGTCTCTTAGTTGGACCATTCACCTTGGCTTCGTGTAGCTGCACTAGTGCAAAGGATCTAGGTTGAGTGGCAAGCAGGAACTGTAATTATAATGTCATAGTAATAATATGAGCCAAGTGGATTTAGCATTTAGGGACTAATTAAAGCGTCCGGTTCCCCTCCCACCTCCCCTGCAAAGTGCTCGAGTGGGCAAAATGAATGTGAAAACTGAAACCGTAATATCTCCACATTTTTGGGGATGATCACAGTTCTGGGATGTCTGGCAGTTCTGGTTGTTTAATGCTATCATGATATTTTCCGTGTAGCTCGTTGGACATTGGACCGCTCCCATTCTCTTTGGAAAAGGCACAACTGTATTTCAACTCCAATCAACCGAGAGCGTTGACTGTGATCAGATTGAACTCCCGGAGAACACGCTGCGACGTTGACTCAATTACAGAAATGCCAATAGACCTTCTTCAGACTCCTCCCGCGGACTCAATCCACTGCATCACAGTGGGTTACGTCACTCCACAAGGAGCTGCCAAACCGGGCACCCCCCTAGTGTAAACATCAGGACACATCTGTTTGTACTGTACACTGTAAAGAGGGCACTGCCTTACAAAAGGTAAACATCCGTCCAGTAAATTATGTTTTTTAAGCCGTTTTCTTTTCCTGATGTTGCCGCTGATGTGATGACAGTGTGACCAGTGGTTTCACATTTCTGGGATCCATTTTCCGTGCATTTAGTAAATATCTATTTGACGACAGGTGGAATTCTATGGGAACCAAAATGTGTGCTATGCATTTTCTTCCAAATCAATACCGTATACCCAGTTTATAGTAAACTAATGAAAGCTTTAAACTTGCTGAAAACCTCCCCTTGGCAGCAGGCATTGTTGGGTAATAATTGATTCATGGGATCATTGATGAAAACCTTTCTACAAAAATATTCATATTGGTAGAAATAAATTATGCCTCCTACTTACAAAAGAAAAGATCAATTTTAATATCTAGCTACTGACCCTGAAAGTCATGGTAGTCTGTCATAAATTGTTCGAAAAATCAATAAAATAGGCCCATTACTGTTGTAGCTGAAGTAGATACAGTATTCAGACTTTTTGTGTGATAAAATATCAGACAGCAAGTATCTTCACTACATCTGACATCTTATAGCCCAGGATTTTCTCACAAATGATGTCACATCATTGATGACTGTGGGTTGATTGTTTTCTTTTACGCTTTCGTCATCGTCATTCGATCGGCAACCTCTTGGTCTGAGAGTGAAGCGCCCTAAACCTTCATTCTCTCTGCTAGCCAACAGGGGGCGACTCCTCTGGTAGCAGAAATAAGTGAGGTTATAGAAGTCTATCAAAACCCCTCGTACTCACTTGATTTATTACTTTAGTAAACATCGAAAACAGGTTTATGGTATAGCCCTCCGAGCATAAAGTATTCTTTGATACAGCATGATGTACGCAGTATTGTACATCAAGTATACCCTACAGCTGGTTATGCTTCTACTAAGCTCCGCCCCAAAATGTCCCCTGCAGCTGCTAAAAGCCATAATGGAGACAGTCGAAACGCCAAAATGTAGCCGCCTTAACCAACTAATGGGTGATCAGGTTTACTTCTTATTTAGTGTGGCGCCAAATAAAGAAAAACCTTTAACGGCAAAGAAAAAAAGCTGGGTTTTCCAAATTAAGTACATAAAAGTAAAGCTTTTTCCATTCACAGAACAAATTCCATTCAAATTAAATCTTATTTCTAACATCTTGCAGGACAGATCTCCTTAAGCAAAACCACAGCTGTAATCCGTTGAATAAATAGTCATATGTTTTCCATCATGCTTCTAGTAGTTGTGAACACAAAACGGATCAAACCAAAAAACTGCAGGGAACATTGCTAAAATGGGGTGGGGGCTTTAAATGGGTTCTGGTTGCCTTTGCTGTCCCTGGTATGTTCGTACATGTTGAAGTATTGACGCATTCTTTTACTGCACATTCACATAACCCTTGAACTAGCCGAAGCAAAACACCAGCAATGGTATTCTTGAGGGCAAAACAAGGCTGTTTATGAAGCAAACTTCAACAAAGTTTCAACAATGCCGAAGCTTGGTTGTAACAAGCTTGCAGTTCTGTGCAATGCCGCACGTAAAGTGTAAAGTGTAGAGATGCACAGAAAATGTCTGAGCTGATGATGAAACGCTCCGTAAAATACATGGATTCAGGCGCATTCGTCTTCGACCCCGGCAGGCTCCTCTCACATCTTATGTTGAATCGTGCGTTAAGGCAGTTACACCGGTCATCTGGACTGCAAATAGGAGCCCCCCCCCCCCCCCCCCCCCCCCACACACACACACACAGTCATTGCCTTTGCTCTAGCTCTGTTTGCTGAGGATCTAAATACATCTCTGTGTCCTGGAAGAAAGACGGGCTCTGTCTGCTGGGGATAACGACATCTTTTCCTTACCCCCCCCTCCCCTTCCCCCCCCA
This sequence comes from Apeltes quadracus, assembly GCA_021346845.1. NCBI lineage: Eukaryota > Metazoa > Chordata > Actinopteri > Perciformes > Gasterosteidae > Apeltes > Apeltes quadracus. The sequence goes on along the minus strand of CM037921.1, from coordinate 9,604,813 downwards.
CCTCCCCATGGTCAAAGTGTCATTGTATTTCTCTGTCTCTATCTTTGCTTTGCTTTGCTCGGTCTCCCTTCATGTGTTGGCCACACGTTTTTAACACAAAGAGGAGCCTGAAGCGATGCGTGCGGCCACACGTCGCGTGTCCACACGAGCCCGTAAAATAACAGGAAATAACAGGTGAATGGAGCAGAGCACAACGGATGCCTTTTGGGGGAAAACCGAAAACGTTTGCATTGGCTCACGACCCAATTCCTCTCTCTTCTCCCTTGTGAGGAATCTTCCTGAGTGGAGTGTGGTTGTAATTCCATGCGCATCTCTCAAGCCCGATTGCGCCGTTGTGAATCGCCAGCCTTCTGTAAATCAAGCGGCTCGAACGCTGTCGCTGTTAAACCGGAGCAGCTGTGCAACAAAGGTATTTCTAAAAAAAGAATAATTCAACGATGAAAAGAAATGTTGTTGCTGTCATCCCCATGGGTTTAGCTTGTCAGTTGGCTTCTCTGGTAATTAAGGAAATGGATGGGAAGGATTTAGCACTTTGCGCGAGACTCTCGTGCAAAGGTTTGTTTGGAACGACGTTTTCGCCAACGCCCATCCGGACGCCCCGAAATTGACGTCGAGCTGATGGAGGCGTCGGTCACAGGGGGAAGAAATAGACTCCCTCTCGAACAGAGGGTTAAGGCGTCTTAACAGGAGGCCAGTGTCAAACGGAATAACGAGAGCGGCGGGAACAAAATGGCATTTCGGCCTGAAATAAAAGGCCGTACAACTCGCACAACCGTGGGTCAAAAGCCAGTCGGATGCCGTGGCCCAGTTTCACTCGCGTCACGGTGAATAGGAACAGACGTCGATGTTCTCTCCTGACACGCGAGCCCCTCTTGTTGTTTTTTTTTTGCCTGACTTTACATTATGCCCCCACACCGTACCGCAGGAGGACCAGTGAGGCGTGTAAGGCTGGGATAAAAAAAAAAAAAAAAAAACCCGTTTGCCTCTCTTTCTCTCTCTCTCTCTCTCTCTCTCTCCAGAGAGGTCAGGCCCAGATTTGCCGGGCCGCCTCTGAGGCCCCTCTGTCTCCCCTGAGACACGCTGCGCTTGTCCGCCGAGGCCGGCCCGAGCAGGGCGGCTCATGCACAGCGCCCGTGTGTTTGTGCGCGCAGCTGCACCGATTTACAAATGTCTTCGCGGTCGGAAAGCGAGCTCTTGTGCCTCTGCGTTTTATCATTTCAGGTGCACGTTTTTTAGAAACCAATTTGACCCCACCTGCTTTTTTTTTTTTTCCTTCTCGTCCCAACGTCTTGTTGAAACCCCTCGGAAGACCGGCGCGATGCCCCGACGTGATGAACACACATTGAGTAATAGCAGTGGAGGTTGTGCTGGGAGCTGTCGGTCCCAATCATAACGATTATTTTGCTCTTGGGAAACACACCTGTCGGGCCCAACTACCGCCGCGGTACGTCGAAACCACATTTAAGTGGCTCTACAGTCGCTTGCTTATTTAAAACGAGTCGGGAATTGGGTGAAGTGTCTGCATGAGTATTTTCATACCAGAAATAGTCCAAAAAATACCTCCTTGCTGTATAATGTTGGCATCTCTGAGATTCATCAGTGTGTGTGTGTGTGTGTGTGTACAAAATGCTCATGCACTGCGGCATTCTGCAGTGTTGGTCCTGAATATTGAGCTCGCTGAGACACTTGACACTGATGGGCACCAATTACAAAGCTGAATACATCAGTGTGTACAGAAGGGGGTAAGCATTCGACAAATTTCCCAGAGTGACAGCTGGGCAAATGCTTGAAATTTAGTTGGAATTGATCCCATGGCCTTTCCATAGCAAGTGGCGCGCTCCATCCGCCGAACCTCACACAAGCAATGAGGAAGAGAGAGAGAGAGAGAGCAGAAGGACAGAAATGGGGCGTGTTTAATACAAAAGGCGGGCTGGGGAACAGGGGGATTTGTTTGGGAGAAGCCTGTCAAAAAGCATGAGAGTACGCTCCAGATGTATCCAAGGTAAAGGCATATACCCACCACAGTTCAGTGAATGAGGCTTGGCCAGACATTTAGTATATCGCAGAACTCCGTACTACTCCTGTTCTATTATTATCCCCTCGTTTTTATGCAGATTGCCCCCGAGGTATTATCCGTATTTGAATTTCCAAGGCTCTCACTTCGCACCTGTCACCACAGCGTCTCTGACGGGTCCTATACCGAACTGCTAGGTGAATCAGTGTGTTCTGTTATCTATCACATTATACTGGATGTACATTTTATGGCACCATAACGTAACTATCTTTTGTGATGAGCTAATGGGAGAGCCCATGTGACCTAGCTGCCGTTATCTTCGTGAGCATTATATCGTTTAAGTCCCTTTTCAGCCACAAAATGGGAATCATTCTGTGGTTTTGTTTTCATGTCACATGCTTTGTCAGACAGCAGTCATAGGAAATTTAGTTCAGAAAAGAAAGCAGTCTAATTACGTCATTGGGATCTTGGAAATCAAACTCGGGGTTTTGTACGTAAAACAATGAATCGTTTCATTGAAAAGAACAAACTACTGTTGTAGTCGTCGCTCTTTGGAGGCATGGCTGAAGTGAAAGCAACTGACGGGTAAACCTGACACACGAGGCTGAAACTGCTCCCAAAATGTGTCACGTTGGCTCAGCGGTCCCGTGGGGAGTCCGCCGTATGGCACCCAAGAGTGTAGCCTTGGCTTGTTGTCGCGCGTAATCTTCCCTTCGCACAAAGGACGTCGGCTCCTCAAGTCGAGCCTCTTCGGCCACGCTTCCTCTCAGGCTAACTGGAAGCACGCAGGGCCCGTTTGGGGGGGCTGAAAGGCTCGGGGCCAAGGGCTCTCTGCGGGGAATTGGCTCTGTAAACAAGCACCAGCGCGACCTCAAAGATACCAAGAAGGAGCCCGAAGACGTCGCACGCTCGCTCCGGATGCACGTGCAGGCGTAATGAAGCACTGCTGCTCTAATAGACAACTTGTTATGTCTATCTGAAGCTTTTGAGTGACATTTGTCTCCCATCAGTCAGGGGAGAGGGGGGGCTGCATACTGGTGTCCTGACTCAGGCCATCTTAGTGCTCCCTCATGTCACTGTGATTTATTTAAACCAAATGTCCACCTGGAGTGTTGCAGACAGACGAAGAAGAAGGAGGGAGGGGTGGGGCTCAAATATTAATGTATGGGAGGAGAAACATGTGCGTTTCCGAAAGTGTGAATAATTGATGAAGCTTCCCTTTTATAAAGTGCCTCGAGATGTCCCGGCCCTGAGTGGTCTAATGACCGAAGGGCTCCACCGTTTGCCACTCTATGCGCAGCGGGGAAACCGTGGCGTCGGACGCATGAGAGCGACGAGGCGGTCGCCGGCCAGCGGACGCCTGACCGCTGCGTCTCTGGATTGGACCAGGAGACAGTTCGCCTGCACGCGTCGTCTTTCAGAGGCAAAGGCACCGATCCTTATATTAATTAAAAAAATCAGTGAAGGCAGGAGGGATGTACCTTTTTGGCTTCTCTTTGCTCATCTCTCTTCATAAATGCACTCAGAAGCCTCCCCTACAGAGGTACTAGTATTCCCGAGGTGAAATGAAGGTGTTCTTCGCCTAAAGGAAGAAATAATACTAATTCAAAGTAAACAGTGGGATCATGACTCACCCACTTTAAATCTTCTCCTATTGGAAGAAATGGAGAGTAGAGAATAAGACTGGGTTTATTGGTGGTGATGTGTGTGTGTGTGTGTGTGTGTGTGTGTGCGCAAGCGAAGTCCTCACTAATTCACTCACTTTAATCACATGCTGTCATGCCCACTTACCCACAAGTCTGCCACAGTGCGATTTGGTGTCTTGGAAACGGATCCTTTTGGCCTTCTTGTAAAAAATGGACAGGAAAAACACCACTCAGTTTATTCACCCGCCCGCTCGCCCCCCCATTGGTCCACGTGCAGAGAACGCGGCGACTCTCTCTGATCGCCCAAGGGCCACCGAGATACGGAAGCGCATGCGGCTGTGGCAGCGCAGAGAGGATTACAGTCCATCATATCTGATCTGAGACCGTTAGATCCCTATATTGAATTACGGACCCTGCGGGGTCTCTGGTTCCATTATCAATTTGCGAAACGAATAATGCGGAAAAGGAGAAGGATGAGAGTCGGGGGTGTCGTGTTGGGAGGGGGGGAGGCGGTTTCGGCGGGATGCGATAAATAGCGGACTATTTTTATTATTTTTTTTTTCCCAGAAAGATTGCAAGTGGCGACTGCAGTGCCATGTGTGATTTAGGTACTGTGGAGCCTCTGCTATTCTGCTGGATGTATTGTCCCATTTTAGAGGGAAAAGCAACATTTTAAAAGCTGTATAAAGGGTTATAAATGAAGAGCACATGATGTGAGATGTCTGAGTCACCCTCCGGTCTCACGCTGTTGGCCTGAAAATATCCCCTACAGCTCTCCCCCCCCCCACGCCATTTGTACAGTTTTGCGTGGACTCCTCTGATCAGCCGAACCTCCCTTTATGAACACATGAAGTCGCGACTTCAAACCGAGGGAGGCACGTGGGACCACCTGATTCCCCACGGCGAGCCCGCAGGAAGGGGACGGATGCCGGGGGGCATCCGTCTATTTCAAGGCAAACACTGCCCCCTATTTCAAGGCAAACACTTCTCTCCTCCTCAGTTCTTCTTTGTGGGTTTTCTTCCATTCACCTCACATTGCTGGATATGTGAATAGGAGCCAATGAGAGCCCTTATCTTAGGAGTGCACCGGAAGAGATAAGAGTATCGTTAATCATGGCGTATTATCTACTATCACCACTCCCCTGCAAAGAATTCCTGAGGAAGTTATGATAAGGAAACAAGAGTGTTTCATTATTATCAATTGTGATGATTCTTTCTTTTTGTTTGTCGTTCCGTACCGTAACGCTGCATAGATGGGACAGATGGGACACATAGAGTGGTCATGGGACACTTGGTTCCCATGACCACTAGTGGCTCCATCAGAAGAAGCAGAAGGTTTTCCTTCCTCAGAGCTTGTGAAAGAGGAACCCCTCATGTGCGTCTTCCCAGTAGATCATAACTTTAACAATGTCCCAGAGAATATCCTGCTCTTAAGATTCTTATGAACAGCTGACCTTGCGATTAACATCCAAAGTAACTCTAAATTATTCCCTTTTAAGAAAATATTGGCCTTGAAAGGATTATCAACTGGAAGTTAACTCAATGATAAGAATAACAAAACAACATGGATTTGGACATTTGTTGTGATTTTCAATTCTGTGGAATAGTTCAGCATACTTTCATACTTAGCGCAGCACATGTGGAAGAACACTGGCTCCAACTGTCATTAGAATGTAGCTTGAAAGTACTTTGTACTTTCCATAAAGCCTTAAGTAGCCGAGGACTGCATGGGATGCTCTGTGGTTTTGTTGGTTTCTTTCTCTGCTGCGATTGCTGTTCATCTGTAAGTGGCTGAGAAGCTTTGCAGCTTCTTTTGAACTCTGCTCCCAAACTGTGGAATACGATTCCCCCCGTGGATGACAGGGAGGCAGCTAATATGGCGTTTTCAGTTGTCTTTGAAGTATTCCACCAGTCTGGTAGCTTTCAACTGCTTCATGTCACATTATTGTGATCCGTAGGGTCTGAGGATAGAACATTTTTCTCACTATCAAAACATCAATATGGATTGTTGATTCTTGTTGAAATATTTGTAATCCAAGATATTCTTAAGGAAGAGCAAAATAGATGAACTACCCCCCCCCACGTGCCATTATTATTTCCAAACCGCCAGAAGGCCGAGGTGAGCCCATTGATAGGGGTCAGGGGGGGTCGACTGAGGTCCCCTCCTGTTATCTTCCTAGGGGGGTTGCGCGCAGCTCGTCTCATGTGGTAATCCATGCATGGTAAAACGTTATCCACGGGGATAATGTCAACTCCCTCCCGAAGATAACAAGACAAAAGCCCTCACTCCAGAGTGTGCGTTTCATATTCCCCTTATCTCCAATCTTACATGGCTCTGTTTTATGGATTCGTCGCCCAAGCTCGCCGATTAACACGAATCCACAGACGCAGTTCAATGACGCTCCGGCTTTTTCGCTGTTGCCACTTGTGGACATTTTTTTTTCATTTCCACTGCGCCGAGCGGCCTTATTATCGGTTCGAGAAAAACACAATCGCGAATGTGTGTTGGCAACACAGACTCGGCATGGGAACAGCGCGTTGACGCCTGCCGGTGCCGAATGTTGTTGTGGCCTCTGATTTAAGTGTCCCAGATGTTTTCATTGCTCGTGGCACTCGTGGAAAAAATTTCATTGCGAGTTGATTGAGCTAGCGGGAAGTCACTGTACGCGGCCCGCTGTGCCTGGAATTAGGTGGAGGAGCCAGTTGTCAATTAGCGCTGTGTGGAAATGAGGGCGACACACCTGACGCGTGTCGACTACCGCCTCTTTTTTAGCAGTGTAAGGATCAGAAGATTATAAAAAGACGTTGATACAATGAGATTTAAAGTTGAAAAGCACTGAATTCAACCACAAAAAAAAAAAAAAAAACACATTCACACCCACCCTGTCAGACAACTGAGTGAATTATATATTGTAACCCCTCCTCCCCCCTACAACGTGCAGGCAGAGAGGCTCCGTCGCTCCCCCTTCCATCTGATGTGTTGCATTGAATCATTGATGGGACATTCACAACAACAGCACTCCTCCCTATAAAACACCTGTCAGACAGCCAGAAAGGAGTACAACCGCAGCGAGACGAGGAATCTGTTCGGATCTCATGAATGCTGAGCGTGCAGCGGAAATATACAAATAGTGGTACCCCCCCCCCCCCCCCGCCGCCTCGTTTACCGCAGTGCCGCTCGCCTCTTCCTCATGTCATGTGTTCACTATTCTAACCGGGGGAAAACGAGGACTCATGAAGCCCATTATATCTATTTTCCACGATTGCCATTAATGGAACGGAGTGAAGGGTTTGGCCGCGGCGCGAGCGAGGCACTGCCGCCGTCGAGTGTGCTCTTTGATCCCAGCTGGAGACGGGGGATGCTTCAGGGACACGATGGAATATTTTATTACGGCTGCGTGGAAGCAATTGGTGAGGCTGCCTCAGTCCGACGGTCTCGCCCGCTCCTCCCCCCTCCCCCTCCGGCGCTCCCCCGTCGGGACTTGAGCTTTAAAGCCTCAGCCGGGTACACAAGTGACTATTTTGCATGTTGTTACTCTTAACTCGTCTGTTTTACAAAAAGGACTGCGCTCCCTGGGTTTTCGGAGTGTGTGTCTGTGGGTATCAGGCTACAGGCTCGCGTCACGCACGCGAGGAGAAACTTCACTGGCGTGCTTCTCTCTAATCTCAGGCTTGCGCAGGCTACAACATTTGACAATAATGACCCCCTGCACAGAGGAATATTAATCAGATCATTGCACCTCAGGTAGCAATGCACCACCTCCCTGGATCTCACGGGGGGGGAAGCGGATGCAAACAAATCGAAGACCGACGTCGCCCGGCAGCTTGCTGTAATAAAGCTTTGCAGTGAGAAAGAAGAAAACAAAGAAAAGATGCTACTACTTGTGCATGAGAAAAGATGTTGTTGGACGAAGCAGTCCATGGGACATCACCTGTCGTTTTTTAATAACTCCAATGCTAGCTAACGTTAGCCTAGAGCTAAAAGTGTCACTGTTGCCTGCAAACACAGTCAGCGGCTCCGGCTCGTCTCCTTCATTGGCTATTGACATCCCGCTTGTAGAGGCCTGACATAATCAATCCCGAGTTTACCTCCTAATTATTCAACTTGTTTAAGATTATCAGGGCAGCCCATGTGAGTCTGGCTACGGTTTAGGAGGTTTGAGACCGAACCCTTGGCTTCCAGATGGTCTGGGCGAATATCGGTAACCTCTGTACCCTCTTCGGCAGAGGGCTTGAGAGTCCCTCAAAGGATCATGATATTCTTTATGTAGCCTGCGGCCAAAGCCCGTGGGTTCAATCTAGACATCCCATCTCATTCATCACGATTCAATTGAAATGATCTTCTAGCCACGTGTACCTACTAGTGTACACGTGTAGGTACACGTGTACACTATTATTTATTACACTTTACTGTAATAAAGCACGCATTATTACAGTATGTAATAACAATCAAACCGGTGCTTTTGTGTTAGGTCACATTCAGGGCAGCTCCATGAAACGCTAGGCAGGTCAGAAAACAGACCCTTTCTTGGTCGTTGGTAATCCACAACAGCTGGTGTGTGTGTGTGTGTGTGTGTGTGTGTGTGTGCGTGTGTGTGTTTGTGCGCGCACTTGATGGATAACATGTGTGTATGAGTACAGGCCGAGAGAGGAGATAGCAAGGCCAGATGGGTCCAGCTGTGGATCTGGTGGCCTAGATAAAGGCTCGATGGGTGACACCACCTTCATGAGGTGCCAGCAGGACATTTAGGGGAGGTGTTGAAAGCATGGAGGCTTTGATCAGGTCAATCATTAGCATCGGCTTTTTAAGAAGAATGTTCACAACTTTTCCACCAGTAGGTGTAGAGTCAAATTTTCAAAAGGAAAAGACTGAAATTACGTCTCTTAAAACATTTTAAAATGTGAAACTCACTATCAATATCTACAAACCAATTGATCATTTTAGACATATTTACAATTTCAAACAATACATTTTGCATGAATGCTGTCTGTATTTTTTGTTTTTGTTCAAAAGCTCTATCCACTATTATTTCATTCCATAATGTTTTGAATATATGGAGGAAAAATAAAATAAAATTGTGGCATTTCCCTTGTTTTTCGAGTTTGGCCATGCGGTGCTTGCAGCCGACAGCGGCCATTTCAGTAAACCTTCAGCACACGGCCCACTCCCACACAAACACTTTAATGGCCATCATGAGAGGAGAGGTGGAGTGAGGGGGGAGGTGAGGTAGCCGTCCTCTGTCCTTTTTCCAGGGAACTCTAGGACAGCGGGAGCCTTCACCAGCACCCCAGGGAGAGGGAAGACAGATTAATGCAGTGGCTTTAATATTTCAGATGAAAACGTATTACCGCTCTCTTGCGCTTTCCTCTCCCTCTCTCTCTCTCCCTCCCTCCCTCCCTCTCTCTAGCCCAGCGAAGTGGACCTTGCCTTCTCCTCCTATGTCTTCGTCCCTGGCTAGAAGCATGAACGTGTGTCTTTTTGCTGAGGGGTAGATGTCCTCGTCCAAAGCTTCCCCGTCGACTCATTGTGACACGGAGCGGTAGATCAGCAACAGACAAATGAATAGGGGAGTGTGCATTGGGAGGGGCCGCGAGGTTTATGGGGGGTGGTGCGGGGAGGAGGGGGAGGCTTAACTGTCTGTCCATCTGTACACTTGCACGGAAAGCTCTTGACCTTGCTATGACTCGTTACTGTCTATCTTTGGTATCATGTCATGTGTGCACAGTATCCCCTCTTTTGGATGTAGAAACACCTGCTGATGTCTCTTCCCCCCAAAGGTTTCATAGTCGGCGTCTTTGAGCAACCAGAAAACCCCCCACGGCAAGTCCTTTTTTTCATCCGGCCATGTGCCGTCTGTCCTGTCTTAAGAACCAATATTCAACACAACATGTATGGCATCCCACATGGGTTCCCAACATGTCTGCCGAAGACATTCCTTGTGGTTCCAGTTCCAGTAATCTTGTGGACCAGAATGATGAAAAAAAAGGCAAAGTTGCGTCTCTAAATCCGTCTCGCAGGTGCCACTTCACAAAGATCCGTCTCTTTTTCCGTCTCTAAATCCGTCTCACAAGTGCCACTTCACTGCGGCCCTGAGTCTGTCCCGTGAGGGAAGGGTGGGGGTGCACACTCGCTGACACACACACACACACACACACACACACACACACACACACCCCAGATCTCTGTTTGAAGCAAAACCTCATTTCGACTCTGCCACCTCACATTCTACAGCCATCCGTTACACGCGCAGGTCAGGGTCACCGTGACAACATGGCAAGCGGAGCGCCTACTCTGTAGCATGTGTGTGTGTGTGTGTGTGTGGGAGGGGGGGTTAACCTCTGTGTATTCCCCAAGAAGTGTACCGCGGGTCAGACCCTGTGTTGCTTTGTGTTCTTGTGGTATTCAGTTGATTCCTCCGTCTCTTCCAGAGCTGCACATGTCCCACTCAGAGGAAGACACGCTGGTGTTACGCGGGGTTTCTTTCATCAACACCTCTCACGTTTTGCTGCTTTTATTCTTTCTCCTGTACCTTTTTCTCCCTCTTACACACACACACACACACACACACACACACTCTCTCCCAAACGTTGTGTTAATGTGCTGATGTTTGACAGACGCCTGACCCGTTTCCACTATTTATTTTTTTCTCCTTCGTCCATATTACTTCTTCACAGCTCCCTCCCTTAAGAATCCCGTAAGCTCACAGACACGCACGCGCGCACTATTGCGTGACGCCCAAGCAGAAATAATATGTTAATACCTCTTATAATTAACTGTTGTTCATAACAGCGTACCTAAATATTAATGAAGATATTTGTCTCAGCGGCTGGAGTCGGAGTGAGAGTTGCCAATTATTTAATTGGATTTGAGATTTTAATATAAAAACCGGCCGACTGGCTGTGTTTTCTACAAGACATACACCTCCCAAAACGAGACCGCTACTGTTCTTTTTTTCTTCTTCTAGACCCAGTTTCTGTTACAGAGATGTCTGAATAGGTTTCGGCGGTATAGAAATAGTCCCACCTTAGCTATTTTCGAGGAGTTATTCATTAATATCCTTTGTAATTCTCTGCTTGCAGCTTCACAGAAGGGTGGTTTTGCGATTTCATCCATTTTATGTATTTAATTTCATTATTTGGTACCCCTATAAATTCATTGCCTCCTACAACTATTAAATATCTGTGTTGAGGAATCAACCTGCTAACATGTGTCCTTCTTGGGGTTCACTTGGACCAATCCCCAATGTTGTTATGTATTATTGAACTAGGTATTGAAATGACGACGTCCTTGTTCGAGGGTTGTACTACACAGTTCTCGTTGAAGCGAGATGCTTTTCAATATCACCTTTTGTCATTTTGGCTTTTGCCACGATTCATCTTTTCTAAACTTCTTCTTCCTCCTTCCAGCTACAGGAGTCTCGTATTGTTTTACAGGCTATTTAGGTGAGGACAATTGAATTAATGCAGCTCTTATAGCTACTTGTTTTGGCACAGCATTGCTCACCGAATCGCTGCTCCACAGCCTTGTCTTGGCCTGTCCAGCCGAGGAGCTGTCCAGTGCTGAAAGTGGTACCACAGGCGGCTGCAGCCGTCAGCTTTTACAGGTCAACAGGAGTCAGCGGGGAGACGCGGTGCAACAGGAACATGGTGTTGAGGCGAAGAGACACACCGTAACGCAGCTGGCAAGAAAAAAGGGAGTAGAGCAAGAGGTGAAAGCCGGGGAACAAGAGAGCAATGTAAGGGATGGAGGACAAAATGGGGAACGGAGCAGAGCAGAGTATCATTCTCAGTTACACTGTTTCACATGGTGGAGCCCCTCTTTAAAAGGCCAATTACTCTGTAATAGTCCTAGACTGACTAGGTGATTTCTCACTGTGCTGAGTGGAATGGCAGAGCGGGAGTGGAGCCAGTCCAGTGGAGAGACCCAATCATCGTTGCACTGGAGTGAAGGGAGCCGGGGGAACCGCGCGTGTGTGGGTGGGTGGGTGCGTGCGTACGTACGTGCTGGCGCGCGCGTGTGTAGGTGTGCCTGAACAGTTTGTGTGTATAATTGTCACTATTGCACTGAATTCATTATTGAATGTGACCTTCAAGCACTGCAAGCATTCTTCAGTAGAACTGAAATAGTGTGTGTGTGTTTGTGTGTGTGTGTGCGTGCGCGTGCACGCTTACATGTCTGTGTAAGGAAAAACCCTCAGCAGGGATAAATTAAATGGGCTTCTTCAACCAGGAGCCGGGCCGGATTCACTCTCAGATCCAATTGGTTTGGAAACCTTTTTCTATGTTTAATTCAAATGTTTTTTCTGCCTTAAATTGAAATAATTGAAATTTAATTCAATTTCAAAAAGCTTGGAGACCATTAATTGACATCCATGATAAACGGTGATTCACTGTTACCTTTTCTCCACTGACTCTCGTCTGCCCTCGTTCAAATCCCTTTACGCCTCGTCTGTATTTTTCTAGCCTTTCTTCCCTGCTTTCATTGTAATCTGACATATCGGTGCTGTAGACTTACCACATATTTTGTTCCATACTAATTAGTCGTCTTGGAGATGTGTGGATTTGAACTCTTCTCACTGTCACACTTGTATCTTTGGATATGAACATAAGGCACGCCTAAAGTATAAATAGACAGCAGTGTGAGGATTTTAGCTGCTCCACCACTCAACATCAACCCTGTCGTGAAAATGAGAAGATTATAGCCACCCAACATGTAAGATAAATATTATACATCGCGTTACCGATTGAAATGAATTGAATTATCTGTCACACATTTAAATGCTTTTTCAGAATTGTTAGAAATGCCCCAGAACGGAGCAGCGACTTACTGGCGTCACCAAACACTATTATTAGTGTTGACATCTTAATTTATATAGATAATATAAAGATAAAAACATATTAAAGACAATAGGCCAACAGTCAAACACATATCAGCTTGTAATCCTCTTATGTCACCATGAATCAAACGTTTTTTTCAGATGTCTAATTCAAAATGATTGACTACATCATCATCACACAGCCGATCGAGAAAGTGCGAATGACTACGACCGCTAGACGTGACGCGTCCTTTATTGGTTGGCAGCCTGTCAATCAAATCCAATAGTATAAAGCGGATTACAGATCGGCACCACCTTTCAGGAGAAGGGGAAATGGCGACCCATTATCACTCATGGCCATCTATATTTGAGACATTAGAGTGTAAATATAGTGCACTATACACTAATGCCTGTCGCTGGGGAAGGTACAAAGTCTGTCTTCCTGAAGGAGGATGGTCCCCGTGCATACATAAATAAACATGCGCTTCTTACTTCTTGACAGGCTGGACTTTCAACCATCAATACTGTCGGGATCTAATCTAATTTGATGGTCCCTAGAAAATTTACTGCGGCATGCTCGAAGCACCAGGCGGAGAATCCCCTGCCCTGTGTTTTGCTTTTAAAGGGCAACTTACCACAAGCTAATGGCTGCGTATGAATGTTTAAACACATATGGATGGGATCAAAGATTTTCAGACGTGTGTGACAGCACACATTCTTTCCCCGGCGGCCCTTTCGCTGGCCTCCGCTAAAGATCCTCGAGTGAAGTCATGCTCAAAGGGCCAGCTGACACCGCTGCTGCATTAGCGCTGAACGTGTGCATTGCGTGTGCATTGCGTGTGTGTGTGTGTGTGTGCGTGCGCGTGTGTGTGCTCACAAGGGAAGCGTCGAGAGAGGTATGATGGAGGTGGAGGGCGAGGCTCGTGCCAAACAAGCTGCCAAGATTGTGATAAAATGTTACAAATGCCAGGAGTGTGGAGGGATACATGGGGGTCGGGTTCTAGACCCGAGAGTTTGAGAGCAAATACGCACATGTCTCATATTCAGATGATATTTAAGACCCTTCGGAATTGTACCGCTTGTTTTCCTGTCAATTTGGCTTTGCTGCACGGATAGAAAATATAAATTGTTTTCAGTAGTAGATTTACAAGGATCCCTTTCTATTTATTTTATTGACCGGGCACGAGAGTGGACAGTTGTGTCTTTGTGCGTGCACTTGGTGTGACCTTGTGTGCTGAGTAAACATACCTGTGTATATGCTTTGAGGACGTTTGAGTGCCCTTTATTGCACAGGAATGAAAAGAGGGACAGGGAAGATTATATTGAAGGACAACACTGTAGCAAAATAAAAAATAACGGTGACATTCAAGTACTCTAATAAAGTACAAGAGGCAATTTACTGATGGATGGAAAACAGGGAATGTTTCTGCTTTGTTCTGAAAGTGGTTATTCTTCTTCTTTCAAATCTGATACCAATCTTCAACCCATTGCTGCTAAATAAGAACTTCACTTAAAATTGTTCTCGCTTGTCGTGCATAAATAATAATAACCTTCTGTTTACTCTGTTGTGAACCACATTAACATTAATGAATGTCGGCATTTGAAAACGTAATCTTTTTTTTCCCCTCGATACAAAGGGTGGTTTTCCTGCTAAATGCATTGGACAGCAATGCTGCCTTGGACACCTGCCATTGTTATGGGATGTTTTTTCACATTACGGTGCCCTGAGTGCAAGTGATGCACAGATCAGCAGACAAGCAGGCAGTCTGCTCCCAGAGTTAATGTGTCCAGATGTGAGCGAAACACTTCTTACCGAAAAAGCTCCTTTTGTCGCTGTCATAATGTGAAATTTGGGGCAGGGAATGCAGAAACTGCCAAAACAGATAAGCCCAGCGGACCAACTGGATTTCACAAGTCAAACCAAGCCGCTTTAATGCATCAGTTACATCTCCTTATTGCCGAGCATGGGGGCAGTGAAGTAGAAAAAGTGCATTGCACCTATTTCTCTCCTTCTGCCGCTTTCCAGCAAGTCAATGATATTCCAATTTCCTCAAAATAAATGCAAAACGAACACTGTCGATCGGAGCGGTGAGGCAAGGCGGCCCCGTCTGGGGCTTTCAAATTGAATCTTTCCAGATCCGTATCACTTTTTACCTGATGCTTGTAAACAAAGACCAGTTGCATATTGTCTAATCTAGGATTAGATTCACCTGTAATTGGAGCTTTGCGGAGTGAGTTAACTGTTAAATTGCTGTGCAGTTAGGAGATGCCACCTCATACGCCTGGGCCAACCATCTGGGGAACACGGTGATGAGTTTCTAACAAGATGGGATGACACGCAGCGGCGGGCCACCTGAGGAACAAAGGCCTACATGGTTGTTTTCTCAAACAATCTGAAATCGGTTTGGGATGACAAACATGGGTCCGGCCAACATTTAGGAAACGAAAATCCTATTGTTTAATATAAGAACTAAATTAACAATACTCCAAAATCAGAATCCTCCGAATTTGGAACGTCATTTCCAAAAAATGGCAGCAGCACCGTTGGTCGGTCTGTGTGGCAATGGAAATGAAAAGGACAACAAACCTCAAACCGTGTGATGACACTTTACATTTTCTGGACCACGTAATGATGAGTATACAGTATATCAACTTCCAATAAGATTCATTTTGAAAGAGGGGTTAGTGTGAAGATGCTTGAAAAAGCTTGAATGACGCGAGTAGTGGCTCTTACAAGGTCTGGGTGACATAACCTGCAATGTTATTGCTATGTTATGTTATTGTGCCTCACACTATCTTGTTGTGTGATCTCCTGCCAGTACGATTTAATTGAAAGTTGGTAACATTAGAGGACGGTGACAGTTGAGAGCCCAGCAGTATATCGTCCACATGGACACGGGAGTGCTAATTAAAGGATTACATTTGCATTTATAGTGAGGACTTCTTAGGATAGTTCTGAGGTAGGATAAGACACATATAATGCCTCCTATCTTTACAACGTAAGTTAAGATAGGACCAGCCATTACGATCTTTTTTTTCTCTATAATGAGGCTCCAGGACCGTAATTATCTGCGTCCACTGAGTACCTCTCTGGCTCGCCACAATGGCCGTGTACTGTGGACTTTGCGTGAGGAAGTTGTGACTACTAGCCGCATTCATCGGTGCATTTGGAGGCAATTGCATAACGATGTAGAGCCGGAGCCATTAGGACGGTGCTGTGGTAACGGTAATAGTCCTGCTATTTTAGCAGGCGCTTACAGGGGTTATGAGCCCAGTCAGGACTCATCATAACAGAGCAGTTAAGAATTGAACGGGGTTCCACTTAGACCTGAACGTGGGGGGTTTACGTGTTATTCGCAGAAGTCCTAATTCTACGGTCCGGCCGCTCTGGTTACGAACAGGGACGGCTTCCCTGGGCTGGTCCAGCCGGTTGCCATTATTGTCCCAGAGGGTCAGGGCTGATGCAATATTAGCCATGCTGGGTGGAAACTAGACTGTCATCCTGGACGTTCGCCGTTTAAATAAGGTGGTTTGGAACAGACAACACGACCCAGAATGACAACGCGTAACATCCGCCACAACAGCGCCTTTCAGCCAAACCATTACATCGGCCCATTTGAAAAACCCAATATCTTCTAATGGATGTATTTTTCTTTTCAGCTGCGTAGGCTAACAAGAATGACTGCACATGGGTCTAAATGCGACTGTGTCCATCAGATTAACCGAAACTCCTTTCAAATTACCCCATTACACCCATCGAGCCTAAAATGGCAAGCACGGCTGATTGAATCAAAGAGAAAACAGAGCCCCTCATGTGCAGAAATACAGAGGGGTAAAGTTTAAATCCCAAAGGTTGCACATAACTGGTCATCAGGTTTTCACTTTGGCAGTGCAAAGAGTATAAAAATAACAGAAATTTACAAAGCGTAGATACTTACTTTATGACAGGGTAAATACGAGAACATGTTAACCATGTTGTTTTCATAGTTGCTGACTGAATGTGAAATTCTCTCCTGCTCCATGAACACAGCTGAGCCCATCGCTCAAATCCGCCTGAAAAGTTGCTTAATTGTTCCCCAGGCTCTTTTTCTAAAAAAAAAAATATGACTGAAAGGGCTTTTAAAGACTCCACATCTGGGGATGCCGTAAATACCTACACACACAGAAAGGCCACGAGACCTTTTTTTAAAATGATAAATTGATTTACTCGACATGATGTAACATACTTCAATCTACTGTCAAACAGTCATGATGCACAATGTGAATATTATATTATATTTGAATAGTCAAATTACAAGGAATGTATTCATCAAGTCAACGTTTTAGTGGGTTATTACACTTTAAAATATAATGTATCATGATTCCCTGATTCTAATGAAAAAATAAGTGTTGCATCACAGCTCCTATGACTATATTCTATTCTTTCACACTTCTCTTTTAGGAATTTGGCACCAAAGGATAAAGCTGTAAGGCCCGCTGTCATTTTAAGTAACTGGTGGCCTCCTCCGCCCAAACATTTTACATCAGCTGCAGGCTTGCTAAAATTAGTTTGGATGTACCACAGTTAGAAACGTAGTGAATCTCTGATCAGATTGGCTCTCGCCTACACTGCAAACACCGTAACAGCATTCCCACGAGGTATTCCAGGGCGATTAGGAGTCTTAATGGAGGTTTTTTTTCCCCCCCGTGTATCAATTATGCCTCATTTCCATCCAGAAGTGGTCCCCGCACATCATTATTTCTACAGCACACATGGTCATTTATTCTTGCACACCTGCGGGGGAGAGTGCACACATCTTCTCTGGGCCTTGACAGCTTGCATTGCTCGTCGCCGTCGTCGTCGCTGTAGTGTGAATCCAGAGACAAATTGCCGCTGCCGTGGACCGATTCTGTTCGGGGGGGGGGGAGTTGGGGGTTGGTTTAGGGCCTCTGAGGCTCTCGAGCATAATGTCAATATCTGTGATCTTATTAACGCGGAGATGTGGGAAGTGATCAATGCATTCCTGTCATGCCGTCGTAATTCTTCCCGATGTCTCGATTATAAGTAGTTATCGTTTTGAAACGGCTATTTGGCGAGGCGGTGGTGATTGTCCGACTGTCACTGTTCATTCGTCTCCATTTCTGGATGTTACAATACAGGCGGTGCACTAAATGAAGATCACGTTGTAAGTCGCATTCTTCGTAGCACCTCCCCATCACTTCTCCTTAGTGAAGACAAGAGGAAGAGTTCAAGTTGAATGCATGTTGTGTCATTTCTGTGTATGGCAGTTCCGGGCCGCGTAGTGCAATCCAGTGCAGTATTCGGCAGTCAACGAGTACAGCAGTACTGAAAGGGCGTCATGCTCAGGCACAGTCATCCTGCAAGACGTTTGTCAAAAAGATATCGTGCGCTGGTGAGAAAATAAAGCCAGCACATCTAATCTTTTGAAGGGGGGAGGGGATTCTGTTCAAATCACAGCCGTCTCTTAGCTTTCACTTTTTTTATGGATAATATTTGGAGACTTCAGGAGCAGAATTTTTGTTATTGACTTCAAAGCTTTGAGTAGAAATGTGAAGGATTAATCTATGCCCGCCTTTTTGTTTTTTTCTCTCTGGAATGGCGGCGTTGATGGAACCGCTCTTCACCGTCATTTCATGCTGCACCTGCAGCTAAAGACGTTTTAATGGAGCTATTCTATCTGCTGGAAATATAATATAGCATTATGATGATGACGAATGAGCTTCATTTAAATGAAGCGAGCTTAAATTGGGTTTCCCCTCCCTTGTTTTAAATATCACTTTGCAACTTTAAAGCTTCTGACACTTTCTTTGTATTTATTCATCAATTTATGTTTTTTTTTTATTTCAAGTCAAGATTATGCAACTCACATAATACACTTTTATTTCCGTCGTCTTAAGCGTTCAACATTTGCTTGGTGACGCGTTGGCCTTTTGATATCAGTAACCTTGAACAGTACATTAAATGCTAAACGCTGACCTCATCATCTTAACACGTTGCAGCAAAGGCACATTCTCTTGTGACCCGTTGGTCCGAGGAGCTCTGGCTGTGAGAGGCGACCTGGTCTTTTGCTGGTGCTGGTGTCATCCCAGTTTAAAAAAAAAAAAAAGTACTTCTCCAATTGAAAAAAGAATGAACCCACGTGAAAGTTAAAAGTCGTTTTTTACGTCTACAATTATTTTTTGTTTTGTTCCTTCCTACATATTTGGATTCATATTAATCCCAAATGTGTCTGTAAAAAGGCTGATGATGTTCCACTCATGCCGGAACCAGTTACAGTGTGCAGAAAAACAAACATCGGATAGGGAAACAACATCAAAACTTATCGTGTTCGAGCCCGACAGTGATTGATTACTGTCTCGACTCCAATACTGATGATGGATTGATTGCAGGCGTCACGGACTGTGACTAAGTGAAAATAGTACAAATGGAAAATCTTTTCATTACAGCGAAAAAAAATAGGCGACATGAGGACGCATTCAGAGCGGCTGTAATGAAGTCGATGGCTTGTTTACTTTGCAAAAGGCCACAAAGTAGATATTCTGTGCTTTGGTATTCTAGGCACAATGCAGGCTGGCTCAAAAAAACCCCGGACAGATTCAGGTTTGCATCACGTCTCGTGCTTTTGACTTCGTGGGAGGAGAGCTGGGAGTAATACAGCATCCCTCGCTTGGTAGGCTACTGTTGTTTGGGTAGCAAGAGGATGAGACAAATGGAGGTCATAGGTTAAGGACGAAGACGCAATGATTGACGCCACAGGGGTTCATCTATTTCGGCTCAAACGACCTCTGCATAGGAATGTGTGTGTGTGTGTGTGTGTGTGTGCAGACTGACGGAAAAATCACACTCCTTTTTCTCACTTTTACTCATTTTCTGTGCTACTGAAGAGGCTGTAATCTGACACGACCCGCTGGTTTGTGCCGTGGCATCAAATCAAAGGATAGACATTTTTCAGCCTTGTGCTTTTTGCCTGTGAAAACGTTTACCAGAAAGATGGAGCCTTAAAGTTTTCTCGGGCTTGCTTAAGAAAATCTGAAGAAATTTGCAGGCGGTAATCCCATGTGCTCAACCGCTTAATATTTCACGATTAAAGAAAAGGCCCCATAAAAGAAAGTACATGGATAGACAATCAAGTCTTTGGTATCTAATGATCTGAGAACAAACTGAATAGTTGATTGAGATCATACATTTCATTTAGATGTGGCTCTAGAGGGGCCTCGCGTCTGTGCCGGCTCCCCGCGCTAGCTGCAACACTTTAATTGAATCGTTGATATTTAGTTTGTCCTGCTGTGTTGGTCCTACTGCCAAAGTCAAAATGTCGGCCACGAAAAATATCAATTCCCAGTGTGGATGCGCTGAATTTCAGCCTGAGCATCTGGCAGCAGCTCTGTTACATGTCCTTTTCATTTTTCCTTATTCTACTACTCAAACTAGTATTTACAAATGTAATGGTTTTGCTATTAAAAATAAATTGAGTATTTCTGCCATGGACGGAGACGCGCGTCGTGGGTTTGAGGGAACGATCACGGGAAAATCGAAAGAGCTTTCATCAGAATTCTATTCCGGGAAGTCCAATTATTTGAACAATTCTCATATCAAGGACCCGCTGAGCGGTCAGAGTATACTTGACCCCAAAGTCAGCGAGGGGAACTCATGCATACGTTGGTGCGGTTCCCATCAGACGTGTGCACCAACTGTACCGAAGCAGGTTGAAGTATTTTTAGAACTCGTTGTCATGACTACGCGACCGCCAGCATCCAGCCGCGGACCACGAAGGGACCGGATGCGAATGGCGTGAAACCGCTCGAAACTGACAGCCGTCAACGAGAAGGTCTGCTGTGCGAGGTGAGTGGGGAAGGTGTGTGTGTGCGTGTGTGTGTGTGTGTGTGTGTGTGTGTGTGTGTGTGTGTGTGTGTGTGTGTGTGTGCGCGCTCGGAGCGGCGGACGTCACAGAAACTGCGTAGAACCGAACGGTGGTGATGCATGCAGCGATACCAAGGTTTCTGTTCTCTACACCCCCCACAACCCTCCGGCCCCCTCTCTCCAAACCCCCCACGTGTGATGTCATCCGGGATTCTAATGGCCGGTGATGATCACTTGTGATGAGCGCCACAACTGATCACGCCGCTGACAGCCGCTCACGGAGCATCGTTTGGTCGTGTCTAGAAGAAGGTAACTGCTGGTTGATGACGCACACGTGTGCTTAGCTGCAGAACAACAGAGGTGATGTGAAAGCTTGACTGAAGGGGCGGACGGGATAGGTCTGAAATCAAGAAAAACTGAATGTCAACGCCCATCTGTTTTCATTATCAGAAGAATAAATCAATACGAAATTGAGATTTGCTATAAATGCTATATTTCGCAGAAATAAAACGTGTTATTCGCCGCAGAACCGAACAAAGTACTCGCCACACTGCAAGTGGCGACATTACCGCGGCGTTGCAGCAGATAACTGGACTTCAGCATTCAAAAGCTCCCATCGGAGTCGTGTGTAAGACCGAAGCCGCTGCAGCCAGAGGCGGCCGGTTGCCACAGTGAGCGGGAATCCGTCCACCAACTGGAGCCTCTGCGTTGGAAAGCATTCGTCCTCGAGGAGGACGCTGATCCCTGCAGGCTCTCCGGCCGCTGCTGCTTAGTCGCTGACCTTCTTCTAAACCAAAAAAAATTAAGCAAAATGAATTGCTTGTGCAAATTCATCACAATTGATGATTGTTACCATGATTTAAGTTGGAAACGCTGGCTGTTGAGATTATTTTTGAGGTCATCCGATTGGTTCACTTTGAAGAAATGCCTGATTTACAGTAATGGCATCATTTGTGTCAGCTAAGTGCTAAGAGCTTCCATCACTGTGCTGTGTTTTAGAGGATGGCCGCACTCCTTTTTTTGTATGACGGCTCTCCATTAAACCGTGTTTGTTCTTGTGGGAAGTATTCTTTTGATACACGATGGCTAGTATCACATTCACTAAAATTTATACAACAAGTTTTGCAAATGTTGAGTTTATAGCTCAGCAGGGGAAAGGTACGCACTCATGCATGGGGATCGTAGCAGCAAGCCGCCTGTATTTATATTTCCCTGTTTGGAGAGGCTTTTTGAAGAGGCTGTAAAGTGCTCTACCCTGGTTAAAACAAATTAATATAATGTGATGCTTGAGGCGACTTGCGTAAAGGCGTCATGTGTGATTCAGAGCTAAAAGTTCCGTTGAGCGCGGCCTGTTCTTTCCCTCATCAAATCTGGATTGAAAGCATCTGTGATCTTCTGATCCCCTTTAATCTCCGTGTAACAGATGCCTGACCTCTCAAAATGGCCGCCACACACCCAGAGCCCTGTTGGAGCAACGCGGGACGTGCCACACCACGAATAAAGAAGGGATTAGAAATGCTCAGATGTGAGGAACGATTGTCAGGGTTCAACCGTGACCAGATGTCCTACGGCCACGAGAAAGTTAGTCGGCGGGAACCAAAAATCCCTGGAGAATGGTCTTGAGAGTGACTCAGCGTCTCGTAAAAACAATGTTTATACGCTGCGCATGTGGAGGCAGTCACTTCTCCGTCGGTGGTCAAAGGCTCCCGTGACTCGCGTGCAACTTGCTGATTAAAGTGATTTACGGCCACAAGTCTGGCTTAAGGTGGACCGGCGAGTCGCATATCAGTGACAAGCGGCTTCTCTGAGTTACAGATCCGCTGTGAGCGGCCAGAATTAAAACACGCAGGACATTTGACAACAAAGAAACAACAGACAAAGACAAAGAAACAACAAATGCAAAACATTCCAGATAAAGATCCTTCACCCAGTGACAGAAGTCAGAGAAGGTCGACCACTCTCTTTCTTCAAGAAGTTAATTATTTCTGCTTTCAATATCTCACATCTCCATACGAGTTGTTTGTTTATGTGGTTTTCCACCAACCTGAAGGATTACAGATTGCAGAAAAATAAATAAATGTACATATCATTGTATTAGGTTTTGTACAAGACACCCTATCATCCCCCATTGAGCTTACCTATCGCCAGCTTTTAAAGGGTTTTCCAATGATTCAAGGTCATAGGAATTCTTACGTTTCAACTGCGCAGCAATCTGAATGTGGTAAATAAGAGGTCAGGGTCAATACCTTGAAGACATCTAAAGAATTTCAGATGTCCGCTTCGGCGAGCTCCCAGTGACCTTGGATGAGAGCGAGACGGGGGGGCTCAGGCTGTTGGATTGATGGCGCGAGACTCAGAGAACGATTTTAGCAGTCGTCAAGCAGTCAGCCCCTCATCTGCATGATCCCAAATTCATTATTCACAAGGTCTTCAAGGATGGTGGCACTTTTTCCCTGCGCTTTTCGAAATCAAGCGTTGAGACTTAACATTTACACAACACTTACACATATAACTGTGCAATGATTACGCCGCAGCGAATGGCACAATTATAGGGCAAACAAGAGGGTCCAATCAGTGTTGCACATTTCTAAGAGGATGAACCGCTTCCTGTGTCTTATTTACTGTTGAAATGAAATAATGGAGCCACCCTAACAATACAAACGTGCTCCTATGGGACCTTTATTATAAATTCAGTTTGTATGTATCATTTATTTGTCAGGTTTACTCCCAATGCAGGCTTACTATTGATATTATAACATCTAACAAAACGTGCATTTGTTGTGAGAATAGATGGGAGTGTCAAGCTGCAGAACAAGCCAATTATGCCGCGCTGTGACTGCGGCGTAATGTAAGCTGCATGTACAGCAAAATCGGAACAAAGCAATGCGTTGTTTGCGTTGGCAAACATCGATGTTCCATAATGTATGTGCAGCACTGAAATACTAAACATGGCGCAAAGCAGATTTCCTTTCACGTACCCTCACAATCCGGGGGAAAAAGTATGAAGAGTGTTTCTTGTTTTCTACGGTCACGCTGAATATTTTCTCTATTAAGTGAGTGAAACATTTTCATTACGCTTTTTTTTTGTGAAGTGCAAAACTAAGGATGTAAAATCAAGAGTGATTCAGATTATCAGGACTAAAAACAAGCAGCACATTTTCCACGATTCAGAAGCTGGAGCTGGAAAACATTCATTTTACATGAATTATTTCAGCTGAAAAGCTACATGGGCAACATTGGAAAACACAAATAAATACCAATAGCTCCTCACAATGCTATGCTTTTAAAATATACGTGAGTCGTATAAGAGAATGTTCAGTGTTGGTTTCAGTGGTAGCTTCTATCTCGCCTCCAAACTGTTTTACTGCACACAGAACTGGGCGCCAGGGTTGACTCACTGTGCACCTTTCTGCTGCTACATATAGAAACCGTTATATTTTGGAACGTGTCTTATTCAACTGCCCACATACTGGCAACAGGACACAGGGACGGATTGTAATGCAATAAATGCATGATTTTTAATCTGGAGACGTGATGAGGTTTTGGAATAAAAGCTTTTCTCTTAGTGCATTCCTTCCGTAGAATAATATGAATAATATCATCATGATCATAATGAAAACACTGTGATACAGTAACTGCAGAACCCTATCTTTCCAGATAACATCTTTGTCAACGGAGATAGATGATTTGCTACCAGATCTAAACTTCTTTCATTCGCCGCCTTGAAAGCCCAACAAATGTCCCTAACGTTAACTAACAGCACTTCGCAGTGCTGCATCGCTGAAGGATTACTGCTACCATTTGTATAGCGTCTAGCAAAGGGCTGCCTGAGGTGTGATTAATATTAAATGATGTAATCCAGATGTTAGAAGATGTCTGGCTGCTCTGTCCCCTTTCTGCTAACCGCCCTGAAATATCTTTGCACGCTCGTTAGATTTGTAATTGACAGTTGACAGGTCAACAATTTTCGACTTCACAGTGCGTACGCCTGCTCTGTCTTATTTTTCGATTCCGATATTGGAAAGAGATTCCCTACATCCATACTCGGATACGGAATGTATGCACGACGTCCCGCCCCTCTCACGTAGATGCATTTTTTAAGCCCTCTTGATTATTCACTTGTGTTTATTTCCGCGTGCAACCAGAAAGAGTCCCTGCGAAACCCAGTGAATTCTGTTTGAAATCATGATGGGGCTTTTCCAGCCATTTGCAGAGTCTGGGGGACTGATGGGTGACACGTCTCACAGCTGGCACGTCCCCCTAGAATGTGTCCTTCACAGTTAACGAGCTGGAAGAGCCGCAAGGAAGTGTGTGCAGAAATAAACACCACCGCCGCTCCCTTTTTTAGTGGGTAAGTTATATGCTGTGTGCATGCAGAGCTTACAGTGAGTGAAAACATATGCTGATTAACTCATTGACTAGAAAAGTATGCAGTCAGCGTGCACATTAACTCCAGCAAGTTCTGAAGTGGAGGGTAATTGCTATGCAGAGCAGCGGAGAATGCTCTTTGAGGCCTCGCAGCTCAAACCACTGCTGAAAGAACTCCTGACCCCTCTGTCTCGGGCACGCGTGTGCGCACACACACACACACACACACAGCATGATTTATAATTTAGTGGGATGGAGGGAATGTGAATAGGCAGCAGGAGCAGGCACCGACGGCAGCATCTCAGAGCCGGGGCCTGATCAAAGTGTCTGGAAGGTCAGAAGGTCAGATATGCACAAATCAAAGTTGGTGTGAGGAGAAGGTTTATTTATGCATTCAGAGCTCACAGTCCCAGACCTGCCCACGCTTGTGACAGTATAACAGCACTGGTCCGGTGATAAGGATGCTCCTGTTTTGGTTACGGCACACGTGCAGCCTGTCAAAGAAAAAAGAAAGAATAGCTTAGACACAATTTTGACCAATCTTGCTGGTAAATAGTCGTGATCCTTCTAATAAAATTCATGTCGGAACAAATTGTTGAAAAATAACCACAGTTCTACTCCAAATTGAGATCGTCATAGATGTTGATTGCAATCAAAAATTGCCAATCCTCGGTATTCTGAAAAAAAGAAATCAGAAATCAGAGAAGTATTCATCGGTGGGAGAGGACAGTGTTCTAGGAAAAGTTGTTATTTCTTGCGTTTTTCTTACATTCATGCTGATCTCAAAGTATTCTAAGCCCATTGCAAAGGGAGGACACAGTGCAGCCCCTGTTTAGCGTTTCATGTGACTGCTCTCCGAGGCCTTGACTGTAATCCGCTCGCTGTGGACAAAGATAAATGCGACACGGTTCGGGGTAGAATTTCATATTTCTGCATTGACCGCTGGAGAGGAACATTTAAGGACGGTGGCAGAAAATAGTGCATTGCCCTCCCGCCAGTCTCAATCCTGCACGTCAATTTAAGGAATTGAGGCCGGCCCGGGGTTACGCCGTGTAGCCGGCAAGTCCACAAATACTTAACCTCACCCAAATGTCAAATGGGGTCCCCGAGAACCAACGATAAACTTGTGTACACTTCCAAAGTCGCCGTCCTTCGCTTCCCTTCCGGCAGATCCGAGCGCATCTACGTAAAGGATGCCGACTTGTCTCCTCCATCACCTCTAGCTCCCCGTTAACTTACAAGGAGTCGGAAGGAGTCACGGGTGCGTTCTGGAGACAGCTAGCAGGTGGAGGTAGAGGACTCTGCGTGTGTTGACAGGCTTTCGCTGCGCCCTTCTGTCCGGTGGACACGCATCCGAGCAGTTAGGACGGAGCCACGGGAATCCACACCTCCTGTTTCTTAAAGGAGGAGGAGGAGGAGGCTGGAATTCAGTACTTCGTGCTTTAAAGTTACGACAACTGCTGCTTGTTATTGAAAAAGAAATCATTTCTAACCTTTTTGTGTTGCGGAAAAAAAGGGATTTTAAAGGGCTCAAACGGCAAAGCGGTCCAAACGGCTCTGAAGGCGATTATTTAAATTTACAAGAGAAGC
The DNA here is from genome assembly GCA_021346845.1 of Apeltes quadracus. Classification (NCBI taxonomy): domain Eukaryota; kingdom Metazoa; phylum Chordata; class Actinopteri; order Perciformes; family Gasterosteidae; genus Apeltes; species Apeltes quadracus. The sequence continues at coordinate 9,578,518 of CM037921.1, read as the reverse complement.
CGCCCGGTGCGTTCAGAGGGGCTCTTTGCGTCTCAGTGCTGTTATGGTGGAAGCCCTATCAGCAGACTTTTTAAGCTGCCACCGGATAGCCGCCAGTGGTCGGTGGGAGGATCTGAGGGGCCCCGCAGTGCGGCGGGGAATCGTAGTTTTTCTGTGGGGGACGTTTGCAGAGACCATGCAGAGGTGTGAAGACAAACAAGACAATTGGTCTGTTTGAGGTCTGGAGCGAGTTTAAAGAGGTGTTGGTCTTGTGTTTTTTTTACAGTTGAGCAGCGAAGAAAGGCCAATTCATATGAAAATACTGCAGAAGCTAAGAGGATGTTAATGAGATAAATGAGCCACTAGCTGATTTGGCAGATAATCCGTAATTGGGGAAGTAGTTTATTTTTCAGATGAGACTTTTAAATTGCCCCAAATTAAGGAAATCAATCAATCAATCAAGAAAAGTAAATTACCCAAATGTCATCCTTTTACATGGTCATTGTAATCTACAATCGTTATTTGCATCGACACCAATTTCGAGGCGAACCAGGGGTATTAATTACGAACTCTAATCTGCTGAGAGCCGGGCTTTAGCTCCGTTCGTACAAAATGACGGCAACCCGCCCATCATGTGACTGTCACAAATAATTAACTGTAATAAAGACTGTAGGACTAAAGACTGTAGGAGTACCAGCTATGACTTAACAGATAATTACACCCTCGGCACTGGCCGGTTTACGCTGAGAGTCTGTGGGCATTTCTCCGGCGTATCCCTGGGTTACCCCCGTTGTCCTTTCGGATTACATCACAGTTGGTTGTGTTTGTGCGCCTCGCGGCGTTTCAGAGAATAATGCGGCGCGTGAGAACCGAATTCCTGCTCGCAGGCCGGTGCCACGGAGCCGAGCGTGTGCGCGTCTACGTCACGTCCTTCAGCTTCCATCCGCCTCTCCGTGTTGTGTGAGCAACGGGCGCCACAAGGCTCGCACGCGTTGGCCTTTGTGAGACATGATTAAAGTCCATTGGTGAGATTCAATCAGTTTCCATCTAACAGGACATTTGTTCATTTTGGAACAAATGCAGAGACATTACCTGGGTAACTGTTACGGTTGTACTGAGACTCAAACGACACATTTGACCCTAATTAAACCAGAGGCAGAGGAACTTTCAGGCGTTTTCTGTAAAAAGGCCTCCCGCGAAGCGCGTGGCACGCACTACAACCGTCACGTGACTTTCACGCCGTGATTATCGCGCAGCAGGAACAAAAATGTGTTTACCCGGTCGTGACGCGAGCTGAGCAGAAATAAGCAGCGCTTTCAGACGTAATTGCATGAAAGGAAAAGCTGGTCCTTAAAATCAGTGTGGCGTGATTGAGAGGGAGGGAGGAATCTTTCCGAGCACAGCTGGAGTCGCCGCGCGTTCGAAGCCTGCGGCTCGCCTGTGTGTGTACGTGTAGGTTGACGTCCTCTTTGGTAGTATTTTGCACATTCGTGTTACGTCTGGGCGTATCGCTGCATATCAATTTGCGTGGGTACAGCCTGCGGTTTGTGGCTTTTGTCCTTTTTTTCTCCGTTTGGCGTGCTTTACATGCCTAATGTGGGATGAGCAAAAAAAAAACAGCGAGTCCTCATGTCACATTTCCCCGCAGCGGGATAATGAACATATACGGTATGGTGTCATTTAAGAGGCAGGGGAAAGCCCCATCCGGCAGGTCTTAATTACACCACAGCCAGTGCTGACATGCTCGGATGAATACCGCTGGCTCGGCAGGTGATGGCTGCAGTCGGCGGGATTATAAGTCTACGAGGAGTATTGCACATTTCACTTGAGGGAGCACTCGCCCCCCCCCTCCACTGTTTGAGCTCCGGCGGCAGCGGGCAGCACTTCTGATCCAATCGAAGCGATTTGAACGTCGTTATCAGCTGGAGTTTTGTGTTAGCACACTTTAATTTGTCTCGTTTCATGAATCTTTTCCTCGTGAAAGATGGCATCGCCTTTGCTATCGGCGCGCTATTCAAGCGTGTTTTACGGACTGTTTTGCCCTTGGTGCAGCCACATGATTCAAGGTCAAAGAGAAAGTAAGAAAGCTTGGACTGCCTAATAAAGAAACATTCCAGATTGGAGTGGATTGGAGTAGATGCTTTTTATACGTCCAACTTTGATCCTTAACATTGGCACCTCCACAGGGCCGGCCCAAGGCATAAGCGAACTAAGCGGCTGCTTGGGGCCTCCTGGTGGCCAAGGGACCCCAAGCAGCCGCTTAGTTTGTTTATGCTGCAAGCAGCCCTAGTTTTGTATTATAACCTCACTGTATTCGTTTATGATTTTCGCTATAACAGTATAGCGTGACATTTGTGCCAATAATCTTCTAGCACAGGTGACTTTGCGTGGTTGGAGGGGGGCCCCCAAATAAAATTCTGCTTAGGGCCCCCAAGAGGCTCGGGCCGGCACTGCACCTCCATAACAGCTAAGTCTGGTATTAATAAAAAGGCACGCGGGCATTTCTTTCGCCCTGTCTGAGTAAAGCATTCATTCCTTATGCTGGAGAGGGGTTGACTTTCCACAACCTGAGAGTTGAAGAGTGTGAGTCATAAATTATCTCAAGTGAAAGCTGTGCGACTCTCCTAAATGGACCTGGTTAGTCACTTTGAGCTTCAGGAATAACATTTGCCTGCACCACAAGCCGGCCTTTTCATATCACGAGCCCCCTCTGCATGTTTTAACTCGCTGGCTGAAAGGGAGTCCCACTCCGCCTCCGGTGTACAGCTGAAGCAAATAAACCCAACTCCTCCACATCTGTACTCTGCCACAGAGGTGCGCACATGAACGTGTAAGACTCCTTGTAACCATAGAAACAGCAAAGACAGGATCTCCACTCTATATATAAGGAATTGATGACTTATAGAGAAGAAAGATAACATTATTATAGATTCATACCAACGACTGCGGTGAAGGGATTTTGTCAAAAACAAAGCTCGAGAGCCGCCCGAACAAAGGAGTGTTCTTTGCACATCGTATTGTTTCTCAGGTGAAATGTTCTCTGGCAAAACTGTCATCGCAGCTTGATTTACTCAATGTCAGAGGACTCTGCACACCTGCGCTACATGTAACCCACCCAGCAAGCACCTTTTTTTTTTTTGAATTCAAAGAACCCAGGAGTAAAACACACCCACGGCTCAATGTTTGCTGGTTGGCATGCACTCCGCACCGCTCGCTCACAGCGCCCCACCAACAGGAAAAACAAAAACACTTTGTCTCCCGTACAAACGAGGGGGAATTGTCTCTGCACTCGGTCGGCCAACGCAGAGCAAATACACGGTTAAGATGGCAGGAAGTGGCCAAATTAGGGAGTAGACAGACCCATTTTTGTGGAGTCGCCTCAAACGCTGCGTCTATGAAGACCACAGGGTTCTGCTTCGCTCTGTCCCTACTCTCATTTCTGTATACCTTTCCTTTGCAGCGATGACCACTTCAACGCTTTTAAATTGGGTATCATTCTATTTGTTCTGAAAATACTGCACAGCTTCCTTAAAAGAACGCACGTCCAGTTTGCGATAAACAAGTCGGAACTTAAAGGCAGAAACGCGTCAAATGTCCACTGCCACCTTAAAAGTCACCAATGAATGCGCACGTCTGCCACCGATTCCATCCACAAAGGGAGGAAGGACCCGAACTCAGACCACAAGTAGTCGACCTCACCTCAAATCTGATCAGATCAAAGGCTTTTGCAAAGGCTACGAAATGTAAATGGGGAAACTCTGCGGTTTCTACCAGTCGATTGATCTGACTTTTTGATCCCAGCGCACCTTTGTGTGAAGTAGAGCTTACTGACTACATAACAAATGCGTCTCCAGTCCAGAGTTATTTACATCCATGTGGTTCTCCATCGTCACCTTTTTACATGCAATCGTTTTTTCGCGACGCTAAATTGGCATTGGCAGTAGGAGGATTTCGGTATTAGCCGGATCTGTGGGGAATTTAATGATTTGTTTTCTTGCCTGGAGTGGATGCAGCATGTGTGTCACAAACATACATTTTTACTTGGTTTTCTAAGGGGTTATATTGACGCTGCCTTCATTCAGTCTTTGTTTTGGGATCAGTTTCTTGCCATTTTGAAAAAGCGTCGATGCAAATGCCATATTTTAATGCACCGCACAAGATACACAAGGCTGGAGAGGGCGTCGCCAGCCCTCGTTGAAATGCATAACACGCACAGTATTACTATTACCAAATCTCTTTACTTGTCTCACAGGCTCCTTCCACACTGCTAACACACTTGGCATGCAGAACAGAGAAGTAAATCCGGTTGAATCCAGCTGGAGAACTGGGTGTTTTAACTAGCTGAATAATGACTTAGTGTGCATGCTCGGCTACATGCACGCTCCCTCCTTCAGCTGATTAAATCTGTCCACTTTAATTACGGCAGTCATTGATTTAAAGACAGTTATTATCTTATTCACCACATGATGAATGCAGCACTAACCTGTCTATAGTTACGCTCGGCTTACTGACCTGGCTAGTTGGCCGTGTCTCAGGGATTTCCCGTGCGAAATAAGATGCCAAATGCGGTCTTTCTTTTTGTGTTCCAGTTAAATTGCCAAGGAGGGAATCTCCATCCTTTTATGCATGCGAGGCATCGGCGAACAGACGATCGGAGTGGAGGCTTATGAAGATTTCAAGAAAGTGATATTCAGCTGATCAAAGAAGGGTTGTCTTACCCTCTGGAAAGCGCTAATTGTATTTTTCCCCTCATAGCAAGGGCCTCCTCAGTGGAAGGGTGAGCGACGGGGCGCGTGTGGCCTGGAGTATTCCCTTATAGCGCGGTTTGATTATGAAACAGCGCTGTGCATCGTAGAGAAGCCCACACTGCACTAACGCTTCAGAAAGGCATTTCAGGAACAGAGATCAGAGCAGTTCTACTGACATCGATTGCATTTCGCTGCGTACCATTCAGGCGTTTTTTCAGTCACATCCTTACGTTATGAACATGATCCCAATTGTGTTTCGAGCGCGCTTTTCCACAATTGTTGATTGTGCGGAAAAAGACTTTGCCTTTGGGAAGAGAGCGTCTCAGAGATGGGGAGGTAGTCCCTGGGAATGGCAAACAGCTGCTTAGTTGTGCAGATTGGGATCTAAACTGTGCTGCGCTGTGTTTAAGCGCCGTGTTTTGCTACTCGGGAGAAGGCAGTAGTAGTTAGAGCTGATTTGATGTGTGATTACTTGGAGGTGTTGTGCCGAGGGCCTGCCTTTTCATCGGCGGGTAGTGTATGTTTGACTCCCTTTTTGTTTCTGTTTCCTTTACGGTTGAGCGATTTCGGATTGTTACGGTTTGATATATATATGGAAATATGCAAACACTCACATATGACGGTAAAATATGAATTACTGTGGTAAAATTATTTATACACAGGACATACACTGAACAGAAGCATATCACATGCATGGCAAAGAAATAATGAAGCACACGCACACAACGCCCTTCTTCCTAATCAAAACTGGCACACACACTGTACCTGTTTCTTCATTTATCAGGTTATGAGGCTCTGGAGCAGAGTGCTGCTTCATTAATGAGCTACTCATCTTGCTTTAATCAGTTCAGACAGAGTCAGAGATCCTTGGAAGCCATTTTATGCCTTGATAGCAGCAGTTCTGTTGCTAGGCGCCGACCCTATTAAGTGCTAAAATACTGCGATTGCAAAACAAAATCAAAATAAACCAAAATAAAGGGTCTCATCGCAGCAACAGGGAGGGGGTTCACATTCTTCTTGACAGTCGTGAAAATATATTCTTTAAATGGCGGCGTCGAATGCGAGGAGCTTCAAATTCAAAATATCACAGCACTTTTTTGTATTTGTCGCGCGACTTATTCATTCTCATTCTAAAAATATACTAGTTTACCAGTCACCGGTGAAACGTCAAGTTTAAACTCTGATGACTTCCCGCTTCCATTTACACTTCTTAGAATCATGGAAACGCGCCTTGTTTTCCCGTCTCTATGCTCTATGCGCCGATCTTCACCCTGATGAGAAGGAAGCGTGTCTGAGCTCCATCCATCGTCACCCCTGGAGGAAAAAAAAAGACTGATGAGCCCAAGGTGGCATTGACTTCCTCATTGTTGAACCCTGCGTATCTTTTCTCACTTTCCAATCCGATTATCACACGTGAGGTGGCAGCCTGAGTCCAACTGAACCCTGCGTTGATGACCTTGTTCATTTCGTTGCGTCGTCCTGGTAATGATGCCCTGAGCCATTCTCTCGGCAGCAGGTGCCATCATTGGCAATTGAGCCCGCAGGGTTTCTAGTTATCTCGTAACACAGCGTCCCTCCCATGCAAAGCAAACACTCACGGGTCTCTTTCTCCCTCTCCGCATGTCAGATACTTACTATTTATGTTTGCCTCCCGCCTCGCGCGGCTATTGCCAGTGGAGAAATAACAAACGGAGCAGAAGATGTCGCGCTGGGTATCTGTAACGCCGGGTCGGGTATCTCTTTGGCTCAGGCACGAGGATAACAGACAATGGGCCTGTAATGATGCTCCAAACCAACGGCGGGAGGGGGAGAATGTGGTTTTGGGGGGTGGGGGGGGGGGCAGGCTTTGACGTGTACAGCGCTGTGGCCCACTTACCTTTTGGACTCCTTTCTTAAGCTTTTTATCTACTCGACTGTTAATCACAGGCGCTTTGGTGATCCCGTTGTCCTTCTAAGTTCAGTGTTTTTCTTTATGACGGTAAAGAAAAAAGCCAATACTGGTACCAGTGAGTTACTTTATCCGCCGTCATACAATGTTTTTCATTCTATTTTGGAAAATACTGAACTTCCTCGGGTGAAAGATTTATGGAAACTTTAAATAAAAGAGTTGAATTCTTTTTCAATCTCACTGTCCTGATTTCTTTTGGCAGTTAAACACAGAGGGAACGGCTGAGTCTTCTACTCAGGGGGCTTCTTAATACTGCATTATAGAGCTTTTATATGTGTTTATTATGCTTTGTCTGTTATTTGATATCCAGATTATTATAATAAGAGCAAAATACTGTACTCCAGTGACAGAAAAATACGTTTGCTGCAGCCAATGATTCCCTTTAGAGTACTTTAAATACTGAAATGATCAAATAAATATTGAATAAAATTTAAATAAGTAACCTGCTCATCTAGCGAGCGAGGTGAATTAAAAAGCTGCCTTTTGGTGTCCTATAGCAAAGCCTCATGCCAAGTATCAATAACATCTCAGTCTCCAATTGCTAGTGTTATAAGCAATCAAATATGTTTTAAGTTGCAGACGTTGAAAACATAATTCATTTAAAGTAGAACCTGAAAACGGGCGGATTGAATTTGACGCAGATTAAGTTGCGGATAATGAAATTCGGGAACACAGATCACCGTGAAATGACATTTTTTTAGCCAGTGCGCTTGCCCACGTGGGAGAACCGAGACGGCCAGAAGCGCCGCCACGGCTCAGTGGAGGTGTTCCGGCTCTCCTCGCAGCGCCGCTGCTGCCAGGTTGGGTTCTACTGTGCTGCATGGAGTAGCCCTCCACTCACAATTGGATGGTAATGAGAGTGACTGACGGGGACGCTTGCCAAAAATAACGCTTTGTCTTCCTCTTTGCTGGCTAGTCTTCCCGTCTGCAAATTCCCAGTCGAACAAAGTGCAAGGCGTTTCCACGAAGATTCCAATTGCGATTTCAAGGTCACTGGAGAAACAGAAAATAAAATAACAAAAAACGGGCCACACAGTGTTTTGAATATATTCATTCCCTGATTTTACACCCCAGAATGAGCCATGAATCTCAACGTGGGTTTAAAGACCTGATCTGATTCACGGAACAGATGTGCCAATGCACAGTCTGCACACCACGCGTACGACAGCCCATGATAATCAGCGGAAATGTGTCCGTGGAAGGATGCGGCGGTGGGAGGAGTGATCGAAAGCCCCCTGTGGCGCCCGGTTACTGTAGTTTTAATCCTGCGATTACCGAGTGCACGACATCGCACAGAGCATCTGCGTGAGCCGACTGCACAATGGTAACAATGAGAGCAGTGGCTTGTAAAAGGGGTGTTGTTTTAAACCCCCGGCCAGCGGGTTCAACATGCAGACCGGAGATTTAGGCCGGGATCACAAAATCTGTTGTTGTCATCCATTGCCAGTCTCGTTGTGTCTGTCCGCCTGCACTCTGATGCATTTAAGCCTCTCTGTCCTTCACTGGTCTCGCTCATTATTCCCTCTGAGTACTGACCAAGAAGGAAGGAGAGCACTGCACCCGCCTATTTGTTGCCTCGCCGTGACACATTGGAGGTAAAAGGCGATTCTTTCTCCTCCTGTTTTCATCTTAGCTGCCCGGTGATTGCCTGTCCTTCACCTTTTAACGACGCGATATAAAGAGCACCCTCTGAAGACCGCGGGACAAAGTGTGTTAAAAATAAAATAAAATATCACGTTTGATCTCGCGACTTAGGAAAGAGGCTAGCAGTGTTTGGGCATCAATTATCAGACCCTCCGTTTACCTCTGGGACGCTCTTCTCCCAAACCTCTTCTTTTTGTGTGTGTGTTTTGCGCCGATTTTTTAGTTTGATTCTTTGCAGCACCTTAATAACAAAGAGCTTTTCAAACCGCTCTCGTCCACCTCAAGCCTCCTGTCTTCGTCCTCGTATTGAAGTGTAAATTGAAAAACGGAGGGCAGAGCAGGGCAGTTGTGAAAAGCATCGATACCCCAAGTCAAAAATCCACTCACAGGCGTCTGCAGCACTCAATGTGACTTCTGACAACAACGGTGGGGTGAAGGACCTTAAAAATAAAATAAACAATCAACCAACATCCAATCATTTTCTTATTTATTCTTTTACTTCGTGTTCTAATTTGCTTCTAAACGATGAGGATGCCTCTTAATCGTCAGCGAATGCAGACCTCGTGTCACGTATGAAAAGAGATGAGAAACCAATCAAATAGAGCATTCACTCAGTTTATTAAGGGTCGAAAGAACGAGTCTAGAGCGTGACCGTCGTCCAGGGATGAGGTTTGAAAGGTGACGAGGTCCCGTCGGCTACCAGGGATCAGAGATTAAGCCCACTGTTGTGAGGCCGCAGTCCTCCAGCCGCCCGGCCCCCTCAAATGGAACTCTGCGGCTCGGAGGGTGCAACCTCTTCCTCTCAAGAAGCATCCAAATGTCAAGCGATTTTAGGAAAAGCCAGGAAAATAAAACCGGGATTAGATCTGCCAGCGGCTTAGAACGACAGTGAATACCCAGTTGAGTATTTGTGGTTTTATTGTGTACATTTATTGGCCTGTAGCAGGGTGCATAATAGTGATTGTTCGCTTTGGTTCTCCGGGAGCTTCCTTTCGGCTAATGTGCTCAATGCAGCGCAGAAAGCAATATGAACAACATGGTTTCAATCCGAATGTAGACACACATGCAATCTTTTATTTTGGATCCTCTCGCGGCGCTCCCGCTGAGCTGCTCCGCGCTTCGGCAAGATGTCAGACAGAAAGGAACAGAGCGTCGCCGTCCCACGCTGTGTCACGCTGCAAAAAAAAAAAAAGAACAAAAAATGGAAAGTATGAAATGAAATATCCGCAGTGAATAAAGAAGCGGCGGTTGCAGGAGGAAGTCACCCTACCGAAAGAGATAGGGAGTGTCACACACAACAGACGTTTGGTGGAGTTCATTCCAAGGCGTGGCTGTTGCACGACACACCGCCAAACCAAAGTCCTAGTGGCAGTTACGCAACGAGCAGCTAGCCTCGGTGGACATCGCTGCAGCTGCCACCCGCTTAACGGGGAGAACGTCAGTGACTTCACCCTGAACGGCTCCCGTCAGCTGCGCCTGTGGTGGAGTGGTGGTTAGTTCTGATGGACGGGTAGCACTTTGCATGGTAGCCCCCTGCAGTGTGTTTGTGCGTGTGTGTGTGGGTGTGTGACATATAACATTAAGTCAGTAGTACAGGTCCATTTAGCATGTACCATTTCATTACCCACCGTTACCTTACAATGACATGTACTTGGCAATACATCCATTAGAAAGATTATTTTAGACACCAATGCATTTTTGTTCTGCTCCACAGCGAGCGCTAACCCGTTAAATTCTAACTAACTTTTTTTTAATTACATATACTTGACTAGGCCTACAAGGCAGTGTTATCTTTCTAGTGTTTATCATCTCTGACTCAAATCGCCCCCCCCCCCCCCCCCCCCCCCCCCCCACCGCTGCCTGTTTGCCCCCCGGGCCGAGTCCCCCCGGGGCTCAACCGCTGGTTGGCAGAGGAGGGGTTTAGTCCCGTCTGAGGACAGCTAAAGCCCCGTGATTATTGCTTAATCTTTTCCATCATATCATGTGCATCATGTCGGCGCAGTCAGTCTTTAGTGACATCACGGTAAAAGCTGACGTGGGGCTTCCCGGTGCGTATTTCTCTCACAATCTGTCCCTCTGAAGCTGCCTTCATCCTGCTCTCTATTCCCCCTGTCAGTCTCTTGACGTCTCTCCCTCCCCCCTTTCCTTTGTAAAAATAGGGGTGGAGGGGAGATCAGTGGGTATTTTCCCCCGTCTGGAGAATGCGGCGGGATTTGTTCGCCGTCGCCGTAGTTGAATGCTACCTGCTCTCGACTAACGGGGGCCAGCAGCACGCAAGTTGATTTTATGTTTCGAATGCTCTGAACTGACAAGAAACGTCCCTTTTGGAGCCTCATGTATCTTCAGCGAGGCTTCATGTGAGCCATGCGTCTGCCAAAAAGATGACCGGCGGATGAATAAAGCCAGCAATATATTATGTAAGAAAATCGGGACATCCTCGAGTGAACCCCGAATCCGCAAAAACGATCAGCCCCGGCCTGCCTTCTCTCTCTTTCAATCCGCCTCTCTGATGTCTGCTACATGCTTCGCTCTTCGGCATCCATCTCCCTCTCTCTGTCTGTCTGTCTGTCTGTCTGTCTGTCTGTCTGTCTTTCATTCATGTCAGCACACCGCTCTGGTCAACCCGGAGGCCCCGCAGAGATCCACAAGGATCCTAAAGAATGCAGCTGCAATCAGAGTCCTGTGCAGAGCGGTCGCTTCCCTTCCGACGTATGCTTTTAAACGAGCCTTTGTGTTACGCTGCTGTTGAGACTTTAAGGTTGTACACTTGGAAAGGTCTGCTGTCATTGCAGCCTCAAGACACACACTCATTGCTATATTCACTTTTAATTTTGTCAACGTTTAACTAAACTAACAAGCTGGACGATCATAGCTTTCTGAAATTTGGCATGTAAGGTAAAAGTACAACTTGTTGGGTTAAAATGCTTTGTCATGTCTATTTAGGAAAATCTAAAATAACATGCATGTGCTTTCCTTTGACAATGTGGAATCAAACAATATTTCTGAGAGAAATGTGTTTGCCTCCACAGCTCCTTTTCAATTATTAGGTTAACTAGTCTGTTTCTGTAATATTTTATGAAGCCAGATGATGCAACTCAATGAGGATTGTTCCTGGCTGCTAGTGTTGTGATTGTCTGTATAATACTGGCTAAATTGTTAACCAGAACTTTGTTCATGACTGTGTCAGGACTGAAAACTGTTATTCACTGGGGTTACATTGAAATAACATTACCGATACAAGTATGCTGAATATGAAGGTCATTTTAACACTTTGCATTTGGTGGTATAGCTTTAGTTTCCCCTTCTGAACAGAGCCATGCTGGTAGTCTTTATGCTCTTGTCTGTGTGTTCTCATTGAACTCGTAGCAGGCAGCCGAATTATCCGTGTTGAAAAAAAACAGTGCAAATTTAAATGCCTTTCAAAAGATTATAGCCTTTAGCTCTAAAGGCTTTACTTTCTCCTTGAATTCCATGCAAGCAAAATAGCTTTGTGACGCGCTTATGAGAGAATTCTTCATCTGTGAGGAACAATGAATGACGACGGGATATCTAAAATAGTCAAGCAGAACCCCTCTGTGGACTGTATATCTGTCCATGCGGGGAGAGATGGTGAGTGCTGAATTTAATGACAATCTCTGGCGTTTGAGTTGTCACACAACTGTCAATTAATCACAGCTGTCAGCGAGGATTCCAGCATGTTAAGCCATGTTAATAAATGGCCACGCTATTGAGGAATCCATTTAGGCTCTGCATTGTTCATGTATCCTCAATAGGAAATATTCAACCGTGGATGGATGCACAGAACCATTTTAAAAAAATGATGGCTAAACAAAATCCTCTCTGTACTAAAAACAACTTGTTCAATTCATTGAGAGACCTCAATCATATCCAGGGTTAATATTCTTCTGCTCACACGGCATCTGCATTTGTATGATTCTGCTTCTAAAATTGAGGTCTCCAGGAAGGATTTATGTATTTTCAGAATTCAACCAGGCTGTATAAAAACAAAGAACACAAGAGTTAATCTGGCACAGATGTATCCTAGATATCATAGAGTATACGTTTAAAGGGTTTCTCCTGCCATGCACTTCATATAATGCATCCCTCTACAGATATAGTTGGCCATTTTAATGAATATTTTTTATAAAAGCTCTCTCTTTTCACTTCCGAAAACCACTGGATCCTTTTTAATGGCTTTCCCTCCGGCCGTTCTTATAATGGGGGCTTCCGAACCTCAAAACCTCACATATATGCACATTTTTGCAAGTAAACCATAACATAAGCACACCCAATTCACAATGTCACAAAGTTAATGTGCATCTAGTGAATAATGAGAAGTGAACACATGAGACGAAGCCACGTGAGATACATTTGTAGAGGAAAAAATATTCATCCGTCATCGAGGATCAGTTCCTGAGCTGTGCAACGTCTCGGGAAATAAATACCTCAGTTAAATTCCCGGTGATTTATCGGTTCTTTTACGCACCGGCATTCCACTTCTACGGTGATCTTTTATCTCATGATATGGAGGTTATTACAAGTCATGTGCCCATTTTTGGGCATATAAAGTGTCCAGCAACAAAAATACCCAATGCCTCTAATCACCACGGACCAAAGTAAAAAAGTTATAGTATGTGTGTGTATAGTATATTATAGACACATCGTATCACTGCGAATATGATACTTTTTTGGCAGACAAAAATGGATTTATTGTTACTTGCTAATATCTATTCAGATCATAAATTAATACCTTTGAAAAGATTGCAAAAACAACTCAAACCGTACAAAACATTAGCAAATATCTGCACGCCAAAACCAGAACCTATTTCTCTTCTGTATCTAAAGCAGATTTTCCTGTATTTATTTAATGCTCAGTGATTATTATTTTTTTCGTGGTTGCTGCAGCCAAATTACACCCTATGAAAAGCAGATAATGAGAACACAGGGGAGAACATAGTAAATATCTGATAGCCACTGTGAAGGAGATGGTAACAGCACAAATAATGTTACAGAGATACAGCTTTCGTTTGGCCCGTACGGGGGCCAACGTTTTGTGTCGATTTCATTTAAGACTTGATAGAAAAACCATTAGATTCTCAAAACAGTCAGTGTGGCAGTGGGGATTGGTACGAGCACATCGGGGAGCCGGCGGCTGTCTCTCTGGCTTTCAGATCACTTCGCCAAGAGACACATTGCAAAAAAAAAACGAATGCTAAAAGTCACCAGGGAAAGCAAGGAGCTGTCCTTGGTGCTGAAGGTAGAAGCCACGTTGTCCTATCTCTGTGTGTGAGAGTGTGCGCTCTCAGTGTTGCACGGCAGTGGTGCTAGCATCATTCCGGTGTTGCAGAGTGTAAATGATAGACGGGCTTCCAGCGTGGTCAGACGGGGCGTGTTGGCTCATGTCCATGCCAGATTCTCGGCCTCTGACCTGCGTGATCTGGAGCAGAGGTGCTGACTTCGGCCAAAAAAAGCTGAGCGCCTTCATTAAAGAAAAGCTGCCCTCCCCCCCGCGCTCACCGTCATGGTTTTAAAAATAGCTCCTTCGTGAAAGTACACACTCTCTCGTCAAACGCATTTGGTATTCAGTCTGAGCTCCTCAAATTTGTCCCCCCTTTATTAGCCCCTCAGGATTATGATTACTCTCCCATTTCAAATTTGTGCCAACCCACACCCGACTGGGTTCTGTCTGATCCTGCGGCCAGAAACAAGCCACAGTACGTTGCTATAAATGAAGAAAAAGAAATCGTATTTCCGCGTGCAGTTGCTCAGTAATGCCCCCTCAGGTGCATGTTCTTTAAACTGGATTTTCACCACAGTAAGAGAAACAAATGGGATGCATCTGCAAAAGGTGGGGTCTGGGAATGTTCTCCATCTTCAGCAGAAACTCGGAAAATCATCATTTTTGTTACACGAGGGAAAATTCAATTAACTAGACTAATCAGCATAGCCCTAGGTAGAAGTTGAAATACTTATGGATTCATTTATGAAGGCGACAAAATGTCATTTTAAGGTTTTCTTATGGATTACGCTACACGGGAGCTGACTTTCGTTTCATCTAAAAGATATGTTTTACTGCCTTCAGCCATCCATCTAGACTGTGTGCTTTCTAAGCCTTATTGGTTATTTCAAATGTGAAATCTATTGCTCCTGCACATACAGAAAAATTAATTGAAATTGGATTAGGAAAAGGTACCGATCCAAGTTATCAACGGCGGTTCATATCTTTTGTTATGTCCTCTGGCAAAAAAAAAAAGCAGTGAAATGGAAATCTATCCGAGCTACGAGTCAATTTAAAGCAAGCAGTGGAGGATACAAGCAACTGCAGTCTAAACCCAACGGGACTGTGCGGTAAACACCGCAGAGCTCTCTGCCGTTAGGGGCTATGAGTCCAGGTCACGACACCGCATGGCCGAGGGAGACACATCGCATCGCATCAACGGGGCCATAAGTGGATATGTTTGTTCTCGCAAGTCCAGAGGATCATCACCCCCTCGTTCCAACGACCCCCCCCCCCCCACGATCCCCCGGCCACAGATAGCCCATGCCTCAACTCCGCTTAAGCGAATATGAGTGACCGGCTACTCGTGTCAATGTCACTACCTTCCAGAGGGAGATCATGTCCCGTCCGCACGTCTGCGGGAGGGACACGTACGGGAGATTCTAAAGGACGGGGAGGTCGGCCACCCCGCCGTGCCCCCGCTGATTCCGTCACTCCGAGGGGAACACTGACGCTGATGTGAAACCAGAAGGGGCTCAGTCGCTGTGACGCCACATGACAGGAGGTCCATCGCCTTCCCTCCCGGCTTGTCACGACAAACTCATTTCTATACGCTCAATTACGGTTTATGTCCAATGAAAGATGCCGCGATTAATGCTCACGACTGATTGGGCGTTGAAGTGTGCGAGTCATGGTTTCATGGGGCATTGAGCCTGCTGTTTGTTTAAGGGCTGTAAAGACGCAGCATTGTCTTGCCCCACCGTCAGGCCTGTTAACGACATTGTTTGATTATGTCCTGAAGGGCAGTTTTGCCATGCGACTGAATCTGTCGTCTCAACGTTTTTGCCTAACGAAAGCGTGATTTCAAGTGTGCAGTGCAAGCAGACGGTCGGGTTCACTCTTAAGATGCCATATTTGCGAGTATTGGTGGCATCGCACTTCATTAATTAGCGAAGCTCATCACACCCGGGGACCCAGCGATCGATTTGTGCCCGCACACTGCTGACGCAAGCCGTTTGTCTTTTCAGAGGCTGTAATAGCGAGTTAGAGATATGAGCGTCTTGTTGACAAAATCGTATGTATGAGATACACACCGTGTGGCTCAAGCGACCAAACTAATAAAGTCACTGTCACAACGGCGTTGTAGGAAGGAGGACCCAAACGCAGATGGGGAAATCACAAGCAACAATCAACATTCAATGACGCGACAAGGGACAAGAGACTGACATGGTTTAAATACACAGGGGCGTTCCGGGTGATGGGACACAGGTGGAAACAATCATTGACACTGCAGACGATCGCAGGGGGGGGGAGACAGGACGAGGCAGGAAGTGAAGTTAACCCAGGGACACGAGAGACATGAAACTACAAAATAAAACAGGACGTGGAGAACAAACCGTGACGGTAACACATCTTCACGGCGACTCACAGGCATGACATGACAGACGGTCCCGCCGTGTCCCCCGTGTCCACCGTGTCACTGGAGACGATCCGCTCTGCCCTCTCGTATGAGGGAGGCCGCCGGGTAAGTTGGTTTTAATTGCACATATTAACTCTGTGGCTGCTGTACTGAGAGATGCTATTTCTGTAGCGCACCAGTGTCAATAGCAAAGGGGTCTCACCTTCTCGTGGACGATGACGAGGCTTAAAAAAAAACCTTTCGTCGAGCTGCTGGGTCTTCACAGAAGGGAGGACACGGGAGATTTTCTTGGGGATTTTGTCTTCAATTCAACACCAGTGACATGAAACACGCAGCCGAAGGGAAAGTTCAAGTACCCGTAGTACTCTGCAGCTATTCAATAACTTTTGCTCTCCAGTATTTTCTGGCTGCTTCACACTACATCAAACCACTTTATAACTCCATAGCTCATACCTACTGAGTCGGGGCCAGATTTAGAGAAGCGTTAATCGAGTGCAGGTACCTCTGTGACCCACTAGTCCCCGCTTGACTCCGCGCCTCAAGACCAATAGCGGTCGGAGAGACACACACTTGGCGTTTCTTTGTGCACTCTAGTGTTGTTTGTGAGCCCTCTTAAATACCTGACAGCAAACGTAAGGTTTCAGAATTGTGGGCGAAGGGGATGGATGAATTTCTCAAAGTTCGCTGGCCGTCCAATAATCTATTTTCTGTGAAGCGGAAGATTTGAAGAAACAGGAAGCTCCAGTTTTTGTTGTGGGAATGATATAAATGTCTATTTACTCTGCGAGGAAATAGTCAGCCGCCACTCTCGGGTGACTCCACCACCTCGAGCGGATAGTCCCTTCTCCAACTGTCGGGATGTTTTTCTCCCAGCTTCAGAATATCTTCCGCAAACACATTCACCTCCCGTTTCTACTAAGTCAATACTATCACTCGCTTGTGAGCTTCATTAGTCATTGTCTTATTGCTTCAAGCATTTTTTGCCTCGACTACCGTACATTCTGTTGGGTTATTTTGTAACTGACAGAACAGGAGATCAGAAGCTGGAAAGTCATGAGGGAAATATCAAGGGGAAATATAAGGGAGATGGATGGTGGGGTTTGAATTGCCGTGTCAATCCCAGGCCCACTCTTTGGAAAGTCCATTTGAAAGGACACTCATTTCCGAATCATCACAGTGTAAGACTTACTGTATATGGATTTCTATCCCCTTTTGAAGATGTTCCGGACAGTGTTTTCATTGCCGCATACTACCGTTGAGGATGAGATGGATGCTCATTTAACTTCCCACTCAATCTGGTGTTTGTGACCTCTTCTCTTTCATTTTTTTTAACCACAGCATGGAAAAATTATGGGCTCAAGGGGCGGCAGTCTGACGATAGCTCCTGGAAATATATTAAGACGTGCCGTGTGCACCTTTCCCCCTCTACCTACACTTCAGTGGGATTCATTTTCCCTTTCATTTCCCAGGCCACTTCTTCACCACCTCCAATGTGCGTGTGCTTTCTTTCATCCGTCCTGTCGCCCGCTGACTCTTTTCCTTCATGGGCCCAAAAGGTGCAATCAACACGATTTCCTTTTGTCTCCCAATTACAGAGGGACATACATCAGGTATGCATTCCAAAAAACTGTTACTACCCATATGCAAAAGAAAATGGTTCTTCTTGATGTTTGTAGCATCGGAGTGTAGAACAAATTTGTTGAGTAGTTACTTGGCAACAAATACAACCGATGATGGTGTATACCTTTAAAGTTGTAAAAATAATATATTAGTAATGCAACAATGAAAACCACTAAACAGAGGGATGAAAGTCGAACATAGCACCTTACATCGAATGGTTGTTTGCAGGAAAAAATGCAGTGTCATGAAGGTCTAATTGAATAATAATCCTCAATATAATCACCATATTTGATATACGGTAATGTTAGCATGTCTTTCCAAAAGCTCTGGGATGATTGATGTTCAAACATCTTGTAAACATCCGGCGCTCGTGTCTGATGTCTCTGTATTAGAAAGCAAAGAAAAAAACAACACAACATCAAAGTTTTGGGGAAATGCGCCTCTGTCAGTGATGTCAGTGACAAGTGTAACACTCTTTCTCTTTCCTCTTTATGAATTTTAATATATTAAGTGCAGACTTACACGTGCAAGATGAAAGGGGAACAATAGTATCTCTCTTAGGTTGCCCACAGTTTCCTCTGGCTAACTGCTGAGTTGATGACACACACACTCAGAGCTCATAAATTATTCATTAGCCTAGTTTTATTTTTGCCGAAAAAGAAAAAAAAAAAAAACCTGAGGTGATTATTATATCCACTGTCTTCAGGGTGAATAAAGGCTGCCTTTGCTCAACCGTCCCTTGTATATTCTTGTGCCCGAAGAGGACGAAGACCCGGCCCAATATGAAATAGCTGCAAACTCTGTTTACATTCCGTATGCTGTTATTTAAAATTCCTAAAAGGGAATTAGGGCACTTTATTGTTCCAGTCTCTTTGTTAAATATAGGATTATCTATTTAACCTTAACATACAGCGTAGAGCTGGTTGAATAAATAAACTGATTTGATCTAATTTGATGTTATGGCAAGCATTAATCCTGTTTTCCCATTAGCAAAACTAAAGGCCTACATTAATTAAAGGCTTAGCATCTGAAAGATCGGACCTTAGAGTAAGCATTACATAGAGATGCTCCAACTAATTATTCTACATGAATTCCATTCAATGAAATCTTGAGTTTTATTTTTCTTAACGTATATGTTTGAGCCTCTTTATCAGCTGTCTTTTGCTGCTCTCAGTTCAAACAGTTTTCAATCTCCCGTCGATTTGTCGGTTCACCTGAACAGAATGAATGAATTCCCAGCTGAAACAAATGTGGTTTACACCTTATAAAAATGAGAGGAGTTTAAATTAGAAAGGGGAAAATGAGAGGTTTAAATACATGCTAATAAGGAGAAATGAAAGAAAATGCAGCGCACAGAAAAAGTTTGCAAATGTGAAATTGGAATCTTCTGGATAATGAGGTATAGAGGGCTGCCTCTGAAATGAAGATGGCGAAAATATGGGATGTTTCAAAGACACCATTTGAATGTAAATTGAAAACAAATGCATTGGCAATAATGATGTTTATTTGCTGCTTAATTAGCTGAAAGCCGAGCTGAGCTTCGGCAGCAGCGTTGCATTTCTCGTACGGCGAGAAACGTACGAGTTTAACCGAATGACAATGGATTTTAGATTTTACGCTTTAAGTTTGCCTTCCCGTGCGGTGCGATAGTAAAGCATTCATGGTAATGTGCTCGGTCGGTTCGTGAGTGGCCAGCCCTGATAAAGCACTGTGTCTAATTAACACGCTGAGAGCAGCACTGGCTGGGCAATCACACTCTTCCAGTTTATTAAAGTGGTTAAAGAAGTCACTCTGGCCCTGGGGGGGGGGGACTGGTACAGTAATTTTCCCCCTGCAAGCCAGATGATACGCCCAAAGATGAGGCAAACCATGTGTGACTGTCTCTCCCGCTCGCTTTCTCTTTCTCTCATCTCTTCCTTTTTTACTCCTCCATTTATTTTCTCGGCCTTCTTCCACCCAAGCCTCTGTTACACATCAATACCCCCCCCCCCCCCCCCCTCCCGCTTCTGGCTTTCTGTGCGGGTTGGGAATGTAATATCATATGCATTTTCCTGCCCTCCCCCCCCCCCTTTTTTTTTTCTTCTTCTTGTTCTTCTTCTTTCTTCTCCAGTCCAAAAATAACTTGCACTGCAAGAAATGCTGAGGTTTTCGTCCCACACCACTTTGCAGTAAACTAGACATTTTGAATTGGTCAAGACAGGCTTGTGCTAGCGGCGCCGGCGCCGACTCGAACGCAGAAAAACCCTTTGAACGATAATTAGCATGAGTGATGAGGGAGTTCCGGTGATTCCATTTACCACTTGGCACGCTGAATTGTAAAACTCGATACTATACTCGCCCGGCTCTTTTGAATTCAATTGAAATGATGTTTGATGCGAAATAATTGTTGTTGACCTTTTTTTTTTTTTCTTTTACACCTGATATAAGTCGGCACACATTAAATTCTGCACCCTTTGCCAGATATGTTTTCATCCGAGTCACAGATGCATCCGTTTGCTGATTCCTAATAGCGGGACGATACAGGAATCTTTTTTTAAATAACACGAGGCTGAATGTAGTCCAGTACAAACCCCTCGTGGGAACACCCTTTTTAGCTGCATGCGATGGAGCGTTGTGTACCTTCCTGCTAGTTGCTGAAGATGGAATATCAGCTGGCCTGATAATGTGCGATGGGAATTCAAAACTGCATGAGTTGAAATGGATACCTCTCTGCTTCCTGCCGGCAGTCCCTTTTGTAGAGACCTGTGTTGTTGTTGTTTTTTATAACAAAGTGATTGAAGCACAAGAGTGCATGAGAACAGGGACTAAAATAAATCCCTTTTAAAGGAAATTCAATTCCAGGAAAAAAAATAAAAAAATAACACATATCTCCACTCTGGCCACTGTAATCTTGGCGCGATGCGTCATATTTCCCTTTGTAAAATTCATGGGAGCTGAGAGGCATTTTTGTTTCTACAATATATGGCATTATGGTGTGGGAAATTATAGCTTACGGAATTTTTTGAATTTTACATAACCAGCTTACTGAATGGAAATATAAAGCTTTTCAGCCGCCGCGGCTGCTGCTGCTATTGGATATGTGCACTGTTTAGACGTAGAATTGGCATTAGGCTCATGTTGTGCTTAGCCTTAGACCTCTGCTGTGTTTTGACAGATCATGGTCATGTTTTTGCAGGCAAAGGCAGCTTTTGCTGGCAAAGGGCTGCTGTATTTGTCCCGAACCTCCCCCACCCCCCCTTTCTCCGACAGCTCCAGACAGACCGCTGGGTAGTTTTTAGCACCCTGCTAACTGATCAAGGGTCAACACTTGGCGGGGTAGTGACACTGACCTTAGGCATGTGTGTCATGTGAGGTGGCGACTCTAAGGCCTTGTGACATGAGCCATAGTGACTCAGTCAGGCTTTAACCCCCCGGTGCATGCTGACTAAACAGTGGCCTGTACTTTTCGCTAACATAGCATACATCAGTGAGCAGCTCTTGTTTTTTTTTTTTTTTTTTCCTGTAAGCCTCACCCAGGTAGTCAGAAAGGATGGACACGGTTCAGAGAACCTCATGATTATTCATGTCCAACCTAAAGATGGAAAGCGCCACAAGCGGTTGTCAAGATATGAGGTCAGTGTAAAAGCTCCTCGGAATATGCCAGAAACATAAAAATACAAAACTGCAAAATGTGATTGAATTAAACTAGTTCTATTATTTGAACCATGCATGATAAAAAAATGAAATACATGCCAAGAGCATGGTTTTCTTTTTTTAATAATTCAAGTCCCCCTTTGTTCAGTCTCCAACGCACGCCACAGAAGTATTGCTATACGCACTGCAGAAGACCTAATCAGCTTCACTTTACAGCCTCCAACTTAAAGGGTAAACTCATCAAAACACTAGTGATGATTGGGAAATGGATTGTGTGTGTTTGTATGTGGTGAATGAGCACATTTCTCATGAAGGAAAGGCAACAGTTAAACAATCAACTTCCCAATATTTGCTTTACGCACAAAAGTATGTTAGTGTATTCCTGTTCCCTGATAATTAGGCAATGCCTCTATGAAATCGGTGAGCATGTCGTGATCTAGCATCATTATGGGGGATCGGGGAGGAATCCTGATGCATTAAAGTATTGATTTTGTAATCTCTTTTAAATGCAACCGATATTCACCTCCTCTCTGGAAAACTGTAGCAGATCAACGGATCCTACTTCGTCCCTAACACAAACACACACACACACACACACACACACACACACACACAGACAAAAAGCAGGTGGTTATTGTCCTCTAGATGCACATTTAACTGTGAATTGCATTTCAAGCCTGTTGGCATGTTTGTCTTAAGCATTATTTAGCTTTTAATCGGAATGCATCCGTTCACATGGACTGTGGCTCTCTGCCGTCTGTGGGCTGGGGATCATTTTGCTGTCATCATAAATTGGCAAAAATAAACATGCGTAATGGGGGTGTTGAGGCTCATGCAGGCTAATTCCCTCTTTCCCAGTGGCAATCAGTCATTGCAATAGCTTCCACCTTTTAGTATTGTATTGCAGGGTAAAAAGTGCCCTCTTGACACTTCATCCCAAAGGCCTTTTTCAACCCAAGAAGATCCTTTTCGATTTTGTGGAAATGCAAATGCACACCACCACCAGCAGTTGACGTCCGCTCTGGAGGCCCGGGCTGTCATGTGTCGCCTCAGTCAATAGCCACAACGAGACAAAGTAAACACGTAGAATCCTGTTCTTTCACCCCCTCCGCCTCCCCCCCCCCCCCCCTCCCCCTCCCCCGTGGCAGCGGTGAACGAGGAGGCACGGCGGAGCGGAGGGGTCCCTCCTTCATGCCTCATTGGCTTTGTTTTCGCAGGCTAATTTTTCTCCTTTCTCCTCCCCCCATGCAAAAACAAACTCACGCACACACCCGCCGACAGACATCCCATTTATTGCCAGCATCCCCCCCACCCGCTCCCTACGCCCCTCTCCACGCCTCGCCGTTTTGATGGAGATTTTGACAAGCAGGCTGTCACGCAGCGGTTCTCTGGGAGGTAGCGATTAACGAAGCTGTCGCCATATGGAGTGAGATTGGCCGTCAGAAGCCTACGTAATTGGCTCAGGGGAGGAAAAATGGCAGCATAACAGGGCTGTGAAAAGGAGGGCGGGACACCCCCGGCCCGCGCAGCCACCAAGAATCAACCTGCCATTGAAACACCTGCGAGTGACTTGTTAGCAGTGAGAAAACTATATGCACAATAGAAGCCGGGGGGGGGAGGTGGGACGCATCCAGCACCCGTGTTCAGGTGTGCAGCGAGAAATGTATCATATCAATAAAGGAAATTCTCGCATTTGATGAAGCCATTGTCAGGTCCGCACCTAATATTAAAATGGACTTCCAAGTCTGAGCCGGGCGGCATCGCTGACGGCCTAATTATATGGATAGGCTGCAGTAGAGCGTAGCCTATCAGCTCAGGGGAGAAATTAATTCAGAGCGAGAGATGCAGTCGGCTTCGCTGCTGTGAATTGATGTCTGCAGAGGGCCGGCCTGCTGCAACCGGTTTCAGGGTTCACTTAAAAGCTACGCGCAGCCTCACTGTGCCTGTGTGTTCCTTGGGATTTTTAGAAGCAGTGTGACAGACATCCGTCACAGCCAACGGCGCGAGCTGGAATGCAAACGACGTTCTGTTGTTTTTCACCGGCCCGGCGCTCCACCTCATCGCGTGCACACATGCACATCACTCCACGGTCGCCTCCGGAGTGACGCTGCAGAGTGTTAAGTCTTTAAGCAGCGTTGGAGTTTCTGCAGCAGCAGAAAAGCAGAGATAGTGACAAAAAAAAGGTATCTAATGGTTGAGGATGAGGTTTAGCTAACAGGTGAATCATGATGTTTGTCAGAGCCTTTTTTTTTGTTGCCATTCCATCCTGACTGGGTGACGTAGGTTTTTGTGCCAGCAGATAAATTGGGCGCATCGAAAACATTCTTGATTCTTTCATTACGGCAGTGGAAGCACCCTGCCTGCCTCACCATCCTGTTAGTTGGCTCCTTCTGGGCCTGTTTTGAGTTGGACCCATTATTCTGATTGTACATACAGCCCTTTTTTTTTTTTTTTCTTCCACCCCTCAGGAATCCCACCAGCAGTGTGTCAAAACCTTTTTTTTCCCACAGTTTGGCAACTGTTCCCACGGCAAAGAGCGAGGCGCCAGCCACCGATGATTGACAGACCTTTAGCGTTGTTTACACCCTGAAAGGCTGCAGCCTCTTCTACGCCCCCTCTCCCCCCCTCCCCCTCTCCCCCCCCCCACCCAACCCCATTTCTTTTTTTTTTATTAACGCCTCTGTGTTATCAGACCAGTCAGTGTGACCAGTTTGTTATTTATGTGTGCCATCCAGCCGTTGTCATGCTTGGTGGTGACAGATGTCAGCGGCTTTGTTAGAAGCCCTCTGCTAGCTCCTCTGTCTTACTGGTGCCTGCCTGGCTCTGGATGCCTGTCACTGTTTGGCAGCATCGGTTGGCACGGAGAGCATTTATTTGAGAGCGACAGGGGGAGCTCCAAATGAATGCACAAAATGAATTTTTTTTTTTAATATTCGCAGCATTTTTCCCGCAGCATGTTTATATAATTGTGTATGTGAAGGAATCTGCTCCATCTTTCCCAATCTGTCAGAATGGGAATTGATGAATGGATTTCAACCCTTTTTATACCTTCTGTCTTTCTATTTAGACAAACTGCATTCGTTTACAGGATGATCATAATAAAGGCACTTGCACTGTATAGTGACTGCATTTGAAAAAAAATAAAATAATAATCCTATCACAGAAGCTTGCTATCATGTGCTGGTGTTCACAGAG